>JASPKZ010008359.1:0-1200000 GCA_030220185.1 Diploptera punctata | reverse complement strand
ACTGACAGACGTAACCTGCACCCTCTTTCACTTCTTTGCAAGCTTCTGATTTCTTACACTCCTATTTACCTGGCGTCCAGATTTGAAAAGTTATCTTCTCACCACAATATTGACATTAGGTCACAAGTAACAGTCTGCTAACAATCCCTCTTCATTGCACTTCTTATTCTACTTCTTTCACAAGAGCCTCTATCCGCTCCTGGATTTTCTTTCCTCAAGATATGAGGAGTTACCGCACACTTGGTACTTCTAAGTCACGATTATACAGTTACCTGTTTTCAAATAATAATTTTTTTCTCGAGAGTTAAGTTTATTCTATGTCGTTAATAGTTTTTTTCTCATTTTTCTATCTTGTATATTTTATTCCCTCAATCTAGATTATTACTCGACCACATTTACTTTGAATGCGGAAAAACTGGGAACTAAAAGAACTTGGTAAGGGTGAGTAGGGGTTGGAGCTGTAGACCCTTCTCTAGATTGCAGTGACAGTGTTTATTTTCCGTTAGTCGTGTATAGTCAGTTGTTAGTGACAATGTCAAGTGCGATGTTTAGACCCTATATTCACAGTATATAAACATTTAAGTCTGACAGACAGTTGTTGGAAATCAGTGCTGATATAATTTCTCTGTACATAGCATTATCCAGAAACCCGTAGGCATACAAACTCTTACGATCTTTCGTTAACTTCATCTCCTATTTCAAGTAGGTCTAACACTACATTTTGCCACCGAATATACCACTTGTCCAGTCATTTGCTTGTACCAAAGGTGGAAGGAGTCACTTTCCCCATCTTCGCCACTAGCGCCTTTGCTTCCCCTCACCGGCTAAAAAGTTAACGTGGTCGAGTAATAATTCAAATATTTTGTAAATAATTATTATATTGTAGACTCGATACTAATAAAATTCATTGTTAAAACCATTGAGGTGGAGAGTCACAAAATAAAATAAGTTAAAATATACCTTCTTAGGTAAAATCCGTCGTCCTCAACTTATAAAATATGTAATCTTTATGCCTAAGATTACATATTTTATAAGTTGAGGACGATGGATTTTACCTAAGAAGGTATATTTTAACTTATTTTATTTTATGTTGTAGATATTTTATGTAATATTTATTCTTATTGTAACTAGATGTAAGAATCATTTTTATATATTTTTTTAACCTGGTTGAGTGGTATACAAGGCGATAAGGCCTTAACTCTCCCAGGTAAAACAATGCTATTATTATTATTATTATTATTATTATTATTATTATTATTATTATTATTATTATTAACTGTTCATGGGGCACGCCGTAGCGTAGTGGTTAAGGCACTGAGCTACAAGCCGGAGGGTCGAGGGTTCAAGTCCCGTTGGGGTCAGAATTTTTAAACTGACCCAAACCCTCTGGCGGCACTATGGCCCTGGGGTCGACTCAGCCTCTAACGGAAATGAGTACCAGACGCTTGTTCTGGGGGTAAAAGCGGCCGTCACGCAGGGCTGACAACCCGGCTGACATAAAGTGCCGATTGTCTAGAAAAAGTGGGAGCCTTAACCTCCTACTACCCCAAGGGCCTCCGGGCCTGTTGTGGGATCACTTTAATGGGGCACGCCGTAGCGTAGTGGTTAAGGCACTGCGCTACAAGCCGGAAGGTCGAGGGTTCAAGTCCCGGTGGTGTCAGGATTTTTAAACTGACCCAAACCTTCTGGCGGCACTATGGCCCTGGGGTTGACTCAGCCTCTAACGGAAATGAGTACCAGACGCTTGTTCTGGGGTAAAGACGGCCGTCACGCAGGGCTGACAACCCGGCTGGCATCAAGTGCCGATTGTCTAGAAATAGTGGGAGCCTTAACCTCCCACTACCCCAAGGGCCTCCCGAGGCCTGTAGTGGGAATACTTTACTTTATTATTAACTGTTCTTATTGATTGGACCTTTTAACTTTGTTTATGGCTTGTGTGTTTTTTGCATTAATGTTATTTTAAGTCAACCTCACAAATAAATAGGTCTATAGTGTAGATTTGGATCAAAGCTACGCGCGGGCCACAAATTAATCATCACGGAACATGTGACTTACTTCCGACTGTAGTTCCGCTTTGCGTGATTATAATCAGCCATTTGTCTGTCGGGATCGAGGATTTCCGAGCGTCCTTAACTGGGTTCCCTGTAATAAAATCAGTAAAGGCGGAAAACATTCTTAGGAAAAACTGACAAGTAAATCGATTTCACTTTAAACGAACTAACATAAATATGGAAAGTACAAATTTGGAAATTAAATAACTACAAAGTGAAAAATACAAATAGAAATTTTAAAAATGAGGTTAAATACCAAAGGAAAATAGAGAATATTCGCGATCCTAAATGAATCCCACAGACAAAAGATGGCACAAATAAATGAAACAGAAGAAGGAAGATGAGCACGTCTAGCATTGTTACGAGAAAATTCTCAACAGAGGAAAAGATAATAATCAAACAGAAAAGCAACGTGAATGCCAGACAACATGACACCAAATGTCGTGTATAAAAATGTATTTTAATGAAAATTATTTAATATGCAAGGTATTTTTGTACACTGAAAAGATAATAAAAATAAAGAACAAAATAATTGTATAATGCACGTCTTCTAGATTATATATATATATATATATATATATCATATTTGCCTTCATTGCCAAATGTCAAAAATATGGTTATAACATCTAAATATACAAGCGTTACTGCTATAAAGTAAATATTCTCTTAAAAATTTCCTTAACTGTTATATTGGCCACTAGATGTCAGTTGGAACGACTTCCCGCTATCTCTTGCGTGAATTGAGAATATATAAGAAACATGTATGTTTGTGTTGGAATACTTGAGTAGCTTAGTTGGTTAGAGCGCTAAACGTACAGAGTTTAGAGACTCGGGTTCAAATCCCGACTCAAGCATTAATTTTTCTTTTCATATTATATATATATATATATATTGCATATATATACTAAAAATAAATCCAGAGAAGCGGGTCGTCCTCAGCTAGTTTAAGAAAAAAACCATCCTCTATAAATTGTATAGTTATTACTAGCTTATACCCGGCGCCGTGTGAGCTGCTACGCCTAAATAAATTAAATATATTTTTATGTTTAATTCAATAAGTAAAAAGAAAAATAATTATAAATGTGCACCGTAATTATTTTTAGATACCCCGTGCTAATTACTCGGCGTTGCCCGGGAATTTAGTTATCCCTATCTTCTTAGCACAAATAAGTTGAAAGGCAAAAATGGTTATTGAGAGTTATTCGTTAAAGAATACCCGCCGTGTGCTACCCCGGGAATCTAGTTATCCCGATCTTCTTGGCATCAATGAGCGGAAAGATAAAAATTGTTATTATGAGTTAACCGTAAAATATAAACATATGCTGACGTGGGACTTTTAGTAGATTTTTTTTTTAGATATTCAATTCTGTGTATATTAATTTGGTGTAAACATTATGGTTTAGGTAGCTTAAGCCATTTAAGCGCCCAAAAAGTTCCGAAAAACACTATTTTCACTACAAAGGGCGATTTTTAGGAGTGATGGGTTTGAGTATTATAACTCCCTTATAGCCTGAAACTTTCCCCGGAAACTCCTGAACATTTTTGCAAAATGCCCATCATAATCAGATGAAAGGTGTAGTAATGCATAAAGGACGAACAGAGACACATACATTCGTTCTTTATATATATATATATATATATATATATATATATATATATATAAACGGTTGTACAAGAGAAGAACATATTAAAAATGAGAATATTAGACAGGAACTAAAAGTACAACCACATCTTCAACAAATAGAAGAACACAGGAACAATTGACTAGAACATTTGCAAAGAATAATAGAGGATAGGATACCAATGGCATTGATGTATAATCCTGGAGGACGAAGATTGATAGGAAGACCAAGAAAGCGCTGGGTTGAACAGATGTAAGATCGGAACAGGCAAAGACCTAATCCGTGAAGTTGATGATGATATTTATTTATTTATTTTTTATTTAGGAATATTCCATAATACAGTATTTCTCCTTCGAACCAAAGTGTTTTGTCGCCAGAGGTTCCTGTCTACAGCATATTCTTCCCTCAAATCTCTAGCTTCCATACTTCTCTTCACTCCATCCATCGTTCTCTAGGCCTGCCTCTTCCACTTCTTCCATTAGTTTTCCAATCAAGGATCTTCTTTGGTATTATCTCTCTTCCATTCTTATGAGGTGCCCATCCTTCTATTTTTCCTAACATTTTTTTTTTCAACTTGCATAATTTCCATTATTATTATTATTATTATTATTATTATTATTATTATTATTATTATTATTATTATTATTATTATTATTATTAAGGAAGGATACAAGATTGATGTTCTACAAAACAATGGTGGTACCGGTACTTTTATACGATAGTGAGGACGAAGATCGATAGGAAGACCAAGAAAGTGCTGGGCTGAACAGATGTGAGATCTGAACAGGCAAAGATGTAATCCGTTAAGTTGATGATGATGATGATATATATATATATATGTTATAATTAAATGTTTAACATTGAGCAATGCAAGCTTAATATGGTATGATAAGAAAAATAAATGCCTGGACGGGATTCGAACCCGGATCTCAGAGATCCGGGTTCGAATCCCGTTCAGGCATTTTTTTTATCATACCATATATATATATATATATATACACGCGCAAAAAATACTTCAGAAAGTAAACGATAAAGTCACATTTTAGTCCTATCAGCCCATATATAATTTCCATAAAATAACAAAATGACTAACATATATAAATTACAAATCATCCCGTAAACTCTAATGTTTAAGTGCAGGGAGCCTGACATCAATTCAACGTCACTTCAACTTTTTTTTTATTCAACAGATAGACAAACATAAGAACTTCATATTTGGTTTCTAAGAAATCTTTATAACATACGCGTTGGATCTGAATGATGATGCTGGTGATAATGATGATTGTTTGCTATATTTCATAATACTTCGTAGAGAGAGGTCGGGTCATCTTGACAAGTGCACTTTGTCAGAAACTTCACTTTTTATGAGTGATTGATAAACAATACACACCACGCATGCGTATCACTTGTGCCCGTCTTTTTGTTTTCTTATTAATATTCATTTATATTTTAAAATATTCTTCGTTATCTTTCAGTTTACTCAACATTTTTTATACAAGTTTATATTAATGCAATATAAACTAACTAACTCACTGGCTCTATCGAACCTGTAGCTCTCCATGCATCCCTATCCTCAGTTAATGTTTTCCAATCATCCCCTGTATAATCTACTTCCCTCAAATCATGGATAATGTTATTCTCCCACCTCATTATTGGTCTATCAATTGTGCCTTTTCCCTCTGGTTTTCCTACAAGAAGCTTCTATGCAATTCTTTTATCCCCCATACGTGCGTGCCACATATCCTGCCCATGGCAGTCTACGAGACTTAACTGTTTTTATTATATCTGGCTTCCTATACATATCATGTAGCTGATTATTATGTAGTTTTCTCCGTTCACCTGTTTGTTCATCTCTTTTTGGTACAAAAATGTTCCTAAGAACTTTGTTCTGAAATACTCGGCAACATACATTATATACAGGGTATAACATAACTCAACGGCAAAATTTCAGGAATGAGTTCCTCATATGGAGAGAATAAAAAAAGTGTATTACAACATGGGTCCGTTAATTGATAATTACAGAGTTATTCGAACTTTTATGAATGTTAGGTTATTAAGGTTTACAGTAGTTGTTGACAACCTTGTTTAAATTTCATTTTTCCTTGATTAAATAATGTTCATGATGTATCACAGCCACTGAAGGCATGCAAGAATAAAACATGGTCTGCGGCTGTTTTATCTAGGATACTTTTTGTGTGGATATATTTGTTGCGAAATCTTTCCTTTTCCTGGTTTGGGAATATATTTGTTTGAACGCGTAGATACCAGAAGCCGCAGATCATATTTTATTCTTGCATGCGTTCAGTGGCTGTGATCATACATCAGCATTATTTAATCAAGGAAAAATGAAATTTTAACAAGGTTATCCAAGTATTAAAAAACCAAATGCTGATCCTGAGACCATTGCTAAACCCGGAGAACGCTTCCTTCTTGAATTATACAGTTACAGTAACGTGAAATGTAAGAAAAGTATGTCTTTAAACAACTGTAGATATGCATGCTTCATAACATCAGCATATATCGTAAAAGTAAATTTAATATTGCGTCGCTACCACCAACAGAAGCAGCAGCAGGACAACCTATCACCAGGTTCAGCAATGGTATGGGAATAAACAAAATGCAGAGCAATAAGAATGGAAAAGAAACAAGAACGGGCTAATTCCTTTCACCACATTCGAGCCCCCAGCGAATGCAAAAAGAGATGTCAGAAAGCCTGTGGATGCAGAAAGGCTGGGTTAAAGTGCTCCGTTATATGCACGAATTGTAGTGGTACCTGTAGTAACTCGCATGTTCCATCACAAGATAGCGATGAAGAGGATGGAATGGAGACTATTTTCGTGCAAGCTTATGATGAAATCGAGAAGGAAGAGGATTGCGATGAAACTGATACGTAATACCATCAAGGATTATGTGGAAGAAAGTTCGGTCTGTACGTTTCGATCTGTACTAAAGACAATGAACTCGCAACACCTGGTCTATCAAAAACAGCAAAGCGAAGGAAAATGCGCTAAATTTTGGAATAGTGAATTGCATGTGGATTAGAGCAACTGGGGATACCACGATAAAAAAACGCTCCGCTTACTCTACCTCAAGATAGTGTGTAAATGAGTTTTTTTTTTTTTTTTTTTTTTGCTTAAACGCGTGTTGAACTACACTTTGCGACGCTCGTACGCCGAAACTATTGAATTTACTGAAAAAAGAAGGTTATTACATGAATTGTAGGAAATTTTCTCTAGTTTAATTTTGTATATAAATGTTTTATCATAAAATGAGTCGGAAAGGAGATATCAAAAACCTGCTTTTAGGCGCCATTTTTCTAAGATGGCGGCACGAGCGGCAAAGATACGAGGTGGCAAAGTTGATATTCGGAAAGAGCACATCGAATTCTATAAAATTGCCCATTTTCAAAACTCCCGGAAAACTTTCCAGGTGAAACTACCAAATAACTGTACTACAGATAGGATTCCAAAATTGTATTTTTAGGTACAAGAGTTTACCTATCAATTCTTTGTTAGAGAGAAGTTTCTGTGCAAGTTTGATGCATGCTGCATCGCTACTCATACATGTCAATTATGTGTTTCACGATCCATATGTGCTAAAATATAAAGTGTTCTGATTGCTCAGAATAACAAGTGCTACGATTGGACAGTGAAGTTAAAGTCCATTTTTATAATGGTAGATACAGTGTTTCGTAGACTGCTGTGGACAGGACATGTTGCACGTATGGGGAATGAAAGACTTGCATGGAAGCTTCTTGTAGGAAAGCCAGAGGGAAAACGCCCAGTTGGTAGACCAAGAATGATGTGGGAGAATAACATTAACTATGATTTGAGGGAAGTAGATTATACAGGGATTGATTGGAAAGCATTAGCTCAGGATAGGGATGTATGGAGAGCTTATGTCCGCGCGGCCATGAACCTATGGGTTCGATAGTGCCAGTGAGTAAGAAAGTAAGATACAGTGTTTAAAAAACGCACATTTCCTCGCGAAAATGCATAAAATTACCAAATATGATGTTTTAGTGGTTGAAATAAGCACTATTATGCTAAAAAATCCACAAAAATGCAGAGTATCCCAAAAATCAACAAACAATGCAAATAACTGCAACCATAAACTTGACTGTTAAGATCCTTTTCCGCCAAAACGTATTTATAACTAACTGAGCTTTATATAGTCCTCATAAAAAAATATGCAAATACATCAAAATCCTTATCCTGGTTACCACAGTTTCTGCGTAACGACCTTTTTATACGTGGAATATATTGGTGCAACGCATATTAATATCTTCTTCTTCTTCTCCACTTCATGGGCTAGGCAAATTGGCCTGCTTAAGTCGTCCATTAAATCCGTCCGGCTGAACACTGTGAGAGAGATGAGTTTGGAAATTCTTTACATGGTCGGGTTACCAGCCCGGACGCACAACCACCTTCCTAGTTGATAGGGGATTTATTTCGGAGTTTTCCTTCTCCTAGGCGGGTTGCTAACCAAAGCTTTGGAGTCCCATCTACCCCTTGGCTTGCAGGTTTCCTCTTCCGCCTTCTTTACCTTTGAGAACAATTTTCTTCGTCAGCTTCTGAAGCCGTTGAGGTATGCCTCGTTGGAGCTAGTTCGCTTCCCTTCTCCTCTTACTAGATAGCAAGCTAGTTAAAAACCAGACTTCCCTATCTAGTCGTCTGGGTCATTAGGTACTGAGCCCCTCCATCACGGCAAGGTATAGCCCGTGGGGGGGCATATTAATATTCACATCGTTATTATGTTATTACAGATTCTTATATAGGGTCAGTCCACCGCTGTGGTCTCGACGTAGCGTGCTGCCTTGTCACGCAGCGGGGCCGGGTTCGATTCACGGTCGGGACAAGCTCCTGTGTGAGATTTTTCCTCGCCTGCAAGACAAATGTCAGAAAGCTTAGGGCTCAACGGTCCCCAAAAAATCATTCGGCCATTATTATCAACCATATCATTATCATCAAAATCCTTCACCGGTGTGTGAAGCAACGGGAAACTACCACACCTATAATTCCCTAGTAAAGCTGCAAAGCATAGCATTAAAATGCTATGATTGCAGTGAAAGACCTGCCCTAGGGCAGAAAAACCTATGGAATGGAATGGAATATAGGGTCATTCCACGTCAAGTGTCATAAAATCAAAAGTGGTCCCCACTCGACCGTCTCAGATTTTGTTAAAACTTTGTGCATATGTGCATATGCATTTGTTAGGTTACTGTGCAAAATTTTGGCTTGATTGATGCAGTGGCTCCAGAGCTAGGGCCACCTTAGTGGACCTATGCCATGTCATGAAGCACGTGACGCAAAGAATTTGGTCAACTTTGATATACCCTTGCGCTTCAACTATAGTGTCTATTACCTTGAATTATTTTATACTAGTACAACATTTGGTGCTGAATGCAATTATATCATTCAAATTGCTTGGAAATTATTACCACTTATGGTATTTGGTCGAAAGTGTCTTGCAAAGTTTGACACAGAAAATTTATGTCATAAGGTCCAACGTGGACTATAGATTACGGAACAGATTCCTCTAAGTGAAGCCAGCAGTCGGCTGCCTTCTAGACCTTTCGCGCCAACGACCAGAGAGTTCTATACTACAACAGTCACTAACTTAATAATAAACAATTCAGTCTTACGACTACTGAGCTACAATACTTCTCTTTTTAGACTGTAAACCAGATTTATAATAGAAGACCTCCCCCAATAAGGATATGGCCAACAATTATCTAATATTAGTTTTTAACCGAATAATGTTTCATAGTCAAGTTCAATTCAATAATTCCGCGTAATTAGGAGTATGGGTAAGGTCTCATAAATAACTACCGGATCCAGCAGACGCTGTCCTGTCCGAACGTTCAGTTCTGGTGTCATGGCCAGACGATAAAAATATAAGTTACTTTTTTACCATAAAATTCACTAATTAAGGCGATTTAATAAGTTCGCAAGAAAATTCCTCACTGCCACCTGTTAATGATAAAAGTCACATTTTTTGTCGCGAGGAATATGTCGTTAATGCAGATGACTACACATTTCACACAAAAAAATCGCTGGCGTTACCTACTGAGCCCAATTGTGAATCCAAATCATCCAGGGACCCACTCAAACACACACACACACACAAAACATTTCATCAAAATCGGTCCAGTCGTTTAGGCAGTTTTTAATTTTGAGTTTCAAGTAAACCAGCACTTCTAATAGTCGGATTTCGTTCATTTTTAGATAATACATACCTTGGTTTCTTTTAATACGATATACTGTGTTTTGTTGTGAAACAACGAAAACTGTGGCCGCTAGAGCGATGTTTAAATTTTCGTTTCAGGTGAACTCCTACACATAATAGTTTTAGAAGGTCCAATTGTAAATATAAACTATCTAGCGATCCAGTCAGACACACACACAAAATTTCATCAAAATCGGTCCAGTCGTTTAGGAGGAGTTCAGTGACAAACACGCGTACAGAATAAATACGTATATGCATGTGTATAAATATATTAGGCATTTTTAATTTTAGCACTATGAAATTACCTGTTCAAAAATTGATGGTTACATTCTTTTTCGAGGGAGCTCTTCAATTCTGTAAAGTCATCCTCGACAGTTCAACAGATGTCAAGCAAAATTGCGAAATAGTGGCACGATTTGACATATCAATAGTATTCACACTTTATCTACTTTTTATCTGCGTGAGGACAATTCGATAACAGGAGTACTTCATCAACTTAATTGAACTAGAAACACTAAATAAGTAAAGAACGAAATGTATAAATATATGAGTAACACCAAAATTAAACAATTGTTGTATTGCTTGAAAACAGAAATGGATTTTGTATGGAATAATATCAAGGATTATTTAAATCTTAAAATTAAAATTCATTCATTCATTTTGAGAGGGTCATTGAGGGTTTTCTCCAACCAATATTGGTAATTAACATGAATTAAAAAAAAATCATAAATGACTATTGACTTATAGACTATCAGTTTGCAACAAACATTCACAAATTTCCCTTAATTAAAGTTCTCCATCCTCTGTGTCTTCATCTGTTACATCAAATTTCATTATTGAATTCTGAATGTTATTCTTCCAGGTTGTTTTTGGTCTTCCTTTTCTGCTCCTTCTTTCAATTTTCCATGCATAGAGAGCCTTTCGTAATCTTCCATCCTGCATTCTTCTTACGTGTCCATTCAATTTTAGCCTTCTGTGTTCAATTTCATCTTTCTGCATTCATCCATTTTCTAATTTCTGTATTTCTAATTCTTTCCAGTTGAGATTTTCCGGCAGCTCTTCTCCAAAAATCCATTTCAAGTGCAGTTATTCTGTTGGCACTTTGTTGTGTCGTCGTCCAAACTTCCGATCCATATAACATTATACTTTCTAGTATAGACTTACAAATTAGTAGTTTTGATCTATTAATGATGTTTATACTCCATAGTATATAGTTTAACATTCCTATGGTTTTTTCTTCCCTTACTAATCCTTTTTGCTATTTTCTTTACATGATGTTCCATCTTTCTCTATAATTGGTCCCAAATAACAGAAACTATCGCTCTTCTTTATCTTTACCACATCAGTACCGTATATAATTCATCTGGGTCATTTGTTAAATACACTGTTTGAAAATGGGATATTAAGATAAAAATCTTAATTTTTATGCTCCAGAATCCTGTTCCCTTTATATTATTTATATACGCTTTAACATCAAGTTTCCTTTTCCTGGGTCCTTAATTAGTACCAAAATGTACAATCACATAACGGTAAGTACGCATTTTCGGACAGGAAAGTTTTTTGGGAGCGGTTTTCTTTTCGGAGATTTCACTTTCTTGGCCTATAAAACAAATTACTAGCTTTAAGACCCTAATAGTTCTCGAAAATCATATTGACCATAATAACCAAAATTATAACGTTTGCTTTGTTTAGTATGAATGTAAGAGTGAATGAAGTGACGTGTCTTCAGTGTTCATGTTGTCTCATAGTTGTCACAGAATTGAACCGATTACTCATCCGGAGAGACTCTTCATATATTAGTGTGATTAAAAAAGTATGTATGTGATCCTTGGGATGCAAACTATACATCGATGTTATAAAACGTCGATGTATCGTTCATAAACATCGATGTTTTATCATCGCTGTTAAAACCTTGTACCGAAAGTACAATTTCGGTATGTTACATATATGTACTGTTACCCTCCCTCTTCAGTGAGATTTTTGAACTATGCCAATTTCCTTTCTCTTTGTGTTTACTCCCACTCACCTTCCCACCCCTTCCCTCTGTTCTGTCTGTAGTGTGCAACTTCCCCTCTTCCTCGGAACACTCAAATATGTGAAGCAAGTTGTAAACAGGGTTATTCATTCAGTTTATTCCGTTATCGTCTGGTGGACGCCAGCTCGAGGAGAGCTGTGTTGTTTTGTGTTTGGTCCGGTAAGCCAGGATAGGGTATCCGGGGGTATGGACCCTAACCCTCGGCTGGACTAAAAGGTATGCACGAGTGCTTGTGTGAGTAAATATTGTAATTTTTTCTTATTATTTCTGTATTCATGTTTTCTTATGGCCAAGAATAATTTCTGTTTAAAAATCTTTTCATATTTCAACTTCAGACTATAATTGGAATATTAAATTATATTTTAAGTAAACAAGAATGTTTAATTACTGTCCTTGTTAGCTATGCTACTGCTGCCTTATATGTTTCCTATCTACAAACTATCTCAAGGTTATATTAGCTCCCCTCTCCCTTCTAGCTTTCATTGTTGTAAATATTATACTGAGTTAAAAACGAGTCATATAAATTACTACAGTGTGTTTAAGAATTCTTATTAATAATTAATATATGTTATTAAATATATATATATATATATATATATATATTATATATATATATATATATATATATATATAGGAAAGATGAATCCATCTTTGCCTCAGATGGGCCCGGGCAAAGAACAATAGATAGCACTTACATTTATGAACTGGACGCTACAATTAGGATAGCTAAATATATTAGTAGATTCTCTCCCTCTAGGCCAGTAAAAGATCCAAATACGGTAACGGACTCTTCTGGATGCAGGGACCAGAAGGGTCGATGACCGTGCAACCTCTAACAACGACAATACGTCGCTTTTTATGTAAGATGTTTTATGAACGATATTTGTCATGACTAGCGCCATCTATTGTATTATTTTCGTTGCTTGTTCACTTCCTAAGCCAAAAGCAGGTGCTTTAGAAATGTGGGATGACATTAACGTTTTATTTCCTGGGCTGTATAAACTGGCGATGATATGTATTTGCATATCATAGTAACATCGGTTCCCAGTGAGAGGCTGTTTTCAGAGGCTGGAGCTACGATTACCCAAGGAAGAAACTTACTAGGCACAAGATTGTCAAAATTGTTGTTTTTTAATTCTGTTTTGCGAAATAAATAATTAATAAATATTTTCAACATTAAAATATATATGTAGTCAATATGCCCATTTCACCAATTAATGTTTTAAAATGGTCAACAAGTTTCTACAGCCAAGCTGTCATTCTCAAGACCAGATATTGACTGACCATTTTAAAACATTAATTGGTGAAATGGGCATATTGACTACATATATATTTTAATATTATATCACCAAGAAGATCACTTGTGTATTAAATTTTCAACATTCTTTTGTGTTTTTAATTTTTTCCCCAAAACATCGAAAAAACATCGATATATCGTTCATAAATATCGATGTTTTCGACATTGATTTTAACTTTTGAAAACATCAATATTCTAATATCGATGTTTTTATGAGCGATGTTGCCTCTCTATTTGATCCAGATTCGAAAATCCTCTCCCGACAACTTGTGTTTCTATAAAGCCTGGTTGACGTAGGGCACGTGAAAGAAGACTTACCTACAAACAATGAGTTAAACGAAGAAAAGGAAAGAGAGAAAAAAAAGACAAATATTATTGTTTCGATTGTTAATTCGATGAATTAAAAAAATAAAGTTTATCATCAACCGTCACGAGGTAGGCCTTTGTAGACCTATTTGGGCCCCATTTAGCAGTCTTTTAAGAGGTCTTACATGTCGACGATGGGCTCATATTGCATCATCATTTTTGGGATTGTTGAATTATTCTTTTTACATAGTATAGCCAGTTTAATTTATATCTGTTGAGTTTTCTTCTCGTGATTCTACTTCTAATTGTTCTAAAACTCGTCTTCATTCTTTTTATAATCTCAAATAGTGTATCCTGCTGTCCTTCTTAGAAATTTCATTTCCATTACTTTCATTCTGCTCCTCTTGTTCTTAATGTCCAAATTTCACTTCCGTATAAAAGGGAGGGTAATATATTTTTATTCTTGTGGATTTTTGTACTAATTTACCTTCTGATGTATATATTATTATTCCTAAGATTTGTGAAATATATTTTTATTCTTGTGGATTTTTGTACTAATTTACCTTCTGATGTATATATTATTATTCCTAAGATTTGTGAAATTTTGGTGATTTTCTTGTTCACATCTTTTTCATTTTGATAAGATATTTCACAACCTAAATAATTGGAATTTGTACTTGTTCTAGACATTGGTTATTGTGTATCATCTTACCTTTGACTGAATCTTCTCCTAAGAATTTTTTTGACTTTTCAATTTTGTACTGACATTTCCAATCCAAAATCTTTTAATGGATATTAACAAAAATTTATTCGCTTGTTTATTAGCATAATTAAATAATTATGCCATCAGGCCACAACATCTTAAAAGTTTGCGCATATAATTTGCTACAAACAATAATAGTTTTGTCGTCCTTTATGTTCAGTGTGGGTTTGTTAAACTCCCTGTAGATATTCAATGGTTTGAATGGATAGTTATTTGCAGTAGGAGTAGCGAGTGGCGAGGAAATATAAATATTTAATTTTTCAAATTGTTCGTGTCTTGAAGTTATTTATTATAATGCACGTACGTGTAGAAAGAAAAGAGGAATGGTCAGAAAATTTATTAGATTAACTTGAAAGGAGAACAACTTACTCCATTGCGAATTGCTTGGGGGGCAAACAAACTGAAATCCAAGATCACGATATCCTGCCGATCACTTTCACTGCAGAACAAGTAGCACCTTCATTACAAATATACAACGTTTGAGCTACCGAAGTGTAACACCTATTTCTACATGTAAAATAACTCCATATTTTTCCATAGATAAAATATGTGTCATAAGTAATGTCACGAGTAATGACAAAATAAATAAATTTAATCTAATGTGTGGCAACGTTAAAAGAACCCTTAAAAACACAAGAAAAGAAACAAAAATTAAATTTAATAAAGTAATGGCTGTTCCTGTATTGATGTATGGATCAGAATGTTGGACGATCATTAACCCATTCGCTTCAGGTTTAAATGTTCAATGCATTTCCCCAGAAACTACATTTAAGTTGCCGGGAATTATATTGTATATTTTCATATATATATATATATATATATATATATATATATATATGTGTGTGTGTGTGTGTGTGTGTGTGTGTGTGTGTGTGTGTGTGTGTGTTATAATTAAATATTTAACATTGAGCAATGCAAGCTTAATATGGTATGATAAGAAAAATAAATGCCTGGACGGGATTCGAACTCAGAGATCCGGGTTCGAATCCCGTCCAGGCATTTATTTTTCTTATCATACCATATATATATATATATATATATATATTCAAAACAAACAAAATATAAAGGTACTTGAGATCATAATAAGGGTAAAGACAAAAGCACATTCCTTTACTATTCATAAATGTTAACAAAGGATTACCCTGCTAAGGGATGTACAAAATAATGCAAAATATATAACAACAGAGTTAAGCGAGTGTACCTCGTCTTCTGAGGCGAATGGGTTAAAAGACAAGAACAAATATTGGAAGCAGCTGTGATGAGATTTTTAAGAAATGTAGCAGGATGTACTCTGCAGGATAAAAAAAGAAATGAAGATATAAGAAAGGAACTAAATTTTCAAACTTACAGATTCGAATAATTAAATATAGGAACGACTGGAAAGAACATATTGATAGAATGCCAGAGGGAAGATTTCCAAAATGATTGCTAAATTATAAACAGCATGGAAGGAGAAATGTTGGACGCCCACATACAAGATGGTCTGAACAATTTTAACAAATCTACCTTTTATGAAACCGGAACGAGCCAACAGGCTTAATCTCTGGATGATGATGATGATGTCACGAGTGATTTCCAAATCATCGATAAATTCACGAGTCACGAATTGGAGAGGAGAAAAATTACGATTATTTGAGAATTAAGTTCTTAGGAAAAATTTTGGACCAAAGAGAGAGAACAGAGTGGCGAATGGACAAGATTACAGAGATTACATAACAGTGATCTACATGATCTTTATAGGAGACCAGTTAAAATGTAAAGAGTAAAATTTCATATTCTACGATGAACAAGATATTTGGGATGAATGGGGATTTAAAGAAGGGCATGGAAACTTCTTGTAGGACAACCAGAGGGAAAAAACCAAGTATGAATTGGGAGAATAACATTAACCACGATTTGGGAGAAGTAGATTATACAGGGGATGGTTGGAAAATATTAGTTCGGGATAGGGATGTATGGAGAGCTTATGTCCGTGCAGTCATGAACCTACGTGTTCGATAGTGCCAGCTGCTTCCAATATTTGTTCTTGTCTTTTAACCCATTCGCCTCAGTTATTGGAGGATTGATCTTAATTGATATTTTTCTTCATTATACATAAGTAGTGAAGTCGGTCTTTTCGTGAGCTAGTTCCCTTGTAATTCAAATGACTGCATGTAACAATAGGAGTGCATAGTTCATCATGCACACCAGTGTAATCAGAGTGAGAAAGTGAATGTGATGAATGGCATGTGTTTGTGACGACTTAACTACCTTATCGTACCACCATGTGATGGGTATAAATGTTTCATTAGGATTTAATTGAACCAAGAAAAATATGTTTTGTTCTCTTGTGATAATAGTCCATTTTCAGTCATACTAGCCTCACTTAACGAATATACTAAGGCAGGGTGCCCACTGGAACGACAAGCGACAGCAACAAGACACGGATTTGTTGCTTTGCTTGTTGCTAGCGTGTATGTCTCTTTATAACCCATAATATCAAATTGCAAGAAGCCCATTCGTCTGATACGACAGCAACTTGACACCAACTGTTTGTGTTGTGTCGCTCAAAGTGCTGCATGCTCCACTCTTTGTCGTGTCAGTTGTGAGTTGCTCGTATACAAGTGTGAAGATGAGAGACGATCCTGATTTCAATATAACATTTGTTGAACTTATTAAAGAATATCCTTGTCTTTATGATACTATATTGAACCAATACAGTAACAGAAATGTTCAAGATCAGGCATGGCATAGGATTGCCAAGGAATTGTCGGAATCTGGTAAGTAATGAATATTGTATTACTCGTATTAAAAATAAAACCTCATTAAAATTAACAATTGAATTTCCGAACATTTTTTAATGCCATGATAATTTATTTTCTGTCAAGCCCACAATTCACAAAATAGATTACAATAACAGCTCAATTGTGAAAATATTAAAGTATTTTTAACTTACGTCAAACTCTTTACACACTTGCCCGCAATAAATAAATAAATGTAAAAGTAACAAGTGAATTTCCGAACAAATGATCGTAGGAAAGCAACTGTGACGTTGCATACGAATCTATGTAATTGAGATATTTACAAATATGCAAACAGTAATTATAGACTCCTTCATTTATCTATTTTCTTTATTTATTTGTTTTTTTTGTCTAATGCCACCAGGTTGTCTCTTATGACATGTGTGGCTTTCTTCCCTGGCTTTGGCAGAATTATAATCCATTTCTTAGGTTTGGGGCACCTGGAAGGCGGAGTTACGTTACCCCAATGATATGATGGGTGATAAATGATAATGAAGCACCAGGAGAGTTCTTAACCTGAATTCTAGACCATGGGCAACCACAATAATTCCCTTTAAGAAAAATTCCTAAGGCTTGACCGGGAATCGAACCCGGGACCTCATGAACTGTAGTCAGAAACGCTGACCACTAGCCCATGAAGCTGGTCATTTTCTTTATTTATTATTTTTTTAAATTTAAATAACTTCATAAATAAATTACTTTCTTTTTTTCCCGACATCTTATATTTCTTACAATTGTTTTAATACATATTTAATTCTTTGAACACATTAAAAGCACCACTTTCTTCTACATTAACAAGCCAAAAAGGATGTAACCCAGAATCGCCTTTTACGTCTTCTGTTGTAATAATTGATATTAGCTAAATAAAGTAGATCGAGAACATCCTCGTCCTCCGACGACATGTTGTACTATGAATCAGTCCAGTGAGCGTCAGGTCACTTTGCTGTCATAGTCCGTGTTGGATCAGTGTATTTGTTGTATCACTATCATATCACGATCATCTTAGTGGGCGCCCGGCCTAACTGACTCATTGCCACTATCGAACCCTAAGGTTCATGACCACGCTCTCCACACATCCCTATCCCGAGCTAATGTTTTCAAATCATCCTCTGTAAAAATCTACTTCCCTCACATTATGGTCTACCAACTGGACGCTTTCCCTCTGGTTTTCCTATAAGAAGCTTACCTGCCCCATTTTCATTCTGCGAGACTTAACTGTCCTCATTATATCTTAGTTCTCTAAAAAGATCATGTAGTTCACTGTTAGCTAGTCTCCTCCATTCCCCTGTCTGTTCATCTCTCTTTGGTCCAAAAATTTTCCGAAGAACTTTATTCTCAAAAACTTGTAATGTGTCTCCTCCCTTTAAGTAAGAGTCCATGTTTCCTATTCATATAATATAATCGGGAGAATGACAGTTTTATAGATATTCAGTTACCGATTTTTTAGAAAAGTTGGGACGTCAAGAGTCCCTGTAATGCAACAGCATCAATATCCAGAATTCAGTCTATGTCTAATTTCTTTGTGCATCTCATTACTATTTATAATAATTGTTCCTAGCTATTTGAATTCAGCCACATATTCAAAATTTTCTTCACTTGTCGTTAACCGTCCATTCCCATTATATAATTATTTCTATGTGTGAACATATATTTATTTTTATTTATGTTTACTTCCAGTCCCAATTTCTTAGTCTTACTCAGTACACTGTGCGTGTTGGCTCTTTGCATCTCCTCACTATCGCCTATAAATACTATATCATCAGCATACACTAACAGCTTATTAATTACCATTGAATTACAGGCCTTCGGCATCCTCTAAAAATTTGATGGCATGCTCTAGTACAACGCTGAATAGTAGAGGAGATAGTTCATTTCCTCGCTTTATTCCGTTGAGAATTTCAAAAGTATTCGAAAAATGTGTTTGCCTACACGCACCTATTTTGTACCTTTCATACATGCTTGAATAAGTCTAATTTTTTTTAGGAATTCTAAACTCCAGCAGGATACTATTTTTAACTTCTCTCTCTTAACTGAATCGCATGCCGTTTTTGTAGTCTACATATAGTTGTATACAGTGTCATTATATTGCCATTTATTTTCTAAAATCTACAGTTTAATGATTATTCGTTACAAACAAAAATGTATCAGGAAATTATGTCAAAAAATAATAAATATTTTAGAAAACAATGAATAAATACCATTCTATCAATAACTATTTTAATATTTTGTTTTTTAGTTAATAGGACATATCTTATATTGTAATTATAACGGAATATTTAAGAATGTTTACATACAAAGACTTGCGCGATAGTGCGTTTTGTCGTACTTACAGCAATGGCGACCATGATTGAAAGTTTAACTTCCTACATTTCGGGATTGCCAACCTAAATAACTATATTGTAATATTACATATTACAAATCTCGTGCGGGAAGTATAACCACTGTCCTTTATGTATACTACGTACAATGTATATACAAAAATATATCCAAAAGGTAGTGTTAATATACATTATAAGAAACAAATCACTGCAATTTAAATGAACTCAACTTTATTTAAAACAACAAATACGTACTTGCCGCCATTTTATAACTGGTCTCACGGCCTGATGTAGTCTCAACTAATAAACATTACCTACACTGTTAAATTTACTTAGTGTGTTTATAATGAACGCAAATATTTTCAACAAAGATGCTGTTATTTTAATATTGTTTATTGTTTTTAAAATACCATCGAGAAAAAAATAATGTACAACGCACGTTTGTGAAGTGTTTTATAGAATCTCGGAAATTAAAATCCTTGCTATCGCTCGGTTTTTAAACATCTCCTCGCTTCTGTAAAAACCACTTCCCAACCTCGCATTGTAATACACTATTTCACAATATGAAGAATCCTACCTTTAATAAGAATTACAAATGAATTGGTTATTTCTATAAAGCCTTTTCTCCAAAACATCTAGCTGACAAGGTCACTGCTAGAAGTTCAACGAGGATATATACCCATAAATAGGAACCTCAAACTCGATTCTATTCTTCTTGCAGACGATTTAGCTCTTCTGGCACTTTCCGAAAATGATTTGCAACGATCAATTTATAATTTCCAAAAATAGCTGCCAAATTTCATATGGAAATATCAATTAACAAAACTAAAATTATGGCATTTCATGGGAAGGACCCCATACAAAGTAAAATCTGTCTCCAGAATAAAATTTTAGAGAGATCTAATCAATTTAAATATCTTGGATATTATCTCTCTATCTGGGATGAAAAGGATATCCCTGAAAAAATTACTAGTTATAATAAAAGTTTAGGAATTATTAATCAAGTTATGAAACCATCCCTTGTACAAAAAACAGCAGGTTACGTTTATATAACACTTTGGCTAGACCAGTGTTGACCTATGGTAGTGAAGCATGGACACTAAAAAGACAACATGATGGGATCGGAAAAGGAACACCGATATCTTAAAAGAATTGAAGACTATGCCAATTTTGGAATATATTAAACAGTACCAACGAAATTGGAAACACCATCTTGAAAGAATGAGTTCAAATCGGATCCCCAAAGCTGTTTATAATAATATACCAAGAGGACGAAGATCACTCGGCTGTCCTATGAAACGCTGGAGGAAAAATTTTCTATAGGATCGTAACAGGCCTTGGCCTAATACTTGGAAGGAAGAAGAAGAATTATAATTTTGAAAAGGAAGAAGAAGAAGACTGCTAGAAGGTCCTCTATCCCGGAGTAATTGCATTTCAGCATGAAATTAAAAATAAAATTCTCAACTCTGGTTCTGTATAAAGGTTCCATCAAGGTCCTTTAAGCACAGAATATGTATCTATCGTATAATTAAGGATGTTAGTTAACTCATTTTTACAAAAAAAAATAAAAAGGGCCTTTTCAGCAATGACCAATCGAATTACAAAAATAATACTTATCATATTACCATAAAGTAGAACTGTGTTTTTAAATTGCGTTTATTCAAAATTCCTGCAAATTATTGTATGCTAAATATTTTACCAAGCCAATTACTTAATCAAATTAAAGATTATTATTATTATTATTATTATTAATATTTAAGCCCGGATGAGAAAGGAGGAGGGGGAGGAGTAACAACCTCGTTAAAAAACCAGGGTTCAGTTGGCTCCGACTGATAGTACTCTGTAAGGGCCCCTAGCCAGGGTTACGGTGAAGACCTCAACGGCAGAGTCGGCGCAGAAGGAGTCCTTCATCACGGCGGATCTGGCGGAAGAGGCAACCCTATCTCTAAGGGAAATAGAGAAACGCTGCCTTGCGGTGAAGAGGGATCTTCAAAGGCTATGGGAGGAAAACCCAGACAGAAATTTTCCTGGTCCTCCAGGTTGGGGGTTTATGCTGTGGGCCAGCTCCCCACACATTAGAAAAAAAACAAAATGCTAAAAGACCAAATCAATCAAAGCCGGACAGAAAAAAGTATGAAAGACAAAAGCAACGAAAACGGACATTGAATATAGGCACGTGGAATGTACGAGGAATTAGAAACAAAATTAATGAAGTAGCAGGAGAATTATTCCAGAACAATATAGATATTGCAGCAGTGACGGAAACAAAAAGAAAGGATCGGGAAATTCATATTTAGGAAACTACATACATTTTTGGTCAGGTGTAAATAAATCAAAAAGAGCTAAAGCAGGAGTATCAATGTTTGTAAAAAAGAAATACAGTAAAAACATAACAGAATATGAACATATTAATGAAAGATGCCTAAAGATTAAAATGAAGCTTATGGGAAGAACAATGGTGTTCTTAGCAGTCTACGCACCAACAGATGATGCTGCACAGAGTCAGAAAGAAAAGTACTATTCAGTATTAGTGGAACAAATTGAGAAAATACGAAGTAATGAAGAATTAATACTAATGGGAGATTTAAATGGGAAAGTGGGTAGAAGAAACAATGATGAAGCAGTAGGAAAATATGGGGAACAAGAAGTCAACGATAATGGAAATAGAATCATAGAGATGTGCAAACAACATAAATTAAAGATAGTAAACACATTTTTCGACCATAAGGATATTCATAAATTTACTTGGGAACGACCTAGTCTCAATCAGAAATCAATAATAGACTACATAATTGTAAAGCAAAATACTTCCTTATTTATTAAGGACTCAAGGGTTAAAAGAGGAGCAAATTGTGGTTCTGACCACTATCTACTCACAGCACAGATCATCCCCAAATTCCCTACAGGGAAAAAAGTGCATGATGAAGCAAGGGAATCAACAATGCAACCGAAGCAGGAAGAAAATTTAAACTGTATTTATTTAATCAGGATAGTATCAAAAACTTATATAAAGAAAGACTGAGGATTAAAATTGAGAATTTGGATTACAAGGAAGACATAGAAGAAGAATATAATCAATTAAAGGAAATAATACATTCGGCAGCAAAAGAAGCATTAGGCACAATAAATAAAAAACAAAATACCCAAGATTGGTGGAATGATGATATTGAAGAATTAACCAAAAAGAAGAAAAAATGCTACTTAGAATGGTTGGCAAATAAAACAACAGAAAATTGGATAGAATACAAGAGAACAAACGCCAAAGTTAAAAGGAAAGTGATAGAAGAAAAAAACAAATTATGGAAAAGCAAATGCCAAGAAATAGAAAGTTATATAGGAGGATCACAATCATCAGAAGTATGGAGATTTCTAAAAACACTGAAAACCAACCAAGGACCCAGCAAGATAAATTTGTTAGCAAAATCAGACGCAGAAAAACATTACAAAGCTTTACTGTCAGAAACTAGAAATGAGTTTATGGAAACAACAGAAAATCCATCCATAGAAATGAACGCCCTGGAATTTGATACAATAGATATAGAATTAGAAATTCAAACCCTAAAGAATAAAAAGGCACCAGGGCCGGGAAACATACCAAATGAGTTAATTAAATATGGCCCAAAAAATTTAATAGGTAGATTGAGGGACTTGTATAATAAGTGCATTGCAATACAGAAGATTCCTGATGAATGGAAAATAAGCTACATAGTACCAATATACAAGAAGGGCGATAGAAGAGACGCAAAAAACTACAGAGGACTAAGTATAAATAACACATTATATAGAATATTTACGAAGTTATTAAAAACAAAGTTACAAAAAGATGTTAAAGACAAATTAGGAGAAGATCAAAATGGATTCAGACCAGGAAGGTCATGTGTTGACAATATATTTGCAATACAACAGTTAATTGAAAAACGGACTGCAGTTGGAGAAGAAACCCATTTGACAATGATAGATTTAGAGAAAGCTTATGACTCAATTCCGAGGAACAAATTATGGGAAGTATTGGAGAAATACAATATTGACAGAAACCTAATAGAAATTATTAAACAAACCTATAAAGATAACTCCGCTTATGTTAAAATGGGAAATATAATGTCTAATCCTATAAACACCTCAAAGGGATTGAAACAAGGGTGCAGTCTATCACCAATTTTATTTAATATTTATGTAGAATTTATATTAACGAAATGGAAACAAAGCTGCAAAGGTATGGGGATCCCAATAGGCAATAGATTTTTGCTGACATTACAATTTGCCGATGATCAACTGGTTTTAGCGCAAGACAATTTTGATATGGAATTCATGATAAAAAGGTTGAAAAGCACATATGAATCATGGGGTCTCACAGTAAATTTACAAAAAACAGAATATCTGGCAATAAATAGCAATGAAAGAGAAAACTTAGTATTGGAAGATGGAATCCAAATAAAGCAAGTGAAACAAACTAAATATTTGGGAATGATTATGGATAACATCGAAGGTATAGGCAAAGAGAACATAAAACATAGAATTGAATTGAGTAGCAAAATAATATCATCATTAAATTCCATATGGTGGGATAAGCATATTTGGAAAGACACAAAAAAATATATTGGTAAAACATTGGTGGAATCTGTTGCAATGTACGGAAGTGAGGTATGGACAATCAATAAGTACTACAAGAATAGACTAATAGCTCTAGAAATGGATTATTTACGAAGAAGTGCCAGAAAGTCTAAATTAGAACGTGTCACAAATAAGGAAATTAGAAACAAAATGGAAGCAGAAGAAAGCATAATTGAAAGAATTGAGGAAAAGGAATTAAAGTGGTTAGGACATGTTTTAAGAATGGAAGATGAGCGATGGCCGAAGCAACTATATGAATGGCATCCTAACAGAAAGAAGAAAAGAGGAAGACCAAGGTTAACATGGAAGGAAAACATGAAGACAGTAATGCAAGCTAGAGGGCTAAGCATCGAAGATGCCCAAGACCGTAGGCTTTGGAGGTTTGGCACGGGAAGACGGCAGCAGCTGTAAAAACCCGAAGATAGATAGATAGATTATTATTATTATCACTATTACTTTTTCTCCAAATGCAACCGCGTTGTCATATCGACATTCTGGTATTCTCCCCTGGCGTGGCGTTGTTGTAACCCACTTGTGTGGTTGGAGCGCCTGGGACATGAAGTTACGGTGTCCAGATGATATAAGATAGGTGATGATGATGATGGTAATTATGCACCAGGAGAGGCCTTAATCCTAAACTTAATGAATATGTTTATGATAATGACGGCCAAATGATGTTCGAGGACCGTTTTGGCCTTTACGTTTCCTGACATTTATCTTACAAATGAGGAAAAACCGCGAAAAAAAACCATCACCCAGGAAACTTGTTGCGACCGGGGATAGAATCCGGGTCCGCTGCTTGACAAGGCAGCACGCTACCTCGAGACTACAGCGGTAGACTATTCTCTAAATACTACACCATGATTCATTAGCTGGATGAGAATTTTACTAGTCTATTTTCGTCATAAAACAAATCACTAGTTTTGACCAAAATTAATATGTTCCAATCTCAGTTGTCCAAAAACCAGAGTTCAATTTAGGAGCAGCAAAACCCATGCTACAGATATCCACGATCTTTCTGAATTTGTAAATTTTGGTGGCCCGGTTTGATTTAATGTGTCCAATAATTCAAGTTTAAGTTTGCAACAAGCAGGCAATGCTGGGAAATGAGGTGTAGAATTCCAGACAGACTGTGAACCGCAGCATCTCATCATGTGTAATGCACGCATGGTCGCTCATGTGAGAGTATCATTGTCTGTAATTTACCTGCCATTATCACAGGCCTACACTCTATTATGATACTAGCCACGGTACCATTCCTGAGCACCAAATTAAGAGACCTAATATTTAAACGTAAACATTTTCAAAACAATTATGAAGACTAAAAAAACAAAGAAAACAAAACAGAAAGATAAAAAAGATATAAAGAAAAATAAAATAAAGATGAGTCGTAGTAGGAGCAGTATTTTATTTAACGTCGCTAATTATATTATTATTATTATTATTGTTATTATTATTATTGTTATTATTATTGTTATTATTATTATTATTATTATTATTGTTATTATTGTTATTATTGTTGTTATTATTATTATTATTATTATTATTATTATTATTATTATTATTATTATTATTATTATTATTATTATTATTATTATTATTATTATATTATTATTATTAACTGGAAGAAAAAAATGTAAAAAAATGGGTATACCAATCCAAAATACACATGTATATTCACTAAATTTTGCAGATGACCAGGTATTAATAGCACAGGACCACGATGACATAGAATATATGGCTAAAAAACTAAAAGAAGAATACGAAAAATGGGGACTTTATATAAAACATTGAGAAAACTAAATACCTGTGTATAGGAGAAGAAATGGAAAATATAAATTTCAACAATGGAGAAGAACTAAAACCTAGTATTGAATGCACTTATTTAGGAACAAAATTAGACCATTCAAGCGATAACACGGTGGAAATTAAAAATATAATCACACAAACAAAACAAGCAATAAATGCTTTAAACTCTGTTTGGTGGAGCAAAAATATTACAAAAAATAGAAAATTACAAATATATCAAACCATAATATTCAGAGCATTTTAACATATGGTGCTGAAGTCTGGAAAATTCCTACCAGGGAAATGAAAAGAATTTTAAGTGCAGAAATGGATGTTTTAAGAAGATCAGCTGGACAATCTAGAATGGATAGAATACGAAATAAATAAATAAGGGAAATAAGGGAAATTATGGGTGTACACGAGGAGCCGGACATCATAGACATCATAGAAAAGAAAAGATTGCAGTGGTATGGTCATATCAAACGAATGCCAGAGCAAAGATTGTCTAAAATAGTTATGGAATGGATCCCAGTGGAAAGGAGGAAGAGAGGAAGAACGAAGAAAACTTGGATAGAAGGGGTACAAGCAGCTATGAATATCAGATGATTGGAGGAAGATCAATGGATGGACAGAGAGGAATGGCGTTTGATTTCCGGAAGACGGCGGCAGCTGCCATGATACCGGACGATTATTATTATTATTATTATTATTATTATTATTATTATTATTATTATTATTATTATTTATTATTATTATTATTATTATTATTATTATTATTATTATTATTATTATTATTATTACAACTGGGGTCTGAAAATAAATTTAGAAGAAACATGTCATATGGGATGTGGAGCATAAATCGAAGATTTTATATTAGATCAGAAGGGGTATATTAGAGGATGTGAAGAATTTGAGTATCTGGGGGTAAAAGTAGATAAAGAGGATAAACAAGAAAGTGATATTAAGAACACAATAAATAAAGGTAGAGCAATAACAGCAATTATAAATGGAGTCTTATGGAACAGACATATAACCAAAAAAATAACTTGCAAATATACAATTCAAAGTGAGAAGAACTGTCACATTTGGAGCTGAAGTTTGGAAATTCAACATAAACTTTTGACGATGGAAATGGATTTCTTGAGAAGAATAGCAAGAAGTTCAAAAATAGAAAAAATAAGAAATACTGTCATACAAGAAAAAAAATGAATATTAGATATTGAATAGTAGATTATATAAGATACAAGCAATATAAATTGGTATAGGCACGTCCGACGATTGCAAGAAGAAGGATTACCCAGAAAAAAACATTGGAATGATGTCCACCTGGAAGAAGAATGAAAGGAAGACCTCGAAAATCGTGGATGCAAGAAATAAGAACTGGAATGAGAACAAAAGGACTGGAGGACATAAAGTGGATGGATAGAGGCGAGTAGAGAAGGAAAATAAAATTTCAGACACAGAAAAATGTGTAAACATTGAAAAAATCTGTATATAAATAAATAAAAAATATTATTATTCATGCAATTTATTCCAACTGAAAAGCCGCTGGCACTATCGAATCCGGTGGTTCATGCCGCGCGGACGTAAGTTCCTACATCCCTATTCTGAAGTAATATTTTTCAATATCCCCTGTAAAGTTCACCTCCTACAAATCATGGTTAATGTTATTCTCTCTCACCTCAATATTGGCCCAACTCCTGGGCGCTTTCCTTCTGACTTCCCTACAAGGAGTTTAATCCAACAATTAAAATATAAATTTCTTTAAATAACAAGAGAATGCGATTAGGCCTATGATTACAAGAAGGGCTATGGGCTACCGAAATGCTGTAGTTAGTGACCAGAATCATAGTAAATGGTCTTGATTTCATTGATGAATTGGCTGTTCATATATTAGTACAATATCCTGCTAATGTAATAGCTTGACTGAACTAATTGCTGCCCTTGGTCGGTATATTGCAGTGCAGTAAGACAAGTTATTAACATGAAGCGATGAAGTTTGAATTTTCTTAACCGGATTTCAATACTTTTCGCAATAATAGCTAGTCACTTGTGATGAGGATGCTGAAAGGATCCCGTTGTATGCCCCATATATATATATATATTCTCTCCCTCCTATATATATATATATATATATATATATATATATAACCTAGCTAATCACCCGGCGTGCGTCTCTACGCTTAAATAAAATGAAATATTAAAGGTTAATTTAATTGCATGGTATACGCTAAGACAAACCAAATACGGTGGTTGCTAGTCTTTTTAATTTCGGATTTCATATGAACCTCCGCTTCTAATTGTCAGATTTCGCTAATTTTTGGATAATACCTACTTCGGTTTATTTTGATACTGAGTTTCATTGTGAAACATCGAAAATTGTAATCGCTGGAGCGATTTTTAAATTTTTCACTTCAAGTGAACTCTTACACCTAATGGATTTAATGGGTCCAATTGTGAATCTAAACCATTGAGGGATCCAGTCAGACACACACAAAAAATTGCATCAATTTCGGTACAGTCGTTTAAGCAGTTTTTAATTTCGAAATTCAAGTAAATTTCCACTTCTAACTGTTGTATCTCGCTCATTTTTGGATAGTACCTACTTCAGTTTATTTCAATAGGATATACTGAGTTTGGTTGTGAAACATCGAAAAATCTGACCGCTAGAGTGATTTTTCAATTTTCACTTCAGGTGAACTCCTACACCTAATTGTTTTAGAGGGCCCAATTGTAAATCTAAACCATCAGGGGACACAATCAGACGTACACACAAAATGTCATCAAAATCGGTCCACGCGTTAGGAGACATTTAGTGACAAACTCACGTAGAGAAGAATTATATATGTGGTACATTCGGAATTCGAACCGCAGTCTTTGGGATACTCTTGAAACAAGCTATTTACTACATCAATGAACTACAGAAAGCTGGCATATTAAGGAAGTAAAAAATGAAATAAAATTCAACTTTTCCCTTATAGCATCTTGTGATACATTTTCGGGTCTTGTTTCTATCTCGAAAATATAAATTCGTTGTGTCACATTATAAATGTCATAGTGGAGAATGTTATAAAACTCCCTGTAGAAGTGTTATAGTACTTATCTCACAGAAAATTAGCATAATTTATACAGAGTGAAAATTAGCAGACTTGTCAGTGAAGAGAAGGGATCTGTTATAACCGCAAGAGAACAAGATAAATAAACCAGTTTAGACACAATACAGTGTTTGTATTGCTATGTTTGTGAATATCTTACTCAAATATTTCTGCAAGTAGTGTAAATTTTGTAGTACATCTACAGTATTTGTACCCACCACAACGTTTACTATACAAATATAAATTTTAGATGAGTTTAAAGGTAATCACACACCCGAATATTTCCAAAAATCTTGAAAATAATTCAACTCATTTCTATAATATGATGTCTAACCGCGTACACGTTACACATAATTATATCTATGTCTATAATGACATAGCCCATTGTTGAGCCATAGTCTCTCCTTTACAAGGAGTTACTAGACCAAGTTAATTTTTAGTTACCTTATTTGCTCGCAGATGTCATGGATGGCATACGGTTAACACCAACCCAATGAGACATCTAACAGGTAACTAAGGTATTACTAAGAAGTTGATGTCGGTAAATTTTGCTTAGAAGCCTTAATTCAGGCTTTAGGATATTTTATAAGCCTGAAAATCTTCCGACTCGGGACCCACGGCTTAAAGTCCCTCCCAGAGGATTTGCTCCTTGGATTTTTCCGTCCTAAAAAACCCATCGAATATTGTCTTGGGGATGTCCAGAACATTGTAGCTTCCTCGGAAAATCAACTACAAATTCAGTTTATAAATTATGGAAACTAATAAAAGATTATAATTTAAAGTAATCGACAGAGAAAACAAAGTCATGACATTTATTAGAACTCAGCATAAAAGGACAAAAATTGTAATTGGAGCAAACATCATTGAACAAGTATCTTGTTTTAATTATCTGGCATGCATGATGTCGTACTTGCAATATTTGGATATGGAGGAGAAATTAGGAAAATTTTAACAGATATATGGTTCAATAAGAAGATATTTGAGAAATAAGACCACAGGAGAAACTCAACTGAAATTTTACAAAACAGTAGCCGTTCCAATAGTAACATATGGGTCTCAGACTTTTCCTTTAATGATCTATGATAAACATAAAATTGGGATAATAGAAATGAGATTCTGAGATCTGTTGCAGAGATCGAAAGAGAAGTCAAGATATCATAGACGAATTACAAATATATAATATAAACGAGAAAATATAAAGAAGTAAATGTAAATGGTCTGAACATGTACAAAGTATGCCAAATAATCGTTTATAAAAACAGATGATTCATTATAAACCTCAAGGCCGAAGAAATGTAGGAAGACCGAAACAAAGTTGGAAGGATGACCTGTACGATATTGTGCAGTGGGGAGCGGAACAGGCCAACAGGCTCATACCTTGAAGAAGAAGAAGAAGAAGAAGAAGATGATGATGATGAAAATCCAATGACCGCGGCCGGGTTTGAATCCGCGACCCTCGGAACCAGAGGCAAGGAGCATAACCACTAGTCAACCGCGGCCGATATCTAATTATATAGTCTATTATAATAATGTGTTGTCCTATATTTGAAAATTTTCCATTTATCTTGGTATATGTGTGAAGCTTAGGATATTTTCGCTGCAGTGTATAATCGCAAAATTTAAATTATACAAAATTAATATCTAAAAATAATATGTTCGGCTCCCTGCTACATGAGAATCTCTGGGCTTCACAGAGCTACTCAGTTCCCCTATATTGATGCAGTCATTATTGAACGGGTAACTGCAAAGGTTCATACCATTGCCACCCACTTCAATCCTCCAGTGTGTAATAAATGCCATCAACTTTAACAGCGTGCTACACACAGAAACATTGTAACTAATAATAATAGTTCCAGAAAATATAAATTTCAACAATGGAGAAGAACTAAAACTTAGTAATGAATGCACTTATTTAGGAACAAAATTAGACTATTCAGGTGATAACACAGTGGAAAATAAAAATAGAATCGCACAAACAAAACAAGCAATAAATGCTTTAAACTCTGTTTGGTGGAGCAAGAATATTACAAAAAATAGAAAATTACAAATATATCAAACCAAAATTCAGACCATTTTAACATATGGTGCTGAAGTCCGGCAAATTCCTACCAGGAAATGAAAAGAATTTAAGTACAGAAATGGATGTTTTAAGAAGATCAGCTGGATAATCTAGAATGGATAGAATGTGAAATAAAGAAATAAGGGAAATTATGGGTGTACAAGAGGAGCCGGACATCATAGACATTAAAGAAAGGAAAACATTAACAGTGGTATGGCCATGTCAAAAGAATGCCAGAGCAAAGATTGCCTAAAATTGTCATGGAATGGATCCCAATGGAAAGACAAAACAGAGGAAGACCGATGAAAACTTGGATAGAAGGGGTACAAGCGGCTATGAATATCAGAGGATTGGAGGAAGATCAATGGATGGACAGATATGAATGACGTTCGGTTTCCGGAAGACGGCGGCAGCTGCCATGATACCGGATGATGATGATAATGAATAATGGTTCCATATTAGACTGGGAATTGTCATAAATAATGCCACGAGTGATTTCCTCGTGAATTTATCTAGAGGAATTGAAAATCAAGAGTGGCATTTGTTAGGACTATTTAACGAATAAAATTAAGATGTTTACTCAAAAGTCATTATTTAAATATAGTTACCGGTATTTTAAAAATTTATATATTTAATGTAAACGGCGTTGTTTGAAAACAAATCGGAAATGTGAGCTAACGTATATTCACTGCAACTTGATCATATTATTTATTGCCAAATGGGATCGCAATATTGCATGAATGTACCCTACTGGAGAAATAATGAAACACATGAAACTGTATATTATAATCAACATTATAGGTTACGCTGGTCAACATGATTTTTGTCTCATGAGTACCAATAGTTGTACTTAATGCAGTTTTTTATCGTGTTTTCAAATATGTAATCGGAATTTCTCCATCGCCCAATTTTATTTCAATTTCAATTTATGGATTTAAATAATTATTTTTTTAATAAACTTTTTTGTCCATTGTAAAATAAAACCAAATGAGCTAACTCAAATGATTTCAGCTATGGAAAAGAGATATCAAGGCAAATTAAATCCTAATATGCTGGCCGATTATTGTTGGACCATCAAGAGGGATGCTCCACAGGCGAAATATATAGCAGAAAATCGTAATTTCTTACTTTCTAGGCGAGTCCGAATATTCGAATATTGTGTAGTTACGAATGTAGAAGATATTAAAGTGTTTGAAATTATAATAAATGTCTGTCTCTCGGAAACCTTGCGTGATGGAGAAAAACCGATATCATATTTGAATTCAGGAGAAAAAATACTATCAGAATCACATATTTTTCTTTCTGAGACAAAAAACTGTTTCTTTTTTGTTGCTCAGTGTTATTAAGTCCACCGCTGTGGTCTCGAGGTAGCGTGCTCCCTTGTCACGCAGCGGGCCCGGGTTCGATTCCCGGTCGGGACAAGCTCCTGTGTGAGGTTTTTTTCGAGTTTTATCCTCACTTGTAAGACAAATGTCAGGAAGCTTAGGGCCCAACGGTCCCCGAAAATCATCCGGCCATCATTATCATCCTTATCATAATCATCCTTCATCGCTGTGGAAAGCAACGGGAAGCTGCCACATCTATAACTCCCCAGTAAAGCTGCAAAACCTAGCATGAAAATGCTGTGATTGCAGTAAAGAACCTGACTTCGGGCAGAATTACTATGGATGGATACGTTATTAATTTATTTTTGAGAAAACAACTGAATAAAATCAAGGAATCTGTTCATTATTTGCAATATTCAAAGTATTTGTTGGAGAAAAATATTGATCTGAGCTGTACAGAATATTAAAAAGGAGGAGCTTTCTTTATCACAAAAACAGGAGCTGATAAAGAGAAATCTATAAACATCGAGGTGAAACACGACTGTCATTGGTTGTAAAACAAGATTCATTGAAACGTGATTGGTCATTGACTACCATTTGTGACATATGTTAAATAGTCCCTGTAATGGTATGTTGTGTTTCACAGCGCCGAACTATGTAGCTCATTCCGTGCCGTTGATTGGAGCTAGGCTCATCAACGTACGGTTTACGTTGCCCCGTTCAAGCGGGTGAACGCACTACCGCTATACCAATATATCATCATCATCATAGTACATTCACGAATTTAGGCCATTTGTTGACCTGTTTCGGCCTCAAGAGAAACACCATCCAGAAGTCTTTTGAGTGGACGTCCTGGTCTTCTTCTTCCTGCAGGTTGATATCTTAACATTAGTTTGGGTATTCTGTGATCTTCCATTCGATGAACATGTTGTATCCATCTTGACTTATAATCAGAAATTTTGTTTTCTAAAGATTCCATGTGTAATTCTTCTAAGATGTCTTCATTTTTTTTTTTGTGATCTAGTAGTGTGTATCCTGCAGTCCTCCGAAGATATCTCATTTCAGCAGATCTAAGTCTCTGTATATCCTTCTGTTTCAACGTCCATACTTCGCTACCATACAAAAGAGTTGGAAGAGCCAGTGTTTATACACTTTCAGTCTTGAATGCTTTTGGACTAACTGTGGCTTGAAGATAGAATTTATTAACCCTAAAATTCTTAAAAATTTAGATATGTTTGCATTTACATCCTTTTCTTCTTCATATGAGATATTGCATCCTAGATATGTAAAATTATTCACCTGCTCCAAAATGTTATTGTCCAGTACAATTTTACTTCTGACAGGATCTACACCTTGAAATGCCATAATTTTTGTTTTTTCTGTAGATATCTTTAATCCATATTCTTCTGTAATTTTGTTAAGTTCATACAGACCTTTCTGTAGATTATCTTCGGAATTTGCTATTATTATTTGGTCATCTGCAAACAACAGGGTGTTTAATTTTCTATTTTCTGATATTCTTATTCCAAATTTATATGTTTTGTTCCAGCAACATATTACTTCATTGATATAAATTGCAAAGAGTGTTGGGGATAGGGGGCAGCCTTGTTATACCAATATACTTCATCGCAATTTTAATTTCTTACATAACTCCGCCATATGGGCAAGGGTTGGAAGTTGAACCACTTGCAGTAAGCCACAAAATTAGCTAGCCGTCTAGAACTTCAGTTACCTCAGAATCGGCACCTTGGACGGCACCTTGTTGCCATCAGCAAGTTTTCAGTAAAAGACTACCAACCCGATCCACGGCAGGCACGGCTAGCTTTTGCTAAAACTGACAGCAGGTAGGCAAATTTTGACAGGTGCGTCCATGTCGCGGGGATAGACACCATAAAGCTGGCTAAGTTGTCAAGGATCCAGGATAACAGGATCCTCTACAGTGCGAAGACTGCAACGATATGCGAGTTCACTACTACTCGACCACATTAACTTCGAACTAAAAGAATGTGGTAAGGGTGAGTAAGGGGTAGAGGTAGTAGACCCTTGTCTCAAGTTGCAATGGCAGTGTTTATTTTTCGTTAGTTGTGTATAGTCAGTTGTTAGTGACTATTTAACTCGTGCCCCAAATGGGAGTCAATGACCAATCGCGTTACAGTGAGTTTTGATTTACAACCAATCACAGTCGTGTTTCGCCTAGAATTTACCAACTAAAGTTTATCATAATAAAGAAAGCACCTCCTTTTTAACATTCTGAATAGGTCATATTATTTTGCAGTGACTGACTCACTAAGAAATACGGCTACCAGATTGTATAGCCTATATAGCCTAGTGCATGAATGTCAACACATACCGCATGCGGAAGTTAATATAAAAACATTTGTAGCAATTGATTATACCACCAAAAAAAGAAACCACTGTTTGCACTTTCTTAAATGTATTTTTTTCCAGAAAAAATATAATTGTCATATTTACATCATAGGACATCAGAAATGAATTAATATACAGTTTGATGTGTTTCATTTTTTCTGCACTAGAGTGCATTCTTACAATATTGCGTTCCTTTGGCAATAAATATAATCTGGTTGCAGTGACGAACAAAAGAAGCAAATGAAGCGTACCAATCGTTTCTCATTTGTTTTCAAACATCGCCGTTTACATTAAATATATAAATATTTTAAAATAACTATATTTAAATAATGATTTGTGAATAAACAGCTTAATTTTAATCGTTAAATAGTCCTAACAAATGCCACTCTTGATTTACAAATTATCTAAATAAATTCACAATTTGTAAATCACTCGTGGCATTACTTATGATAACGTTAAGCTCGAAAGTTAGACCCTATATTCACAGTGAAGACCGTGAAAGTATTAAGAAAGTTATCGAGTTTTATGATGAGGAGAAAATAAAAGGGGAATTCAAAATTACTATCCAGAAGGAACCAGTAAGTCAGAAGCCACAGTAAGCAAGATAAGGAAATATTAAAAAATAGTCACCAATCGTAAAAAAACGGAAGTCGCCAGGAAAAAACTAAACAATCAGTTCCAGAAAAAATATTAATAGTAACTTAAAGTATCGTGTACAGCTATCACAAAAATTGGAATATAATAGGGCATGACACTATTTTTCACCGATTCAATAACATACAACCAGTTATAACCGGTGCTTTAGTAAAAAAAGATGGTGAATTCGCCATTACATGAGCTTCAAAACAGAACAAAACTAAAGTAATGATTGCTAGTAATCACAGATGTAAAAACAAAATTGAGTGACAGTATAGTGGGTTAAACGTCTATCTGCCAACTGTTACAAAACTTATAATAATAATAATAATAATAATAATAATAATAATAATAATAATAATAATAATAATAATAATAATAATAATCTTCTTCGTCACTTCCTGGTTTAGGCAAGAGTTGCCTGTTCCGTCTTCACTAATAGATCTAAGACCATCTTTTCCGAGGACGTCCGACATCTCTTCTTCCTCTCGGAAAATAATGTAAGATTTTATTTGGTAATCTTCTTTCTTCCATTCTTTCTACATGTTCTTTCCACTGTATCTTGTTAGATATCTTTTCTTTTATGGAGTAGATCTGCAGTTTTTCACGGATATCCTCGTTTCTTATCTGGTCCATTCTAGTGCAGCCTTTTACTCTTCTTAAAAATTTCATTTCGGCTGCTTGGATTCTACTTACTTGTTTGGTAGTGGTAATCCAAGATTCACTCCCATACAAAAGGACAGGGACAGCCATTGTTTTATAAAATTTTAATTTTGTTTAATAATAATAATAATAATAATAATAATAATAATAATAATAATTCATCCATCCATCCATAGTAATTGCCTGAGGGCAGGTCTTTCACTGCAATCATAGCATTTTCATGCTATGCTTTGCAGCTTTACTAGGGATTTATTGGTGTGGTAGCTTCCCGTTACTTTTCCACACCGGTGAAGGATGATAATGATAAGGATGATGACGATGGCCAGATGATTTTCAGGAAACGTTGGGCCCTAAGCTTCCTGACATTTGTCTTACAGGTGAGGAAAAACCCCGAAAACCTCACCCAGGAGCCTGTCCCGACCGCGAATCGAACCCGGGCCCGCTGCGTGACAAGGCAATATGCTACCTCGAGACACAGCGGTGGATATAATAATAATAATAATAATAATAATAATAATAATAATAATAATAATAATAATCATCATCATCATAATAATAATAATAATCATCATAATAATCATAATAATAATCATAATAATAATAAATTAATAATAATCTGTCACTTTTAACTTGAAACAAATACAATAAATGAATACCCAATGCTCCAATAATATTTATTTTCCTATAACATTTAAGTCCGACAGACAGTAGCTGGAAATCTATGCTGATTTAATATATTTGTTCGTCACATCCAGAAACCGATAGGCAAACAACTACGACGATCTTCATAACCTTAATCTCCTATTTCAAGTAGGCCTACAACTACATTTTGTCATTGATTATACCACTTGGCTAGTCATTCGTTTGTACCTACGATGGAAGGAGTCACTTTCCCCATCTTCACCACAAGAGCCTTTGTTTCCACTCACCGGCTAAAAAGTTAACGTGGTCGAGTAATAAGACCATGCGATTTCAAATACTGCTCAAAGAGTGGAAGCAACAATCCTGAGGAGCTGGATCGAAGCTCTAAGAAAGCAGCCCTTTATTCGACCTTGTCCTGCATAGCGTTCATAACGCACCCGGGGACGTTCCCGTTACTGCTGTAAATCATCAGGTAGAGACCCGGCCGGATCTGTAGGAACATCTACAAGAAGATGGGAATACTGCTTTAAAACTTACTTATGTCGGAACAGGCCATATCCATGAAGATGATCATATTTTAACATTTCTAGCTTCAGAACCAAATATATTTACTCACTTCCTCATACCTAGAGAGAGTTCGAGATATTACAGAAAGTCTTATTTCTTTCTGTTCAAGACATCTTCTTACACTTTCTCCACGTCACTTTTTGGTTCCTTAGAAGTTTCTATAACTTATACTATGGTTTCTGTGGTTTCCCTACGGATGTACTTTTATCGTTCCACCTATTTGGGTTTCCCCAAACTTGTTTAATTAATATTAAATGTATATTTATACTGAATGTAAATAGAAAAACTCCGGGGGTTCAATGTAGAAACACGCTTAGCTTTTGTAGACTTCAAAAAAGCCTCCGACAAAATCAATAGCAAGAAATTGGTGGAAATTTTAGCTGACAAAAAACTACCACAACATCATATTTTAAATGTACTGTATACAATATCTATAAAACAAATTTGATTTCAGTTCGAATCAATAACACACAAACAGAATGGACCGAAATTAATAGGGGCGTAAGACAAAGGATGTGGCGTCTCGCCCTTGCTCTTTATCCTATACATGGATAGAATACTTCAAGATTTGCGACACATGAGACACGGTTCTATTCAAATTAATATAAACCTAAAAATAGATTACATGCTTTTTGCAGATGATTTGGTATTAATAGCTCCAACAGAAACCGATTTACAGTATTCTGTACACAATTTTAATGTAATTGCAAAAATATACAATATGGAAATCAATACAAAGAAAACTAAAGTGATGGCCTTTTGTGGGAAATACCCTATACCTAGCAAAATTATTTTGCACGATGAAATTTTAGAACTAGTAAATTAATTTAATTTTTTTTTTCAAATGCCCCAGGTTTGTCTTTCGACATTCCTGGTTTCTCTCCTGGCATGGCGTACTTGTAACCCACTTCTGAGGTTGGGGCGCCTGGAAGGCGGGGTTACGTTGCCCCGATGATATGATGGGTGATGATGATGATGATGATAATGGTGCGCCAGGAGAGTCCCTAATTCTAAGATGAATATGAATGATGATGATTGCGATGACCTTATGATTTCGGGGACCGTTTGTGCCTTAACGTTTTCCTGACATTTGTCTTACAGGTAAGGAAAAACCCCTATAAAAACCTCACCCAGAAAAACTGTCCCGACCGGGAATCGAACCCGGGCCCTCTGCTTGACAAGGCAGCACGCTACCCCGAGGCCACAGCGGTGGACATTAATTTAATCATTAGTTTATAATTTAACATTTCAAGATGAAGCAGATATATCAAAGTAAATTACAAATTTCACAAAAATAACGGGGATAATTAACAGTATAATAAAACCATTTTTAGTACAAAAGAACACATGATTACGGCTTTATAAGGTTCTTGTAAGACCAGTATTAAGATATGGTAGTGAAGCATGGACAATACGAAGAGATGAAAGCCGAATAACAGCAAAAGAGATGCGATTTATAAGCCGTACAGCAGCTATACATAGTAGGACCATAAAATAAACGAGGAAATTATGGAAAAGTTGGATGTAGAACATGTAGAGCCCATTCCCCACCATATACAAAACTACCAGAACAACTGGAAAGCCGATCTTCAACGAATGCCATCTCATAGAATTCCAAAAGCCATGCTTCGCTACTGCCCCCAAGGCAAAATATCGCTGGGACGTCCAAAAAATCGCTGGATGGAAAATTCCTGTTTGAGACCGTAACAGGTCACATGACCTAATACTTGCATGGATGACGATGTAAATAAGACGGAATAAATGTAGACCAACCTGATTATAGAGGAGTTGCAAGCAAGTAATTTGAGACAGATAATCCAATGTCTTGGACAAAAATCTGAGTTATCAATATGTTGTTTACAATAAAATTGGTGCTCTCAATTCGGCATTAGAATTAAATTAATCTATAGTAATTCTGCCCGAGGGCAGGTTCTTCACTGCAATCATAGCATTTTCACGCTATGCTTGCAGCTTTACTAGGGAATTGTAGATGTGGTAGCTTCCCGTTCCTTTCCACACCGATGAACGATGGTGATGATAATCATAAGGATGATGATGATGATGACGGCCATATGATTTCGGGGATCGTTTGGGCCTTAACATTTTCCTGACATTTGTCTTATAGGTGAGGAAAAACCCCGAGAAAAACCGCACCCAGGAAGCTTGTCCCGACCGGGGACCGAACCCGGCCCGCTGCGTGACAAGGCAGCATGCTATCTCGAGACCACAGCGGTGGACTTAGAATTAAATAGGGGTTCTTAATTCAGTGAGGTTCATCGCTGTGGTTTAGTGTTCACGCCACTGCCTCAGGCGCAGCGAGCCCGGGTTCGATTCCGGGTTGGGTCATGTTTCCTCAGTGAAGTTTTTTTTTCGGAATTTTTCTGCACCAGTAAAATAAATGTTAGGAAACTTAGAACCAAATAGTTCTCAAACAACCATCTGGTCATCAAAATCATTGTCTCCCTTTGCATCATGCAACCCTGCACTGAGATGAGGGGAAAGGAGATTGATATTCCTGTATGGCCTTGATCTGACTAAATAAAAAACATGGACTAAAGTCCTAATCTCAGCCAAATGAATCTCGTTCATATCGTCGATATACAGTTCCCTAAGATCCATCCGAATATTATCCTCCCAACTACCCCCAAGATCATGCTATTGCTCTTTACCCTAGAGTTTTCCCAATAAAACTTAAAACAATCTCTACTGACGCCCATTCGACCTATACGGCCGACCAATCTCAATCTCTTAAAATTGAAAAACCCTGTCATTATTGGGATAACTATATAAATTATGGATTTATTCATTAAGAATTATGGAATTGCTCCATTATCCATTCTCATTCCTTATGGGACCGAAAATTCGTGTCAGAATCCTATTTTCGTAAAACGTTTACTTTTTTTTATGTAAGAAACAGTGTTTTGAATCTACATGGAGAATTTTAAGTACACCTCTCATTTTTGAGCTTTTTTTCATAGTAGAATATCCCCCACTATTGATATTGAATCACTTTATAATAATAATAATAATAATAATAATAATAATAATAATAATAGCTTTATTTTACCTGGCAGAGTTAAGGCCTTAAGGCCTTGTCTACCACTCAACCAGGTTTAAAAAAAATACAAAAGAAAAGTCTTAAATCTAAATTACAATATATATATATATATATATATATATATATATATATATATATATATATATATATATAAACGATTACAAGTTATGAATACAATACAATTAATATTTATAATGTATTTTGATTTACTCTAAATTTAACGAATTAAATATATAATATGTACAATATATATAAAAAACGAGGAAAAGATTAATGACATAGTATAAAAATTATATAAATAGAGAAAAATTAATTATTAGACAACAGGTAACTGTATAAGCGTGACTTAAAGGTTCCAAGTGTGCGGCAACCCCTGATATCTTGAGGAAGGAGATTCCAGGAGCGGGCTGAGGCTACTGTGAAGGAAGTAGAATAGGAGGAAGTGCTATGAAGAGGAATTGTTAGCAGACTGCTATCTTGTGATCTAGTGTCAATATTGTGGTAAGAGGATAACTTCTCAAATCTGGACGCCAGGTAAGTAGGGATGTAGGAATTCAGAAGCTTGAAAAGTAGTGAAATGGCCTCCAACAGGAATTTTACCATTTAACCCTCATCAAATTCCACTATTAAATATGACTATTCTCTTATCCTCGGGAGTTACTGTTACTTGGGCTCATCGAAAAACTGCAGGGACGGATTCCTGACTGAAAAAGGAGGAAAAAATGTCCCATGAATAAGTGTCCATAAATTCATCGTTGCCACGCTAGATGGCACTGACGAATGGTATTATTGTCTCGGCCCTGTTGCATGGCCTGCTAGATCACCGGACTTAAATCCCCTGGGGGCATTTCAAAAGCGTTGTGCATGCTGAACCAGTTCCTGATATGCATACCCTTCAACAGCGTGTCCACGTCACCTGTGACGCTATTCGGAGAGAGGCCGGAACATGAGAAAGAGAGAGGCAATACATTATACGATGTGTGAACGCATGCATTACATCCCATGGAGGCCACTTTGAACATCTGTTGTGACGTGGATGATATTATGCTATATAGTAGTAGTAGTAGGACTTTATTAGACAAAAGTAAGATATTTACAATATTATTTACAAATATGGGTCGCACGGGCAGTAAGCCGTACGTGCTTTTGACAGTCCGTTACAATAAAGTAATAATTGCTACTAGTGTGAAGAAAAATAGACAACAAAAAAAAAGCAATAGCATTACAATTACATAAAGAAAACGCAATAATATTACAATTAAATAATAACACAATAGCATTATACACTAAAAAAGCAATAACATTACAATTACATAAAGAAAACACAGTAATATTACAATTAAATAATAACACAATAGCACTATACACTAAAAAAACCATAACATTGCAATTACTTAAGAAAACACAGTAATATTACAATTAAATAATAACACAATAGCATTATACATTAATTAATTTGTATATAATTATTAAGAATTAATGTTATTGCATTTTGATAACATATATTTATTCATGAATGAGTGTTGTTCTTATTTTCCGCGTTTTGTCCAGAAATTTACCCAAGTTTATCCAATTTTCTGGATTTACCAATAACTCGTAGCATGCCAATCTTTCCCGATTTGAATTTAGAAATCTTTCCGGTAATAACTGACGTCTCCAATATTCTAAATCATTACATTGTCCTAATATATGTATCTCATCTTCAAATTTCCCGCACATTGGACATATTCGCATATCGTGCTCGTCGCTAATTTTTTGAAATTTCCATGCCCCTAGCCTAAACCAAGCAAGCCCTGATCTCTCTTTAAATCCTAGGTTGAGTATATACGATTCTTTTCCCCAGACGTGTTTTAGGTCTCTTTGTAAACACAGTGAGCGTTTTCCTGTACATTCGGCGAAAGTATTTTGTTGGTTTATATCTAAATTATGCTATATACTGTGTGCCGGGACGATTTTTTGTCGTTGCACGCACATCGTTCATTTCCGGACACATGTTTATATGATTTTTTTTTCATTTCCAGTCAGGAATCAGTCCCTGAAGTTTGTCGGTGTAATTACCGTTCACCCTGTATAGTACCTCGAGTAAAATTGCTTTACATAGGTTATTATGAAATTATTATAAATACTGTTTCAAAGTAATATTTTTATTACAAAATTTTATTTGAAATGTTTCATGATAATAAATTAAACTACCCTCCAAAGTAGAGGCCGTCAGATTCTATGGTCGTAGTCATCTTTCACTGAGGTAAATTAACCCGAGACCGAATCAGTCTCTGGTTTTTGATGCGAAAAATTCTTTGAGACCCACTTCCACGGCTTCAATGTTTTCAACGTATTGAAATTTTCATGCAAAAATTGGGCCGTGGTAATGTAAAGTTTAAGATCAGGGCTATATGCTGGGTGTGTTAGTAGTTCGGTTCCTCCCAATCCCCGAAGTTTTGTCATGGTTGTTCATGTCGTATGGGGTCCAATATTAAGAATAAAAATCCGCATCGAGTGCATGCCCATTTGGAACAAACTCCCAGGGTTACGGCGCAAAAAGTGGACATCCGAATTTCGAAATAATTTTGGTTTAAAATGAAGCTTAGGACCACCAAACATGAAAACACACAAAAAAAAAGCAGTAAAATAACATTTTATAATCACTACAAAATATGTATTTCACTAGTTTACTGTACGAAACATCCACTTTTCGGTACAAATCTGATATTAAACTGAAGCTTAGGATCATCAAAGATGAAAACGCAAGAAAATTTGCGGACCATCACTAATCAAACTAGGTTAGAGTAGTAGTTTCTTATACATAATTAGGATAGGTTAGCTTTTAGTTTCTTACACATATAGTATAATTTACATACCTGTAATTTAATATTGTCAAAATGCCACTCTATTATTTTAAGAGGTTAGAGTAATTTAAATAAGTTAGGTTAGCTTTTAGGTTATTATACATGTATTCTAATAAATGATATTACAAATTTCAAAATTTATATTTTAAATAAGTGGCATCTATTCATTGAATATTTTGTAAGGGCTAATTTGCCATTGTCCATTTTCAAGAAATTCGTACGATGACATCAATTATTATCGACAATAGATTCAGATAAACCATTTTTTCTTAAGAAAGGATGTGATTTTTATTAAATTTCAAATTATTTGCTATGTAATTTTGAAATATAGTATTTGGAAATAAAGCAGTGCACTTTTATTACAATAAAATATTTATCCTATTTTCACATCTGTATTGAAGAAAACATGTTTTCACCCTGGACTAACGTCTGAATATCGAATCTGACGTCACGCCCACAATGGCAGCCACTTCCTTCGGGTAATATAAGGAATAGTGCTTTATAAATTATTTTACAGCTTTGTTTCTGGATGGTCCGCAATTTGTTTCATGTTTTCATCTTCGACGTTCCTAAGCTTCGTTTTAAAATCAAAATTATCTCGAAATTCGGATGTCCACTTTTTACGCCGTACCCACTCCCAGAAAATCACACCTTCAAAATTCCACCTGACACAAACATTGCTTTAAAAAATATTATTTACGAAGCAAGGTAATAGCGATAAAGTTCCCAATATGCGCAGTGAGAAATTTTTCTAAGTCTGAGGCAGACACCATGCGCATGCGCCAACAAACGCAAAGCACTTTACACTATGGAATCACATGATGCAGGCAACATATACACGATATTTAACAAACCTAAAAGCTAATCTATCGCAATTTAAATACCCTTGTGGAAGACCAGCCTAAAAGCTAACCTAACGAAATTTAAGCACTCTAACCTGTGAAAGAATGCAACGCCCAAAAAAAAATAGTAAGTTCTGAAAATCTGAAGTATATGTGTTCAGTTAATTAGCACGTACTCTAAGTTGGCTGCACTGGCACAGTCTTTGTTGTTGTACAGAATATTCGTTAAAATCAATATGGCTGCCACATCTACATGTTACGTACACAGTTAAATATCATAGAAAAATATATTGAAGTAATCGTTAGATAAAATTTAAAGTCATAATAAATACGGGAAATAATTTGAAAAATAAAACCCTAAGAATAAAATTTTACTGGATTTATGAAGGAATTCAAAAAGGTATTTTAAAATCAATGCGCATAATGGGAACTTCAGCCGTTAAGAGTTTGTAAAATAAATATAGAATTAATTATATTTCTACACGTATTCTTATGAAAAATACACTGATCCATCCATCCATAGTAATTCTGCCCGAGGACAGATCTTTCACTGTAATCATAGCATTTTCATGCTATGCTTTGCAGCTTTACTAGGTAATTATATGTGTGGTAGGTTCCCGTTGCTTTCCACACCGGTGAGGGATGATGATAATAAGGATGATGATGATGATGGCCTGATGATTTTCGGGGACCATTGGGCCCTAAGCTTCCTGAGACATTTGTCTTACAGGTGAGGAAAATCCCAAAAAAAAACCCTCACCCAGGAGCCTGTCCCAACTGGGAATCGAACCCGGGCTCGCTGCGTGATAAGACAGCACGCTACCTCGAGACCATAGCGGTGGACTTACATTGACTATTTAACTCATGCCCCAAATGGGAGTCAATGACCAATCACGTTACAATGATTTTTTATTTACAACCAATGACAGTCGTGTTTCACCTCGCTCTTTATCAGCTCCTGCTTTTTGATAAAGAAAGCTCCTCCTTTTTAATGTTCTGAACAGGTCAAAGCAATATTTTTCTCCAACAAATAAAATGAATATAGCAAATAATGAAAAGATTCCTTGATTTTACTGAGTCGTTTACTAAAAAAATAAATGAATAACCCGTAATGTTGATTATGATATATAGTTTGATGTGTTTCATTATTTCTCCACTTGGGTGCACTCTTACAATATTGCGATCTTATTTGGCAATAAATAATATGATCAAGGTGCAGTGAATGAACATAACCTCACATTTCTGATTTGATTTCAAACATCGCCGTTTACATTAAATATATAAATATTTTAAAATAACTATAGTTAAACAATGATTTGTGAGTAAACAGCTTATTTTTATTCGTTAAATAGCCCTAACAAATGCCACTCTTGATTTCCAAATTCTCTACATAAATTGGAAATCACTCGTGGCATTACTTATGATACAATTTTTTTTTAAATAATGAAAAAGAGATGAAATTGATCCCCACAATGATATTCGAACCCACAAATTGCTTTGTCGACCGAACAAAACCACGAAGAAAACCGCTGTCATGTCAATAGATACTTTATTTGAACGCGGGATCTCCCGAAAACAAGAGTTATATATTACCGTGTGAGTCAACTTGGCTTATGTGAAATAATATTATCCTAGCCATGACCTTGTCCATGCTTTACTATTAGTAACAAATATCCAATTTCATAAAAATAAGCAATGTTTTCAGCAGTCATGTAAATACATACTAATGCAAGACAAGTGTTCTAATATATTCTTACCTTTATCAGTGTGTGAAATATGAATTAAATTACAACACTTCAAAAAATTCACTAGAGAGTTTTTGGCACACGATACATACTGCAAACTTAAATCACTAACGAGTCTTCGATCCACAAATAACTGCACAAGCACTACATAACACCGCCTCGTTCATGGAAATAACTATTTCAAACTTGACATGTCGTGATCACTACAAACATAATATGGTTTAATTGTCAACCATGTGCTTAGAAAGGTATTGTAACACTGACACAGCGGGGAGGTCAGAGGGGAAAGTGCGGTAGGAGAGAGGTATAGTGGGGAGCCCAGCGATAAATCTAAATGAAACAGATTTTTATCAATGGTATTATTTTTTGTCTTACGATATTATGAGTCACAAAAATGTTGCCGGATCAAACATTAAAGTCTTGTAAGATATCAATATGAAAGTAATGCGGGTCACAGTTCTGCGGATTTTGCTCGTTATCAGCGGCGGATTGTAATAATTAGAGCTCGGAAGTTGAGAAACTATAATAGGAGTATAAAATACCTTTAAAAAAGACCGAAACATATTCTAAAAATACCCAAAAACTGGAAAAAGTATATAAAAAGACAATTAAAATTAAATAATTTTAGTTTCTCTTACGTTTGATTTTTCAGTTTATTATTGTAAACTATAGTTCTTCTTCTGTATTTACTAACATTATTTAATATTTTAAACTTTTTATAACAATTCTTATAACATTATTAGACAATTTTGAAATGTTTATTTAAATACGCAAATCACAATATTATGACACCGTTAGACAATATCGTGATGTTAAATGCTATTTTCTCCACAGAGTATATTACTTAGTCTATGATTTTTCTATCGCTGTTATTGATTATCGCTGGTTAGGGAGTGATAAGTAAGTGTACACCCATTTATAATAAATGTTTGGTAATTTTAATATTATAAATCTATTTTCTTAACATAGATTTGGGGATTTATTGCAAAGATTGGTAATTTAAATGTCTTAACGACGGATAGTAATCGAGGATGATAATCGATATGTGGTTCAATTGTGAGTTATCGCTGGCTCTATAAACGCTGGCGCATGCGCACTGTTGTACTATAGGACTTTGAAAATATTTCACGCAAGTTTAAGTGCAGTTTTTCCAACTGCATTTTTAATGCATATAATAAAAAGTGTTTAAAAAGTACAAAATTCTAGTGAAATGTAATATGCGTAGCAAAAAAAAAATTATGACTGAAAATTCTTCTTCTTACCCTAGTTTATTTATTATACCGACAGGCTGATATCTCTGTCAGTAGGCTGGTTAAAAATAACGGGATATTTTGCGAGACTTTCTCGCAGAATAAAAGTGTTTGCAATGTGAAAAATATTTGGAAAGTAAAACTAGATAATGTTTTTAAAATAAGTTGGAATTGAGACTAGACTCTCCAGATTCTTGAATCATTATACAAATATTATATATGTAGTCAAAAGAAGATAAAATGCAAAAAAAAAAATGTCAAGACCTAAAAAAACTAAAAAAAGAGCAATAAGCCAAAAAAAGTCCAGAAAGGACAAATAAAACCACCCAATTTTCTAACCTACAATGACCCAAAATGTCTGTGCATTTTATATATATATGACAAGAAAAGAAAAATAAATGCCAGAGTCGGGATTTGAACCCGAGTGTCTAATTTTATACGTTTGGCACTCTAACCATCTGAGCTACTCAGGAATCCTAACACAAACATTTATTTTTCTTACATATAGTTCACCGCTGTGGTCTCTAGGTAGCGTGCTGCCTTGTCACGCAGCGGGCTCGGGTTCGATTCCCGGTCGGGACACGCTCCTGGGTGAGGTTTTTTTTCGGGTTTTTCCTCGCCTGTAAGACAATTGTCAGGAAGCTTAGGGACCAACGGTCCCCGAAAATTATCCGGCCATCATCATCATCTTTATCATTATTATCATCATCCTTCACCGGTGTGGAAAGCAACGGGAAGCTACCACACCTATAATTCCCTAGTAAAGCTGCACAGCATAGCATGAAAATGCTATGATTGAAGTGAAAGGCCTACTCTCTTACAGAATTACTATGGATGGATATTTATATATTAAATTAAGACTAGTCTTCAGACGTAAAAAAAAAAATCCCCAACTTCCGAGCCCTAGTAACAATGCTGTCTGAACAAAGAATCTCTCCCAAAATTCTTTGAAATAATAATATATTCACTTTGACAAAAATCTGATATTTAATAGTCAACTCCTATTAATTTAATTCACACACTTCACAGTAATCAAAGAAGAATTTACACTGTAAATACGTTAGCAATGTAACAAGTAAACGCGCCGGACTTTTGAAAGCAAGTCGCAGGGCCGGTAAAGTTTAATGTACAGTACATCTTAAAACAATAAAATAAGTCCATCACATAGAAATTGTATAAACTAAACCAATTCCACAGCAAGTCGATTTTATGGTCCAATTTCCTGATTCATGGAATATATAGTCTACCGCTGTGGTCTCGAGGTAGCGTGCTGCCTTGTTACGCAGCGGGCCCGAGTTCGATTCTCGGGCGAGACGGGCTCCTGGGTGAGTTTTTTCGAGGTTTTTTCCTCACCTGTGGGACAAGTGTCAGGAAGCTTAGGGCCCAACGGTCCCCGAAAATCATCCGCCCATCATCATTATCATCACCATCCTTCACCGGTGTGGAAAGCAACAGATGCTACCACACCTATAATTCCCTAGTAAAGCTGCACAGCATAGCATGGAAAAACGCTATGATTGCAGTAATACACCTGCCCTCGGGCAGTATTACTATAGATAGATGGAGATACATAATTATATATATATATATATATATATATATGTGTGTGTGTGTGTGTGTCTTCCATAGCAATTAAGCATATAAAGAGACTATTTTTTTATAGCAGTAGCGCTTCTTTATTTCGATGTTATAATAAATTTTGATATTTAACAACGAAAGCCAAATATGATATGAAAATAAAAATAAACGCCTGAATCGGGATTTGAATCCGAGATCTCTAACTCTACACGATAACACGCTCCCAACTGCGCCACTCAGGCATTCCAGAACAAACATTTATTTTTCTTTATTGTATATGATTCTCTCTCTCTCTCTCTCTCTCTATATATATATATATATATATATATATATATATATATGTGTGTGTGTGTGTGTGTGTATGGGTTTTTTACGATGCACATAATTCCTCAATTCAACCGCACGACTTTTCAATTTCAATTACACTTAGAATAAATGCCAACCTTTCTTTCAAAAATATCATAAAAACTATCTCCTTGTACCGCCACACAATTTGGTATTTCCTAATAAATTTGAAATCACACAAAAACATTCTTCTTGTGATATTGGTATAAATTAAAACCGTGTGAAATGACAGATAATTACGAATTTGCAGAATAGTCTAAGTCGAGTATTTTTTTAACTGGATGATGTATGACGGCACATTCAACTCATGTTTACTTATTTTCAAGTAATACGAAGAATGCTTCAATTCGCATGGTTATGTATCGATGCAGATTAACAGATCTAGATCGTATTTGAACATCTTCTGCAACACAGTGCAGGTAAATGACTATTCTAAACAAAATTGATATTTACAAATATGTCAGTTTGAATTGAGAGGTTATGTACATGATACTTTCCCAACCGACGACTTTTTTGCAGTGCGCCACACGTATTCGACACATCACAAAAATAATACAAATGCAATAATAATAATAATAATAATAATAATAATAATAATAATAATAATAATAATAATAACAATAATCTTACCTTAATGGTTCGTTCCGGCTCCAAGTATCATAGCTGCCATGCTCATCTCTTTCGTGGGTGTCTCCGATCTCTTTTTCCTTCTCTCGGTTGATAGTTCAGACTTTTCCTAGGCAATCTGTTGGTATCCATTCTGCAGACATGTTTATACCATTTTCTCCTATACTCTTCTATTTTATCTGTCAAACCGAATATTCGTAATTCTTTACGGATATCTTCACACCGTTTTTTTATCCATTAAAGTATATCCTGTCACAAATTGTAAAAAAAATTAAATTCCGCGGCTTAATAATAATTAATAATAATAATAATAATAATAATAATACTTATAATAGCCTAAGCAATCCTACTGCAGGCTCAGGAGGCTCTTAGGGTTGTAGGAGGTTAAGGCTCCCACTTTTTCTGGACAATCAACACTAGATGTCAGCTGGTAATAATAATAATAATAATAATAATAATAATAATAATAATAATAATGACAATAATAATTATTTTACTAAAATCGGCCGCGGTGGACTAATGGTTATGCTCTTTGCCTCTGGTCCCGAGGGTCGCGGGTTCAAACCCGGCCGGGGTCGATGGATTTTTCAGGCTCGTAAAAAATCCTTAACCCTGAATGAAAAGGCCTCTAAGCAAAATTTAACGAATTTTCCCGTCCTAGTACTACCTTGGTTTCCTAGATGTCAGTATGAGGCGGAACGCTGGCCACGGACCACTCAAAATGACATATATACGAAAATAAGTGTAACTAAATTAGTATGGTTCAAATTCTTCCCTGTAGGGGGAGAGCGCCTAAATATCTGTAAAGGGAAAACATGGGCTTACAATACAATACAAATATTTTACTAATTCCAATAGAGTTAAAAAACAAGGCAGTCTCTTTTAGGCCTACTATGTCATCAATGATCATGTAATGGTAAAAGGAGGCCTTTGGAATGATAGGAAGTTAGGGCTCCCACCTTTCTAGACAATTGGCACGAGATGTTATCCGGGTTGTCAACTCTGTGTGATCACCACAAAAACGCAGGTCTGGTATTCATTTCAGTCAGAGGCTGTATCAATCATAGTCCATGGTGATCCCAGTTTAAAAATCCTGACCCCATTTGGACTCGTACCCAGGACCTTCCGGCTTGTAACGTGTTGTGTTAACTAATTGCGCTACGGGGTGCCCTCATGCTATGTTCTGTTAAATGTAGCATATTCCCTTCAACAATCCTTAACATTAAAGAGTATTTAACACGTTGTATCGATACAGAGAAACCATTAATAATAAACTTATGGGCTTATTTAGGAAATTGACATAAATGGAAGTGCTTTCAAGCGCTTACCATGTCAAGATTTGATAGTGAAAACGCACTCTTATTTTATAAGTTACTTACAATGGAAGAGTATTGACATACTCATAAAATATTTGTAGGATCCTTTTTGGAGCTTGCCAGTAATAAGAATTGCGTCCAACAGATTGCGTAGGAAAATCTTGAACTATCAACCAAGAGGAGTAAAAAGAGATCAGGGACGCCCACGAAAGAGATGGATACAGCAGCTATGATACATGGAGCCGGAACGAACCAAAAATGTTTAATCCTAGCAAGAATAAGAAGAAGAAGAATTATCATTTTTATGTCTTTCATATTTCCTCCTCTCTAAATATTGGATCTTCCTCGGAAAAAAATATTATTTAATAATAGTAATCTAACCATAGGTCCACCGCTGTGGTCTCGAGGTAGCGTGCTGCCTTGTCACGCAGCGGGCCCGGGTTCGATCCCCGGTCGGGGCAGCTTTTCTGGGTGAGGTTTTTATCGGGGTTTTTCCTCACCTGTAAGACAAATGTCAGGAAAACTTTAAGGCCCAAACGGTCCCCGAAATCATATGGTCATCATTATCATTCTTATCGTTATCATCGTCATCTTTCACCAGTGTGGAAAGCAACGGGAAGCTACCACACCTACAATTCCCTAGTAAAGCTGCAAGCATAGCATGAAAATGTCAGGAAAACTATGGATGAATGGAATCTAACCATTTTAAGATAGAGATTAAAATTGTAGAATTTTAACAAATACTGCAGAAAATATAGGCCAGCTTACCCATAATATGTCGGCTGTGGTGGACATATGTGGTTATGCTCTTTGCCGCTGGTTCAGAGAGTCGCGGGTTCAAACCCGGACGGGATCCATGGATTTTTTAAGATGGAAAAATCCAAGGAACAAGTCCTCCGGGAGGGACTTTAAGAGTGGGTCTCCAGTCTGAAGAATTTCAAGCTCGTAAAAGATCCTTGAGCCTGAATAAAGAGGTCTCTAAGCAAAATTTACCGACATCAACGTCTTAGTAATACTTTAATAACTTGTCAGATGTCTCATTGGGTCGGTGTGTTGACCACATGCCATCCGTGACATCTACGAGCAAATAAGGTTGTCGTAACCTGGCCCTCGGGTAGATCAGACAATTTGAAGGTAGGATTCGTTGTGAGTCCAAGAACTCCAGTGAATGCAGAACTTGATTTAATATATTTATTAAAGACGATGATTAAAAAGTTACAATATTGTGTCTCTAACTGTCATAGAGACCGAGGTCGGAACCATGAAGAATAAGCCCTGATGCCAAGGGCATCAGCCGTTATAAACCCTCTGATGGCATGGACGCTGAGTTGGAATGTTTCACCCTCATTTCCAAATAAGGACATATCTCTTCTAAAGTTACGTATGAAGACTGGAATTTTCCAGCCATGTTATCTTACTGTATTCAACTAGGGGATGGAGAGTAATCTTATCTTGACTCGACGCCCCTGTATTAGACTGGGGGATGGTGAGTAATATTATCCAAACTCAACGCCCTTGCCTGTTTCAACTTGAATATCCACATGTAATTATTATTATATATTAGAGTGTCCAGTACGCAATTTCCCTTCATAATATAATATAAATACATTCTGATTGTTAATTCAATACTTTAATATATATATGGATTCTATGCTATTGGCTAACAGTGCAATAATTAATTAGTATATGCGGTAATAATGCTACAGCCAGCACAAGGTAACTAAAAATTAACCTAGTCTAGTAACTCCTTACAAAGGAGAGGCTATGGCTGAACAATGGGCTACGCCATTATAGATAGATAGATAGATAGATATCCATAATATCATCAACAGTCTACAAAAACACTCTCGTTTCGGGTCTTATCGTTACAGTCACAAAATACCCATATTCAGTTAGAAAATCACTAAATACAGAAAGAAAATCAAGTAATTGTACAAACGTTAAGTCCATTGAAATGTATCCTATATACTCGTGTTATACTAAGACGACTAAATTGAAGTTAAAGAAATTTTAATAATTTATTGCCTTCTTAAAGTTTTACTTATATATATATATATGTAAAGTGATCCCACAACAAGCCCGGAGGCCCTTGGGGTAGTGGGAGGTTAAGGCTCCCACTTTTTCTAGACAATCGGCACTTGATGTCAGCCGGGTTGTCAGCCCTGCGTGACGGCCGCCTTTACCCCAGAACAAGCGTCTAGTACTCATTTCCGTTAGAGGCTGAGTCGACCCCAGGGCCATAGTGCCGCCAGAGGGTTTGGGTCAGTTTAAAAATCTTGACCCCAACGGGACTTGAACCCTCGACCCTCTGGCTTGTAGCTCAGTGCCTTAACCACTATGCTACGGCGTATAGGCCTATATATAATTCTTCTGTACGTGCGTTTGTCACTGAACTCCTCCTAAACGACGGATTCGAATTTGATAAAATTGTTTGTGTGTGTTTGATTGGATCCCTCGATGGCTTAGATTCACAATTGGACCCTCTAAAACCATTTGGTGTAAGAGTTCACCAGAAGTAAAAATGTAAAAATCGCTCTAGCGGTCACATTTTCCGATGTTTCACAACCAAATTCAGTATATCGCATTAAAATAAACCCATGTAAGTATTGTCCAAAAATGAGCGAAACCCGACAATTATAAGTGAAGGTTTATTTGAAATTATAAATTAAAAACTGCCTAAACGACTGGGCCGAGTTTGGTGATTTTTTGTGCTTGCTTTTGTGTGGGTTCCTGGATGGTTTAGATTCACAATTGGACTCAGTAGTTGGCGCTGTAATCGCGTTATAGGAATTTGTTTATACCAGATGCGTAGTCAACTGCACAGACATATCCCGCACAACAATATGACATCATGCACGCTTCTTGTGCCACAACAGAGGACAGTGAGGAGTTTTCTTGAGAACTTTTTTATGATAAAAATTAATTTATATTTTCATCATCCGACCATGATACGAGAATTGAACGTTCGGACAGGACAACGGCTACTGGTCCTCTAGTTTATAAGTAAACAATTCAAATATTATAGATCAATTGAATTGGTATTACTGTATAAATCAGGAAATTCCCTACTGGATGCCCCTTCACTTTGACATAATTATGTAAAATACGCAGATTTATGTTAGCCGGAAGTTCTGTTTAGATAAACATTTGAACGACATAACCCGGATGTGGTTACCGGAGCTTCCTTATCAGTAACGTGACCCTGTGTCATTGCATTATACAACTGGTCTTTAAAATGTCGTGCTAAGAGTCCAACATACCGATATTGTCAATGTCATTATCATCATAGTACATTCACCAATTTAGGCCATTTGTTGACCTGTTTCGGTCTCAAGAGAAACACCATCCAAAGTCTTTTGAATGGACGTCCAAGTCTTCTTCTTCCTGCAGGTTGATAGCTTAACATTTGTTTGGCATCATTTGATTTATAATCAGAAATTTTGTTTTCTAAAGGTTTCATGTATAATTCTTCTAAGATATATTCATTTTTTTATGATCTATTGTATTGTATTATAAGCCTATGTTTTCCCTTTACAGAGATTTAGGCGCTCTCCCTCGACAGGGAAAAATTTGAATCATACTAATTTAGTTACACTTGTTTTCGTATAGATGTCGTTTGAGTGGTCCGTGGTCAGCGTTCTGCCTCATACTGACATCTAGGAAACCAAGGTGGTAGGCCCTACTAGGACGGGAAAATTCGGTAAATTTTGCTTAGAGGCCTTTTCATTCAGGCTTAAGGATTTTTTACGAGCCTGAAAATCTTCAGACTCGGGACCCACGGCTTAAAGTCCCTCCCGGAGGACTTACTCCTTGGATTTTTCCGTCCTAAAAAATCCATCGACCACGGCCGGGTTTGAACCCGCGATCCTCGGGACCAGAGGCAAGGAGTATAACCACTAGACCACCGCGGCCGACTTATTATGATCTACTAGTGTGTATCCTGCAGTCCTCCGAAGGTGTCTCATGTCAGCAGATATCTGTATATCCTTATGTTTCAATGCCCATACTGTCAATGTAAAAGTCACAATTAAGCCTGCAAAGGGACATTCGCATAAAAATGAAAATACACATTTGGTTAGAAAGGGTTAAGAGAAGAAATGTCACCATCTATAATTTGATCACAAACCCATTAGACTAATTTAGCTCAGTCTTCATTTAAGAGTTTCATGTGGTCCATTAGGTGTTTTGAGATTATTGGGTACGCCACATCGCTGTATTCACAAGAGCCAATGTGTCTCTCTCTCTTAGTTGTTCTTTCTTCTCAGCTGAATTATCCAAGAACCTTAAATCTCTTAAATTATTTTTTTCTAAGCACATACGTTGCAAGTAACTATTTAAGTATTATTTTATTCCCATTGAATCTTGAAATAGTCCAATTTACTTGAAATTACATAAAATATAAATCAGATTATTTTGAGCATATTTTATGAATAATGTTTGTGTTGATTTTTTAATCCATCCATAGTAATTCTGCCCGAAGACAGGTCCTTCACTGCAATCATAGCATTTTCATGCTATGCTTGCAGCTTTACTAGGGAACTGTAAGTGTGGTAGCTTCCCGTTGCTTTGCACACCGGTGAAGGATGATGATGATGATGATAATGATAAGGATGATGATGATGGCCATATGATTTCGGGGACCGTTTGGGCCTTAAAGTTTTCCTGGCATTTGTCTTACAGGTGAGGAAAAACCCCGATAAAAACCTCACTCAGAAAAACTGCCCCTACCGGGGATCGAACCTGGGCCAGCTGCGTGATAAGGCAGCACGCTACCTCGAGATCACAGCGGTGGACGATTTTTGAATATTTATGCAATATTCATGCATTCTTAAAATAAAATTTGACACAATATAAATAAAAATTATATTATTTTCAAGAATTGAAAATGTTCATGACTTCTATCTTATTTTTATCCAAAGCGTAACATATCAACCCACTTTCAATTATTCTAATGTAAACAACTATTAAAACACGTGAGTTTTGATAATTTAAGCGTTACTTTCCAAAATACTTGACTTACACGACTTTACGTGTAGGTTTATCCACATATCCATAACTTAGTGCAACTGGCTCATAATTCTATTGCCATATTTATAGAAAATATAACAATAAAATGAGCGACCTCGCCTGTTACTGATATTTATATCTTGACACATGAATGAACGGAACATGTGGACACTAACAGGTGGTCACTCATTTTTAAACAAAAGTCAATCGCCCACGAATATGTAACGACATTTCATTTATCTAAAGGAACAAACTGGAAAAAAGGTCACATTCAAAGGTAAAGAGATAAATCAATGGATAAAGCATTTAAAATAAGTAGAGCATAATATACTCTGTATTGTTTAAGATTTTCACAGCTATCATTATGTATGCTAAAATACCTTTCGGGATTCTTGGACGTGTCTTGCAGTGTTGTCTTCTCGACGTTTCATCGCATTCTGTGGGTGACATCTTCAGGAGATTTTGCTTGTGTAGATTTTCGTAATTACTGTTAATTAGTTGTTGACTTGTGTGATTTTACCCTAACTATCATTTTTAGTAAATAGATTCTAATCGATTGAGTTAAACTTAGAATAGTTCGCCCATTTGCAATTATGGAAAGTTTTATATTGGAAATATATGTCCACCGCTGCGGTCTCGAGGTATCGTGCTGCCTTGTCACGCAACGGGCTCGGGTTCTATGCCCGCTCGGGACAAGTTTCCTGGGTGAGGTTTTTTCGGGATGTTTCCTCACCTGTAAGACAAATACAGAATACTTTAAGGCCCAATCGGTCCCCGAACATCATCTGGCCATCATTATCATCAATATCATATTCACCTCATTAGATTAAGTTTAGGTTTAAGGCCCCTCCTGGCGTAGCATTACCCATCGTCATCACCCATCATATCATTGGGGCAGCGTAACCCCGCCTTCCAGGCGCCCCAACCTCAGAAGTGGGTTACAATACGCCAATTCCAGAAGAGAATACCTGAAATGTCGAATAACAAACAGGTGGAATTGATAAAAAAATATTGGAAAAACAAAACGATCAGTTAATATCAGAATCAAAGAACACATAAGACGCTGCCAATCAGAGAAATCTGCTGCAGCTCAACATTTTCATAATGATGCCATTCACGTGATTTTACTTACCACACTCAAGTTGTACTTACTTACTCACTCACTGGCAATATCGAACCCGTGGGTTCATGGCCGCGCGGACATAAGCTCTCCAAACATCCCTATCCTGAGCTAATGTTTTCCAATCATTCCCTGTATAATCTACCTCCCTCAAATCATAGTTAATATTATTCTCCCACCTCATTCTTGGACTACCAACTGGGCGCTTTCCTTCTGGTTTTCCTACAAGAAGTTTCCACGCACGTCTTTCATTCCCCATACGTGCAACATGTCCTGCCCATCGCAGTCTACGAGACTTAACTGTTCTTATTATATCTGGCTTCCTATAAAGACCATGTAGTTCATTGTTATGTAGTCTTCTGCATTCACCTGTCTGTTCATCTCTCTTTGGTCCAAACATTTTTCTAAGTACTTTATTTTCAAATACTCGTAATCTCCTTTCCTCCCTTAAAGTAAGAGTCCATGTTTCGCAGCCATATAATATAACTGGTAGAATAATAGTTTTATATTGTTTCAGTTTAACGTTTTTTGAAAGAAGTTGGGACATCAAAAGGCTCTGTAATGCATAGTAGCATTTCCAGAATTGAGTCTATGTTTAATTTCTTTGTGCATCTCATTCCTGTTTGTGATTATTGTTCCTAGGTATTTGAATTCAGCCACTTCCTCAAAATTTCCCTCATTTGTCATTAGCTGTCCATTCCCATTATATAATGTATTTCTACGTGTGACCATATATCTAGTTTTATTGATATTTACTTCTAGTCCCAATTTCTTAGTGTTACTCAATAGAGTGTGCGTGTTGTCCTTTAGTATCTCCTCGCTATCGGCCAATAGTACTACATCATCAGCATAAACTAACAGTCTATTAATACCATTGAGTTGTAGGCCTTCTTCATCCTCTAGAGATTTGATGGCATGCTCTAGTACAAAATTAAATAGTAGAGGAGATAGTGCATCTCCTTGCTTCAACCCATTCTGGATTTCAAAAGTGTCCGAAAACGGTTTGCCTACACGCACCCTACTCTTTGTGCCATTCAGACACATTCGTATAAGTCGAACTAAGTTGTATTTAATACAATACATTATTATACTCGATTGATCAGAGAAGCTATTGATATATATATAAACACGAACAAAATTTTAACAGAACAGAGCATGCTATGGTGATCTTGAAGAAGATTTCCGGGCTGTAGGCCGTAGTCTCGAGGCTTGAAGTTCCCAGACGTTTACTTGAGGATGCCAGACGCAGTCTCTGGCGAAACGTCGGGGAACTTCAAGCCTCGAGACCACGGCCTTCAGCCCGGAAATTTTCTTCAAGATCATCATAGCCAACTCCGGCCGTGAAAGCCTAAGTCAGTACAGAAAAGAGGAAGGTTTGAGGATTAATAAAACACGGTATCCTGCCCTAGAAAAGTGTCAAATAAAACCTTATTGAAAAATATAGTAAGTCATGACATATACCATGACATCAGCAAATGGGCGAGCTACTCTATGTTTATCTCAACCAATTAGAAATTATTTACTAAAAATCATAGTTCCGGTAAAATACGCAAGTCAACAACTAATTAGCAGTTACAAAGAAAATATACACAAGCAAAATCTCCTGAAGATGTCACCCACAGAAGGTGACGAAACTTCGAGAAGACAACACTATAGGCACGACCAAGAATCCCGAAAATGTATTTTAGAATACAATATACTCTGTTACACTGAACCAACGTGGTCCATGCTATGTAATAGTTGTTAGTCCGTGATTTACAAGGATATTATTCTACATGGAACTATATTTACTCAGAGAGTAAGGTTTAGTGAGCTAATAGATACAATGTCTCTGAAATGCGTTATATAATGGAAATGGACAGCTAATAGCAAATATGGGAAATTTTGAAGAAGTGGCTGAATTCAAATACCTAGGAACAATAATCACAAATAGGAATGAGATGCACAAGGAAATTAAAGATGGGCTCAATTCTGGAAATGCGTGCTATTATGCATTACAGGAACTCTTGTCACAACTCCTTTCAAAAAACGTCAAATCGAAAATACATATAACTGCCTATTCTACCAGTTATATTATATGGGTGCGAAACATGGACTCTTACTTTAAGGGAGGAAAGGAGTTTACGAGTATTTCAGAATAAAGTTCTTAGGAAAAATTTTGGACCAAAGAAAGATGAACAGATAGGTGAATGGAGAAAACTACATAACGGTGAACTACATAGTCTTTATAGGAAGCCAAATATAATAAAAAACAGGTAAGTTTCATACACTACGATGGGCAGGACATGTGGCACGAATAAGGAATGAAAGACTTGCATGGAAGCTTCAAGTAGGAAAACCAGAGGTAAAACGCCCAGTTGATAAACCAAGAATGAAGTGGGAGAATAACATTAACCATAATTTGAGAGAAGTAGATTATATATGGAATAATTGGAAAACATCTCAGGATAGGAATGTATGGAGAGCTTATGTCCGCGCGGTCATAAACCTACAGGTTCAATAGTGTCAGTGAGTTAGTTAGTTAATAGCTACAATTTTTATCTCTTAAAAACAAGATACGCGATTTCAACCCTGAATTATATCGATGGATTTTTCAGGGCGTAAAAATCCTGGGTAGTAGAAAACTACTACCCCTTCTTCTTCTTCTTCTTCATCAAACTCTACAGCCCTTAATGAGCCCTGGCTGCTGTTAGGAGACTCTTCCACGCATCCCTGTCCAACGCCCTCCTTCTCCATCCCCGGACCCTGAGCTTTCGGAGGTCCTCTTCTATTCCATCCATCCATCCATCTCAGCTTCGGTCTTCCTCTTCCTCCATCTGGTCTCAATAGTGTATGTTTTCTAGTATATTATCTTCCTCCATTCTCTTTATATGACCCACCCATCTCAGTCCGGCCTAAATTTACTACCCGGCCGGATACCGGATTAAAAATGATTAAAAAATACGAAATGTAACATTAAGTACCGGGTACTCTATTTAATCTTCATTACAAATATAATCACCATATATACATTTTACAACAAAAATTAGTACTGATAGTGCACTAAGGACAAATTATGGTAAATGAATACCAATTTCTCTACAGGGTAGGTCAGACGTTTATTCAAAAAAACTATGTTTTATATAAAAGCATATAACATTTACACCAATAACGTTAAGAAAATATTTTTGAATCATATTTTTTTCGCATTGGCAAAATGTTTTCGACGAATTCGACATATGTATGTACCACCACCTACTTACCTAACCATAACTTCGATCAATTCCACGAAGTAATAAAAAAAAAGATAAGTTAGTTTTGTTTCTTCACCGCCATGAAAAATTTTAACATTCCATAACAAACGTACAGCAGACTTCGGATCGTCACTGTTTATATAAAAATATTCCCATAAAGGCGATCTTTTCTTTACCGATGTCATTTTTCGTCGCTAAATCTTTTTAGAATTATTCATAAAAATATGTTTATAATAATATCAAACTACAATTGTACGTTTATTTAAAAAGCTCAAATGATCGTGTTTGCAATCAAGTCAATGAAACACTTGCTAACTTCGCTCATGAACGAAAAGACCCGAATTCAGCCGAGTTCGCCCTATCTTTCATGCGCCACTTATTACTATGCGCAAAACGGCAATGTTCGGCCGGATATCAGGCTATCCGGTTTCAAGGTTGACTGGATATCCGATATCTTGCCAAACAGCTATCCGTTTCATCTCTAATCTTAACCTCGAAATAACCAAAACATGAATACATTTATGTTAATGTAGACAGAACAGCTTGTGATACTGATTTGTACATGGATTTAAAAAATATCAGTTAATTTGTACAATTAATTTCACTGTTAACGGATACTAGCCAACCCAATTTACTGACCAATCCTATAAATTTTTCTCCAATTAAATAAACTCGGGTGGGTGTGTAAAAATAAATATCTCACACCTCGAATGGGTGTGTAAAGAGAGATGTGTCCATTACAATATATTTTACACGCAAAGTATCAACTTTTTAATATTCATTGTTGTCACAATTGAGGTTATGTATTAAAATCATATAAATAATAGTATAGTACGTTTTTATCAGTCTTCCTCAAATAGAATTGATTTTTATTCAAAAACCTCGTTAAATGATTAAATCATAAAGGCCTTTCAAAAACATGTTACATCTTCGGCATTCTAATTGGTACTGATGTAGGCGTATAATTTATATAATAGGGTTTAGATCAGTGGGTGTGTTCTCTTTGCTTCTCTAAAATTTCCATGTTTTCTAAGTTGCTAATCGTGTTGCTATTACTCTCTTTGTGCATAATTGTCATTTCACAAAGTGCCGTGTTGCCTCATAACTCAACCATAGTTTAACCTACCAAGAAATACAATTATTGCTTTACATGTTATACAGTAATACTGCACACTCCTACCTGTTAAAGGAGGTGTTCAAAGTGTCGTCCTTGCATCTGGTTATATTAGACTCATCTCTGCAATGAGTTTCGAATTTTTTCGAACACCCTCGCATCATCTAAAAATTATTGAAAAGCCACGGTTTGTTTGCGGGTCCATGTTTACTAGAACTTGTTTGCTTCCATTGCCGTATACATTCAACTTTCAGTTTGCGCTATTAATTTTGATACACCCTGTATATATATATATATATATATATATATATATATATATAATTATCAGTTTAATAAACGAAAAATATTAACAGAGGGAGCAGATTCATTTCAGATTGAAATATTTTTAAATTTACAGAGCAGGAACCTGCGCAGGTAAATGGGAACCAGTTGCTAGGTTAAGATAGTGAATTCTTTTTACAAACCTCGAGGGCTTGCTATGAACCTGTTATTTAAAACTAGTTCACAAATTATTAAAGTAAAAAATAGATTGATCTTATTATTCAGGACCAGAGGCTTTTAACCTGTGGTCCATCGACTTCAGAAGCATGTTACCCAAACGAGAGCAATCAGATATATTTCACAGAGAATGCAGAATAATGACTATTTATTATTATTATTATTATTATTATTATTATTATTATTATTATTATTATTATATAATATACTAAGGAAATTAGAAACATAAGAAGGAGAAGAAAACATAATTGAAAGAATTGAGGAGAAGGAATTCAAGTGGTTAGGATATGTTTTAAGAATGGAAGATGAATGGCATCCGAACAGAAAGAAGGAAAGAGGGAGACCAAAATTAACATGGAAGGAAAACATGAAGACAGCAATGCAAGCAAGCTAGAGGGCTGAGCATCGAAGATGCCCAAGATCGCAGGCTTTGGAGGTTTGGCACGGGAAGACGGCAGAAGCTGTAAAAACCCGAAGATAGAGATTATTATTATTATTATTATTATTATTATTATTATTATTATTATTATTATGATTATTATTATTGTTGTTGTTGTTGTTGTAGTTGTTCTTGTGCCTTTGTTGTTCTTTTGTTGTTGATGTTGTTAACTCTAAAGCACATGTTATAGGTTCGATGATGCATTCACTGAGAACTTACTTTGATTTCTGTTTTCAGGCAACAGAATCCAATTCCTGATATCCAGTTTCCCAACATTCATCCAATACAGGCCCCGATATTTCGCCAGAGACTGTGCCCGCTAACAAGGGTTGGCCAACAAACCCAGATAATATCTCCAGATTATGATACGAAGTTCGGCTGTGAAACTAATTCTTCTTCTTCTTCTTCGGCTTTCCCCCACTTATAGGTTTGCCGTCTTCAGTTTCCATTTATCTCTATCATTCCAATCTCCCTCTTCCAAATTCCTATCATCCATTATAGTTCTGACGTAGGTTTTCCATTTCCATCTTGGTCTGCCACGTTTATTTTTTCCAGGGGGTGACCACTGGTATATATTTTTTGGCCATCTTTCATTTTCCATTCTTTGTACATGGCCATACCATTTAAGTGTTTGATTTTCAATCCTCCTAACAACAGATGTGGTGACATTCATTTCTCTCCAAAGGAATTCATTTCTTGTTTTATCCTGTCTTGTTTTTTGGAGACTTCTTCTAAAATAATCAAATTCAACTGTTCTAATTTTATTCTTTTGTAATTCCGTCAAAGACCAAGTTTCACTTCCATATGACAAAATATTCTGTATTATGCTCTTATAAATTTTAATTTTAGTTTCCTAATATTTTTGTTCCAAATTATTCCATGTAATGTCTTAGTTGCATTTTTTGCCATTGCAATTTTAGTCTGTACATCTCTCTCACAGGTACCTAAACTTGTGATCATTGACCCAAGATGAAACCTAAGTAAAAATATAAATAAATCAGCGTCTCGGCAGACGTTGTCCTGCCCGAAAATTCAATTCTCGTGTCATGACCGGACGAAAAAAATATGTTACTTTTTTACTATATAACTTAATAATTAACCAGTCAGGCGCAATATTCTGACCTTCGAGTTCGGGCGCAATATGCCTGATCAGCACACGCTTAAAAAAAATATTTAACAAACCGTTTGCCAATCTGAACAACGGGAAGTCGAAGAATGTTATTGTTAGGGATGTCCAAAGGATAAAATATTCAAACTTTTCTGCTAGAAAACTTTTTATTGGACATAACATTGATTAAACAAATTTTAAGAAAATTTTTGACAAGCCTCCAAACAACATGACATAATAGTAAGAACAAGATAGGTTGAGTTCAAATCTACTTGAAAATAATTCACATTATCAACATTTAGCCTATGTTTTTAGCAAAATTATTCAAGAATATAACATTGTTTAGTCTAAATAAGGTAAATAAATAATTTTCATTTTGCAAATATTTTCAAAATACACAATTTCAATAATATATTGACTAAGGCTTTCACGGCCGGAGTTAGTATGAAGATCTTGTAGAAGATTTCCGGGCAGTTGGCCATGGTCTTGAGACTTGTAGTTCCCCGACGTTTGGCCAGAGACTGCGTCCGGCATCCTCAAGGGTTGTCTTGAGACTGTAGAGTTCCGGGCTATTGACCGTGGTCTTGAGGCTTGTAGTTTCCCGACGTTTCGCCAGAGACTGCGTCCGGCATCCTCAAGGGTTGTCTTGAGACTGTAGAAGAGTTCCGGGCTGTTGGCCGTGGTCTTGAGAATTGTAGTTCCCCGACGTTTCGCCAGAGACTGCGTCCGGCATCCTCAAGGGTTGTCTTGAGACTGTAGAAGAGTCCCGGGCTGTTGGCCGTGGCCTTGAGGCTTGTAGTTCCCCGACGTTTCGCCAGAGACTGCATCGGGCATCCTCAAGGGTTGTCTTGAGACAACTTTATCAATGAATATATTTGATAATAAACAGATATTGGTAAAAGTAAAGTCTCTAAGCCATAAAATGCACACCACGCTTTTGTTGGTAAAATTATTTTTTTTGTAGATAACTCTAGTTTTATTTTAGATGATTTGGAGATGATTTGTTCGTTGACCACTTTAATTTTATCCCAAGCGTGTTGGAAATTAATTTTTTTTTTTTCATTTTTTAGTTCGGTTTACAAATAAAGCGTGTTGTTTTAGTTTTTTAAACTATTATTTATTTTTTACTTTTCAGTTTGGTTTTCTAATAAAGCGTGTTGTTTTAGATTTTTTAAACTTTTTTTTATTTTAAGTTTAATTGATTATCATAAACCGGAATCCCATGAAATTTAATTGTTTACCATATTGTTACTGTCTAGGCACGAATATAATTATATATATTTTATAATATCTTCTAAAAAATTCCTCTGGACCGGATTTAAACCAGCGACCTATGGATTACCGAAATTATATACCACTACAGTCCACCACTCTACCAACTGAGCTACCATTTATTAATTTCTTACAACGATGGACAAAAAAGTCGATAAGTCCGCAACCTATTATATATTATATTATATATTATTTATGAAATTATTATATTGTTATTGGTCCTTTACAAGTGTACAAAGTTTCAAGTCGATCCAATGTTTTTAAGTGGGTGAAAATCGTGTTAAAAGATTCCGTTACATAGATAGATACAGGTCAAGCTAATATAAAGCGTGTAAAAAGAAACAGCTACTCGGATGCCCAGTCATCAACGCAGTCTGATGTCAGTGGAATGGGACAAAACTGACCACCTGTGCCTCACATATCAGGTGCGCCCGACGGAGATTAAGACGTAATTATATATTAATAAATAAATTCGCAAGAAAATTCCTCACTGCCATATGTTGTGGCTCAAGAAGCGTGCATGACGTCACATTGTTTTCGTGCGGAATATGTCGATGCAGATGACCACACATCTAACATAAAAAAATTCTTATAACCCGATCCTATCGAGACCAATTGTGAATCTGAACCATTCAGGGACTCACTCAAACACACAGAAAAATACATAAAAATCGGTCCAGACGTTTAGGCAGTTTTTAATTTCAGATTTCAAGTAAACCACCACTTCTAACTGTCTGATTTCGCTCATTTTTGGACAATGCCTACCTCAGTTTATTTTAATAGAATATACTGAGTTTCGCTGTGAAACATTGAAAAATGTTACCGCAAGAGCGATTTTTCAATTTCCACTTCAGGTGAATTCCTACTCCTAATGGTTTTAGAGGGTCCAATTGTGAATCAAAACCATCGAGGGACCCAATCAGACACACAAAAAAATTAATCAAAATCGTTCCAGTCGTTTAGGAGGAGTTCAGTGACAAACACATGTACACAAGAATGTCTCGAGGTAGCGTGCTGCCTTGTCACGCAGCGGGCCCGGGTTCGATCCCCGGTCGGGGCAGTTTTCCTGGGTGAGGTTTTTATCGGGGTTTTTCCTCACCTATAAGACAAATGCCAGGAAAACTTTAAGGCCCAAACGGTCCCCGAAATCATATGGCCATCATCCTTATCATTATCATCCTTAGCATTATCATTATCATCATCATCCTTCACCGGTGTGGAAAGCAACGGGAAGCTACCACACCTTACACCATTCCCTAGTAAAGCTGCAAGCATAGCATGAAAATGCTATGATTGCAGTGAAGGACCTGCCTTCGGGCAGAATTACTATGGATGTATATATATATATATATATATATATATATATATATATAGGTATACTAGCTAATACCCGGCGTGCGCTGCTACTCCTAGATAAATGTCAATGTGTTTTTACCACCAGCCGTGCGCTGTTATGCTTGCCCGGGAATCTGCTTATCCCGATCTTCTTGTCATCAATAAAAGACAAAAATGGTTATTGTGAGTTATCCGTAGAAGATAAACATTTGCTGTCGCGGACTTTTTTGTAGAGTTTTTTTTTGAGATGTTCAATTCTGTGTACATTAATTTGGTTATTTGTTATGTTTTAGGCAGCGTAAGCCATTTAAGCGTCAAAATAGGGACTTTATTTCACGTTTTTCACTAGAAAGGGTGATTTTTAGGGGTGAAGGGGTTGAATATCACAACACTTTCATAGCCTAATGTTCATCCCGGGAATCTCCTGAACATTTTGCAAAAAGCCTCATCACAATCGGATCAACGGTATGGCAGCGAATAAAGTACAAACGAACAAACAAACATTCATTTTTATACATTAACACATGTGGATGTGCGGCCAGCATCCGGAAGGTCAGCCAAGGGCCTTCTAGGCCTGTCGCGCTTGGAGTTTTTTTTAAGGTGCATATTCCATGCACAGTACATACAAAGTTCCTCTCTGTGATTTTTACACAATGAAAATTAGTCTCTTGTTGTTCCACATGACCTATTATTTCAGCCTGAAACATATTTGAACATTATAAAAATATTTTAACATGTTTCACTGTATTGTAAATTTATCAATAACAATATTTAAGTTAATATGGATTGATTAACCTTTTATGCACATTCTTAGCAAAATAATTATCTGTAAAGCAATACATAAAAATATATTCGAAAAAAATTCCGAAGACAGGTATTATGAATTAGAAATACGGAAAATAGAGAACCTTAGTATAAAATTCACTTCAAAAAATTATGTTTCTAAAATACGTATTATGTCAACTGAATATAAACTTAATATTTAAACAGGATTTACACTTACAGTACAGATTATATATGTATCTAACCAATGCTCAAGAAAATGCAACTTGAAACAAATTACGTACAGGTTTTTTTATATAGCCCTACAATTGAAAAATTCTTGAAGGAAGGAAAAATATTACACAGGAACTAATTTCTGAGTACAGCTGTCATTTTATATTTTTTGTCACTAGACATCAATTTACGCTGAATAGAATTCAAAGTTCTTTATACAAATATAGTACATCACATTCATCTTCACGTTGGTAATTTGCTTAACACATGACACATCTGCTAATTGTGATACTTCAAAATGGGAGGGTTTCTGAAAATATAATATAGAGATTCATCATCATCATGTACAAATTCGTTTTAGGCCATGTGGCCTGTACGGTAAACCTAGCGAAGATGGTCTTGATCTTTCCACCGATGTTTTGGTCTTCCTTGGTCCCTATGTCCAGTTGGGGTATATTGGAATGCCAATTTTGGAAGTCTATTTCTTGCCATTCTCCTCAGATGATTTTTCCATTCTTGTTGGTATCTTTGTATATCTTCATTTAAACTTGTTACTCCAAGTTTTCCTCTGATAATAATGTTCCATTGGTGATCCAGTCTATTAACTCCTAACAATGATCGCAAGAAGCGCATTTGGCTTACTTGAAGTTTATGAGAGTTTCTTTTATTTAAAATCCAAATTTCTCTTCCGTATTTTAGAGCAGCTTTTGATGTGATGTTATGTAATCTTAGTTTTGTTTCTATCCTCATCTGTTTACCAAAATGTCTTCGTATTACCACATTCATTTTATTATATTTTTGTAATTTTGAATCAATGTCACTCTTATACTCTGCAAATACACTTCCTAAGTAAGAGAAATCTGACACTTGTTCTATAATTTTTCCATCAATCTCAATTTTCACCAGTTGTATGTTTTTTCCACACATTGCCATTGTTTTGGATTTTGAAGTGGAAATTTTCATATCATATTTGCTGGCAATTTTGAATAATTGATATGCTGCTATTTGTAAGCTATCTTCGGAATCTGATAATATTATTTGATCATCAGCATATAATATTGTTTGAATTATTTTATTCCTAGTTATTGAAATTCCACTATTTACTGTTTGTTTCCATTCTTGCACTATTCTGTTAATATATATATTAAATAAGAGTGGAGATAGTCCACATCCTTGTCGAACACCTTTGCTTGTAATATAGAGATTGTGATCTAAAAAATCGTCACACCACATAAATATATATTGTTTGGCGTAAATGTTTACAATGAGAGGTTTCTGTAGATATGCAATTTAAAAATGTAAATTAAAAAAGTCATCACCCACATAAGTAAATATTGTTTCACATAAAATTAGATGAATTTGTAGTTAAGGCACATCCCATCGTTATACTAACAAACGGTTCGCAACGGTTCGTCCAAGAGAGTTTTGAGGCTGAGTTAAAAAATGTGCAGGATTATTGTCTCTGAATCCTGAATTCAAATATTGCACCTAATCAATGTCAAATTCTATAAAACATTTAATAACATTAACTTACTCAAACACATTATAAATTACGTACATTTATAAAGTTCTAAAGTAAAATATTACCTGCATGTTTCATGGAACCTCAGGACCTCCAACGTATGCCCCAGAATAATTTCAACCTGAAATATTATTATAAATTATGAATAAACTACATTTAATGACTTTGGAATAATAATAATAATAATAATAATCCAACAGAATTTCAAGAAGATGATGAAGTTTTTCAAAATACAGAAATAGTTTGGGAATTAACAGAAGAGAATGTACACTACTTCATAGCATTGGGAAGAAACAAAAAGGCAACTGGACTAAGAGGAATACATTTGGAAATGTTAAAACATGGAGGACTAAAATTAGTAAAAAGTTTGACAAAAGTATATAAAAAGATTTTAAATGGAGAAGTAATACCAAACAGATGTACTTCACTTCCATACACAAAAAAGGAGACAGAAAATTATGCTCTATCGAGGAATTTGTGTAATAAAACCTATAATGAAAGTGTTTCTGAAAATTGTGAAACAACATGTAGAAGAAAGGTACAATTTACACTAAAAAAACAATGTAGATTTACTGCTGGAAGGTCCTGTAAAGATCACATTTTTACACTATGATTCTTATTGGAAAAATGTAAGTAAAAGTCAAGAATGTTCATAGATTTGGAAAAGGCATACGATAGTGTCCCGAGGAAACTATTATGGCTGAACTGAAAGAAGCATTAACAGATGAAAAAACAATAAATATGTTAAAATCAATATATTCAGGAAATAGATACTAAATTAATGTGGGAAGTAAGCTATCTAGAGTGAATATCTCACAGCAGAACTAGAGAATGAAGATAAATTACAATGTGGAAATTAAAAAAGTTGAAAAATTAAAATATTTAGGATCAATTTTAGAATCAGATGGGAAAATTTATATTGAAATTAAGAAAAAAAAATTACTGAAACAAGAAAAGGGATTGGAATGTAAAATTCAGTGATATGGAGTAAAAATATTAGAAATAAAACCAAGACGCTGATACTTAAATCATTAGTACAAAGTGCTATGTTGTATGGTTCAAAGATCTGGACTTTAGGTAGACAGCAAGCAAAAACATTATTGGCAACAAAAATGGATTTTTGGTGAAGGGCATGAACAAAATCAAGAAAGGACAAAATTCGGAACCAGAAAATTAAATAAATAATTAATGTTAAACATAATATTATAGAAGTAATACAAGAATGAAGATTCAAATGGTATGGACATCTGAAGAGGATGGAGGATTAGAGTCCCAAGAATGATGCTAGAATGGAATGCTGAAGGCAGCGGAGGAGGGGGAGACTCAGGGAACAGTGGATGGATGAAGTGAGAAGAAACATGTTGAGTATAGACTTCGAAGAAGAAGATGCTGAGAATAGAAATACGTGATGGAGCAAAATACATTTGTACTAAGGATATCTACTATAATGAAGAGAAAGTCCTTAATAAAAATGATGATAATAATAATCCTAATAATAATGAGGTATGCCTAGTTATACCCACAGGCACTTGGGTTGATCGATACTGTGTACCAACCGGGAAATTTAAATATGCCCTCCTAACTAGGGTGGCAACGGTGATACTACCAATGACACTGTTCTACTTACCACACTGAGGTACTGTTCGATCAGCGAGGAATTTCACTGGTAGCACAAGAACGTCCATTCTTGATTACTGGAACAAATCCTACTTCAATGACCTGAAAAACAAGAAAGGCATCATGTCAGCACAACACACAACAAAACAAACTAATATAGGATTCAGCCATGATCCACAAAACTATTGGACACAATGTGGAACTTTTGTGAGCCAAGAATTGGCATATACCTTAACTACAACTTCATCCAATTTTATGCCAAATAATATCTGCTTATGTGGAGTGATGATTTTTTACTTATTTTAGGAATTCACACTATGAGGTATATTCATTTAGGTAGAATTTTATGAATGAACTATATGAGTTGAGTGATAAAAAAATTCTACCTAAATGATGATTTTTTTATTTAGGCCTACATATCTATATTACATTTCTAGAAAATCTTTCATTTCTAAGTATCACAGTATGACAAAACGAGAATGAAGGTGTTTACTACATTGTTTGGTATAATTTCTTCCAAAGAGTAAACAATTTCAAGTGACAGAAAGCAATTGGAAAATAGTAGCTGCATACAGAATCAAATCTCATGTAATATTTTTCTTTCTCTTAAAGAAATTTTCAATTAAATACAAAAAAAAAAACTGTAAGTGATTTTGTTTGAACTTCAGTTTTCTTGAGCAATGGTTCTGCAAGTAAAAAAAAAAAGCAGTTAAATTATTATAAATTTGAATTGATGTGGAATAACCTGTTTTCATCTTAAAATTCAATCAATCAACTTATGCATTGTGTAATGAAATCATCCATTTTGTTCCATGCATCCAGGCTACAATATTCTTACCAAACAATTGCTCTACAGTTTTCCCTCCTCATGTAATTATTTTATATACTTTTAGTGGTGGGATTATTTGAATGGCTTCCATTACTATTGTTTTTAGTCTCACCAACTCCGTCTTGCTTTTCTTCATTGCACCAAAATTATTTTCGAATGTAGTTTCCTAGAAATATAAAAGTTTATATTTGAATAGTACATTTTCACTGTGAGGTGGTAATTGTATAATTTCTTTTTCCTATATATGCAAAATATCAACAGCAAATTATAGACATTTTGATGAACTTACAACAGTAACAAACATAAATAAATTATTCACAAGAATCAACTCTGGAAAGGCATGATATAGGCTGAATTTTGCATGACGGAGACTCTTGTCTCAAATTCTCTCTGAAATGTTAAATTAATAATATGTAAAAGACGAGCCTCATGGGGTTAGTAGTCAGTGTTCCTGACTACTGTTCATGAGGTCCCGGGTTCGATTCCCGCCAAAATATAGAAATTTTTCCTTAAAGGAAATTATTCCTATGGTTGCCCATGGCCTGGAATTTAGGTTAAGTTTAGGTTAAGAACTCACCTGGCGCTTCATTATCATTTATCACCCTTAATACCATCTAAGAAATGGATTACAATTCCGCTAATACCAGGGTAGGAAGCCAGAAATGTCATAAAAGACATCCTGGTGGCATTACACAAAAATATATAGGCCTATATATATAAAATGCGATTCTTCAAGTTACGTATTAAAAAGATGCGAAACAGATATATTTCTTTAATACATAAGAAAATGTGGGTATTTCAGAATAAAGTGCATATGAAGATCTATTGACCAAAGAGAGACATATAGACAGGTAGGTGAATGGAAAAAAAAAAAAAAAAAAAAAAACAGATATAATATAAGGAGTTAAGTTTCACAGACTCCGATGGGCAGGGCATTTGGGATGTTTTAAAAATGAACGAGAGGAATGGAAACTTATCGTAGGGAAAACAAAGTGGAAATCATTCATTAGGAAGGCCAAGACTGAATGGGTTAATAACATCTGAAGGAAGTAAATTACAGACAACTGACTAAAGTAATTTACTATGGACAATAAGAAACTGTTGATGTCGTTTATTCTCTTCTTCTTCTTAATCATAATTTGTAGGATTTTCATCCTGTTTATTTCCAAAATCACTCCTCGGAGGAAGACGTATTGGATGTAGTTTGCAGATGATAATATGAAAAACAGTGAAAGTATATTAACTTTTTTTTCAATTTTTGCAGATTTGTTTAGATATTTCTTAAATGTACTCTTTTGTGTGATGTTCTGTTTATATCTAAGCACAATTTGTTAATTCCAGTGAAATGAATCGGTTTGTAACATGATTACAATGCCTGAAATACCAAGTTATACAGAATGTGTCCTAATTTATTAAATTTTTTCATTATTTTAGTTACATAAAATTACAATTTTTAGTGCTTCGAGTCCGATTCCTAAGTAACTGGATATCTACAAATTTAATTAAATCATGTGATAATTATTTACTTGTCAAACAACGATATTATTTAATGTAGATTTTCCTTCTTTATTATTAAGTCTGTAAGAATGTTTTAATTTTTTATGTTCAGTATTTTCATTCATACATTTAAATAATTTATTACTATTATTGAAAATCTGTTTTATTTTTTACAAAAAATATGTATATAATTTCATACAGAAATATCAGAACAACCAGATGAACCATTTAAAATGTTGTCTCTTTTCCTTTCCTCTTTCTCTTACTTATTTATCTGCTCAATTCACTATCGCGCTTCTATATGTACATTCTAATCCTACCCACCAACTTATTTTTATAATTTAAATTAAATCAGTTCTTTACTCAAACAATTACTGTCCTGAGCACTATAACTTAGAATGCTATGCAGGGGTACAGCGTTGTGAGGTTCTTCTACCATCACCCATTCCACCATTTTTGGGTGCAACATAGCATATAGTATATTATTCAACTGTTTGTATGTTAAAGCAAGGCAAAATGGAGTCAAAAGACTTAATTTTCATTATACGAAGTTGTAGGCTTAATTTTTACCCTAAAATAATAATCCCAGCTATAACAATAATGAGTATTTGAGAATAAAGTTCTTAGGAAAATTTTTGGACCAAAGAGAGATGAACAGACAGGTGAATGGAGAAGACTACATAACAATGAACTACATGGTCTTTATAGGAAGCCAGATATAATAAGAACAGTTAAGTCCCGTAGACTGCGATGGGCAGGACATGTTGCGCGTATGGGGAATGAAAGACGTGCATGGAAACTTCTTGTAGGAAAGCCAGAAGGAAAACGCCCAGTTGGTAGACCAAGAATGAGGTGGGAGAACAACATTAACTATGATTTGAGGGAAGTAGATTATACAGGGAATGATTGGAAAGCATTAGCTCAGGATAGGGATTATGGAGAGCTTATGTCCGTGCGGCCATGAACCTACGGGTTCGATAGTGCCAGTGAGTAAGTAAGTAAGTATAACAATAATAATATTAATATACCGGTACGCATTTTACGTGACCTCTATAAATATAGGGGCTTCATCTAATCTCATTCCTTGACCCGATCCTGAGTTGGACTCGAGTTGAGGATATTATATATACATATATATATATATATATATATTGTAATTTTTCAACTAAACATAAAAACACATTTAATTTATTTAGGCGTAGTAGCGCACGACCGGTATTAGCTAGTATTATAATAAAGATGACATATCAATATATTAGTGATTTTATATATAAATTAATTGGTTTATCTGACATCCTATTTAATGCGGTAAGAAAATCGAATCATGTGGCCTGCAAACAAATTCACCATAACGACAGTGGTCCTTTCCAAAAAAAAACGTTTGGACACGCCTGTTCTAATTCTACACACTAACTTTGTTTCATTTTTTAAATATAACTAACTTACCTTGTATTTTAGCGAATTGTATACACAATGTTTTCAGTTCACAATCCAATGGTTGGGAAACTAAATATTTTGTTCGTTTTTATGGTAATTCCAGTTTTCCTGAAATAAAATAACGCGAAATTGTAATCAATTTTATATTATTATATATATTATTATTATATATTATTTTTGTATTATACACGCCGTAACCAGGTAACCGTGATGCTATTGTTAAACCGTGTAGATTATTTTATTGAGAAGACTGATCTTTCACATTATTATTTTAAAAAAAGTAATAAGAGTTCTATATGTAGTGCAATTTGAAACAGGTCTATAGTAATGTAGGTAGCAAGAAAATGATTTGTTTATCTATTAATGGATTTAGAAGTAATTTATTAAGAATTTTACGATTTACGCGAAATAAGACTAAAATATTAGTCACTTTTGTCGGTTCATATCAAAGAATCTTAGGCGAATAAAAAAAGCGGGTTATGGAGTAGGAATACAATAGGCCTATAATCTACTCGGAGATAAGTTACATAAGCGCCCCTAGCGTTATGGCAACTTAATGAGTGTTTTATCTTTAGGATTTGTTGGATTATTTTTACCTATTAACACAACCGATTTGAAGAAGGGTACCCATGGTGTCGGACGAAAAATATAACATTATCAGTTGTCAAATTTCTTCGATTTAATTAATTTACACATTTTCCTTGAAAGTGAAATTATTTTTGCTATATGTCCGACATTTTGTACGGTTCGTGGTTTCAAATTGGATTAGTTTCGTGTTTAGAAAACTACAATTAAGACCTCTCCTCCCATAAACACCATAACAAGGAGCCGTCTTGAAAATGGTTAACTGTTCTTATATCTGGCTTCCTATATATATCATGTAGCTCATTATTATGTAGTTTTCTCCATTCACCTGTCTGTCCATCTCCTTTTGGTCCAAACATTTCCGTAAGAACTTTATTCTCAAATACTCGTAATCTTCTTTCCTCCCTTAAAGTAAGAGTCCATGTTTGACATAATATAACTGGCAGAATAACAGTTTTATATATTTTCAGTTTAACGTTTTTTGAAAGGAGTTGGGACGACAGGCATTGTAGAAGCGATAGCCATTAAATCACCACCTCCAATAATATTCGAAATTATTTTACATTCCCATCACTCCGAAAATTGAATAAAAAAAACTCCTGGCGCGACAGACCTACAAGGCCCTTAGCCTACCAGCCGGCTGCTGGCTTCACATCCACATGTGTCAATCACAGAGGTAGATGATAATCAGCCAGTGTAGGTGTGACATGTGGTCAGCATGTCGAGTCCCCCAGCCGTTATAGATGGTATTCTCAACCTGGAGCCGTTACTGATTATAGCTACCCAAATGCATCACGATGCTGGGTGGGCACCGGTCCCATACTGGCCGAAAGTACCATGAGAAAATTTCTTCCCCCATGGAGACTCGAACCAGCGCAAGTCCCGTAGCTCTGCGCCAAGGCTTCCTGCCTTAACCACTCGGCTACGGCGCGGGACCCGAAAATTGAATAGGTCTATTTAAATATTAAAATTTTCAAACTCATCGAGTATCGAATTCGGGCCCCTTGGCAGAGAAGCAACCACCTGAATCATCATTTTAAATATAAAATAAAGAGAATAAGAAAATGTACGGAGGAAGTGTGAAAAGTTTGCGTGATGCTGTGTTTAGATTCAAACGTGAAGTAGCGGTGAACGTGGACCCCCTATTGCGCAGGCGTACATTCTGATGAATAAATAATTACACCTTCATTAAACAAATGTGACACATTAATATTCATTATAGGTAGTACATTCACTAGTTTTAACGCATTCTTTATTTTTACGCGTGAGACAACAACAATCCAGTCGACTCGATAATAATAATTCTTTATTCTACGTACAGTAAGTAATATAGGTCTACTGTGACGAGATTTTGGAGTCCAATTTAAACTGATTGCTGTTTTATTTCATAACTAACTCACTGGCATTATCGAACCCGTAGGTTCATGGTCGCACGGATATAAGCTCTCCACACATCCCTATTCTGAGCTAATGTTTTCCAATCATTCCCTGTATAATCTACTTCCCTCAAATCATAGTTAATGATATTATCCCACCTTATTCTTGGTCTACCAACTGGGCGTTTTCCTTTTGGTTTTCCTAGAAGAAGCTTCCATTCACCTCTTTCATTCCCCATTCGTGCCACATGTCCTGCCTATCGCAGTCTACGAGACTTAACTGTTCTTATTATATCTGGCTTCCTATAAAAACCGTAGTTAACTGTTATGTAGTCTTCACCATTCACCTGTCTGTTCATCTCTCTCTTTGGTCCAAACATTTTCCTAAGAACTTTATTCTTAAATACTCGTAATCTCCTTTCCTCCCTTAAAGTAAGAGTCCATGTTTCGCATCCATATAATATAAAGGAACTTTGGGTAATTTTGACCCCTGTTTTTAATTTGTTGTTTTTCTTCTTTTAATTAAGGGATTTAAATATTGTTTAATTACAGTGATTATCAATAGTGTTCTAATTATGTAATAGCATTGTTATTTTATTCGAATATGAAAACATCTTCATAATTTATAGACTTTTTTACATTACACTAACAGTCCACTTTAACCTCCATATTCGGATAAAGTGGACCCCAGAGCCCACCTTAACTTTTAGTCTATTTTTAGTTTATTACTCTATTAATTTATACAGACAGGCACAGATTAATCTGAAAATATTTATGACTGATCATAATTAAAAAGCATTGATATTTATTTAATGATTTGAAACATTATTGATGATTGTAACATTCACACGTCTTTGGACTGCATAAAGCGACGGTCTTTGGGTTTAGTAAAATTACAAGGATATTAAATAAAATTAATTGAGTGGTTTTTACAGATAACATCCTCATTGATAAAATATACGTATTTGTGTAAAGTGGACCCGGTCCTCGTTTTTTCAACATTTGTAATATTCAATAGCAGAAATTAAGAATTGATTCTTAGCTTGAGAAACTTTCAAAATGGTCATTTTCATAAATATCACAAATAAACCCTTCTTCACACGAATAATAAAAGAAACAGGCATTGAACCCGTCAAAGTTGATGAGGGGAAGAAATTAAAATATTTTCTGTTCGAAGGCAGCACCAATTAAAGAAGATATTAATGGGGTCTACTCAAACAGAAGGGTCCACATTACCCGAACTGCCCTATAACTGGTAGAATAATAGTTTTATATATATTTTTTGAAAGAATTTGGGACGCCAAGTATCCCTGTAATACATAATAGCATATTTCCAGAATTGAGCCTATGTTTAATTTCTTTGTGCATCTCATTCCTGTTTGTGTATATTGTTCCTAGGTATTTTAATTCAGCCACTTCCTCATAATTACACTCATTTGTCATTAGCTGTCCATTTCCATTATTTTTTTTTTCAAATGCCCCAGGTTTGTCTTTCGACATTCCTGGTTTCTCTCCTGGCATGGCGTACTTGTAACCCACTTCTGAGGTTGGGGCGCCTGGAAGGCGGGGTTACGTTGCCCCGATGATATGATGAGTGATGATGATAATGGTGCGCCAGGAGAGTCCCTAATCCTAAGCTTAACCTAAGATGAATATGAATGATGATGATTGCGATGGCCATATATAATAATGTATTTCTATGTGTGGCCATATATATAAGTAAATATAATGATATTTACTTCCAGTCCCAATTGCTTATGTTACCCAATAGTGTGTGCGTGTTGTCCTTTAGTATCTCTTTGCTTTCGCCCAATAGTACTACAACATTCATTATTTTATGACATTCTTAATTTTAACGTGTGAGGCAATAACACCAATCCAATCGACTCCAAGTGAATTCTTTATTCTACATAATTTATTTCAAACCAGTTGTAACACATGCAGCTGAGACTTGGACATATACAAAGAAGGACTTGAGCAGAATCCAAGCTACAGAAATGAAATTCTTACAAGGAATGGTACATAAAACAAGAAGAGTTAGAATAAGGAATGACAAAATCAGGTAGACATTAAGTGTAGAAAAATTAACACAGACATAGAAAAAAGTAGAATAAATGGGAATTACAATGTATATAGAGAAGGATTTGCGTTTAGATCGGTACTTGCTCAGGTAGCTCAGTTGGTAGAGCACTTGGTCTAGAGAACCAAGGGTCCCGGGTTCAAGTCCCGGTCTGAGCGTATAATTTTTCTCTTCAAATATGATTTATCCATCATTGAGATGTACGAAATCAATAATTAAAACTTGGAAAAAGCCGTACTGGCTGTAATGTATAATTCCCAAATATGTCTTTCTTAATAAAGGAGCCGCCATTTTCAAGATAGAAGCATGGCTTCACAGCATTTGGTGGATGGGAATAACAATTTTAATTAGGAGAAGGATTTGCGTTTATATCGGTACTGTACTCTTGCTCAGTACTCAGTTGGTAGAGCACTTGGTTCTAGAGAACCAAGGGTCCCGGGTTCAAGTCCCGGTCTGAGCGTATAATTTTTCTCTTCAAATATGATTTATCCATCATTGAGATGTACGAAATCAATAATTAAAACTTGGAAAAAGCCGTACTGGCTGTAATGTATAATTCCCAAATATGTCTTCTTAATAAAGGAGCCGCCATTTGCAAGATAGAAGCATGGCTTCACAGCATTTGGTGGATGGGAATTACAATGTATATAGAGAAGGATTTGCGTTTAGATCGGTACTTGCTCAGGTAGCTCAGTTGGTAGAGCACTTGGTCTAGAGAACCAAGGGTCCCGGGTTCAAGTCCCGGTCTGAGCGTATAATTTTTCTCTTCAAATATAATAAAATGGTTTGGATACTTAAAACGAATGGAAAAGGAAATATTACCACAAAGACTGTTAAATCTTAAGATACGAGGAATACGACCACGAGGTAGACCATGGGAAAGATAGATTAACCAAGTGAAGAAAAGTCTACAAGAGAGAGGATACGACTGGGAAGAACTAAAAGGAAGCAAGAGATGGCTGGAGGCATATTTGGAATCGACCTTACGAAAGGAGGATATGATAAGAGGATGATGATGATATAAATATTTTAAAATACCGGGAACTATATTTAAATAGCGATTTTTTAGCAAACAGCTTAATTTTATTCGTTACATAGTTCTAACAAATGACACTCTTCATTTCCAAATCACTCGTGGCATTACTTACGGTAGTTTAAAAGTTAAGTCGGCAAAAACTGTGTATTTTGTATAATCCGGACAATGCTATCAAAGTCTTCTTTCCTAATCTTGTTTTCCTTTAGAAGAAAAGTAGGCCTATAAGATTCGCTTTTCTTATCTTGTAATTGTTATCTCGTATAGAGACGTGTATACAAGATAACTAACTAGTAATTAAATATTTAAAACAGGAATTTAACCATTAAATTATGTTCAGCCACTTGGAAAACAAAAAAAAAAAAGTTTTGTGAGATTAGTTTAAAATTACAACACACTTAACGTAAGTGTAGCGGTTAATTACTTTGCTTCCATTTAAATTTACAATTACCCCACGCGTGCATTCGCGATAGTGCGTTAGATATATGAAAAGATTTAATTTTATTCAAATGGAAAGCATCTCCTGGAAAAAGTTGAAGCCATACAGTTTTAAATTAAATACAAGTGGTCCCTCATCAGAGTAGATTCGACCACAATTGGTTAAATGTTTAAGTTTGTCACAAATACGTCATTATGCATTAATTTTCGATTTATTTAAAAAAACGAACGATAAGAAATATGTGGTACAGCTTGGCTAGCCCATATTTAAAAAACAATAACGCGTCATTTGACGTTTGTATACTATTTATACTATTTAAATTTGCATTTGGATTTTTATTATTTGTACGGGAATATAGGCCCTATATCCCCTTCTTCTTTGTCTCTCACTCCGACCCGTCAATGTTCTACGTCGAGGCATAATGGAAGTATATATGTAAATATAAAAAAATGTAATGAAATCACTGAAACCAAGATTAGACAGAGTTTAATTTAAATTTAAATAATGAAATGTACTCACTTTTTTAAACCATTATTAATAAATAAGCGAGAGTAAGTCAATTCACATTGCTGCTGCACGATTTTTTTTTACAGTAATGCACTTTCAGTATAAAAGTAAACAAATGAAAAAGTACAAAAATGAATGAGTAATACACATAAATTCCTTAGAGACAATTTATTTTATTTTGTCTAATTTAATTTATTTGCAACACATGTTATACATAAATTTTATTTTTCTGCACTCCTCTATATGAACTTTAATTATGCCAAAGAACACACTCCTCCGTGCGCGCAATGTGCTTAAAAAGGGGTACAAAGTTCTTTCTTCGCGTATTAATATATAGATACCACTTCTTGTCATAACTAAATTTTGATAATCTAATTTTATTTTCTGAAAGAGGAAAGGATATTTGAATACGAAAATTAAATGAAAAAAAAATTCAGATCAAACGTAAATAAATAAGAAATGCTCCATAGACGCACCCTGGTTTAAATACTCTGGTATAGTGTCTTAATGTTGTATGTGAAGATATGTATTTTAATCATAAATGAAGTGAGAAGCCGAAAAGCTGTTTTAATATTTTTGGCATATAAGTTACTTTTTGTTGGCTGTCCACCGCTGTGGTCTCGAGGTAGCGTCCTGCCTTGTCACGCAGCGGGTCCGGGTTCGATCCCCTGTCGGGACAAGTTTCCTGGGTGAGGTTTTTTCGAGGTTTTTCCTCACTGTAAGATAAATGTCAGGAAACTTTAAGGCCCAAACGGTTCCCGAACATCATCTGATCATCATTATCATAAACACCATATTCACCTAATTAGCTTAAGTTTAGTTTAAGGCCTCTCCTGGCGCATCATTACCATCATCATCAACTCTCATATCAACGGGACAGAGCCATAACCCCGCCTTCCAGGCGCCCCAACCTCAGAAGTGGGTTACAAGTACGCCATGCCAGGAGAGGACACCAGGAATGTGGAAATGACAACCTGGGGCATTTGGAAAAGAAAAAAAAACTTTTGTTTTCTTTAGTTTCGATTCCATTTTCCTGAATGATTTCACCATGATATTTAAATTGAAGAACTCGCTTAATTTTTCCATATTTGGTTTCCAGGAATTTTGGTGCTTGTTTATTACATGAAATATATTTCCTTTTTTTTATAAAAAAAGCATCCTCTACAATGTATTTTAATAATTCAATCTGTTTTTGTGCTGTTACGATGTTACGGGTTAAGACTGCTAGATAATCAGAATATAGGCCTACTAGGCAATCTATATTGAAATTTTCCTCTGCCTAATATGATTGGTTCACTTCATTTAATAAGTGTTTTCTGTTTACCATCCTTCTATTACTTTTTCAAAAACACAGCATTAAAGAGTAGTGGAGAAAATGTATCTCCTTATCTTACTCATTATTATTATTATTATTATTATTATTATTATTATTATTATTATTATTATTATTATTATTATTAGTATTATTAAATAATTATTGTGAAATAAGACCACAAGAGAAACTCAATTGAATTTTAAAAAACAGTAGCCGTTCCAACGTTAACGTACGGATCTGAGACTTGGCCTTTAACGATCTCTGATAAACATAAAATTGAGACAATAGAAAAGAGATTTCTGAGATCCGTTCCAGGTATATTTTTCGGAGATAAAAATTGAAGTCAAGATATCAGAGATGAAATACAAGTACATCATATAAACGAGAGAATGTACAGACATAAATGCAAATGGCTTTAACATGTACAAAGAATGACAAATAATCGTTTATCAAAACAGATGCTTTAATATCAACCTGAAGGTCGAAAAAAAGTAGGAAGACCGAATCGACATTGGAAGAACGATCTGTAGCACATTGTGCAGTGGGGAGCGGAACGGGCCAATAGACCCATACCTTGAAGATTATTATTATTATTATTATTATTATTATTATTATTATTATTTTTGGAATAATATAGAAAAACATTGGAGTGGTGTCCACCTGAAGGAAGAATGAAAGGAAGACCTCGAAACTCGTGGACGCAAGAAATAAGAACTCGAATGAGAACAAGAGGACTGGAGAACATGGAGTGGATGGATAGAGACGAATGGAGAAGGAAAATAAAACTTTAAGCACAGAAAGATGTGTAAACATTGAAAATTTATTATTATTATTATTATTATTATTATTATTATTATTATTATTATTATTATTATTATTATTATTATATCTGCAGTAATTAACTCCTTAAGAAATGTTATCAGATACAGTTAGAGATGTACAATGATTTTTAAGAATCGTTCATACTGTTATCTAGATGTATCTTTCTCTTTTGTTTATAAGAAATGCAGAAGAATTTGTAACGTAATTGAGAGAAGGGGCATGCCCTGAGAATACATTTCCACCACCTGCCGTATGAAAAGGCAAGTCATCGCATGGAGTGAAAAAGTAAAATAAATGGCCTTTAAATATGCTCTAGGAGGTTAAACATAAAGAAAAGAAATAGTCACATTAAAGGACTTGTTGCCGGCTAAGTATGAACTTTTCTCATTTCGAAGCCATTTCGTGAAATGCACTGCTGGGAAAAATTAGGCTATATCAAGTGTAGCAGGTCATTCAACTTGTTTACAACAGGCCTTAAGGCCATGTATTTATTATGCTGCCCCACGGACATGACCTTTCACAGTCGCCATAGTAATTTAATCTTATACAAGGTGAAAGGGATACTGTAGTACTGACTTTCATTACGCTGATCAAATTCTTTAATCGATTAAAGGGCTCGGGGCATTAATAGAAAAGCAATGTTGCATATTTTAAGATATCACAATTACTCACATATTTAATGTACCAGTCTTATTACCATCGTTTCATTCGCAACTTATGTCCTTCCGAGTTGAATATATTTTGTATCTTCAAACGGTCTCGTCAAGACTGATTACGATTCTCGCCGGTCAACACTAAACAGGATTTTCTCCTAGAAGCTTCCTGTACATTATATACTGTAGCAACTCAAGTCCAGTACACAACCAGGATACGGATTCTTTTCATAAGTAATGCCACGAGTGATATCCAATTTATCTAGAGGATTAGGGAATCAAGAGTGGCATTTGTTAGGACTATTAATGAATAAAATTAATAATAATAATAATAATAATAATAATAATAATAATAATAATAATAATAATAATAATAGCTTTATTTTACCTGGCAGAGTTAAGGCCTTAAGGCCTTGTCTACCACTCAACCAGGTTTAAAAAAAATACAAACAAACAAAAAATAGTCTTAAATCTAAATTACAATATATATATATATATATATATATATATATATATATATATATATATATATATAAACGATTACAAGTTATGAATACAATACAATTAATATTTATAATGTATTTTGATTTACTCTAAATTTAACGAATTAAATATATAATATGTACAAGATATATAAAAAAACGAGGAAAAGATTAATGACATAGTATAAAATTAAATAAATAGAGAAAAATTAATTATTAGACAACAGGTAACTGTATAAGCGTGACTTAAAGGTGCCAAGTGTCCGGCAACCCCTGATATCTTGAGGAAGGAGATTCCAGGAGCGGGCGGAGGCTACTGTGAAGGAAGTAGAATAGGAGGAAGTGCTATGAAGAGGAATTGTTAGCAGACTGCTATCTTGTGACCTGGTGTGAATATTGTGGTAGGAGGATAACTTCTCAAATCTGGACGCCAGGTAAGTAGGAATGTAGGAATTCAGAAGCTTGAAAAGTAGCGAAAGAGAGTGCAATTTACGTCTGTCAGTAAGACGGAGCCAAGAGAGGTTATTAAAGTGTTCGGAAATATGGTCATAACGGCGGATATTGAAAATGAATCGAATGCAAGCATTATGAACACGCTGCAGTCTCTGCGACAAGGCATAGTTTAGATCATTATATATAATGTCACAATAATCGAAGTGTGGTAACACAAGATTCTGCACTAGGATTTGTTTTAACGAAAACTGGGAGAAAATTCTTTAAACGTCTAAGATAATGTAAGATGGAGAAAGTCTTTTTACATATGTGTTTCACTTGTGTTTGCCAGGTTAAATTTGCGTCTAGATGTAGTCCAAGATCTATTACTGAAGAAGAATAAGGGATAATTATATTATTTATAGTAATGTTTGGAAGTGTAGATATGTCAAAGGTTGTAAGCAGTCTTTGCTGTCCCATTAGAATTACTTGTGACTTGTTAGGATTTAGATTTAGACCGATACTTGAAGACCAGTTAAAGATGGATATGAGATCGTCATTCATTTTCATCAAGCAAGATGTTTACTCACAAATAATTATTTAAATATAGTTATTTTTAAATATTTATATATTTAATGTAAACGGCGGTGTTTGAAAACAAATGAGAAATGTTTAGTTATGTTTCATTTGTTCATCACTGCAACTTGATCATACTATTTATTGTCAAATACGATCGCAATATTGTAAGAATGCACTCTAGTGGAGAAAAAAAGAAACACGTCCAACTGTATATTATAACTAACATTATAGGTTAATTCATTTTTTTCGGAAACAACTCAGTAAAATCAGCATTAAAAAACATAATTATTGAACACACAATTATCAAATGTGTAGGTCGAATGAATCTATTTATTATTTATTATTTACAACGTATTTGTTAGAGAGTCTGTCACTACAAAATAAAGCTCTGGCCTGTTCAAAATATTAAAAAGGGGAGCTTTCTTTATTTTGGTGATCAAAATTCGATAATTATCGAGGTGAAACACGACTGTGAATGGTTGTAAAACAAAATTCGTTGAAAAGTGATTAGTCATTGACTCCCATTTGTGGCCCGACTTTAAAGAGTCATAAGTAATGTCATGAGTGATTTCCAAATCATCGATAAATTCATGAAGTGACTGGTGAATTTTCTAGAGGATTTGGAAATCAAGAGTGGCATTTGTTAGGATTAGTTGAATGCAGGCTTTCACGGCCGGTAATCGTAATGTTGAGTGATTCCGGGTTATGTGGCCGTGGTCCATAGTTGGTGTTGATACCAGACGTTTCGCCCTCAACTGCGGAGGGCGAGGATTATTTACGAATAAAATTAAGCTGTTTACTAAAAATCATTATTTAAATATAGGCTAGTTATTTAAAAGTATTTACATATTTTATGTAAACGGCGATGTTCGAAAACATATCAGAATTGTGTGCTTATGATTCATAACCAGTGCAAAAATCATATAGCCTAATATTATTTATTGCCATCTGGCGTGGAAAACTTCAAATAGGATCGCAATATTGTAAGAATGTACACTAGTGGAGAAAATGAAACACATCAAACTGTATATTATAACCAACATTAGAGGTAATTGATTTATTATAAGTAAACAACTCAGTAAAATCATTATTTAAAAACCAAATTATTGAAATATATTTCGTATTACTTTGAGTGTTTGAGGCTTAGATTGCTGGATTATTTCGTCTACATCTTCATTTGAAGCTTAGCCAAATGTTGTCTGCATGAACATTCAACCTTAGTTACTGCAAAATAAAGCTCTCACGTGTTCAGAATATTTAAATAAAAAAGAGGAGCTTCCTTTATTACAAAAACAGGAGGTGATAAAGAGAATTCGATAAAGAGCTAGGTGAAGCACGATTGTCATTGTTTGTAAAACAAAATTTATTGTATTATGATTGGTCATGAACCCCCATTTCGGACATGAGTTAAATATTAAAATATATATGTAGTCAATATGCCCATTTCACCAATTAATGTTTTAAAATGGTCAACAAGTTTCTACAGCCAAGCTGTCATTCTCAAGACCAGATATTGACCAGATCAGTCAATATCTGGTCTTGAGAATGACAGCTTGGCTGTAGAAACTTGTTGACCATTTTAAAACATTAATTGGTGAAATGGGCATATTGACTACATATATATTTTAATATTACATCACCAAGAAGATCACTTGTGTATTAAATGAGTTAAATAGTCTGCTATAAGTTAAGATTGCAATTCAGCATTATGTTTATGTGAATCGAACTATACCTAATTCATAATACCAAAGTAACATATTTAATACCACTGTACGTACCTAAATCCCACGAAAAGTATTGGGAAACTTTTTAAAGTTATATTTATAAAACTTTAAACAGGTTACATACTATTACTTATTGTCTATACCAGGGGTCACAAATTGGCGGACCGCGATCCGGATCCGGATCGGTTAAATATCGAATTAATACAAATTTTAAAAACCGGTCAAACATATTTGATAAAATACACAACACAGAAATTAGAGACAAATGTCATATTTCAAGACATAACCAAATTTATTATAGATAGACGAAAATATTGGAAGGGCTATCTGGGCCCATGCCTCCACCCCTTGGGATACCTCGGTCAAAGACCATACTCCCGAGTCCCAGTATCTTGTCCTCCCTATCCATTCGCGTCCACGTTCAAGAGTTCTAGGCTTAAAACCAACACCTCAGGGAGAAGGTGTTGGAGTCGCAAAGGAAATTGCTGAGCTACATAGTACGTCAGGTCGCTCATTCCTGACGACCCCACAGTTGGTCCACGGGCTCCTCGAGCATAGCTGGGAGGACTGCTGTCGCAGATCTACCGACCATTCCCCTGTTCTACCTCCAGGGACGCATCCTGCAGCCGTTGTGAGACCGGCTAGGGCTTGAATCCTCAAGCCCCGCAGTGTGAGACTTTAATACATCCAGGTGCTCATCTCCTGGTGACCCCATAGTTTGTCCACGAGCCCGTAGGCTTAGCCGGGAACCAGCACAGTTGCTCCCCTCTGCACTGGTCCGAGCCGTGCCCTGGTGTGCCCCCAGGGACGTGTCCTGTTGCAGTTGTGGTCCAGCACGGAGCTCGCAAGCTCCAACAGGTGAGCAATAGTACGACTAGGCTCTTAACTCCTGCCGACCCCACTAATGGTTCACGAGTCCCTTGGACTTAGCCGGGAGGACTGTCTAGCAGATCCACCGATCTTTCCCCCAGTGCACCACCTGGGGACGTGTTTCGTTGCTGAAGTGGGTCCAGCCTGAGCATTAGTACGTCAGGTCGCTCAACTCCTGACGACCTCACAGATTGTCCTTGGGTCACTCGGTCACAGAGTCGGCGCTAATCCCACACCCAAAAGACCGCGCTTCCTCCTTTTCCGAGCTTACTGACCTGGTGGTAATTCCCAGCATTACGCCCGGTATTGTCCCAACCAGCCCGTTCGCAAGACTAGGCCTAGTCGTGCAGCTGCTGTGAGTCCAGCCCACTGAGCAATGTAGGCATCCAGGGTGCTCATCGCCCATGGTGCCCCCACAGAGGTCCTCGGGTTCATTGAACCAAGAGAAAGGAGCTTCTGATCTCCAGTCTCCCACCACTTCGCCACGGCGGCCGCTGGTCCCGCTGTGGGCCAGGATATGTGAGCTTTGACACAGATCGCTCATCTTCCCCCTGTTGTCCCCACTTATGGTCCGCTGGTCCATCGGACTTGGAAAGGAGGACTGACTAGCAGATCCACCGACCTTTTCCCCACTACGCCACCTAGGGGACGCGATTGGCTGCTGAAGTGGGCGCAGCACGAGCTATGTAGTACGTCAGGTCGCTCTAGTCCTGACGACCTCACAAATGGCCCGCGGGTCCGGTCTGGACCTAGCCGGGAGGAATGCAAAGCAAACCACCGACCGTTCCCTTGTCCGCCACCCGGGAACGCGCCCTGTTGCTGTTGTGAGCACAGCTGGGGCCCGAGAACCGGACCCCCAGGGTATTGGAAGGGCCATATAGAAAGAATGGAAGACAGCCGACTTGCAAAAAGAGCTAAAGAAGAACAAGAGGAAACCAGCCAAGAGATGGATAGACAATGAATGCACATCCAATACGTCTTCTTCCGAGGAGTGATTTTGGAAATAAACAGGATGAAGATCCTACAAATTATAATTAAGAAGAAGAAGGTTAAACATCGAATACAACCAGTCGTACTAAATTTTATGTCATGATAGTATTATTGTTGGCTCGGATGACAGTACTGCTTATGGTTGGAGAATTGACTGAAGATGAACGGGATTCCGTTTGAAACGTGGTATCGTGAAAACACGAAATTTGTGAAGTGAGATATTTAAATATTACTGTGACCATATGTTAAGTTTATCATAAACTTATTAATTTTTTTAAAATTAATAACTGTGTTCTACTGTGCTGTATCATTTTAGTATTTACCATGTTTTTTGTTAAATTTGTGAAATTCATACCAATAACATAATTTAAATAATTTCCTTATAATATTAATTACTTATGTTTGTTGCAAACTGGTAGTCTATAAGTCCGTAGTCATTTATATATATATATATATATTCTCTTTGCAAATTTGCTCATCTGTTATGGTGGTCACTAGATGTCAGTTGGAACGACTTCCCGCTACATCTTGTGTGAATTGAGAATACTACATATAGGCTATAAGAAAAATGTATGTTTGTGTTCGAATACTTGAGTAGCTCAGTTGTTTAGAGCGCTAAACGTACAGAGTTTAGAGACTCGGGTTCAAATCCCAACTCAAGCATTCATTTTTCTTTTCATATCATATATATTTATATATTTAATTAATATTAATTACTAGGATTTGTTGGAGAAAACCTTCAATTATGATGAAAATTCTCAGAATGATGATGAATAAAAGCTTCGTATGTTTAATCAACTGTGGTTCTGGACCTCGACTTAATTTACTACTTTAAAAATGGACCTCCATAAAATCTAATTAGTGACACTTGGTCTATACGATCTTTTGAGTCTAGCCATACCCTCGCCTTTGTTAAGAGTTTCTAGATCAAACTAATTTTGTTACCTTTATTTCCCTGCAGATGTCATGAATGGTATGTTGTCGGTCCAATGAGACATATAGAAGGCAATTAAGATGTTACTTGGACGATGGAGGACCAAGGCCTCTATTTCAGGCTTAAGGTTCTTTTACGAGCCTGAAAATCTTTGGACTCGGGACCCATGGCTGAAAGTCTCCCGGAGGATCTGTTCCTGGATTTTTTCGTCCTAAAAAAACCCCGCGACCCTCAGGACTAGAGGCAAGGAACAAAAATACTAGACCACCGCGGCAGTCGGGTTACTTTTTCAAATAATCAAATTATTGTCTGTCTCTACAAATGAGGCAAGTGTGCTCCCTTGTGGCAGTTATATAATCAACTTAAGTTAGTTACGCTTATTTCTCTACAGATGTCAAGTAATTAACCCATGGTCTCAAAGAGATATCTAGTGAGCAACTAAGGTATTATTTGGAATGGAAAGGCCGCTTAAATGTTGCTCGGATGCTCTAATTTTAGTCTTGAGGTTCTTTAACAGGGAGTTGTGCAGGTCCTTTGTGAATAAGACAATAGGCCAAATTCGGTTTGAAATAGTTGATCTGATTAATTCATAATTGTTAATATCTGCATAATTCAACTTTCGTAAAGTGGAGAAGTCGTTGAAGTTTTAACTTCATTAGGTAAATTATTATTATTATTATTATTATTATTATTATTATTATTATTATTATTATTATTATTATTAAATTATTGGACGAATACGATAACTGGGGTTTGAAAATAAATTTAGAAAAAATTATGGGATGTGGAGCTGAAACCGAAGATTTAATATTAGAAGTTCAAAAGGCGTATATTAGAGAATGTGTTGAATTTGAGTATCTGGGAGCAAAAGTAGATAAAGAGGATAAACTAGAAAGTGATATTAAGAACAGAATAAATAAAGATAGAGCAATAACAGCAATGATACTTGGAGTCTTATGGAACAGACATATAACCAGAAAAAATAAGTTACATATACATAATTCAATAGTGAAAAGTACTGTCACATATGGAGCCGAAGTTTGTAAATTCAACAAAAACTTATGTCGATGGAAATGATGTCATAAGGAGAGCAGCAAGATGTTCAAAATTAGAAAAAATAAGAACTGCTGTCATACGAGAAAAAAATGAAGTATTAGATATTCAATAATAGATTATGTAAGATGCAAGCAATTAAATTGGTATGGGCACGTACGACGAATGCAAGAAGAAAGGTTACTCAGAAAAACATTGGAATGGTGTCCACCTGGAAGAAGAAAGAAAGGAAGACCTCGAAACTCATGGAAGCCAGAAATAAGACCTGGAATGAGAACAAGAGGATTGGAGGACATGGAGAGAATGGATAGAGACGAGTGGAAAAAGACAATAAAACTTTAAGCACAGAAATATGTGTAAATATTAAAAATCTCTGTATAAATATAAAAATTATTATTACTATGTCCACCGCTGTGGTCTCGAGGTAGTGTGTTGCCTTGTCACGCAGCGGGCCCGGGTTCGATCTCCGGTCGGGGCAGTTTTTCTGGCTGAGGTTTTTATCGGGGTTTTTCCTTACCTGTAAGACAAATGTCAGGAAACCTTTAAGGCCCAAACGGTCCCCGAAATCATATGGCCATCATCATCATCCTTATCATTATCATCATCATTATCATCCTTCGCCGGTGTGAAAAGCAACGGGAAGCTACCACACCTACAATTCCCTACTAAAGCTGCAAGCATAGCATGAAAATGCTATGATTGCAGTGAAGGACCTGCCTTCGGGCAGAATTACTATGGATGAATTATTACTATTATTGTTGTTAATATTATTATTGTTATTGTTATTATTATTATTATTATTATTATTATTATTATTATTATTATTATTATTATTATTATTATTATTATTATTATTATTATTATTATTATTATTATTATTATTATTATTATTATTGCTGCTGCTGTTGTTAATTCACTCAGTATGTTTAAACCCGCATGGACCCGCTCGTGAATCTCGAAACAGATGCTAGCTTAGAAACTGTTAGTTCATCGAAACCGATTGATATAATAAAAAAAAGTAACAATGATTTATGTTTTGAGATTCGATATGTTTTGTCAACAATGAAAAATATGTATTAAAAATCATGATTGTGATTCAGATTTTTTGTTTTTGAAATTAGTCGATGAAGTCTCGAGTAAATCTAAGAAATTGGGACTGGAAGTAAATTCAATAAAACTAAATATATGGTCACACATAGAACTACATTATATAATGGAAATGGATAGCTAATGACAAATGAGGGAAATTATGAAGAAGTGGCTGAATTCAAATACCTAGGAACAATAATCACAAATAGGAATGAGATGCACAAAGAAATTAAACATAGGCTCAATTCTGGAAATTCGAGCTATTATGTATTACAGGGACTCTTGACGTCCCAATTCCTTTCAAAAAACGTTAAACTGAACATATATAAAAATGTTATCCTACCAGTTATATTGTACGGATGCCAAGCATGGACTCATACTTTAAGGGAGGAAAGGAGATTAAGAGAATTTGAGAATAAAGTTCTTAGAAAAATGTTTGGGCCAAGAAGAGATAAACAGACAGGTGAATGGAGAAAACTACACTAATAGTGAGCTACATGGTATGTATGGGAAGTCAGATATAATAAGAACAGTTAAGTCCCGTAAACTGCGATGGGCAGGACATGTGGCACGAATGGGGAATGAAGGACATGCATAGGAGGTTCTTGTAAGAAAACCAGAAGGAAAACGCCTAGTTGGTAGACCAAGAAGAGGTGGAATAATAACATTAACTATGATTTGAGGGAAGTAGATTATACAGGGAATGATTGGAAAACATTAGCACAGGATAGGGAGAGCTTATGTCTTCGCGACCATGAATCTACGGGTTCGATAGTGTCAGTGAGTTAGTATTTCTTACAATAAAATATCATTAGTATTGTTATGAACTGTATTCATGCCAAATACGGTCATGATCTTAACCTCTATATTTTCCACATAATTTTTTTCTTTCTCTCTTTTCATTTATTGAAATTATTTTAGTTTTGTTGGCGACTTGTAAAGCTGAGTGTCATTCTTCAGAAAAAAACTATGTAATCTAAACACATAGGTCTATGTTGCAGTGAAAAGAGTATTCGCGATGTCTGACGCTTCATCAGTGTTGTCAGTAGTAACCATTGTGTAAGAAATATTACGTGAAATTGTGTGTAAATAATCAACCACAAATTAGACACACAACAGAAAAAAACCTGAATATGGCTTTATTCATGCTCACAATGTTCTGCTAGATATTAAATCAATCCTACGTTTCTTCTCGGATTTATTTCACAGCCACAAAATATTTCAGCATTTCATTTTTGTACATAGAGATAAAAATGTATTTATGAAAAATTTTCTAACTGCGAAAGAATGCGTGCCTTTACACTTCAACCAATAGCAATGCTTCTGCAGGTTGAAAGTAAATGCAGTCAAATTTTATTAAATCGGATAGAAAAAAATTAAGGCATTGGAAACAAAGTAAATACATTTAATTATATATGTGGCTCCATAAAACGAGGTCTCAAAGGAACTAGAAAGTAGACACTTTTGAAATTTTATAAAACAATGATCGTTCCAACACTACTATAACGATCGTAACACTGGTCTTAACCAAAAACCAAGAACGAAAAATAGAAACATCAGAAATAGGGTTTCTGAAAAGTGTGGCTGGCTATACAATTACAGATAGAAAACGAAATGAAAATATACGAAAAGAACTAAAATATATTCAAACTATTAGATAGAATTGCACAATACAGAGATCAATGGTTGAACCACATCATCAATAGAATAGATCTTTCTTTTTCTTCTTCGGCTTCCCCCCACTTACAGGTTTACCGTCTTCAGTTTCTATTTATCTCTATCATTTCAATCTCCCTCTTCCAAATTCCTATCACCCATTATAGTTCTGACGTAGGTTTTCCATTTCCATCTTGGTCTGCCACGTATATTTCTTCCAGGGGGTGACCATTGGTATATATTTTTTGGTCATCTTTCATTTTCCATTCTTTGTACATGGCCATACCATTTAATCGTTTGATTTTAAATCCTCTTAACAACAGATGTGGTGACATTCATTTCTCTCCAAAGGAATTCATTTCTTATTTTATCCAAAATAAATTCTTCATTACAAACCACTAGGATGAAGAAATGTAGGAAGACCCAGGAAAATAGCATCATCATCTTAGCACATTCACTAATTTAGGCCATTTTTTACCTATTTCGGCCTCAAGAGAAACTCCATCCAAAAGTCTTTTGAGAGGACTTCCTGATCTTCCTCTTCCTTCAGGTTGATACCTAAACATCTGTTTCGGTAACCTGTGATCTTCCATTCAATGAACATGTTGCATCCATCTTGACTTATAATCAGAAATTTTGTTTTCTAAAGGTTCCATGTGTAATTCCTCCAAGATGTCTTCATTTTTTCGTGATCTAGTAGTGTGTATCCTGCAGTCCTCCGAAAGTATCTCTTTTCAGCAGATCAAGTCTCTGTATATCCTTCAATTTCAATGTCCATACTTCGTTACCATACAAAAGAGTTGGAAGAGCCAGTGTTTTATACACTTTTAGTCTTGAATGTTTTTGGACTAACTGTGGCATGAAGATAGAATTTATTAACCCTAAAATCCTTAAAATTTTAGATATTTTTGCATTTACATCATTTTCTTCTTCATATGAGATATTGCAACCTAGATATGTAAAATTGTTCACCTGCTCCAAAGTTTTATTGTCAAGTACAATTTTACTTCTGACAGAATCTACGCCTTGAAGTACGATAATTGTTGTTATCTCTGTAGATCTCTTCAATCAATATTCTTCTGTAGTTTTGTTAAGTTCATATAGACCTTTCTGCACATTATCTTCTGAATTTGCAGTAAAAGATGGACAGACCAATTCTAACATGAGGTCGGAACAGACCTTAAGATCTAATCCTTGATACTGATGATGATGATGAATTTCTAAGAAAGTTATCACGGTACACACACACACAAAGGGACTGGCCGACATGCAGCATCAAAAGCATTTTTAGTACAGAACATAAATAAAGCTCGCTTTAATAGCAAATTTGTTCTACTTCAAACTAATGTGATGACTGCAGAAGAGATAAATAATCTGTCATAAATAACGAGAAACAAACAAAATTTCCCACTTATGGGGATTAAAAATACTTCAGCAATAAATCCACCTATCCTATGGTTCTACAGCCCTAATAGGTCCCAGGCATCCCCAAATTCTCTTCCTCCGTTCCTCTCTGTTTCTAGCCACCATCATTTTTCCTTTGCTATAGTTGTTTTCTGTTCGAATTTCCAGTCCTATGTTGAGGTTGGGAGTTTTGTAACAATTGGGGATTTACGATGTTGGGTTGTTACCTCTACAACCAACCCTCAGTTATTCTTGAGGACCGATTTGCCTTTTTTTTGTCTGGAACCTCACCCTCGACCTTTCCGGCATTGGATAGCTATGCCTCAGCCCCACCGCCACTACATGGCAGAGACATTCTATCAAATGTCAGAATAATCCCTAAGAAGATCTTAGAGTGAGAATAGATGGAAAAGAAGGAAGGGAAGACCTAAAAATGGTTGGAGGGATGGTGTGAGAAGAAGTATGAGTGAGCTGGGACTTTCAAATAATGATGTTCAGGAACACAACAAATGGAGAACGCGAATTTCTTGATGGTAACAGAGAACCATTGTATTCTGGATCAATTCCGAAATAAATTACAGTTATTATTTTTTCTTGCAAATGCCTGTCTTTCAACATACCTGGTGTTCTCTCCTGGCATGGCGTACTTGTAACCCACTTCTGAGGTTGGGGCACGTGGAAGGCGGGGTTACGTTGCCCCGATGATATGAAGGGTGATGATGATGATGATAGTGGTGCGCCAGGAGAGCCCCTAATCCTAAGCTTAATCTAAGATGAGTATGAATGATGATGATTGCGATGGCCATATGATGTTCGGGGACCGTTTGGGCTTTAAAGTTTTCCTGACATTAGTCTTACAGGTGAGGAAAAACCCCGATAAAAACATATTATTATTATTATTATTATTATTATTATTATTATTATTATTATTATTAGTTGTTCTCTCTCTGAGCAATACATTTAGACAATTTCGATGGAATTTGTACGAATCTCAATTTGCTCATGCACTATATTAGCTTAATTTTAAACCCCCAGTCAGTTTAGGTAAGAGCCGCCACTGCTCTTGCTCAGAATAGAATCCAAGTGGTTACTTTGGTTTTAATTATGCCAAGGTAATTTTTAACATATATTTAATGTATATAAATATTATATTTCTCTCTTTTTCATTTCTTAAAAAAATCTAATATGGCTATGAGAAACATTAATAGTGAACATAAAAAAGCAAATGTAAAGTATACAGATTAAAACAGTTGAACTTTTGAGTTGGATAATATGTGGTTTACAGTGGTTCATTGGGGAAAAAACAGTACTTTATCTTCCCCAATATATTTCCTAAGTCCTACAGAATAACAGTGCGCATGCGCATGAGTTTATAGAGCTGTCGCTAGGTGGAACCATATATATTTGAAGTCCTACAGAACGTTTATAGAGTTGTCGCTAGATGGCAGTACGTGTGGAATGACCAACCTTCGAAATAAAATCCCAATCATTAGTAATTCATGTACACTAGCTTGTCCATTCCTAACCTAACAATATAAATTACATGCATATTATTTACTGAAGTGTATAGTAATCTGATGTACACTAACTGTAACCTAACAAAAATAGTACTAACCTAAAAAAAATGCGTAATTGAGTTGTTGATTGTGGTAACATTGGAAGAGGAGGGAAATAGCCAATAGTTTTAACGGTATTGTCAAAAAATATAATGTTGTCGTGTTTCTCTTAATAAATAAATAGCTAAAAATTGTAAAAGAATGTTATGAGCAACTTTAAAAAATGTTTAAAATATTACAAAATGTTGGTAAAGGCAGAAGTACCTAGAGTCATCGTATTACAAGATTATGCCATGAAAAATGAAGGGAAAGTTAATGTACTGTTGAGCCTAATCCCATATTTCTACCATAAATTGAATACTGACTGATATGAACATGACTGTACCTAATTTCCTAAGTATGAACGGTTTAGTGACAGTCAGAAGCGACATCTGGGTACTTACAAAGTTCAATGTCTTATCCAGTGAATTTAAATTCATTGTGAAACGGTTTTTATTCTCTTGCAACAGAACATATTCTAAAATGACTTAACATTTTTGCTTCTATTGTACTTTTACCTCTAAATCATTCACTAATTGCATGTATCTATGCTATTTTTACTAAAAAAAACTACAATAATACCTAATAATAAACATGACAATACTGTAATAATTCTTCGTAAAACAACAGAAACCACCATAAGTTAAGCACGACATTTATGGAAATATTTTGTATTATACTAGCTAATACGCGGCGTGCGCTGCTACGCCTAAATAAATTAAAATTAATGTGTTTTTATATTTATATTTGCCAAAGCAACTATATCAATGGCATCCGACCAGAAGGAGGAAGAGAGGGAGACCGAAGTTAACATGAAAGGAAAACATGAAGACATTAATGCAAGCAAGAGGGCTAAGCGTTGAAGATGCCCAAGATCGTAGGCTTTGGAGGTTTGGCACGGGAAGACGGCAGCAGCTGTAAAAACCCGAAGATAGATAGAGTGTTTTTATATTTAGTTGAATAAGTGAGAGGAAAAATAATTATTAATTTATATCGTAATTATTTTAAGATACCCCGTTCTGATTACCCGGCGTTGCCTGGAAATTTCCTTATTCCGATCTTCTTGATATCATTGAATGACAAAAATGGTTATTGAGTTATCCATAAAAGATAAACATATGCTGTCGCGGACTTTTCGTAGTGTTTTTTGAGATATTCAATTCTGTGTACATTAATGTTATGTATTTGTTATGTTTTAGGCAGCGTAAGCCATTTAAGCGTCCAAAAAACTTCTTTTTTCACGTTTTCACAATAAAGGGTGATTTTCAGGGGTGAAGAGTTTGAGTAATACAACTCTCTTTTAGCCTAAAACCTTCCCGGGAAACTCCTGTACATATTGCAAAAAAAAAACTCCATCGCAATTGGATCAAGGGTATGGCAGAGCATAAAGGACAAAAAGACTGACAGACATACATTAATTTACATATTGTTACGTATCGCATAGCGATGTTTGAATTGCGCGGGCGAGTCGCCCCAGATTACCCGCCCAGCCAGCAGAATTGCTGGAATGTGTTGCCAGATGGTTCCACCGGTGTCTCTCTCTTCTTTCGAGAAAAGAAGTGGGATACACCGGTAGAACTATCTGGCAACACATTCCAGATAATTCTGCCGGCTGGGCGGGTAATCTAACTCGCCAGGGGCGACTCGCCCTCGCAATTCAAACGTCGCTATGCGACACGTAACAATATATATATATATATATATATATATATATATATATATATATATTATATACAACTTTCCTCATTAGAGGATTGCCTCAAGGACAAAGTGGTACAGACAATTAATTTTTTGAATTTAAGAAATACATTTTGTAAATACATTTAAAAAATTCAAATCATAGGCCTAATTGAAGTATACATACTACAAAGTAGAAATTTTGTAAAAATGGTTTCTTAAAATTGAAATTGATCCTCTAATGGCAGCGATGGCAATTTTAGAAAGATACACCCTGTCCAAATCTAAGGAATTCCAAAATTTGGCTAGGAATCCTGGTATAGTACCTCTTGCCCCGATCATCAATCCTGTGCAAGGGTTCCGTGCTCTCTGCGACAACGTCTACAGAGGGTATCGTCCCTAGACCTGCCCGGCAAATAACACACCGCCGATACATTGGCTTGCATTTTAATCGCTTCTCTCCATTCGGAACAAGACAATCCCTGATGATCACGGATCCATTGATTTGCCGGTGTATATTCTTTGTAGAGAACAACGCCTTTTCCTTAATGAGGAAGTTGACACCAGAGAACTGCTTCTTTGTCTCTTGTTATACTTGTTATACTTATTATAAATCAGACATATATATTGTGTAGGATTAGCACATATCACGCCTATTAAATCCCAAAGATTCTAGATTAAATTCCTATTGACATCGGAGAAATGTTTCGTCGTGTATAGGGTGAGGATAGTGGTCTGCACAGTCTAATTGGGAAAACTGAGTAGTTGCATGATATGAGAAGTAGGGGAATATGATTAAAACAGCTAAAATTGAGGTTGCGGGATCATATTACGCTACACACGTACTGCCTTCTCCTTGTCTACGAGAGTAACCTGATCTGACGGCCTTGGTTCTTTGGAGCTCTTCTGCCACAAATAGGCCTATCATAACAATTTCATTTATAATAATTTTTAAAGAAAATTAACTCCTATTTTAAATTGTAAGCATAATGAAAATTATCTAAATAGGCCTATTATCTAATACCTGGCGTGCGCTGCTCCGCCTCAATAAATGAAATTTGTTTTTATGTTTAGTTGAGTAAGTAAAAAGAAAAATAATTATGAAGGTATATAGTAATTATTTTTAGATACCACGTGATTATTGCCCGGCCTTGCCCGGGGATCTACTTATCCCGATATTCTTGGCATAAATGAGTTCAAAAACAAGAATGGTTATTGAGAGTCATCCGTAAAAGATAGGCTGTCGCGGACTTTTTTGTAGAGTGTTTTTAGAATTCAATTCTGTGTACATTAATTTAGTGTATATGTTATAGTTTAGGCAGCATAAGCCGTTTAAGCTCCCAAAATGTTCCGAAAAACACGTTTTTCTCTACAAAGGGTGATTTTTAAGGGTAAAAGGGTTGAGTATTACAACTCTCTTATAGCCTATAACCTTCCCGAAAAACTCCTGAACATTTTGCAACTAGCTATAATCGGATGAATGGTATAGTAATTCATAAAGGACAAACAGACAGATAGACGTACATTCTTTTTTATATAAAGATAATTTTTAAAGAAAATTAATTCATATTTTAAATTGCAAGCACAATGGAAATATATATCTTCTTCTTCTTCTTCTTCTTCCTTCCAAGTATTAGGCCAAGGCCTGCTACCGATCCTATAGAAAATTTTTCCTCCAGCGTTTCATAGGACGGCCCAGTGATCTTCGTCCTCTTGGTATATAATTATAAACAGCTTTGGGGATCCGATTTGAACTCATTCTTTCAAGATGGTGTTTCCAATTTAGTTGGTACTGTTTAATATATTTAAAATATATATATATATACTCTTACTTTAAAGGAGGAAAGGAGATTACGAGTATTTGAGAATAAAGTTCTTAGGAAAATCTTTGGACCAAAGAGAAATGAACAGACAGGTGAATGGAGAAGACTACATAACAATGAACTAAATGGTCTTCATAAGAAGCCAGATATAATAACAGTTAAGTCTCGTAGACTGCGATGGGCAGGACATGTGGAACGAATGGGGAATGAAATACGTGCATGGAAGCTTCTTGTAGGAAGACCAGAGGGAAAACGCCCAGTTGGTAGACCAAGAATGAGGTGGGAGAATAACATTAACTATGATTTGAGGGAAGTAGATTATACAGAGGATGATTGGAAAACATTAGCTCAGGATAGGGATGTATGGAGATCTTATGTCCGCGCGGCCATGAACCTACGGGTTCGATAATGCCAGTGAGTGAGTTAGTTAGTTATATACATAATCTTTCTTTTTCAACTCAAAAACAACTCTTTATAGTTATGCAGGTAACTATTCTGTTCATAAAACATGAATCAACTCTTATCAGCGATAATCTAAATCGAGGTCTAGAAAGTCAAAGATCATAAGAGCAAAGATAAAAAAATGGTAACATTTTAGGAAGAAGAGGACGTGGGTGCGGCCAGACGTGACGGCATGTTTTAATTTCAACGTCTTCACCTAATCACAGGTAGCCCATTGTTCATAGCTCCTCTTACTTCTCTCAGAGGTCAACATAATTCCGGTGCAAGTTACTTACTGTACCATATTCGGTCACTTAAGTATTAACTTTCATCCAAGTAATTCCAAAGCTCTTTCTATTTTCTTACAAGGCAAACTCTAGGCTACAAATGATTCACGAATCTCTGATGAATATAAATTATGCCCACCCAATAAAAATTATGCACTCAAACAATTAAATAGTATATTACGATGCGAGGTTGGGAAGTGGTTTTTACAGAAGTGAGGAAATGTTTAAAAACCTCGCTGTCGCTCGGTTTTTAATTTCCGAAATTCTGTAAAACACTTCACAAACGTGAGTTGTACATTTTTTTTGCGCGATGGTGTTTTCAAAATAATAAATGGTTATAAAACAATAACATATTTCTTGGAAATATTTGCGTTCATTATAAACAACTGACTAACATTAACAGTGTGCGCAATGTTAAGACTACAGAAGGCCGTGACACCAATCAGGCATAAAATGGCGGCAAGTACGTATTTATTGTTTTATATTGTTTCAAATAAAGTTCAGTTCACTTAAAATGCAGTGATTTGTTTCTTATAATGTATATATATATTTTAAAATGCCCCAGGTTTGTCTTTTCGACATTCCTGGTTTCTCTCCTGACATGGCGTACTTGTAACCCACTTCTGAGGTGGGGCGCTGGAAGGCGGGGTTACATTGCCCCGATGATATGATGGGTGATGATGATGATAATGGTGCGCCAGGAGAGTCCCTAATCCTAAGCTTAACCTAAAATGAATATGAATGATGATGATTGCGATGGCCATATGATTTCGGGGACCATTTGGGCCTTAAAGTTTTCCTGACATTTGTCTTACAGGTGAGGAAAAACCCCGATAAAAACCTCACCCAGAAAAACTGTCCCGACCGGGGATCGAACCCGGGCCCGCTGCGTGACAAGGCAGCACGCTACCCCAAGACCACAGCGGTGGATCGTATAATGTATATTAACACTACCTTTTGGATATATTTTTGTATGTACATTGTACGTAGTATACATAGAGGGCAGTGGTTTTACTTCCCTCACGAGGTTTGTAATATGTAATACTACAGTATAGTTAGGCTATGTACGTTGGCATCCCCGAAATGTAGAAAGTTGAACTTTAAATCATGGTCGCCATTGCTGTAAGTACGACAAAACGCACTACCGCGCAAAAACAATATTACAATGGGTCCAAAAAATCTTTCCAACCTTACAACTTCCTATAAGATGAAAACCATAAAAGGTAGAGTTCGTGTGGTTTGTGGCAGATGCAAGACAATTTCTCAAAGTTTTTTTTTTATATTTTAGTTATAATCTATAATGACGTCAAACCAGGAGAAAGCGCAGTGTGTTTTATAGTACCATGAGAGACGGTCACAATTTGAGGGCAATAGATTATACAGGGGCTGATTGGAAAAACATTAGCTTAGGACAGGCATGTGTGGTAATAAGTCTGTATGGCTATGAACCTATGGGTTCGATAGAGTCAGTTTTTTATAAAGTTTTACTGTAGTGAAAAAAATGAAGGTATATCTCGCGCACAGAACTACTGTATGGCGAGAAATTGAATATCGCTTAGATGTTTTGCGGGCGAGAAAAGTACGCTGACATTGCTTTAAAAATTCTGAGAGTTTGTCTTTCATCAGCCACAAACCACACAACTCTAACTTTTATACTTTTCATCTTATAGGAAGTTGTAATGTTGGAAATACTTTATGGACACAGTGTATATTTATGAAAACATAAAGCAGAACGTAATTGTAGTCAAATTTTGAGTTGATAATCAGATTAAGGGGACCCGGAACATCCTATACTTATAATGTTAAATGTAAGGAACATTTTCTCCTGAACCATTAATCTTACCAAGTTGAAATTTGTACAATGGAAAGGTTCATATATTGAGAGTCTTCTACCATAAGACTACCATAGATATGCATTTATATCAAAATATTTTTTTTTACAAATATTTTCTTTCAGTTCTTTTCACTGTATTTTGCAACCTAAATTTTTTATCTAAAATTTAATTACCTAGAACATGTTTCGGAATACTACTCCTATCACAAGTTGGATGGAGCTGAGAATTGAAGTATATAACATCTGTCGAAACAACAGGATGAGGCCGAGAATGGGAGTAACATCTGTCGAAACAGTAGGATGACACTGAGTTGGGAGTACAGTGGGTCGAAAAATTCGGATAGAGTTAAGGATAGAAGCGACATCTTTCGAAACAATCGAATGGAATTGGTAATAGGAGTAACATTCTCGAAACAGCGGAATGAGGCCGATGATCGGAGTAACATCTCTCGAAACTGTAACATGAAACTCAGATGGGAGTTCAATGGTTCGAAAAAGTCGAATGAAGTTGATTATAGAAGTAACATCTCTAGAAACAGTCAATTAAAGGTGTGGGAACAAAATATCTCGTAATAGGCGGTTGGAATTATAGCAATTCTAACATATGGTATTAATTTAATATGGAAATATCTCAGGAAAAAGAAAAAGTACTTAAGAGAATGGAAAAAAGTAAAGGCAATATTCCTTAAAAGAGTAATAGGAGTATCGAAATATACCCCCACCTAGGTACGTGTACCTACTGACCCGAGAACCCTACCTGTTGAAGGATCTGCACTATAAACTGCTACTTTCGGCTACAATGCATTCAAAGAGCTGTTAGCAGAATAGAATAGATTTATTTAACCTGGTGGAGTTAAGGCCATGTGGCCTTCTCTTCCACTCACCAGGACAAACATACGTTACATTTAAATACAAAAAAATACAATAACAGTACATACTAAACAATTAATTATCTGGTCAAACTGAACAATAATGAAAATAAAGTATAATAATACAATAAAAGTAAACTAATGGAAGAATGTATACTCAAAGGAATAACAGCTCGAATCTACTATACATAAACAGAAAAAATTATATACAAAGAAAACAATAAACTCTAATGTATTAATCTATCTCTTATATATAATGCATTAGACAAATATATTGACAAATATTAATAATATTTTACTATAATAATGAAAACACAAATTATTAATTGTTAAAAAGCAATATTAGTGAGATGTCTCCGTTAATATTTTCAATTTGTTGCTGAAAGATGGTAAAGTTTGGCTGTCTCTGACATAGGGTGGAAGAGAATTTTCTTGTTCTAGCAGGAGAAACTGTAAACAATTTCGAGTAATAGGTAGTGTTATGAGGATGGATATAAAGGATAATGTGCTGATGGGATCGGGTATTTAATTTATGTGTATCAGAGGGTCTAGTGAAGCGGTGTGATAAATAAGGTAATGTTGTGTGTAATATTTTATAGAGAAGAGATAGGGAATGGATGGTACTACGATCTTGTAGACGAAGCCATGACAATTGTTCCAGGGATGGTGTAACATGATCAAATCTGCGAATACTACATAAAAGGTATGCAAGAATTTTGAACACGTTGATGTCTTTGTGTAAGAACACTATTTAGGTCAGTAAAAAGAGTATCACAATAAATATTATAATCAAAATGGGACATTGCAAGTGTTTCTACTAATATTTTCGTAAGAGCAAATGGTAAATAATTTCTCATATGATTTAATGAGTGTATTATAGAGACTATTTAACTCATGCCCCAAATGGGAGTCATTGGCCAATCACGTTTCAATGATTTCTGTTTTACAACCAATCAGAGTCGTGTTTCACGAAATATTTATTAGTGTTAAATTTACCATATTAAAGAAAGCTCCTCCTTTTTAATATTCTGAACAGGTCTGACCATTATTTTTCAGTGACTGAGCCTGTAAAGAAATACGGCTACCAGATTGTATATATAGTGCATAGATGTCAACACATAGCGCTAGCAGGAGTTAATATAAAAACATTTGTAGCAATTTATTATACCACAAAAAAGACCACTGTTTGCACTTTCTTAAATGTATTTTTTCCCAGGTAATATTCAGAAAAATATAATTGCCATATTTACATCATAAGACATCAGAAATGAATTAATATACAGTTTGATGTGTTTCATTTTTTCTCCACTAGAGAGCATTCTTACAATATTGCGTTTGGCAATAAATAGTATGATCTGGTTGCAGTGATAAACAAAAGAAGCAGATGAAGCGTACCTATCGTTTCTCATTTGTTTTCAAACATCGCCGTTTACATTAAATATATAAATATTTTAAAATAACTATAGTTAAATAATGATTTGTGAGTAAACAGCTTAATTTTATTCGTTAAATAGTCCTAACAAATGCCACTCTTGATTTCCAAATTCTCTAGATAAATTCACTCCTCACTTCGTGAGTCGTGAATTTATCGATAATTTGAAAATCACTCGTGGCATTACTTATGAAGATTATTTTGCAAATGTTGTTTGTTTATTCCAATTAAAATTTGTATCCATAAATACTCCTAGATTTTTTACTGTCTCACTATAAGGGATTTGAACCCCATTAAGTGACACATTCTAAGGAAAAGAGAAGACATTGAAGATGAGTTCTACGGTCGATTCCCATGGTCGATAGAGAGTGTACAGGAGCAAATCAGAAGATGAGAAACGTCGTCACAAGACTTGACGTGTATGGGTTTCTTCATAAACTATGCCGCTTAACAAAGTTTAATGTGATAACGGATAAGTGTATACGCAAATACTGTGAACTAAAATGTGAAAATACCATGTGTAGTGTTGTGCTAAATGCCTGAAAATTAGTGACAGAACTCAGTGAGGAATACTAGAAATTTCCCAATTCTTGCACACTTGTGCGCATTCCATTTATTATTAAATTGGCGATTGGAGCCGAAGTAGGGACTAACTTATCCGCAAACAGATGTGCGAGACTGAAGATATCTCTTGGAACTGAGGATGGTAGTAATACTCCCAGAAACGTGTTCCAGATATTTCAATTTTTGAGAAGTTTTAATACAATTTCCGACTCAAAATCTGTTCAATTCACTTACGTTTGGACAAAGATAAAATACAGGACTTACTGTAGGTATATAAAACTTTATCTAATAATACCTATTATGAAATTTGTCATACATTACAAATGGCACTGACCATAGTTTCAAATTTAATATTTAGCTAAAAAACAAACAAATGTCATTGGGATTGAGATGGGATCACGAAGCAAGTACAACGAACTCTGTTTCACACGACTGCCATGACGATGCATTACCCGGGACATTCTGTGCAATGCTTTGCCATTTTCAATAAATTGAGTACTATTCGTGACCAACTACATTATATTGTTTTTTTACATCATTTGCAAGAAATTAAATTTAAGATATTAGTTCATTTATAAAGACCTTGGCTAGAAGTTACCACCAATAGACCTCTCTTTACCAGCATAAATTCCATTATACCGTATCTTCTCCCTTTTCCTGATGACTGTTTAATAACTCTTTATGCTACCATTTTGGCATAAATTAGTATCTTCATATACCTGATTTACTGACAATCTTCATACCGAATTATAATTTTTTTGCTAATTTATATATTTTCTTCACAACTTTTTACAGATATTTGAAGAAACATAAGAATGTATGTATAGACATAATTTTAAGAAATTATAAAAATGTAAATGGTTAAAATCAATTTAAATAAAAATATATAAGAAAGAAAGCAAAAAAATATATATAAAAGCAAATAAAGACAAAACTGAAAAAAAGGAAAAAACATTACGAAGATACGACGAAACTGTTGAAAAAGCTCATTCAATTGGTATCCTTAAGGGAAAAGAAAAGGACGATAAAAGAAGACGGAGGCACACTTTGAGAACAAAAGTTGCTTATGAAATCGGAAATCAAGAGTTGGAGAAGCTTGCACAAAATAGAACCACATGAAGACATTTTGTGGACGGGTTACGTTCCTAATATAAAATGAAGTTCATGTTACAAAAGTTTATAGTTAGAGGTAATTTAAAGAATAACTTATATTTTTAAAATGGCCCATTTAAAGAGAAGTTAAATATAGATTATTTTACATGCAGAATATAGAATGAAACAAAGAATTTTAATTAATATTCGTTAAATAGTCCTAATAAATACCACTCCTGATTTCCAAATTCTCTAGATAAATTCACTCCTCACTTCATGAATTTATCAATAATTTGGAAATCACTCGTGGCATTACTTATGATAAAAATATACGTGATGGGTAAACTTCCAACTATGCAGTCATTAATTCACACTAATGTTTAAGGTATCTATAAATAGATATATTTTGAAGCTAAATGCCATTAAATAACATAAAAATGCTTAATAATGTCGAGTGATTGAAATAACATGTATGGTTTAGTCATTAAAAATTACGTTTTACCCCTGCGTACAAACGATTTCTCCTAAAGTGAGGATATACATATAACTAACTAATTAACTCGCTGACCCTATCGAACCCGTAAGTTCATGGTCGCACGGATATAAGCTCTCAATTTTTCCCAGTAGAACCCATGCCCGTGTTTCTTGACGGGTATACTTTTAAGGTGAAAGATCGTCAAAATCCCAATTCGTGCCACATATCCTGCCCATCGCAGTCTACGAGACTTAACTGTTATTATTATATCTGGCTTCCTATAAAGACCATGTAACTCACTGTTATGTAGTCTTCATCTCTCTTTGGTCCAAAAATTTTCCTAAGAACTTTATACTCAAATACTCGTAATTTCCTTTTCTCCCTTAAAATAAGAGTCCATATTTGGCATCCATATAACAGTGTGATCAGTTTAGCATTGGACAGCAGGCCAGCAGACGCGGGGTTTGTTCTGTTTGATAACGGATGCTTACACATGCAGGCGCATCTGCTGTCAATGAATGACTGTTATTTGGGGCATGAGAATTATGTAAAAAATAAGAAAGTAAAATGTTAACTTAAATTATTTACTGTACTACATAAGCCTACTATTATTATAGACTAACTAACCAAAAAACTAACTAACTGGCACTATGGAGCCCGTAGGTTCATGGCCGCGCGGACATAAGCTCTTCACACATCCCTATCCTGAGCTAATGTTTTCCAATCATTTCATGTAGAATCCACTCCCTCAAATCATGATTAATGTTATTCTCCCACCTCATTCTTGTTCTACCAACTGGGCGTTTTCCCCTCTGTGTTTTCCTACAAGAAGCTCCCATGCATGTTTTTCATCGGTTAAGGCACTCGTACTTTTTTCGTCTGAATTATTGACTTGGACATGCGCGGCATTGGAACCCTTTCGGCAGCAATGCTACCGCCGTCATAGCTCTCAGGGTCATTTAAAAGATGATATACGAGTTGTAATTTAGGATTACAACCTGTTTTTCAAGAAATCTTTATGCTATTAAATATTATAAATGAGTGGTTTTACTCCAAATAAAATGCATTTATAGTCTAGCCTCTGATTCTCCGGCCCTGACGTTTTCACAACAGTATTGCCGATATGGATATTCAGTGGGAGGGGACGTTTTATGTATGCGGTTACACTCAGATTCAACCCAGGAAGATACTGTGTGTTTGGAATAGGGCACTGGGTGCCATTTTAACGGCATTTTCTTGAGTGAAATCCTTAAATAAAACTGAAATATGCAACACAGCAGGTACAGGGTTGTAAGTTGTAGCCGTCGAAGCCACCCCCTCTTAAAGAAAAAAACTGTTACCACTTGTCACCGAGCTCGTGCCGACCTGTACTATCCTGTGTGAAAGTGTCGACTCTCATATTTACTATAAAACTAGTTTGCATGCCATAAAAGAAAAACTATGTTTTTTATTGCATAGTACATATATTTGGAAAAAGTACTGCTACCCTTCCCTTTCCATCCCTCCCTAAACAAACAAATACCTTTATTATGAGTTTGGCAACATCTACCCCTGTACATAGGGGGGCACTGGCGTAGCCCGTGAGGTCTGTAGTAACTTCCTGGGTTGAATTAGAGTATAGCAAACAAACAGCTGACAACATCTCAGCAATTTCAAACCTTACTAGCGCGCTATAGCGGTGTTAAGAACAGTGATTGGTTGTGGCAGATGTGCACTCCCACTATAACCATTTCCTTATTGGCAGTAGAGGGCGAGTTCTCCCTTTACCCCTCGTACAACCTAAACTTCAGAGTCGGAGCGGCTAGACAATAGTAATTCTGATTGATCGATTGATTGATACCCGATCGTCCCACCGCGGGACGTGTCAGCTTCCCTACTGGGACGTTTCTTAACCAGACTAATTTAGTTACGTTTATTTCCCTTCAATTGTCAGTGAGGGGCATGTGGATAGTACATCGCCTCTACGAAAATTCTAGTAGCGAATGACGGTATTACTCTGTTGGATGTTGGTGTGTTACGTATTTTCGTAAATTCTGTCCAGAGGCCTATTTATCCAGTCTTGAAGTTCTTTTACGAGCCCGAAAAATCTTCAGACTCGGGACCTACGGCTTGAAGTCCTTCCTGGAGGACTTGCCCCTTGGATTTTTTCATCCTAAAGATCCATCGACTACCCGCCGGGTTTGAACATCAGATCCTCGGGACTAGAGGCAAGGAATATAACCACTAGACCAACGCTGCCGAATTAGTAATTAATATCTTAATTCAGCGGTCCCCAACCTTCTTCAACTCGCGAACCTCTTCCACGACGATCTGAGTTGGGCGGCGAACCACTAACTTTTAAATATACATAGCCTACAGTAGACATGCATAAAATTTAATTCCGAGCAAATGATTTAATAACCTTAAATTAACTTAACTCAACGGTTAAAACCTAAAGTTACTCTAGTTATGGCTTAAAAGTTACACAACGTGTAGGCCTAGTTGCAATAATAAATACAAGTTTTCTTCCTTGGAGTTCTGTGAAAAGGTTGCGCCTGATTTCCATGGCACAGAGCTTTGATGTCAGGAACCATAGATGTTAAATAGTCTCAAATCACTTTAAGCACAAAGTCCGTTTCTGTATTTATTTTCTTAAATAGGCATATGAAAAAACGACTTTTCGCACAAATAGTGGTATACATATGCAACAAGGGGCATTATAGGGTTAATTTAATTTTAAAGTAATAATAATAACTGTGGAAAGCAACGGGAAGCTACCACACCTACAATTCCCTAGGAAAGCTTCAAGCATAGAATGAAAATGCTATGATTGCAGTGAAGGACTTGCCTTCGGGCAGAATTACTATGGATGGAATAATAACAACAACAATAATATAACAATAATAATACTTACTTACTCACTGGCACTATCGAAACCGTAGGTTCATGGCCGCACGGACATAAGCTCTCCATATATCCCTATCCTGAGTCAATGTTTTCCAATCATCCCCTGTATAATCTACTTCCCTCAAATCATAGTTAATGTTATTCTCCCACCTCACTCTTGGTCTACCAACTGGACGTTTTTCCTCCGATTTTCCTACAAGAAGCTTTCATGCACATCTTTCATTCCCCATACGTGCAACATGTCCTGCCCATCGCAGCCTACGAGACTTAACTGTTATTTTTATATCTGGCTTCCTATAAAGACCACGTAGTTCAATGTTATGTAGTCTTCTCCACTCACCTGTCTGTTCATCTCTCTTTGGTTCAAAAATTTTCCTAAATACTTTATTCTCAAATACTCGTAATCTCTTTTCCTCCCTTAAACTAAGAATCCATGTTTCGCACCCATATAATGTAACTGGTAGAATAATAGTTTTATATATTTTCAGTTTAAAATAATAGTATTATTATTATTATTATTATTATTATTATTATTATTATTATTATTATTATTATTATTATTATTATTATTATTATTATTATCAACTATATGAATGGCATCCGACCAGAAGGAGGAAGAGAGGGAGACCGAAGTTAACATGGAAGGAAAACATGAAGACATTAATGCAAGCAAGAGGGCTAAGCATTGAAGATGCCGAAGAACGTAAGCTTTGGAGGTTTGGCACGGGAATTCGGCAGCAGCTGTAAAAACCCGAAGATAGAGAGAGATTATTATTATTATTATTATTATTATTATTATCATTATCATCATCATTATCATTATCATTATTATTATTATCATTATCATTATCATTATCATTATTATTATTATTATTATTATTATTATTATTATTATTATTATTATTATTATGACAATGCCGCAGAAATTAAGGAAACCATAATAGACCTAACCCGCCATTACGGAAAAGTTTTGACGAACCCATTGAAATATTTTGCGAACAGGTTGGGAAACCTAATAAAACTTATTTTCACTGCACAACTGTTCATGTATGCTCTGACATATAAATCCGTTAGGCTATTTTTGATACAGCTAGCAGTATAATATTTTATGAATACAGAGATGGGTAAAAATAGTAGATTGCAAAGTGACAATAGAAGAGAGGGGTCAGACGTATGCTACAGTGCAAAGTCATCCTTTGTGTAATTTCAGAAGCTGCAACAGGAGATCGTGAAGGGGCTAGGGCCACGTTAATATTTACATTAGCGCTACGGGATGCTTCTGCCTCTTTCTCACACCAAAACAAAGCATCAATCTTCAGCTAAAATGACAAAGTACATTCAAATATGGATTTATCTCCATTTGGGTAAATCGAATTCAAAAACAGCAATAAGTAGTTTCGACACTTATGTCCTAGAGGAATGTAGTAAAGATTATGTTTCTACGACAGTGATGAAGCACATCAATAAAATGCTCTTTCCGCGGTTCAAAATGTTTTATTTTCTTCATTAAGAAACATTAAGGGAACTAAACGTAGTCTGTCCACCTTTATCTTTCCTTTTAAGGATATTTATAAAACGTAAAAAAATATACATTGCTTTAATCATTTCTTTTCAGATGTACTTTACAATCTTTGTCCATCTTTGGTAGATTATATTTATAACTTGCAGTAGCATTCTTCAATAGAAAATTGATGTAATATTTTTCATGCATTAGTTCCTAATGCTATTTAATTTCAAGTCGTTTTAGACTTCAGTTGTACTAATTTGTTAACTTTTTTCGCCACTGTTATTTATTTCCTCTCTATCGTTAGTCATTACCTTCATTTCTACTTCTTTTATTTCCAGTTTCTTCTCTTTTTTACTATCATATTCTTATTTTTCAATTATTATTTTTTTCTTCATAAAACACCTTTCTTGTATAACTAAAATTTAATTAATGTTTACCCAAAATGTATGGTCAAATAGTAATAATTTAATTGGATTATTGAGAACCGGGGCATAATTTTAAAATATCTTGTAAATTTCTGGAAGTTGTAAACGTAGCAAAAAAAAACTTTAGTTATTACTGTAATTAAAAGATTCAATTAAATTTAAAAATTCATGACTGACAGTAATAATGCTTTGTGTCAACAGGGTAAGTAAATTAACTTTGATTATTTTAATTAAGTATCCATCCATCCATAGTAATTCTGCCCGAGGGCAAGCCTTTCACTGCAATCATAGCATTTTTTCATGCTATGCTTTGCAGCTTTACTAAGGAATTATAGGTGTGGTAGCTTCCCGTTGCTTTCCACACCGGTGAAGGATGATGATGATGATGATGATGATAATGATAAGGATGATTATGACGGCCGGATTGGGTCCTAATCTTCCTGACATTTGTCTTACAGGTGAGGAAAAACCCCGAAAACACCCTAACCCAGAAGCCTGCTCCGACCGGGAATCGAACCCGAGCCCGCTGCGTGACAAGGCAGCACGCTATCTCGAGACCACAGCGGTGGACTGATTAGTATATTTTTTTCATTTATTGTTTAGAAAAATCCCTTGGTCGAAAGAGTGACGATCTTTCACCTTAAAAATAAAACCGGCAAGAAACGTAGGCATGGATTCCACTGGGGTAAAATTTTCCAGAGGTAAAATAGTTCCCCATTCGGTTCTCCGGGCGGGGACTAATTCAGGGAATCCATGCTAAAGGCTCAAACATACGGACATGTTCCTAGGAACATGGAATGTTAGGATTTTATACATTTTGGACCAAAGAGAGATTAACACACAGGTGAATGGAGAAGACTACTTAACAGTGAACTGCATGGTCTTTATAGGAAAACAGATATAATAAGAAAAGTTAAGTCTCGTAAACTGCGCTGGGCAGGACATGTGGCACTAATGGGGAATGAAAGACGTGCATGGAAGCTTCTTGTAGGAAAACAGAGGAAAAACGCCCAGTTAGTAAACCAAGAATGAGGAGGGAGAGTAACATTATCCATGATTTGAGGGAAGTAGATTATACAGGGGATGATTGGAAAATAATAGCTCAGGATAGCGATATGTGGAGAACTTATATCCGCGCGGTCATGAACCTACGGTTTCGATGGTGTCAGTGAGTTAGTTTTTAGTTAGTTATGTTTATAAAAACATAAAATTAAATTTCAGTAACGTAAGACCAAATTTCCCTAACACTTCGCGTATACAAGAAATATCTTGTAGAAACATTACAGACTTTGAATTAAGATAAAACATTTCAATTCAAATAAAATATGTATTCATGTGGTAACTACGGTACCTAATGACTAAGTGTTAACTATCATCATCATCATGAACAAATCCGTTTGCGACCTGTGACGGTAAACCTAACGAAAATTATTTTGATCTTTCCATAAATATTTTGGTCTTCCTTGGCCCCTATGTCCAGTTGGAATTTGGAACGCCAATTTTTGAAGTCTATTTCTTTCCATTGTTCTCAGATGATTTTACCATTCTTGTTGGTATCTCTCTATATCTTCATCTAAATTTGGTACTCCAAATTTTTCTCTATAGTTTTGAACGATGAAATTATCGAACAAGTACAGAGTTTAGGATGTCACATAGCTTACAATTGGGAAAATAATATACATGAAAAAAATTATAAATTTCAAAGTATGTGTGGGACTATTAAAAGAACACTACAAATAAAAACAACAAAATGAAACAATGCTAAAGTTTTATAAGGTAATGACAGTTCCCATTGTGACATATTGATCAGAGAATTGGGCCATGATTAGATCAGACAGAAGACTACTAGAAACATCAGAGATGAAGTTCCTCAGATACATTGCAGGATATACTCTTAAGAGACCACATTCCTAGTGAAACAATTAGGCAAGACCTCAAAATATTTCATTTAACTGAGAAAATACAAAACTATAAACAAAAATGGCATGAACATATTTTAAGAATGGACTCCTCTAGGCTAACAAAACAAGCACTGTTGTACCAACCTCAAGGCTATAGAGATGCGGGACGTCCTAGAAAACGATGGGAAGATGACTTCTGAGAGCGGAACAGGCCGATGGCCTACCATGAAGAAGATGATGATGATGATGAAGGTTTTCATAAGTAATGCCACGAGTGATTTCCAAATTATCGATAAATTCATGACTCACGAAGTGAGGAGTGAATTTATCTAGAGAATTTGGAAATCAAGAGTGGCATTTGTTAGGACCATTTAACGAATAAAATTAAGCTGTTTACTCACAAATCATTATTTAACTATAGTTATTTTAAAATATTTATAAATTTAATGTAAACGGCGATGTTTGAAAACAAATGAGAAACGATAGGTACGCTTCATCTGCTTCTTTTGTTTATCACTGCAACCAGATCATACTATTTATTGCCAAAGGAACGCAATATTGTAAGAATGCTCTCTAGTGGAGAAAAAATGAAACACATCAAACTGTATATTAATTTCATTGTGATTATCGTTAGATTGATATCAATATGACAATTATACTTTTCGGGGATATTACCTGGGAAAAAAACCATTTAAGGAAAGGGCAAACAGTTAGTGTCTTTTTTAGGTGGTATCATAAATTGCTACAAATGTTTTTATATTAACTCCTGCAAGCGCTAATGTGTTGACATCTATGCACTATATATACAATCTGGTAGCCGTATATCTTATAGCCTCAGTCACTGCAAAATAATGGTCAGACCTGTTCAGAATATTAAAAAGGAGGAGCTTTCTTTAATATGGTAAATATAACACTGATAAATATTTCGTGAAACACGACTCAGATTGGTTGTAAAACAGAAATCATTGAAATGTGATTGGTCATTGACTCCCATTTGGGGCATGAGTTAAATAGTCTCTGATAACAGTGTTCCTTTGGTGATCCAGTCCTAACAGTGAACGTAATAATCGTACTTGGATTACTCTAAGTTTATGAGAATTTATTTTATTTAAAATCACAGTTTCTGCGGATGGCTGGTAACCAACCCAGGGGACCTCTAATTACTCGAAAAAAGAACCTAATCAAAGTGTTAACTAGAATTATACAGGGTGAACAGTAATTACACCAACACACTTCAGGGACTCATTTCTGTCTGGAAATGAAGGAAAAAAAGTTATATAAACACGTGACCGGAAATTAATGATGTGCGTGCAACGACAAAAAGTCGTTCCGGCACACAGTACATAGCATAATCGAATCCTCGTCACAACAGATGTTCAAAGTGGCCTCCATGGGATGCAATGCACGCGTTCACACGTCGTGTCATGGATTGCCTCACTCTTTCGCATGTTCCGGCCTCTCTCCGAATAGCGTCACACGCGACATGGACACGACATTGAAGGGTATGGACATCAGGAAATAGTTCAGCATACTCAATGCTTTACAGATGCCCCCAGAGGTTAAAATCCAGGGGGTTTAAGTCTGGTGATCTAGCAGACCACGCAAGAGGGCCGAGAGAATAACAGGCCCTACCATTCATTAGTGCCATCTGCCGTGGCAACGATACCTAAAACAAGTTTGGGGAAAAGAATCTTACATAATCTAGGATTTAAAGAGAGATCAGGGCTTGCTTGGTTCAGGTTAGGGGTATGGAAATTTTTAAAAATTAGCGACGATCACGCTATGCGAATATGTCCAATGTGCGGGAGCTTTGAAGACGAGATACATATTTTAGGAAAATGTAACGATTTAGAATATTGGAGGCATCAGTTATTACCGGAAAGATTTCTAAATTCAACTCGTGAAAGATTGGCATGCTACGAGTTACTGGTAAATCCAGAAAACTGGATAAACTTGGGTAGATTTCTGGACAAAATGCGGAAAATAAGAACAACACTTATTCAGGAATAAATAAATATGTTAACAAATTGTAATACCATTAATTCTTAATAATTCTACATAACTAAGTAAATGTATAATGTAATTGTATTGATATCTAATTGTATTATTGTTTTCTTTTTTTTAAGTATATTATTACCAAACATCAACTTAGTGTAACGGACTGTCAACAGCACGTACGGCTTACTGCCCGTGCGATCCATATTTGTAAATAACATTGTATGTATCTTACATTTAGTTTAATAAAGTCCTTATGTACACTTATTCATTGGACTTTTTTTTTTCCATTTCCAGTCAGGAATCGGTCCCTGCAGTTTGTCGGTGTAATTAAAATTCATCCTGTATACAACTTTCTTTTTTCTGAAAAGTTCTTAGTAAAACGTTCAAAATCAGTTTTCAAGATCCCCTTTTAACTAACTAACTAACTCACTGGCACTATCGAACCCGAAGGTTCATGGCCGCGCGGACATAAGCTCTCCATACATCCCTATCCCGAGCTAATGCTTTCCAATCATTCCCTGTATAATCTACTTCCCTCAAATCATAGTTAATGTTGTTCTCCCACCTCATTCTTGGTCTACCAACTGGGCGTTTTCCCTCTGGCTTTCCTACAAGAAGTTTCCATGCACGTCTTTCATTCCCCATACGCGCAACATGTCCTGCCCATCGCAGTCTACGAGACTTAACTGTTCTTATTATATCTGGCTTCCTATAAAGACCATGTAGTTCATTGTTATGTAGTCTTCTCCATTCACCTGTCTGTTCATCTCTCTTTGATCCAAAAATTTTCCTAAGAACTTTATTCTCAAATACTCGTAATCTCCTTTCCTCCCTTAAAGTAAGAGTCCAGGTTTCGCATCCATATAATATAACTGGTAGAATAATAGTTTTATATATTTTCAGCTTAACGTTTTTTTGAAAGGAGTTGGGACATCAAAAGTCTCTGCAATGCATAATAGCATGCATTTCCAGAATTGGACCCATGAGATTTACCTCATTAAATGAATTCGATCGTGTTGACAGAGATACGTTATGGACAATTATGGAAATACATGGCTATCCCGCAAAATTAATTTATGTGATAAAAAGTTTATATGTAAAAATCTCAAATTACAGTAAAACTTGCTCAAAGTGGAATCGTATGGAATCAATTTTTTATCCGCATTAGACAAAATTCTGCATTATAAAAAATATCAAACGTATTAATGATCTTAGATAACAGAAATACCGTATATGTCTTTTTACGTACCTTGATTTAATTATAGTTCCGCTGCCTTTAAACAATAAAGTATAGTATGTATGAACGATTTCGACTGCAAGACTGGAAAAAAAAACAGTCCCTTTTCGTCAGCCTTTAAAAATGTCTCTTAGCCACGTGTCCTGAAATTAAAGTATGCAGTTTCGGTTTCCGCTCACTAACTACACTTTCGTCCACATCCTTTGATTCCCCGCAAATTTCATTCCACACTACATTGTGTCGCCTTTTAAAACTGTCCAGCCAACCTGAAGATGCCTTGAAATCATTATTCCCTAGGGATTTAGCAACAACTAGAGCTTGACTTTAAAGCATCGGTCCGGAAATTTGAAGATTTATCTTCAATCAAACTTCACTTTTCGTTTAATAACAATGATACATACGTTTTAGCCATCTTTATTCCGTTAATTCAGAACACTACCTGTGAAAGATCGGTCTCACACTTAAACTAATTAAAATTTTTACAGTGCAATGGTTATTTGTAAGACAGGTATCTGTGTAATTCGCATAACCGGTGTACAGTGAGGCCGAAATACAATTTAAGTTACAGGTAGAATGACTACTTCACCCAGCGGCAGGAATCATTCCTATTTTTTTTTTTTTTGTCTAACGGGAATTCAATGAAGTGGAAACTAATTTATTTCTCTGTCTTTCCGCTTTATAATGTTTTTTTCATGAATTGTGTAGAAATATCGTTCCGTTTTCGCGTTGGACAGATTCTGTTTTATACAAAATAAATACACGTAAAATTAATATTATTTTGCCGGGACCAATAAATTTGTTCACATTGGACAGATTTTCGCATTATTCACGTTCCGGATTAAACAAGTTTTACCGTATAATAAATATGGGCACATCAAAGACCGAAACTACTTTAATAAATAGAGGTGTAAGACAAGGGTGTAGTTTATCACATAATATTTTTAATCTATATATTAATGACATCATCCAAAATTGGAAAAGTAATGTTAATGTAGGTACAAGAATGGACCGTTTTAAAATATTAAACGTTTTAATGTATGCCAACGATGTGGTTATTATTCATGAAAATGAAAATAATTTGCAGTACCCTATACATACATTAAATCAGTTATGCCAAGAATATAATTTTAATTTTTTTTTGTAAGCCCAAATTTTCCTTTTACAGAGATTTAGGCGCTCTCCCCCTACAGGAAAGAATTTGAACCATACTAATTTAGTTACACTTGTTTTCGTATGTATGTCATTTTTGAGTGGTCCGTGGTCAGCGTTCCGCCTCATACTGACATCTAGGAAACCAAGGTAGTACTAGGACGGGAAAATTCGGTAAATTTTGCTTAGAGGCCTTTTCATTCAGGCTTAAGGATTTTTTACGAGCCTGAAAATCTTCAGACTCGGGACCCACGGCTTAAAGTCCCTCCCTGAGGACTTGCTCCTTGGATTGTTCCGTCCTAAAAAATCCACCGACCCCGGCAGGGTTTGAACCCGCGACCCTCAGGACCAGAGGCAAGAAGCATAACCACTAATCCACTGCGGCCGATTTTAAAATATCAAAAGAAAAAACGAAAATAATGGCATTTTGGGGAAGTGAACATATAAGTTCAAAAATCATAGTAGACAACAAACCTCTGGAACAAGTAACAAATTTTAATTATTTGGGTTGTAATTTTACTATAAACACAAAATCTGAAAGAGACGTAAATATCAAACTGTCAAGATTTCAAATGATGTGTCAAACTATACATAGAACATTAAAGAACAAAACAAGAAGAGAACTAGATTGAAGTTTTATAAAACGTTGGCAGTTCCTGCATTACTTTATGGGAGTGAAACTTGGGTAATGAACAAAAAATTACAAAGTAGAATACGAAGCGTAGAAATGAATTTCCTTACAAGAACAAAAGGCTCCACGAGAATGGATCGGATAAAGAATGAATATATAAGAACAGAGTTAAGTAAATATCTATTGAATGATAAAATCAAAGAATATAGAGAAAACTGGTTTAGACTTGTAGAAAGAATGAATGTAACAAGATTGCCAAAATCAGCATTTAACTACAAGCCAAGAGGTTCAAGGAATGTAGGAAGGCCAGTGAAAAGATGGACAGAACAACTGTGAGGTGGAACAGGCAATTTGCCCAGCCCGTGAAGAAGAAGAAGAAGAGGAAGAAGAAGAAGCTATTGAATTTCAACCTTTGAGCGTGCACGCAGACCTTATATCATGTTGAAACAAACCATGAAAAGTTGGATTAGTAGCTAGGCCTATATAAATATCCTCATGATAATCATCATCATCATCAACAATAAGGATTAAGCCCAATGGCCTGTTCCGATCTCATTATAGGTCGAATTGGTCCTTCCATCTCTTCAATGGTCTTCCCAACGTTCTTCTCCATTTTGGTTTATAATTTTACATTCTTCTTGGTATGCGTTGTTCATTCATTCGTAATACGTGCTGAAGATAAGCATTTTGATAATATTTTATTCTTTCAAAGAGATTAAATATATTAAGCTCTGTTCTTATATCTTCGTGTTTTTATCGGTTCTTTGGTATCCTGCTATTGCTCTCAACATCTTCATTTCAGTAGCCTCTACTTGTTTATTATCTGCCTTTGTTAATGTCCAGGTTTCACATCAATAGATAAGAGATGGAACTGCCAATACTTTTTAAAACTTCAAAATAGTTTCTTTTCTAGTCTTATTCAATAAAGTGCGTTTAATTGTGCCACATAGATAATTGAATCGTTGTATTTTAGTGTGTTTATCTAAATTTCTGTCATTGCCTAAATGACATCCCAAATAATTAAAATTCTGAGCTTGGTCTATAATTGCATTGTTTATCATTATTTTTGTTCTTATTGCACATTTTCCTTTCAGAGCTAATATGTTTGTTTTAGATGTAGATATTCTTAAATTGTATTTTAGAGAGATATTATTTAAAGTATAAAGGAATTGTTGTAAAGCATTTTCTGATGCTGTCATTATTACTTGATCGTCTGCAAATGCAGAGTTGCCAATACATTATTTATATTAATTTGTTCTTGCCATTCATTTATGACATGGTCCAAGTATAAATTAAATACTACTGGTGACAATGGACACCCTTGTCTTACTCCCTGGTTTATTTCTATGTTTTGTTTACTAATTTTATCTCCGCAGTCTATTTTAAAATTTGTTTCTATATATAAACTCTGAATGGCTCTTATAAGACGTTGAGGAATTCCTTTCATTTCTAGTATGTTCCATAATTTATTTCTACTTACACTATCAAATGCTTTAGTATAATCAACAAAATGATAATTCTAAATTAATCTGTTGGATCTTGTGTATTAAAATCAATCAATGGTCATTCTTAAGAAAAGAATTACGGGAGCTATGTATCATTATTGCAGCACAGTTACTGTTACTCACTACAATGTTGGGCGTTTTATAAACCACAATCAAAACAAAACTAAGAAGTGAAAATGCATGTGATTACGTGATACAATATGACGATACCTATTCGCACCTCTACACTTGTATGAAGAGGTCAGACACTGGTAACAATTTGGTAACCTCAAACTATTTGACACTCACATAATTTTCTTCTCCATTATTTTATTCGTGAATTTCCTAACACGCTTATAACCAAAACTGGTTAAGTCATGTTCTATATTAAAGGTAATAGTTGTTCTCTAAGTCTATGCTTTAAAAAAAATAAGCTACTCTGAATTTACCAGTCTATACAGGCAGTTAGTGTATGCTGATGATTGAGCGGTAGCGAGGAGATGTCGTGACCTGGCCCTCGGGTAGATCAGACAATTTGAAGGTAGGATTCGTTGTGAGTCCAAGAACTCCAGTGAATGCAGAACTTGATTTAATATATTTATTAAACACGATGATTAAAAAGTTACAATATTGTGTCTCTAACTGTCATAGAGACGAGGTCGGAACCATGAAGAATAAGCCCTGATACCAAGGGCATCAGCCGTTATAAACCCTCTGATAAGCGGGCGTGGCATGGACGCTGAGTTGGAAGATTTCACCCTCATTTCCAAATAAGGACATATCTCTTCCTCATTTCCAAATAAGGACATATATCTTCTAAAGTTACGTATGAAGACTGGAATTTTCCAACCATGTTATGTTACTGTATTCAACTAGGGGATGGAGAGTAATCTTATCTTGACTCGACGCCCCTGTATTAGACTGGGGGATGGTGAGTAATATTATCCAAACTCAACGCCCTTGCCTGTTTCAACTTGAATATCCACATGTAATTATTATTATATATTAGAGTGTCCAGTACGCAATTTCCCTTCATAATATAATATAAATACATTCTGATTGTTAATTCAACACTTTAATATATATGGATTCTATGCTATTGGCTAACAGTGCAATAATTAATTAGTATATGCGGTAATAATGCTACAGCCAGCACAGAGATACTAAAGGCCATCAAGCTCATTCTATTGAGTAACACTAAAAAATTGAAACTGGAAGTAAACATCAATAAAACTAAATATATGTTCACACATAGAAATGCATTATATAATGGAAATGGACTACTAATGACAAATGAGGGAAATTTTGAAGAAGTGACTGAATTCAAATATCTGGGAACAATAATTACAAATAGGAATGAGATGCACAAATAAATTAAACATAGGCTCAATTCTGGAAATGCATGCTATTATACATTACAGGCACTCTTGTCGTCCCAACTCCTATAAAAAACATTAAACTGAAAATATATAAAACTGTTATTCTACTAGTTATATTATATGGATGCTAAACATGGACTCTTACTTTAAGGGAGGAAAGAAGATTACGAGAATTTGAGAAAATAAAGTTCTTATAAAAATAATTTTGGGCCAAAAAGGGATAAAAAACAGGTGAATGGAGAAGACTACATGCCAGTGAACTACATGGTCTTTATAGGAAGCCAGATATAATAACATTAAAGTCTCGTAGACTGCGATGAGCAGGACATGTGGTACGAATGGGGAATGAAAGAGGTGTATGGAAGCTTCTTGTAAAAAAACCAGAAGGAAAACCCCCCAGATGGTAGACCAAGAATGATATGCGAAAATAACATTATCCATGATTTGAGGGAAATGATTATACAGGGGATGATTGGAAAACATTAGCTCTGAATAGGGATGTATGGAGAGCTAAGTCCGCGCGGCCATGCACCTACTGGTTCGGTAGAGCCAGTTAGTTAATTATATCTACTTCGTAGCTCTATTTTAGGAAGTAGCTTCTATGTAATACTAGTTCCCAGCTATAGCCTCGTGGTCTTGTGGTCAGAGCTTCTAACCACAGTTCATGAGGTCCCGGGTTCGATTCCCGGTCAAACCATATGAATTTTTCCGTAAAGGGATTATTCCTGTGGCTGTGCATAGTCTGGAATTTACGTTAATATTAGGTTATGAACTCTCCTGGCGCTTCATTATCATTTAACACCCATCATATCATGGAGGTAACGTAACTTCGACTTCCAGGTGTCCTAACCTAAGAAATGGGTTACAATTCTGACAATGGCAGAGGATAAAACCAGAAATGGCTTCAAAGCAAGCTGGTAGCATTGAAAAAAAAAATCCAGCTATTTGAAATATATGATTACCTGTATATCCATAACACGGATCCTTCTCTTACACACTGAACATTCGTAAACTGATCCTGAAACAGTCTAGAACTTGGATTATTGCTGGGATGTATTGACAGGTTCTTTGCCACACCGAGAGAGTTGCAGAGATCTTAATATATTGAGGACACCACGAATCTTAACTGTCATTGAAAGTTGTCCACCTCATCACCCCTTTATATTTCTACTCGCTTCCATTCACTATCCTCCCACCATACTTAAACACACGATTGAGAGAAAATGTAACTCTTAACTGTTCATCTACATCGAACATCTCACTATTTCTCAGCCTTCCTTGTTTCAGCTACCCAACTCTGGAATTGCCTCCCCTCGTATATCAAAGACTACCCGACTCAAAAACAGTTCAAGAAAAAACTCACTTCATATTTCCTTAGACAATATAATAGCTATATAACCGTGTTCCATGTATACTTTTATTATTTCTTTATATTTTAAACTTCCTTTACCAAGCCAATTACTTGATCAAATTATAGATTATTATTATTATTATTATTATTATTATTATTATTATTATTATTATTATTATTATTATTATAGATTATTATTATTATAATTATTATTATTACAAAAAGTTGATGTATTTCCATTGTCAACTTTATATTGTGTAGCCTGCCTATATAAAGTACAAAAAAAGGGATCTGTGATACCGTAGTGTGGTGTCTAATTTCTTAAACCACACCGTAGTATGCACAGATCCCCAGGGATCTCTTTATTAGTGTTTGCTTCAAAGTTACATTTTTATTACATATTTCATATTACAATACAGAAAATTACAATATTTGCTTAAATCTAAATTCTCTTATAAACTAAAGTGCACTTCTTAATATTTAATTTAGTTACATATGTTATTTCGAAAAGTTAAATTGTTAGTTAATTTATTTGAAGTCCACTTGACTATATCTAAGACTAATACTTTCCACTTTCTATTTTTATATTTATAGCCTACATATTGAAAAACTATGACATGATTTCAAAAGCTATGTTGTTCTATAAAGAAAAACTACTAACTAATTATTTCGACCTTCGGGGACATTTCTCTCGAGCAAGCGGGCTGAGCGTCTTACCTGTACTTCTTCTTCTTCCTGGACAATTGCTGGAGCCGCGGCTCTCGGCGCTCGTCTATGTTCTTCCATTGCTGCTCGAGATATTCTGTCCGCCAGATTGTTCATGTGTTCAAATAAACCTGGGTTTATTAACACGTCTGATCAGTGATCCCACAACAGGCCCGAAGACCCTTGGGGTAATAGGAGGTTAAGGCTCCCACTTTTTCTAGACAATCGGCAATCTATGTCAGCCGGGTTGTCAGCCCAGAGTGACGGCCGCCTTTACCCCCAGAACAAGCGTATGGTACTCATTTCCGTTAGAGGCTGAGTCGACCCCAGGTCCATAGTGCCGCCAGAGGGTTTGGGTCAGTTTAAAAATCCTGACCCCAACGGGACATGAACTATCGAACCTACACATATATATATTATATATATATATATATATATATATATATATATATATATCATCACTCCAGGGATTAGGCAATTGCCCGTTCCGACCTCATGAAGCATCAGCCCAACGTCTTCTAGGTCTTCCAACATTACGTCTTGCTTGATAATTTCTTGCTTACAATGGGTATCTCTCCTTACTCATTCCATCCATATGATCAATCCATTTCTGTCTATAATTCGTGACCTTATCCAATAAAGGCTGTACTTTCAGTTCTTCTCTTATATCCTCATTTCTTATTCTATCAAGTCTTGTACATCCTTTTACTTGTCTTAGGAACCTCATCTCCGCCGTCTGTATTCTATCCTTCTGTTTTTCATATATATATATATATATATATATGCATATAATAACAATCATAGATACTTCATGATTGTTATTGTATGTATAATTTAACCCTGGTGATGTGGAAGAGAAGACCTTACGATCTTAACTCCATCAGGTAAAATAAATAAAGTTGTAGAGTTTGGTTGTGTTTCGATTGTGATTATCTTAGTAGATATTAATACTTGTATTTTATTTCAAAGAGCCATCAACAGTTGAGAAATGGAATGAATGCTCATCAGTGAAGTCTCACTTGAAGAACTGCAGACAGATGGGAAATCAATAAGCGGAAAGCGCTCCGGGAGGTGTGAATTAAGTTTAGTTAACGCTTATTTTATTGCGCCTTTTCCCACACACACGTGTGAGTAAATCACTTCTAAAAGTTCTCGAACAGCTATAAACCTTTTCAAGTATCCACTATTTGAGTTTTTTAATTACAAAATTCGTTAGTACAGATTTCTTATATATTTATTGATTATTTCATTACTGATTTCAGACCCTTGAACCAGGTGTAGTCATATCGCTTCTGGATGTATACCATTTTGATTTATATATTTTATCTCCAATTCTATTTAAAATTTATCTCGAAAGAGTACTAAGAGACTGGAGGGAAAAATGTCAAAAAATGGGCATACCTATCCAAAATACACATGTATATTCATTAAATTTTGCAGATGACCAGGTATTAATAGCACAGGACCACGATGACATAGAATATATGGCTAAAAAACTAAAAGAAGAATATGAAAAATGGGGACTTTATATAAACATTGAGAAAACTAAATACCTGTGTATAGGAGAAGAAATGGAAAATATAAATTTCAACAATGGAGAAGAACTAAAACCTAGTATTGAATGCACTTATTTAGGAACAAAATTAGACCATTCAGGCGATAACACAGTGGAAATTAAAAATAGAATCGCACAAACAAAACAAGCAATAAATGCTTTAAACTCTGTTTGGTGGAGCAAAAATATTACAAAAAATAGAAAATTACAAATATATCAAACCATAATTCAGAGCATTTTAACATATGGTGCTGAAGTCTGGCAAATTCCTAGAAAGGAAATGAAAATAATTTTAAGTACAGAAATGGATGTTTTAAGAAGATCAGCTGGAAAATCTAGAATGGATAGAATTCCAAATAAAAAAATAAGGGAAATTGTGGGTGTACAAGAGGAGCCGGACATCATAGACATCATAGAAAAGAAAAGATTGCAGTGGTATGGTCATGTCAAACGAATGCCAGAGCAAAGATTGCCAAAAATTGTTATGGAATGGATCCCAATGGAAAGGAGGAAGAGAGGAAGACCGAAGAAAACTTGGATAGAAGGGGTACAAGCAGCTATGAATATCAGAGAAATGGAGGAAGATCAATGGATGGATAGAGAGGAATGGCGTTTGGTTTCCGGAAGACGGCGGCAGCTGCCATGATACCGGATGATGATGATATATATATATAGTTGTTTGCAGATGATCAAATAATTTTTGCAGGGGGTGAAGATGATATGAAATATATGATACATAAACTAATGGAAGGATATAAAAAATGGGGGACTGAATATAAATTTACACAAAACAGAATATATGTGTTTGGAAAAGGATGTGCATGACCTCATACTTGAAACAGGGAAAATAAAAAAAAATGAATTTTTTAAATATCTTGGGTCAATAATTACAAGTTTAGGTACCTGTGAGAGAGATGTACAGACTAAAATTGCAATGGCAAAAAATGCAACTAAGACATTACATGGAATAATTTGGAACAAAAATATTACAAAGGAAACTAAAATGAAAATTTATAAGATCATAATACAAAATATTTTGTCATATGGAAGTGAAACTTGGTCTTTGACGGAATTACAAAAGAATAAAATTAGAACAGTTGAATTTGATTATTTTAGAAGAAGCCTCCAAAAACCTAGACAGGATAAAATAAAAAATGATTTCCTTTGGAGAGAAATTAATGTCACATTTGTTGTTAAGAGGATTGAAAATCAAACGCTTAAATGGTATGGCCATGTATAAAGAATGCAAAATGAAAGATGACCAAAAATATATACCAATGGTCACCCCCTGGAAGAAATAAACGTGGCAGACCAAGACGGAAATGGAAAACCTACGTCAGAACTATAATGGATGATAGGAATTTGGAAGAGGGAGATTGGAATGATAGAGATAAATGGAAACTGAAGACGGCAAACCTATAAGTGTGGGAAAGCCGAAGGAGAAGAAGATATATATATATATATATATACACACACACACACACTAGCTAAACCCATCGTGCGGTGCTACGTCTAAATAAATGAAATATTAAATGTTGATTAAATTGTATGGTATACGTTGAGACAAACCAAACATGGCGGTTGCCAGTCAGTTTTTAGTTTCGGACTTCAGGTAAACCTCTACTTCCAATTGTTGAATTTCTCTCATTTTTGCATAATACCTACCTCGGTTTATTTTAATACAATATACCGAGTTTCTTTGTGAAACATCCACAAATGTGACCGCTAGAGCTATTTTTAATTTTTCACCTCAAGTGAACTCCTACATCTAATGGTTTTAGAGGGTCCAATTGTGAATCTAAACTAACGAGGGACCCAATCAGACACACACACAAAATTTCATCAAAATCGGTACAGTCGTTTAGGAGTAGTTCAGTGACAAACCGACGTACAGAAGAATTATATACGTATATAGGCCCTAAATATATTGGCCAGTATATTTTAGTTATTCACTTATACTCTACTGTCTATTTTTATTGTATGTAAGCCTATTTTTTCCCTTTACAGAGATTTAGGCGCTCTCCCCCTACAGGGAAAAATTTGAACCATACTAATTTAGTTACATTTGTTTTCGTATAGATGTAATTTTGAGTGGTCCGTGGTCAGCGTTCCACCTCATACTGACATCTAGGAAACCAAGGTAGTACTAGGACAGGAAAATTTGGTAAATTTTGCTTAGAGGCCTTTTCATTCAGGTTTAAGGATTTTTTACGAGCCTGAAAATCTTCAGACTCGGGACCCACGATTCTAAGTCCCTCCCGGAGGACTTGCTCCTTGGATTTTTCCGTCCTAAAAAATCCATCGACCACGGCCGGGTTTGAACCCGCGACCCTCGGAACCAGAGTCTATAAAAGATAAAAAAATTACAATTGTGAAATACAGTAATTAAAGGAGCTATTCTTCTTACTCAGAACACTTTATACCGGATCTATTCACTCCGATGGATTTTTTTTAAATTTTATAGGTAGGCCTATAAGATCAAAAATAATTATTCTATATATATATATGTACTTACTTACTCACTGGCACTATCGAACCCGTAGGTTCATGGCCGCGCGGACATAAGTTCTCCATACATCCCTATCCTGAGCTAATGTTTTCATATATATATATATATATATATATATCTGATGTAAAATATGTTTACCATTACTTCATATTTTAAAAAACTATATGTTGTCTTACTAGTTTCTAGAATGGTTAAAAAATCGATTATTATAGCTATAAACGGATAATTATAAAAAAAAACACATCCGAAAGGATCAAAATCTGTCAGTTCTTTGTCGCAAAGATGTGTAGTTTGTTAAAAATCTTTGAACACAGAAAATACATTCTTGAAATGTTTCAGGACGATATTAACAGACACGAGAGACGTCATCATAATGAACAAGTCCATTTTAGGTCATGTGACCTGTGACGTAAACCTAACGAAATGGTCTTGCTACTCTTCAAATATCCACCGTTGTTTTGGTCTTTCTTAGTCCCTATGTCCAGTGGGAGTCTATTGAAACGCCAATTTTGGAAATCTATTTCTTTCCATTCTTCTCAGATGATTTTTCCATTCTTGTTGGTATCTTTCTATATCTTCGGCTAAACTTCGTACTCCAAGTTTATCTCTGAGAGACTTTAAACCAATAAAATAAATTAACGACGTTACATTTCAATGATTTTTTCTTATTTTATACAGCCATATATATGTTGTCCTGGGGCAATAAGGAAAATGGGGTAGTCCAATTGATGTAAAAAAATATCCTTCACGGTCTGTAAACAGCTGGTTGATTGGCATGCTATAGCTTAAAGGAGGAAACAACGTTCAGGAATTTCAATGTTCAGTTAAGTGTTTTGCATACTCTTGTATAATGTTGAACTTAAAAAAATGTTACAATATTATCAATTTGCCATTTTGATGTAGATAATTTGAAAGAAAAAACTCTAATAGTAGATAAATTATTTTTATATACAGTTTAGCCTAACTCAAGGTATTAATAAGCTGTTAGTTTATGCTGATGATGTAGTAATATTGGCCTATAATGAGGAGATACTAAAGGACAACACGCACACACTATTGAGTAACACCAAGAAATTAGGACTGGAAGTAAATATCAATAAAACTAAATATGTGGTCACACGTAGAAATACATTATATAATGGAAATGGACAGCTAATGACAAATGAGGAAAATTTTGAGGAAGTGGCTGAATTCAAATACCTAGGAACAATAATCACAAATAGGAATGAGATGCACAAAGAAATTAAACATAGGCTCAATTCTGGCAATGCATGCTAGTATGCATTGCAGAGACTCTTGATGTCCCAACTCCTTTCAAAAAACGTTAAACTGAAAATATATAAAACTATTATTCTACCAGTTATATTATATGGATGCGAAATATGGACTCTTACTTTAAGGGAGGAAAGGAGATTGCGAGTATTTGAGAATAAGGTACTTAGGAGAATTTTTGGACCAAGGAGAGATGAACAAACGGGTGAATGGAGAAGACTACATAACAATGAACTACATGGTCTTTACAGGAAGCCAGATATAATAAGAACAGTTAAGTCTCGTAGACTGCGATGGGCAGGACATGTTGCACGTATGGGGAATGAAAGACTTGCATGGAAGCTTCTTGTAGGAAAGCCAGAGGGAAAACGCCCAGTTGGTAGACCAAGAATGAGGTGGGAGAATAACATTATACATGATTTGAGGGAAGTAGATTATGCAGGGGATGATTGGAAAGGATTAGCTCAGGATAGGGATGTATTGAGAGCGTATGTCCGCGCAGCCATGAATCTACGGGTTTGATAGTGCCAGTGAGTGAGTAAGTAAGTAATTAAGTAAGTAAGTAAGTAAGCTTAGCGTAACTACATTATACTCTTCTGCTATATTAAAATAAATCAATAAGTTTGTGTATTAGAATAAAAATAATTTGGTGCATTACCTTGTCCATTATCTCACCTTAACTTGTCCGTTTTCTCACTTAACAAAATAAAATAAGTACAGAATATTATGTGTTACAAGGACTTAATAATGAGTGAATAAATATTTTTAAAAGAACCACAATCTAATTGCTGAAATGTGTATTAGGCCTATGTTGGCTAACATGATGCTAGCAGTCAATTGTTCTTTGTTGGAAACATTCACAGATGAACACCTGGCATAACTAACTCACTGGCACTATCAAACCCTTTGTTCATGGCCGCGCTGACATAAACACTCCATACACCCCTATCCTGAGATAATGATTTCCAATCATTCCCTGTATAATCTACTTACCTCAAATCATTGTAAATGTTATTCTCCCGCTTCATTCTTAGTCTACCAACTGGGCGTTTTCCCTCTGGTTTTCCTACAAGAAGCTTCCATACACGTATTTTATTCCCCATTCGTGCCACATGTCCTGCCCATCACACTCAATGAGACTTAACTGTTCTTATTAAATATGCCTTAACATAAAGACCATGCAGGTCACTGTTATGAAAGTCTTGTCCATTCACCTGTCTGTTCATCTCTCTTTGGTCCAAAAAATTGTCCAAAGAACTTTATTCTGAAATACTCGTAATGGCATAGATTAACATTTTCTTCTTTTAACTCTTCTTCTTCTTCCTCTCCAGGATTAGGTCGATGCGACCTGTTCCGGTCTCAAGTCCATCGTTTCCTTGGCCGTCCCAAAGATCTTTTTCCATATGGTTTGTAGGTGTTGATATTTTTTGGGTAATCTTGTATTGTCCATTCTGTCCAAATGTTCTTTCCAATGGTATTTGTGCTCTTCTAGTTTATCAACTATTGAAAATATCTCCAGTTGATTTCTTATTGATTCATTGTCTAATCTATCCATGCAAGTACATCCTTTTATGGATCTTAAAAATTTCATTTCAGTGGCTTGAATGTGTGAGATATCTTTTTTTTCGTAAGTGCCCAAGATTCAGATTCATATCATATCAGGAACAGCCATAATTTTATAAAACCTGAGCTGAGTTTCTTTCCGAGTATCATTTGATACTTACTTACTTACTCACTGGCACTATCGAACCCGTAGGTTCATGGCCGCGCGGACATAAGCTCTCCATACATCCCTATCCTGAGCTAATGCTTTCCAATCATTCCCTGTATAATCCACTTCCCTCAAATCATAGCTAATGTCGCTCTCCCACCTCACTCTTGGTCTACCAACTGGGCGTTTTCCTTCTGGCTTTCCTACAAGAACTTTCCATGCACGTCTTTCATTCCCCATACGCGCAACATGTCCTGCCCATCGCAGTCTACGAGACTTAACCGTTCTTATTATGTCCGGCTTCCCATAAAGACCATGCAGTTCATCGTTATGTAGTCCTCTCCATTCACCTGTATGTTCATCTCTCTTTGGTCCAAAAATTTCCCTAAGTGATATCGGTTTAATTTATTATGTATATCCCAATCGTAGCTGTATGCTATATCTGAACCAAGATAGTTAACTCATCATTTAACTCGTCAGTGAAATTTGTTACATTAAATTAATTAAATGTATTAATGCATTTTAAACAGAAAAAGTTGTCTTTCGTCTAACAGGTGTACATCAAAGTCACTTCGAACGTACACTTTTTAATATATAAGGTATATGCGCTTAATGTCCACCGCTGCGGTCTCGAGGTAGCGTGCTGCCTTATCACGCAGCGGGCCCGGGTTCGATCCCCGGTCGGTGCAGTTTTTCTCGGTGAGGTTTTCATCGGGGTTTTTCCTCACCTGTTAGACAAATGTCAGGAAAACTTAAAGGTGCAAACGGTCCCCGAAACCATATGGCCATCATCATCCGGTGTGGGAAGCTACCACACCTATAATTCCCTAGTAAAGCTGCAAGCATAGCATGAAAAATGCTATGTTTGCAGTGAAGGACCTACCTTCGGGCAGAATTACTATGGATGGATGCCCTTAATATTCCAAAGGACGAAATGTATTATCGTTGTGTTGATTATTAAAGAACGGTTTATAAATATCCTTTTCAACCCTTTAATTGGCAAAACAATCGCGCAATCAATCGAATGAATCTACACAGAATGCGGCTTTTTATGCGGCTACTGTGTAGTTCTGTCGACACTGCAAATTTTGCCGACATGGGTACGAAAGCCGAGCCCATTAACCCCATGTATGAATTTAAAGTAAGTGTCAGAGACACTTGAAATATATAAAATAATATAATGTGTAATAGTTTTTAAATCATTCTTTCCATGCCTGTGACCAGCAGCATGTTAGGCTCCATATGATCGGCTCCTGTGTGACCTAATTAGGTATCCATCCATTATAATTCTGCCCGAAGGAAGATCCTTCACTGCAATCATAGCATTTTCATGCTTGCTTCCAGCCTTAATAGGGAATTGTAAGTGTGGTAGCTTCCCGTTCCTTTCCACATCGGTGAAGGATGATGATAATGATAAGGATGATGAAGATGATGATGGCCATATGATTTCGGGGACCGTTTGGGCCTTAAAGTTTTCCTGACATTTGTCTTATAGGTAAGGAAAAACCCCGATAAAAACCTCACCCAGAAAAACTGCCCCGACCGGGGATCGAACCTGGGCCCGCTGCGTGACAAGGCAACTCGCTACCTCGAGACCACAGCGGTGGACTTAATTATATATATTATTTTATAATTATATTAATTTATTATATTATTGATTATTAATTGTTAAATAATACTAGAATAGTATAAGGATATCTACATTGAGCCTGTAATGATGTCGGTATGGGTCACCGTTTGAAAAGGATATCTACATTGAGCCTGGAATGATGTCGGTATGGGTGACCATTCGAGAAATGTGACCTATTTTTTATATATTGAGTTATATACAAGCCTTTTGATTAACATATTAAATTACATAAATTGGGAAAACATTAATTTCTTGTTCCAGTTATTTAAACGTCGCGGACCGCAATGAAAACAATCATGCATATTACCCGTTTAAGGAGTAAGCGCAGTTGTTGACGGAGGGCACTGCAGTCGTGTTTATGCAGGAATAGAACACGTGACACTGCTATCTATGAGACAGAGGGGAATGAGACGTGGGACGCTGACAGTGTATACTGCCTTATATGACGTCTTGTGTAGCAACAAACAGAGCTTCGTAATTCTTCCGCCTGCAGAGATATTTTGAATGACTAATAACTAGGCCTATTAAATTATTATTATTATTATCATTATTATTAATTATGTTTATGTTTATTGTGTAATTCGACACACATTTTAATTATAACTACTCGTTCGTTATCTTCTGTTTCTTTAATAATTTGATATAAAAATGTTTGTTTGTTCGTATTTTATGTGCGGCCATACCGTTGAACCGATTGTGATGGGTTTTTTTTTGCTAAATGTTCAGGAGATTCCCGGGATGAACATAGGCTATAAAAGGGTTTAGATACTCAATTCCTACAATCTTAAAAACACCCTCTGTAGCGAAAATCGTGAAAAAGTCCCGTTTTTTACTCTTAAAACGCTTAAGCTGCCTAAACCATAACAAATACACAAAATTATTGTACACAGAATTGAATATCTCAAAACACTCTACAGAAAAGTTCGCGACAGCATATGTTCATCTTTTAAGGATAACTCACAATAACCATTTTTGTCCTTCATTAATGCCGAGAAGATGGGGATAAGTAGATTCCCGGGCAAGCATAGCAGCGCACGGCGGGTATTATTTTATGGATAACTCAAAATAATGAATTTTGTCTTTCAGCTCATTTATGCCAAGTACATCGGGATGCGTAGATTTCCGGGCAACGCCGGGTAATCATCACGGGGAAACTAAACATAATAACGGTATAAATTTATTTTATGTTTACTTATTCAACTAAATGCAAAAACACATTAACATTTATTTAGGTGTAGTAGAGCACGCCGGGTATTAGCTAGTACTAAATAAATCGAACCAGTTGATGTATCCTATATGATATACTGCCAATTAAAGGGTTAAGCTACAGATGATCAGCAATCTGAAAGAACTTGGAATAAGCAGTATTCAGCGGTTTTGCTCTGTTTATAAATGCTTTAGGTACTCTCATGAATGAAGGAGTAATAAAATTATTATCGGTTAATCCTCCTGGCAGACTGTATCACAGTGATCTTGGAAGTCAAGAGAGAAAAAATAACAAACAGTTTTAAGGATGAAAATGTGTAGCCCAGGGCTACCAACCCACGCGCTATTACACATGAGCAGAATCAGATTCTGAAAACTATAGGTAAGTACTGCCGCCTGGAGTCAAATCCACGTAAACATAGTTCTCATCGTCACGATTTCGTAATCACTTGATGCACTGTCAACAGCAAGCATGTAGTAGCAATCAATGCACCGGAAGTTCTTCCATTTGGTTAAGAACATGATCTCAAGCAATATCGTCCATCTTGATAAATCTCCCCGCATTTTATGTTTCCAAAATATAGTATATCTATATGTTTCGTTATAATCTATAGTTTAGATAGTCAATCTAACACACCAAGCTTCTTTTATTGAACAAGAGCAGTTAAGTTCAATGCAACATTTCCCGAGTTTGATTCTGTACACTATTATGTTCCAACAGTTCACTTCTCTTCTTCTTCCTTTCCAGGATTAGGTCAATGCGACCTGTTCCGGTCTCAAGTCCATCGTTTCCTTGGCCGTCCCAAAGATCTTTTTCCATGTGGTTTGTAGGTGTTGATCGTTTTGGGTAATCTTGTATTGTCCATTCTGTCTAAATTTTCTTTCCATTCGTATTTGTGCTCTTCTAGTTTATCGAGTATTGAAAATATCTCCAGTTCATTTCTTATTGATTCATTGTGTAATCTATCCATGCGTATACATCCTTTTACGGATCTTAAAAATTGAATTTCAGTGGCTTGAATGTGTGAGATTTTTTTTTGGAAGTACCCAAGATTCGGATCCATATAAAAGAACAGGAACAGCCATAATTTTATAAAACTTGAGCTGAGTTTCTCTTCGAGTCTTTCGGAGGGTTCTTCTTATGGTGCCACACATCATTTGTTGATATCGGTTTAATTTATTACGTATATCCTAAGCATAGCTACATGTTATATCTGAACCCAGAGAGTTAAAGTGTGCTATCTGTTCTATTATTTCATTATTGATTACTATTTTTGCTCTGACTGGCACTTTGCCCTGAGAAGCCATAATTTTAATTTTTGAAGTTGAGACAGTTCACCTTTTCATAAAATACAGTGTGTTCTGGAAAAAAATTCCATATTTAGACAGGCAGAAGTGTGAATCAGAGATATAAAATATTTACTTAGGCTTTCACGGTCGGAGTTCGTATCATGATCAGTACAAATCACCTTCATCCGTCACGAATTAGGCCTTTGTAGACCTGTTTCGGCCCCATCTAGCAGTCTTTTAGGATGAGTTCTTGATAGACCAGACCTTTGGGCTTATATTGTATCATTTTTGGGATTCTTGAATTATCCGTTCTTTTTACATGGTCTAGCCAGTTTAATTTATATATTTTGAGTTTTCTTCTACTGATTCTACTTTTAAATGTTTTAAAATTTGTTTTTTACTGGCTCTTCCAACTCTTTTGTATGGTAGCGAAGTATGGACGTTGAAACAGAAAGATATACAGAGACTTAGATCTGCTGAAATGAGATACCTTCGGAGGACTACAGGATACACACTACTAGATCACAAAAAAATGAAGACATCTTAGAAGAATTACATATGGAACCTTTAGAAAACAAAATTTCTGATTATAAGTCAAGATGGATGCAACATGTTCATCGAATGGAAGATCACAGAATACCCAAACAAATGTTAAGATATCAACCTGCAGGAAGAAGAAGACCAGGATGTCCACTCAAAAGACTTTTGGATGGTGTTTCTCCTGAGGCCGAAACAGGTCAACAAATGGCCTAAATTCGTGAATGTACTATGATGATGATGATTAAAATTTGTTCTTTTTTTTATCTAAAAGAGTGTATCCTGCTATTCTTCCGAGAAATTTCATTTCCGTTGCTTTGATTCTGCTCCTCTCTCTTTCTCTTAATGTCCAAATCTCACTTGCGTATAAAAGGGAAGGTAATGCTAAAGTATTATATATTTTTACTTTTGTGGATTTTTGTATTAATTTAGCTTTAAATGTATTATTTATTATTGCTAAGATTTATGTAAATTTGGTGATTTTTGTGTTCACATATTTTTCATTTTGATATTTCACAACCTAACTAGTTGAAATGTTGTACTTGTTCTAGGCATTGGTTATTGTGTATTATCTTACTTCTGATTCGATCTTCTCCTAAGAATGCCATTACTTTTGACTTTTGTACTGGTACTTCCATTCCAAAATCTTTTAATATTTTACTCCTATTTGTAAGTAATTCTCTGAATTGGAAATTATAACTTGATCATCTGCGAAAAGTAGGGTATTTAATGTTAAGGTGCTGGTTATTATGATGCTTCATCAGTAGAAATCTTCCAACCCTTGAGTATGCCAACTACCAGAGAGTTGTAAGACTCGCTGCTACGGCCATCTAGCCCGGAGAGTTTTTGCTGACTATTTCACTCATGCCCCAAATGGTAGTCAATAACCAATCACGTTTCAATGAATTTTGTTTTACAACCAATGACAGTCGTTTTTCACCTCGCTCTTTATCGATTTCTCTTTATCAGCTCCTGCTTTAGTGATAAAGAAAGGTCCTCCTTTTTAATATTCTGAACAGGTCAGAGAATTATTTTGGAGTGACTCACTCTTGCGTTCATTATAAACAATTGACTAACGTTAACAGTGTGGGTAATGTTTATTAGTTGAAACAACAGGAGGCCTTGAGAACAATTATTGATAACATGGCCGCAAGTACATATCTATTGTTTTATATTGTTTGAAATAAGTTAAATTCATTTAAAATGCAGTGATTTGTTTCGTATAATGTATATTAACACTACATTTAGGATATTTTCTGTATATACATTGTACGTAGTATAAATAGAGGGCAGTGGTTTTACTTCCCGCACGTGGGTGTAAATGTAATATTACAGTATAGTTGTTTAGGTTTGCAACCCCGAAATGTAGGAAGTTGAACTTTCAATAATGGTCGCCATTGCTGGTAAGTGGACAAAACGCACGATTGCGCAAAAAGTAAGTTTACCATTATAGGCCTACAGTATTTAAACAAATGGAAATATTTGTTAATCTTAATATTGTTTTCTTTTGAATTATTATAAAGGGGATGATTGGAAAACATTAGCTCAGGATAGGGATGTATGGAGAGCTTATCTTCGCGCGGCCATGAACCTACGGGTTCGATAGTGCCAGTAAGTTAGTTAGTTAATATTGTTTTCATAAATGATTTAATGTATTAATTGTCAAAAGAATGCTATTGGTGAGGTGTATAAGTTAGGTTGTTATTAAATAATTCGTCAGTTTGTTTTTGAACGATATTATAATTTCACAGTCTCTGACATAGGACGGAAGGGAATTCCATGTTTTGGCAAGTGAGACTGTAAAAGATAATGAATAATCGGACCGCAATGAAAACAAAGAGTAATTTTTAATTTCAGGTGAAGTCCCACTTCTAACAGTCGGATTTCGATAATTTTCCGAGAATACCTTTCTTGTTTTAATATAATAACATACAAAGAGTTTCGTTGCGAATCGTCAAAAATTGCGACCACTAGAAGGATTTTTAAATTTTCGTTTCAGGTGATCTCCTAAATCTAATGATCCAATTTGGTTGGTTAACAAACTCGACCATACTTCTATTAATATCTTGTTAGCGAGAAATTATTAAGCAAGAGGAAGATGTGATGTTGGAAGACCTAGAAGACGTTGGGCTGATGCATTATGAAGTCGGAACGGGCAATTGCCTAATCCCTGGAGTGATGATGATGATAGAAGGATTTTTAAATTTTCGTTTCAGGTGATCTCCTAAATCTAATGATCAAATTTGGTTGGTTATAACAAACTCGACCATACTTTTATTAATTGATTTCTATAAGACTTTTATTAATTGATTGCTATTTGCTAAGTTTGATTCTGATAAAACAAAAATTGGGACCGCTAGAGCGTTAACATACAAACGTATATATATAAACATGAAAAGAAAAATAAATGCCTGAACCGGGATTTGAACCCAGCACCTCTCAATTGATTCTTAAGTGCCCTACCGCTTACGGTATCCAGGCGTCCTAGCACAAACATTTATTCCTTTATATATATTCTGTTTTCATGAGAGACAGCGGGAAATCGTTCTCACTGCCTTCTCAATCTTTGGGGTTCCAATCAAGAGTAATTTTTGTGATGTTATCATTCACTCTCCTTAACATATGACCAACCCATTTCCATTTTTTAAATTTGATTTTTTTGCAAATTTCATTTTGATTTGTTCTTCTCCAAAGTTCTTTATTTGTTATAATCTCTGGTAACCATATACCCAAGATATTTCTCAGGCAACGATTTACAAAGTTTTGCAATTTCTTTCCTATTTGTTTCATAGCCTCCCAAGTTTCACAGCCGTATAGTAAAATTGATTTCACATTTGAATAAAAACATAACTGTTAAAAATTAGCTACAGGTATTTATTAACATATAATTAAGAAAATATTAAAAACTATATAACCAAATTTAAAATTAAACGAAGAGTTTTACGGGAAAAACAATCAAATAAAATTATTTGGGTAGGATTCCATTTAAATACGTCGATGAAGCAACCATGAAGACTTCTTTAAACATTTAATTAGACATAAATGTATCACTTCCCTTAAGTAAAATAGATTTATATTATCTACACCCCCCCATAGCTAAAAACGTCCGTCACGCACCAACTGCAGTGAAAATAAATTATACATAACAGTAAGTCATTACCTAGTTCACCGTTGTGGTCTCGAGGAAGCGTGCTGCCTTATCACGCAGCGGTCCCGGGTTCGATCCCCGGTCGGGGCAGTTTTTCTGGGTGAGGTTTTTATCGGGGGTTTTCCTCACCTGTAAGACAAATGTCAGGAAAACTTTACGGCCCAAACGGTCCCCGAAATCATATGATCATCATCATCATCCTTCACCCGTGTGGAAAGCAACGGGAAGCTACCACACTTACAATTCCTTAGTAAAGCTGCAAGCATAGCATGAAAATGCTATGAGTGGAGTGAAGGACCTGCCTTCGGGCAGAATTACTATGGATGGATGGAAGTTATTACCTATTGGCACAATAATTAATTAATTAATTAAAGTAATGTTGTTGATATAGGATACCAATTTGCGGGTTAAATCAATTATGTATCTATATATATATATATATATATATATATATATATATATATATTATCCATCCATAGTAATTCTGCCCGGAGGCAGGTCCTTCACTGCAATCATAGTATTTTCATGCTATGCTTGCCGCTTTACTAGGGAATTGTAGGTGTGGTAGCTTCCCGTTGCTTTCCACACCTGTCAAGGATGAAGGATGATGATGACGATGATAATGATGATGATGATGGCCATATGATTTGGGGGACCATTTGGGCCTTGAAGTTTTCCTGACATTTGTATATATATATATATATATATATATATATATATATATATATATTGTGATGAACCTAACATGGTAGTTGCTAGAGTCAATTTTTTTATTTCGGAATTAAATTCGACCCCCACTTATAATGATCGGATTTACCTGATTTTTTTTAAGAATACGTTGTCGGTTACTTTAATATCTTATAATGAATTTTGTTGTGTAGTTATTTAATATTATAGTTAATTATGTTTGTTATATTCTGATGTAACATATGTTTGTCCTGGTGAGTGAAAGAGAAGGCCACATGGCCTTAACTCCACCAGGCTAAATAAATAAATAATAAATACAAAATTGTGACCGCTAGCACGATTTTTAAATTTTCGTTTCAGGTGAACTCCTATATCTGATGATCCGATTTTGCTTCTTAACGAACTCGAAATTACTTTTTTTAATTAATTGTTATGTTTCTATGAAACACAAATTGTGATCACTAGAGCGTTAATTGAAACACACACACACACACACACATATATATATATATATATATATATAATATATATATATGAATAAGAAAGTTTTCTTGGGTTTTCCGCGTCATGGATTCAAGGTCGGCCTCTGGCCACTGATTCCGACGTTTCGGCATGATCCCACATGCCATTATCAAGGAATGATACGTTCGAGTGACTGGTTTAGATCTCTTATAATTAAACACATTGAGTTTTCCTTGTTTTCAGTTTCGGAAGCCGAACACCCATCCAAGGTTCAGGTCTTATATCGCAATGAATACTCAATGTATTTAACTAGGCTACACATCAATTTGATCTGGTAATAAACGGGATAGAAAAAACTGATATTTAAAAAAAAATGTTTACGGGTAAGCGTAGGACTTGGGGATAACTTTTGAATGTTTTTTTTTAATTAGCTCTGTTTTTATTACGTTGAATTTATACATTTATTTTTAGAAGTTTGTAAAAGAATATTTGTTATACTAATATTATACTATATAATAATAATAATAATAATAATAATATCCAACTCAGAGTCGGACCGAAGGATGAGATGAGATGAAGCCCCTATATTATAGAGGTCTGTGAACGACAAGGGTGCTGGCTGATCACGGCTGAGGCACATCACAGGAGCGGATTAACAAAATAAAACGAAATGGATAAGCATTGAGAAATAGAGGAATTATATTTGTGGCAGGGGAAAACCCATCCATGGTATCTTTACCTTGTCGTGGTGGAGTGGCTTGCGAGCTTAAATGATCCCAAGATCTATGCCGGCGCGGCGGTAGCATTGCTGCTGATAGGGTTGCCCATGTCGGACTGGTCGAAGGTGATATGCCAGAAAGAGTGACGATCTTTCACCGTAAAAATACAACCGTCAAGAAATGCGGACATGTGTTCAACTGGGGTAAAACTTTCCGGAGGTCAAATAGACCCCCCATTCGGTTCTCCGGGCGGGGACTACTTCAGGGAACCCATGCCAAAGGCCAGAGGGAAAACGCCTAGTTGGTAGATCAAGAATGAGGTGGGAGAATAACATTAACTATGATTTTGAGGAAAGTAGATTATACAGGGAATGATTGGAAAGCATTAGCTCAGGATATGGATGTATGGAGAGCTTATGTCCGCGCGGTTCGATAGTGCCTGCCCAAGCTCCATTTTGTCCACCACAAAACCCACATGGAGTGTCCGATTGAGGGTCTTTCCACTTTTTAGCGGTTGCCCTTTTATCAGCCGGCTGCTGGCCCTTCACATCCACATGTGTCAATCACAGAGGTAGATGATCAACAGCCAGTGTAGGGGTGACATGTGGTTAGCATGTCGAGTCCCCCAGCCGTTACAGCTGGTTCCTCAACCTGGAGCCGCTACTTATTGTAGCTACCCAATTGCCTCACGATGCTGGGTGGGCACCGGTCCCATACTGGCCGAAATACCATGAGAAAATTTCTTCCCCCATGGAGACTCGAACCAGCGCAAGTCCCGTAGCTCTGCGCCAAGGCTTCCTACCTTAATCGCTCGGCTACGGCGCGGGACATGGAGTGTCCAAGATTCGAATTCGAGACCCCAGCGGTGAGAGGCGAGCGTCTAACCGCTTGCGCCACAGACCCATTACATTATAATATTGTTTTAGGTAATTAATAAAGTGTGCGAACTAATGAATTTGTGGAATCGATCCAATAAACTAAATAAGGCTACGAATTTGGATAAGCGGAAAAATATTTAAAGGTGATTCATTGAAATTAAAAGGTGAAGAAAGAAAACTTTAGACAGTTGAAAATGTACATTTGTCTTAAAGGGAAACTAAGGACAGACCAAAAGGACTGTAGAACTAAAATTATGTAGTTCTCTTTTCTACCGCTAGATATATCATTTAGCAATTTGGTCCATGAGTTTTGATGTAGACTGGAGTTTAAATAGATAAAGCGGAAGGTGTGGTGTATCGTGGTCAGTAGGCGGGTAACTGCCAACCGTCCAGATAGTCATCACAATTACACACTACACCAACACCATCTGTCGCTGTAATTTACTCCAGGAGCCACTGTGGCAGGTGTTATAAAATATTATTAGTTTTTATTCGCTCTATAAAGTCTTATTTATAAGATTGGAAGTAGTAGATTTCCCGTTTTGTATTGTGTTTGTAAACGTTGTTACATCTTTGCATAAGGAAATAGAAATCTGTCTACATGTTCAATGCTATTTATAAACAGGTCTCAGATTTAAAAAAATAGTTTAAAATTTAACAACTCCCACATTAATTTACATTTATTAATAAGTTTCGACTGACTCGATTAGGATAGTTTTCCAATTGTTTTGATGACTATTTAACTCATGCCCCAAATAGGAGTCAATAACCAATCACATTTCAATGAATTTTGATTTACAACCAATCACAGTCGTTTTTCACCTCGATTTTATCAATTTGATTCTATCATATTAAAATCAAGCTCCTCCTTTTCAACATTCTGAATAGGTTAGAGCATTATTTTGCAGTGACTGTCTCTCTAAGAAATACGTTGAATATAACAATTTATATATTAAGATGTAATATGCCTATACTGCAAGTGGCTCCCAGATTGTATATATAGTGCACGAATGTAACCAGATACTGCTTGCGAGATATAATAGAAAAACGTTTATAGCAATTGATTATACCACAAAAAAAAGACACCACTGTTTGAATTTTCTTAAATGTATAATTTCCCAGAAAAAATATAATTGACATATTTACATCATAGGACATCAGAAATTAAGTAGTAACCTATAATGTTGATCATAAACAATTTGATGTGTACAATATTGCGATCCTTTGGCAATAAATCATATGATCTGGTTGCAGTGATGAACAAATGAAACATAATAAACGTTTCTCGTTTGTTTTCAAACAATGCCGTTTACGTTAAATATATAAATATTTTAAAATAACTATATTTAAGTAATGATTTGTGAGTGAACGGCTTAATTTAAAACTTTAAATAGTCCTAACCAATGCCACTCTTGATTTCCAAATTCTCATAAGTAATGCCACGAGTGATTTCCAAATTATCGATAAATTCACGACTCACGAAGTGAGGAGTGAATTTATCTAGAGAATTTGGAAATCAAGAGTGGCATTTGTTAGGACTATTTAACGAATAAAATTAAGCTGTTTACTCACAAATCATTATTTAACTATAGTTATTTTAAAATATTTATATATTTAATGTAAACGGCGATGTTTGAAAACAAATGAGAAACGATAGGTACGCTTCTACTGCTTCATTTGTTTATCACTGCAACCAGATCATACTATTTATTGCCAAAGGAACGCAATATTGTAAGGAGGAGCTTTCTTTAATATGGTAATCATAACACTGATAAATATTTGGTGAAACACGATTCTGATTGGTTGTAAAACAGAAATCATTGAAACGTGATTCGTCATTGACTCCCATTTGGGGCATGAGTTAAATAGTCTAGATAAATTCACTCCTCACTTCGTGACATCGTGAATTTATCGATAATTTGAAAATCACTCGTGGCATTACTTATAATTTTTATTAACTTTGGATCAAAACTTTGCAATAAGAAATGTTATTTATGAAATTTTGTTATGTTTTTTCAGCTATTTTGGTTAACTTTTGATTAAAGCTATTTCTTTCTTTCTTTCTTTTTTCTTTCTTTCTTTCTTTCTTTCTTTCTTTCTTTCTTCATTGAACAAATTAGCCTGGTGGCATGTTAAGGTATATCGCTTCAGCTTATTTATTTTTTAATGGAATTTAATTCCTACAGGTTGTCCTTGATCTTCCTTTTCTACTCCTGGAAGAACAACAATCTGGAAGAATAACGTTCAGAATTCAACGAGGGAAATTTGGTGTAACGGATGAAGACACAGAAGACAGAAAACGATGGAGAACTTTAATTAAGGGAAATTTGTGAATGTTTATTACAAACTGATAGTCTATAAGTACTTAGTCATTTATGTATTTTTTTAAAAAACATGTAACTTATGTTATTAAGGTTGCTTGAAGAAAACATTCAATGATGAGGAAAATTCCCAAAATGGATGAATGACAATTCCTACATGTTTTCTTATAAAATTACTATTCCAGTTTTATTACTCATAATATCAATAACTTTTTTAATTATTACGGAACATTTTTGGACCAAAAAAGAGATGAACAGACAGGTGAATGAAAAAAAAAATCTACATAATAGTGAGCAACATAATATGTATAGGAAGCCAGATATAATAAGAACAGTTAAATCTCGTAGGCTACGATGGGCAGGACATGTGGCATGCAGGGGGATGAAAGAGGTCCATGGAAGCTTCTGGTAGGAAACCCAGAGGGAAAACGCCCAGTTGGTAGACCAAGAATGAGGTGGGAGAATAGCATTATCCATGATTTGAGGGAAGTATATTATACTGAAGATGATTGGAAAACATTAGCTTAGGATAGGGATGTATGGAAAGCTTATGTCCGCCCGGACATGAACCTACGGGTTAGATAGAGTAAATTAGTTAGTTAGTTAGTTAGTTAGTTAGTTAGTTGGTTAGTTGGTTAGTTGGTTAGTTGGTTAGTTGGTTAGTTGGTTAGTTGGTTAGTTGGTTAGTTGGTTAGTTGGTTAGTTGGTTAGTTGGTTAGTTGGTTAGTTGGTTAGTTGGTTAGTTGGTTAGTTGGTTAGTTGGTTAGTTGGTTAGTTGGTTAGTTGGTTAGTTGGTTAGTTGGTTAGTTGGTTAGTTGGTTAGTTGGTTAGTTGGTTAGTTGGTTAGTTGGTAGTTGGTTAGTTGGTTAGTTGTTAGTTGGTTAGTTGGTAGTTGGTTAGTTGGTTAGTTGGTTAGTTGGTTAGTTGGTTAGTTGGTTAGTTGGTTAGTTGGTTAGTTGGTTAGTTGGTTAGTTGGTTAGTTGGTTAGTTGGTTAGTTGGTTAGTTGGTTAGTTGGTTAGTTAGTTAGTTAGTTAGTTAGTTAGTTAGTTAGTTAGTTAGTTAGTTAGTTAGTTAGTTAGTTAGTTAGTTAGTTAGTAGTTAGTTAGTTAGTTAGTTAGTTAGTTAGTTAGTTAGTTAGTTAGTTAGTTAGTTAGTTAGTTAGTTAGTTAGTAGTTAGTTAGTTAGTTAGTTAGTTAGTTAGTTAGTTAGTTAGTTAGTTAGTTAGTTAGTTAGTTAGTTAGTTAGTTAGTTAGTTAGTTAGTTAGTTAGTTAGTTAGTAAGTTAGTTAGTTAGTTAGTTAGTAATTACTTAAATATAATTATCGTTTTCCCAAAAATGACAATTTCATTATATCATGTCTTACTTTATTAGTTTGTATCTGTAACTCCAAAATGTATCCAAAATCTGATTAAAATGCTGATTTATCTCATACAAATTCGATTTATGCCTGTGGTCATTCTATGGGTGACATAAGTTTGTATTAGGGAAAGAAAACAAGCTGAACATTTTCGAAAATAGGATCATATCCCTCAAGAGATCAAAAAAGGATATGGAGGCAACTTCACAAGAAGGATCGCGATTTATTTTGTTATCCACATATTATCTGTTATAGGAATGAGATGGGCAGGTCATGTAGCTCGAATCGATGATGGTAGATTTTCTTTCAAAATTTTTATTGGAAACTTTTGGAAAATACTATTTAAAAAGAGGGGGATGATGAGAGAAAAATGAAATGTCTAAAATGACCAAGGTTAACGTCGAATCCATGTTTTCGGATTAGCTAACCCAGACGCAGATGAGCAGACGATTTCAAGCAAGAACTAGGAGTCCAATGGCCCACAACCGCTCGCAATAGAAGTGTGTGTGGAAGAAGGAAGTGCGTTACATCAAAAAAAAATGTGAACAATCAGTGCCAAAACATACGTACAACCATTGTACTAACAATACTAGCAATCCAATTCATAAGTTGCGAAAAGAAAGCAAAAGTGCATCATTGAAAAATTAAAAACGTTGAGTCCAATCACAAACTGCACAATATTGCCAACCTAAAATGTACATTAAATCACAAGATTAGACTTAGAAAAGTCCGTTTATGTGCAGGGCTCCCCACATCAACCACATGATCTTTGAGCTCATCCCTCTTGTAGGAGGTCCTACCCCTTCATGGGATACAGTGGTTTATTAATGCATTCTGATTGGTGACAGTCCCGATGGCATTAAGCAAAAATTTGACTCATATCACCCCTAGATTTAAGAGAGGAGTGATGTAAACATAATCAAACACGGCCGACTTTAGTGTCGAATCCATAGTTTTCGAAATCGATTAGATAAATAGTGACACTTTCGATCCTGTTTAAGTTTGTGGTTGTTACCACTGTGATCCACTTTAAAAAAACTGGCATGAGAAACTGAGACTCTGAGAAGTAAGTGTTGCCAACACAATAACTTACATACAAACGTAGCTGCAATCACATCTATGCGATGTCACATGTCACACAGTTAACTGACAAGAGTGCAGATGTTGGTAAAATGTAACATAGCCATAATATGTATTGATATAAAATGTATATATCTATAATTATATATAAAAATGAATGTAGTCTATGTCTGTCTGTCCTTTATGCGCTGCCATACCCTTCATCCGATTTTGATGGGGCTTTTTGCAAAATGTTCAGGAGTTTCCCTGGAAGGTTTCAGGCTATAAGAGAGTTGCAATACTCAACCCCTTCAACCTTAAAAATCACCCTTTATAGAGAAAAACGTGTTTTCCGGAACTTTTTGGACGCTTAAATGGCTTATTCTATCTTAACCATAACATATACACCAAATCAATGTATACAGAATTGAATATCGCAAAAAAATCTACAAACAAGTCCGCGACAGCATATAATATAATTCACGGATAACAAATAATATCCAAGTTTATCTTTCTGCTCATCGATGCCAAAAAGATCGGGATGACTAGATTCCCGGGAAAGCGTAGCAGCGCACAGTGGGTATTATTTTACGAATAACTTTCAATGACCATTTTTGTCTCATGTTGAGTGAAAGAGAAGGCCTTATGGCCTTAACTCTGCCAGCTATAAACCATTATTATTATTATTATTATTATTATTATTATTATTATTATTCTTATTCCGCGGTGAACTAGTGGTTATGCTCCTTGCCTCTGGTCCCAAGGGTCGGGGGTTCAAACCCGGCCGGGGTCGATGGATTTTTAGGACGGAAAAATCCAAGGAGCAAGTCCTCCGGGAGGGACTTTAAGCCGTGGGTCCCGAGTCTGGAGATTTTCAGGCTCATAAAAGATCCTTAAGCCTGAATGAAAGGCCTCTAAGCAAAATTTACCGAATTTTCCCGTCCTAGTACTACCTTGGTTTCCTAGATGTCAGTATGAGGCGGAACGCTGACCACGGACCACTCAAAATGACGTCCATACGAAAACAAGTGTAACTAAATTAGTATGGTTCAAATTCTTCCCTGTAGGGGGAGAGCGCCTAAATCTCTGTAAAGGGAAAACATAGGTTTACAATACAATTATTATTATTATTATTATTATTATTATTATTATTATTATTATTATTATGCCAAGAAGATCGGGATAAGTAGATTCCCGGATAACGCCGCTTAATCAGCACGGGGTATCTAAAAATAATTACGATATAAATTTATAATTATTTTTCTTTTTACTTATTCAACTAAACATAAAAACACATTTCATTTATTTAGGAGTAGCAACGCACGCCGGGTATTATCTAGTTTTTTATATAAAATTCAAGCATAATATATAATGTTGAAGCCATGAACGTTTTCGCATTAAGGAGATGTAGGATCTGTTAGCCCCTGGACATATGGAAGGATCGAGTCATGGAATGCAAGACAGGTTTGGTTGCCCCATAAATACGAGTACATAGGTTAAACCCCTACTAAAGTTATTTGAAATTTTCTTTTATCTCAACTAATCTATACTGTTCCATAATGGATGCTTCCGTCTACTTCATTAGAAACATCTTTCATCACAATGGATTGGGTTTTCTTCCCACCACAGCTACCACAATTTCTCAACTCATAAAGAGAAACCACGTCCGTGACCTCCAAGTTGCTTATGACACGTCAAAAATGCCTAATTGTTATAATATGCAATTATATTCTAGCGAATTGTTCTTGTAACACCAGTAGATTCTATCTAGTCAACAATTTAAAGATGTTTCAAAACTTATTTTCTTATTTAGCCCCTAAATTGACGGAAATATAGTAATAAAAACAGCAGCCTTCGCAGATGACCAGATTTTAATAGCAAAAACAGAAGACGAATTACAAAGAATGCTATATAAATTAAATTAATATAAAAAACTACAATATGGAAATATCATCAGAAAAAAAACAATGGGTTTCAAGGGCGCTCATCCAGTTCGGACAAAGATAATATTAGAAAATAAACCAATAGAACAAGTGGTAAGATGGAACTTCTTGCGTTGCGAAATATCATACACAGCGGAAACAGATATAAATAACAAGCTAAATAAGTTTAATTATATAACAGAAACACTAAAAAAAAACTTAGAAAAATAAACCCAGAAAAGACTCTATAATGAAATTATACAAGACAATGACAGTTCCTATCATCACTTATTGATCCGAAACATGGACAGTGACAACACAAAAATCTGCCAGGTACAAGCTGCTAAAATGAAATACTTCAGATCAATAATAGGATATCAAAGAACAGACAAAAACACAACACAGAAATAAGACAATAACTAAAAGAATAGGAATTAACACAATAATAGTGAAATACAGAACAAACTGGAAAGAACACTTAACAAGGATGACTGAGAATAGTATATCAAAAGCAATATACAACTATTCACCACGAGGAAGACGAAGTTGGGGAAGACCAAAGGAAAGATGGGAAACAAGCAGCAAGGCAATTGGAAGCCGGAATACGGCTAGTAGTAAATAAGCTCTAAACCGTGACTAAGAAGAAGAAGAATTGACAAAACGACTGACTGGACTGGATAAGGCGAAGTCTAGCTTCACCCAGTGTGCTGCGTATGTTAGAACCCACTAGGGCTCTTTGGCAGCTAAGTTAATAGTGGTTATCATTACGGGGTTGTAGTTCACTTAACCCGAGCCTATTTGGCGGCGCTAGCGTTTGTGTGCAAATGGTGATGAAATTTGGACAGAGATAGGGATGTGATGACCTGAAGCAGGACATCAGAAACCACATTGCTTTCAAGCCGAGAGTCGAAAATCCAGCATTGTGGAATGAGCCACGTTACTCCAGGTGAGAGCACATCGCCAAATCTCTGGCTGGATTTAATGAGGAGTAAATCGGATGAATATGTTTCTATGTACAGCACGCCACTGGGGCAAGCGTCCAATACTGCGTACCATAAAATTTGTATGCAAAGATGTAAATTTGTGCATCTTGCTTACATTTTCAGTTATCATGGCATCAATATGGGGAAGTTGCGCTACGTTGTGTAGGTCTGTCATCCTTGTGAAACGCGGTGCTTGAAAAATTATTTTCAAACACTTATTCTATATAATTTGTATTCTTCGTGTATGCTGTTTTGCGAGGATGCTCCACGCCTCACATCCGTACAGTAGCATGCTGCGGATCACGCTTTTATACAGTAAAAGCTTGATCTTACGTGACAATGTATTCGACCTGAAAAATGGGTATAAATTGCAATTGCTGCATTTGCTTTATGTTGTAGATGTCGAATATGAATTTTGAACGTAAGCTTGGGGTCCAGATGGACCCCAAGATACTTCACTGAAGGTTCTAGGCGAAGATTTTGAGTTCCCAAGGTTAGTTGGATGGGTGACCGTCTGGTTGATTTAGTGAAAAGGATCGCCTGGGTTTTTGTCGTGTTTATCTTTATGTTCCATAACTGGAACCAAATATAGATACGGTTGAGAGCGGTTTGGAATACATGGATTCTATTAGGAAGAGATTTGAAGGTAGTCTGGTAAAAGAAACAGGTATCATCGGCGAATGATGCGGTATGGATGTAGGGGATAGTAGGGAGGTCTGATACGTATAAAGTATACAGTATGGGTGAAAGGACAGCACCTTGGGGAACTCCCGCCAAGATTGCCTTGCAGTCCGATTTATACCCACTGATCGAAACATAGAATTTTCTGCCAGTGAGGTATTTTGCAATTAATTTAATAAGTGGTGCCGAAATTTGAAATTTGATTAGTTTATAGATAAGTCCATTTATCCAGGTCGTATCAAATGCCTTCTCAATGTCCAGGAATACAGCGATGGTACTACGTTTCCTGTTATAGCCCGTGACAATATGATCAACCAGTCTTGATAGCTGGAGCGGAGTGCTATGTAAATTTCGAAATCCAAATTGGTGGTTTGGTAAAAGAGCTTTGTCTGTAACTTCAATTTTGAGTCTTACCAAAATTATTTTCTCCAAAAGTTTGCCCAGTACAGGCAGCAGACTAATTGGTCGCAAATTGTCTGGGTCTGATGGATTCTTGCCGCGTTTTGAGAGGGTTATGACTTTGGCAAGTTTCCATACGTTAGGAAAATACTGTAACTTAATACAGTATTTAAAGATTTGGAGTAAAAGGAGTAAGGGTTTGATGGATAGATTTTTGACAGCAAGGTTCGAGATACCGTCGCTGCCAGGGGCACGGTTATGATTCAGGTTACGTATAATTGTACGCACCTCTGTAAGGTGGATATCTGGAAGGACATGTGGGATAGGAGTAGCAAGAAACGTAGTAACAACGTCATTTACCTCAGTCTCATGTACTGGAGTAGTGAGTTCATGTGGTCGGAACCGATTGGCCAGATGTGTAGCAAGGACCTGGGCCTTATCGCCAGGGTGATAGACCCAGGTACCATTGCTGCTGATTGCAGAAGGAGGAGCAGGAGCTCTACTCCTTCTGATCCTTTTAAGGATATCCCACGGAGGAGTTCGATCAATATTTTGTTGAGTCATAGACTCTTCCCATCGGTCGTGATTAAGTTGCTGCAATCGGCTTCGTACCAGATGAACATAGCGATTGTATACTTGTTTGTGTTGACGGGAGCCAAAACGTCTGTATAATCGAAGATAGTAGCGCTTTGTTGATAAATAATGTTGAAGTGTAGGGTCCGTGTATTTTTGTGGTGCAGTGTAGTTTGTTGGTGTTGTAGATAGTCTAACAGCTGTTTTTATCGTCGCCTGAAAATTTAGAATGGCGTCTTCAAGTTGTTGTGGAGACTCAACAGAAAGTGTAGGCTCAATCCATTGATTGAGCATTGTAAGTGTATTTCTGCCAGTCGATTTGCGCTTTTTGTATAGAAAAAGGTGGCGATAATTGAAAAGATGGTGTAATTTTAGAGTGTATGGGTGTATGATCCGAGTCCAATGCGTTTTCAATGGTGTTAATGTGTGCTGATATAGGTACATTCTTCGAAAGGACTATGTCAAGGATATCGGATCGAATGCCAAAAGCTGTGTGACGGAAGAAAGTGTGATCCCTTGGAGCAGAGATTTCTATGTTTTGAAGCTGACAATAATTTTGAAGTATGAGGCCTGAGGCATTTTGGACACGACAATTCCAGAAATGATGTTTAGAATTAAAATCTCCCGCAAGCAAATAGCTGCGGGAGACAGAAGTTGACAGATATTGAGGTCGTGTCTGGTTAATTGCCTTAAAGGAGATTTATAGATAGAGGCGATGAAGGTGGTTTGATTTGGGGAAGTTGGGACTAATATTCCAGTAGCCTCAATAAATTGAAGCCTGGGAATGTTGGTCACTCTATGGCTGATGGTTCTTTTGATGCAGATGGCTGTTCCTCCAAGGGGACCGTCAAGACGGTCATTACGGTATGTATAATAGTTTCGGATTTTTAAACCGATCTTTGGGTTTAAGATGGGTTTCATTCAGAAGAAGAATGTCTATATCTCGTTGTTGTATGAGTGTTTCTAGTTCATGAGACTGTCTGGCTATTCCATTGGCATTAAATGCCAGGACATTAAGATAGCTTCCATGTGCGAAATTAGCCATTGTCACCGATACACATATTCACCAATTGTGACAGGAACAACAAGCGCTCCATTGGAGATTTAAAGCCAGCCAATATAGGCTGGAAATCTTGGAGTGCCTGTTGTGCCTGTTCGGTCATTAAGGGGTGAAATACAGGCTGCGTCTGTGCTCGAGCAGTGCTACGATCAATGCGTTGTTGAGCTTGATTGCCAGAACTTATGGCTTGACTGAAAGATAAGGTGGGGTTTACTTTTATACAAGTAAAAGTACGTCTAGTGTGAACATTAGGTGTTGGAGGTTTGGGTTCTCGGGCTTTTATATAAGCTTGCTTAGCTGCCTCATAAGCTGGGCAGCTACGATAGGAGGCAGGGTGGCCTGTTGCTCCGCAATTTGCGCATTGTAGTTTAGATGGATCAAGTTGTGCCTTCGCTTTTATGGGGCATTCTTTATGATTGTGTGCCTTTGAACATACAACGCATCGGGGCGTCAGGTTGCACCCTGCGAAGGTGTGATTAAAGTTCTGGCAGTTATAACACTGTTTGAGCCCAGAACGCGGCCTGTATGGTTCCACAGCGACAACTGTGTACAACAAGCGATTTAGATTGTAAATTTCTCGAGCTGCAGCTGTATTCTCTAACTCGATAACAAATAGGGGAAGTAGGATGGTGTTCTCTCCGTCCTTTTTTGATATTTGCTTGATTGTTTTTATAGGACACTCTAGCGCCAGGAGCTCGCTATGTATGTCTTCAGTAGGGGTTGAGGATGGTAATCGCTTGAGTACTACCCTCAGTGGAAGATCTTTCTTAAGTTGATAAGTGTAATATTGTTTGTTTACACTTTTGAAAAAATTCTTTAACTCTTGAAAATCCTCCACTGAGGATGCATAATATCGAAGACCTTCACGGGTGACAAAACGATAATTTTTCGTGTCAGTTATTTAAATGTGGCGGACCGTAGTGAAAACGAAATTAACCATAACTGTTATATTGAGTATATTGTGTAATTCCACACGTGTAAGTTATGTCTATTCGTTTACTTTCTATTGCTTTATTAGCTAATACCTGACTTGCGCTGCTACGCCTAAATAAATTAAATATTGAGGGTTAATTAATTATATGGTTACACTGCGACGAACCAAACATGGCGATTGCTAGAGTACATTTTTTATTTCAAATTTCAGGTAAATATCCACTTTTAACGGTCGGATTTCACTGATTTTTGGATAATACATATCACTGTTTATTTTAATAGGATATTCCGAGTTTTGTTGTAAAACATCGAAAACTGCGATCGCTAGACTATTTTTAAATTTTCGTTTCAGGTGAAATCCTAGAACTAATGATTTTATAACATAACAAATAACAGCTAAACACTCGCCGCATCTGAAAATCTGTAGGCTATATACAAATGTTCACGAAAATCTGTTAAACTGTTTAGAAGTCCATAAAGGACAGACAGACATACATTCGTTTATACATATAACTCACTGGCACTATCAAACGTAGGTTCATGGCCTCGCGGACATAAGCTCTCCTTACATCCCTATTCTGAGCTAATGTTTTCCCTTTGGTTTTCCTACGAGAAGCTTCCATGCACGTCTTTCATTCCCCATTCGTTCCGCATGTCCTGCCCATCGCAGTCTACGAGACTTAAGTGTTCTTATTATATCTGGCTTCCTATAAATACTATGTAGTTCACTGTTACGTAGTCTTCTCCATTCACCTGTCTGTTCATCTCTCTTTGACCCAAAAATGTTCCTAAGAACTTTATTCTCAAATACTCGTAATCTCCTTTCCTCCCTTAAAGTAAGAGTCCATGTTTCGCATCCATATAATATAACTGGTAGAATAACAGTTTTGTATATATTCTGTTTAACGATTTTTTAAAGGAATTGGGACGTCAAGAGTCTCTGCAATGCATAATATCATGCATTTCCAGAATTGAGCCTATGTTTAATTTCTTTGTGCATCTCATTCCTATTTGTGATTATTGTTCCTAGGTATTTGAATTCAGCCACTTCCTCAAAATGTCCCTCATTTGTCAATATATATAATAAATTGAACCAATTGTTGTATCCTGTAGGATACATTGCCAATTTAAGGGTTAGTAGTGTCAGTCCTGGTGGTTACCATTGTAGTCTCCGGATCCGAAATCCGCGGTATAAACCTGACTGGGGTCCTTGGGTTTTTTTTGAAGAGGCCGGCTACTCCACTAAGGTCCTAGTGGTACCCTTAGTAACAAGACAAATGTCGGAGTAGAACGCTTGCTACCATTAGTGTATATAATCCAATAGCGAAATTACTTCTTCTAAATTCAAAATTCTATCGCATGAACTTCCCGGGTGGAGGGGAGTTGATTAGATTGGAGATTTAATTTCTTACCAGGAGCTGTCAGGATGAAGGGACGAATTCTCAAAGGGTCTACAAACACAATAACACACATAACAACAATATATCACTCATAATAGTCAATAGAGCACACACAATAACAATATAATAAAAAATATATATATACACGAACTGGAGACAATAAAATCGATTCTCAGCACCAACTATGTAGCAATCTATGATGGCATATCAATGTCAAAAGATTATTGTTCAAACACGAGGAGTCCTACAAGGAGGCCCACTGTGCCCAGTTCTCTTTATCATAATAACGGCCGACATTGGGCAAGCTATAAGCTCAAGAAATGTAAAGCTATTAATGTATGCAGATGACATGGCCATCCTCTCCAAAGAGTCCAGAAGATCTGCAAGAAGCCATGGGGAATATCAGAAAATGGGCGTTAAATAATTCAACAGAAATGAATAGCTGTAGGACAAAAGCAGTGAAGTTCAGAAGAGGAGGGAGATTATAAAAAAAGGACCACTTTAAGTGCGGCGACTCAGCTCTAGAAATAGTTCCCAGCTTTAAGTATCCGGGAGTGACGCTGCAGACCACTGGAACCATGTTCACCATGCACATACAAGACAGGACCACAGTGGCAATAAATTCGATGTTCAACATCTTCAAGCTTCAAAGACTGTCCCTATCAACTGCGATGACGCTGTTCCAACTCAAGGTAGCACCAGCAGCCACATACGGTATCCAGATAATTTGGGCTCACCTAACAGCGAAAAACCTCAAGAAATTGGAGAATGTCAAAGCCAGATACCTCAAAAGAGCCTTATCACTCTCAAAGTACACAAGAAACAGCTACGCCTACAGAATAGCACATGAATCATACTTCATTGAGGACATCAAGCTCCGCTTGAATCTACCAGAAACCCAGGCATATAAAGACGCCATCAAAGAGAGAGAAAACAAAGCCAATGCAATACCGAGGGAAATAATGGAAACAAAAACGATGAAAACTGATGTGTGGAAAGGCCCGAACTTCCAATTTTGCCACCTATACCCACGCCTCGCCGCGCATGGTTTCCAAGGGAACATATGCCAGAATCCGTCATACCACGACCCCAAGGAGGACTGCGGATGTAAGCTTTGCGATGAGCCATGCTCCAAGTATCACCTAATGAAATGTAAAAGCAGAACTCAGCCTCTCATCACAATTACAAAAGACTGGTGAAAACTCTAAATGTATATATTGTGTTTAATAAAATCTATAAATACAAACACAATATCTGCAACTGAGGAACCTATACAACAGGCCAATAACATCAGAGAGCCAATCAAGCTACGTGTCTAATAGCATGGTTGGAATGAATACACAAATTATCACACAAACTATTATATTATATTTAATTCAAGTGTGATCAGAAACTTGTTCTAAATGTTTATGGGGTTAATGGGCTCGGCTTTCGTACCCATGTCGGCAAAATCTGCAGTGTCGACAGAACTACACAGTAGCCGCATAAAAAGCCGCATTCTGTGTAGATTCATTCCGTTGATTGATTTATTGATTGGTTTTTTGAAGACGTAAAAATCCGGTGTATACCTTCCTTCAAAAGGAAAGTAAACCCATAGGTCCTGCATTGTAGATTTATGACTTGTAAATGAAACTATTCTGAAATAGCGGTCCTTTCACACCCAGATTAGAATATATAGCAACACTAACACTGCGAAGCTAAGAAGCGCGTCGACAGACAACATTAATAAAAAACGAAGTTCGAATTTGAATAATAATAATAATAATAATACATTTTATTTATTCTGGCAGAGTTAAGGATATAAGAACGACTCTTTCGCCCAATAAGTATAAATATGCAAAGTACAGATTTACAATTAAATGTACAATATACAAGCTATAATAAATTACAAAAACTTGTGAAATAAAAATAAGAAATTGGCAGGAAGTACACAGCAATAAAACTAAACATATGGTCACACACAGAAACACATTGTGTAATGGAAATGACAAATAAGGGAAATGTTGAAGAGGTGGGTGAATTCAACTACCTAGGAACAATAAAGGTAAAGTGATCCCACTACAGGCCTCAGGTGGCCCTTGGAATAGTAGGAGATTAAGGCTCCCACTTTTTTCTGGACAATCGTCACTTGATATCAGTCGGGTTGTCAGACCTACGTGAAGTCCGCCTTTGCCCCCATAACAAGCATCTGGTACTCCTTTCCGTTAGAGACTGAGTAGACCCCAGGGCCATAGTGCCATCAGAAAGTTTTGGTCAGTTTAAAAATCCTGACCCAACCGGGACTCGAACCCTCGATCTTCCGGAGTGCAATAATACGAATAATTATAAACAGAAACCATGTTGTAATATCATGTCATAACATTGTTTGGAGTCACGTGGCAGATTGATTGCAGGTTGGTTTCCTTTGAGTCTGACAGGAGAACTAATTCGGAGAAGTATTTGATCTTGTTCAAAGATTTTTATTTAGATTTTATTTAGAAAATTGAAAAATATTGCTTCCTTACTACCAGTTTATTGTTCATAGTAAACAAAACTATATATATATATCCACCGCTGTGGTCTCGAGGTAGCGTGCTGCCTTGTCACGCAGCGGGCCCGGGTTCGATCCCCGGTGGGGGCAGTTTTTCTAGGTGAGGTTTTTCTCGGGGTTTTTTCCTCGCCTGTAAGACAAATGTCAGGAAAACTTTAAGGCCCAAACGGTCCCCGAAATCTTATGGCAATCATCATCATCATCATCCTTCACCGGTGTGGAAAGCAACGGGAAGCTACTACACCTACAATACCCTAGTAAAGCTGCAAAGCATAGCATGAAAATTCTATGATTGCAGTGAATGACCTGCCCTTGGACAGAATTACTATGCATATGTATGTATGTATGTATATATATATATATATATATATATATATATATATTCACTCCCAAAATTCTTTCATTTAACAAATTGACAATTTAAAAATTGCTTAAATTGTACAATCTCTCGTGGATATGTTCCATTTCGTTTCCAATTATATTAGGAGTTAATTTTCAGATTAAAAATCTCACCTCAAGATATGCTTATTAGTATTTGTTTGTGCACTTTTTCTTTATTATAGACTGTCCAAAGTTTCACGTGTCCCAGCAGTTAATTTCATTCCAGAGACTGATCATCGCAAGTTAAATTTGACCTCACAAAAACTACTACATATCTCGCGCCAACTAAACAATGATATAAGGAATTTAAATGTAATGTTCTTATTTTGTAACCATTGTAATGACATTCTAATTTATATATTCACATGAAAACAATACAACATTACATGTCATGGCTTGATTTATTTTAAAATTCTAAAGGTCTTTTAGGACATGTCATTTATCAAGTTTCTTTATCCCCCTTCTTTCATTTGATATAAAAATAATAAAAAAAGAAAACTTTGCGTAGCCGAACGCTGTAATTATTATAGTATGTGGACTAAGGCAAAAAAGAACAGTTCAAATGTTGTTATTCTCAGAAGTCATGAACTTTCAAAACGTGCTATTTTTTTTTCATCAGAAATTTCTTACTAACAAAACAATGAACTTAGAAATTAGTTAACGAAAACCAGAACGTTCTAAAATGCCGTATTTCTTTTCTTTATAAAAGTGGTCATATTTTTTATATAATTTTTATTTCATTCTTATTTAAAGGCTTATGAAAAATATATTAATAACAGAGTAAATTGTGCGAGGAAGGCAATTAGATCCCGGAATATTATTTTGTGAAATAGGAATCTGACCAGAAAAAAAGACATTATACAAACAATAATAGAAAGTATACTTACATATGGGCCAGAAAGCTGGATAATAAATGAAAGGATGCAGAAAAGAGTCTTGGCGGTAGAAATGGATGGATTACGGAGAAGTATAAGAATGTCCAAGTTACAACTAGAAATACATAAGCTATATTAGAGAAGAAATGAATGCACAAGAGACAGTAATCGATAGAATAACAAAGAGAGCTTTATAGTGGTATGGACATATACAACGGATGTCTTATTAGTCATTCAAAATATCTTTGCAGGCGGAAGAATTACGAAGCTCTGTTTGTTGCTAGACGTGACGTCATATAAGGCAGTGTATACTGTCAACGTCCCACGTCCCATTCCCCTCTGCACTCTTAAGGTACGTACACACTTGCGCGCCGCGCGCGCGCACCATGTTCATCAGATTTGGACGGCGTTTTAAGGTGCGCGCGAACGGCGCGCGCGTCTCGCACCACGATCCACTCATTGTCGGTTTTTTCCACGAACACTTTGATGGTTCGCTGTTTAGATTTGGACGGGTACCTGAGAGGTTCGTTGTTTTCGGTGCACACCTATTATTTGAGTATGGAGTGGTCAGAGGAAAACATGTTAAAACTTATTGATATTTATAGAAGCAAGCAATTATTGTGGGATCCTCAACATAAGGGTCATTTTAAAAAATCATTGAAAGGAGATGCCTGTTTTTTTTTTCAATGTTATGTGTTTTTTTTTCGTGTATACTGTAATTGTATGAATAAATTAGAATTATTTAGAAAACATTATTTATTTAAGACGTTCATTTCATAATATTATGTATGAATTATCACAAAACAATACAATATATAAACACATTTATTACTAATTATTTATTTATTTCTTCAAAGACTCCAAAGAGCAAGACTGCTCATGTTAAGGGGCAATATACAAAAAATAATGGTCATAAAACAATTAACAATAAAAACAAGAAAACAAATTCAGGCATAAGTTTAAGTAATGCAAACTACTATAGATGCACAATATATATACACATATAAATACAATATTTAAACAGGATAATATTAATAATAATAAAATTAACAAAATTAACTAAGAAAGCAATGAGAAAAAATATTTTTAATACAATTAGAAAAATGTTTAACATTCGTGAAATGTTGATATTCAATAGGTAAGTTATTGTAATGGTTGATTAATGCATAACGAATCCCTTTTATACCTTTTTTTTTTGAGAAACTAGTATCTTTGTGCAATAAAGTACAACCTCTAGTATAATAATCATGTACATCTTTATTAAAAATTAAGGCCATGTTATGGTGAGATAGATTCTTAATAATTTTAAACATATATATACAAATCACATATTTTTTTAATTCCTTTAATGCTATAATATTTGAAAAAGTATAAATAAAGTTATAAGATGTAATAAGTAATAAGCGTGACCAGACGTCCCGATTTTTGCTGGACAGTGCCGATTTTTAACAATTTGTCCCGCGTCCCGCGGCATTTAAAAAAAAGTCCCTATTTTTGGGAAAGAATGCAGGACAAGCGGGAGAACGGAAAGGGAATAGACATGGTTGGTTACACCTGCTCTGCAAAATGTCTACTGAAGGTTTGTGGGTTTCCTATGGATCGCAGGAGGTTCGTTGAAATTAATCATTTCGACTAACATAACACGCTCCGCGCGCGCGGCGCGCATATGTGTACGTACGTGTCACGTGTTCTATTCCTACATAAACACGACTGCAGTGCCCTCCGTCAACAACTGCACTTACTTCTTAAACGGGTAATAGGAACAGTGTCCTAGACGGGTGTTCTAGCAGGCAGAAAGAAGAGGGGGAGAAGCAGAAGAACATGGTATGAAGGAATATATGAAGTCATGATGCAGAGGGATAATGGGAAGATAGGAATCTCTGGAAAGCAGGAATTAAGGGCGAACTGCTGTAAAGTGGAAAGCCTGTATTAAGCATTAAATGAGTATTTATAAGCGCTTTATAATTTTAATAACATATCACGTCTAGAACTTTTAGTTGCACGTGGATCTGTTGTGTTTGTTAGGTTTACTCATTTAATTTATATTGATTTATGAAATGGCGATTATGATTACATGATTCCTGATAATAAAATTTCAACCCAGAATTTGCTTCGACGGTTGAGGTAAATTAGATAAGCCCTCAATTACTACCTCAATTTTTAAGATCCGTAAAAGGATGTACACGCATGGATATATTACACAATGAATCAATAAAAAATGAACTGGAGATATTTTCAATAGTCGATAAACTAGAAGAGCACAAATACCAATGGAAAGAACATAAAGCAGAATGGACAATACAAGATTACCCAAAAAGATAAACACCTACAAACCAAATGGAAAAAGATTTTTGGGACGGCCAAGGAAACGATGGACTTGAGACCGGAACGGGTCGCATTGACCTAATCCTGGAAAGGAAGAAGAAGAAGAAGAATTACTTGACCGAATTAACTATTTAGCCGGTGAGGGCGCTAGTGTTGAAGAGGGGGAAAGTGTCTCCTTCCACCGTTGGTACAAGCGAATGACTAGACAAGTGGTATAATCAGTGTCAAAATATAGTGGTAGACCTACTTGAAATATGAGATGAAGTTAATGAAAGATCATCCGAGGTTGTATAACTACGTGTTTCTGGATAATGTGTGTACTTACTTACTTACTTACTCACTGGCACTATCGAACCCGTAGGTTCATGGCCGCGCGGACATAAGCTCTCCATACATCCCTATCCTGAGCTAATGCTTTCCAATCATTTCCTGTATAATCTACTTCGCTCAAATCATAGTTAATGTTGTTCTCCCACCTCATTCTTGGTCTACCAACTGGGCGTTTTCCTTCTGGCTTTCCTACAAGAAGTTTCCATGCAAGTCTTTCATTCCCCATACGCGCAACATGTCCTGCCCATCGCAGTCTACGGGACTTAACTGTTCTTATTATATCTGGTTTCCTATAAAGACCATGTAGTTCATTGTTATGTAGTCTTCTCCATTCACCTGACTGTTCATCTCTCTTTGGTCCAAAATTTTTCCTAAGTACTTTATTCTCGAATACTCGTAATCTCCTTTCCTCCCTTAAAGTAAGAGTCCATGTTTCGCATCCATATAATATAACTGGTAGAATAATAGTTTTATATATTTTCAGTTTAACGTTTTTTGAAAGGAGTTGGGACATCAAGAGTCTCTGCAATGCATAATAGCACGCATTTCCAGAATTGAGCCTATGTTTAATTTCTTTGTGCATCTCATTCCTATTTGTGATTATTGTTCCTAGGTATTTGAATTCAGCCACTTCCTCAAAATTTCTCTCACTTGTCATTAGCTGTCCATTTCCATTATATAATGTATTTATACGTGTGACCATATATTTAGTTTTATTGATATTTACTTCCAGTCCTAATTTCTTAGTGTTACTCAATAGTGTGTGCGTGTTGTCCTTTAGTATCTCCTCGTTATCGGCCAATAGTACTACATCATCAGCATAAACTAACAGCTTATTAATACCACTGAGTTGTAAGCCTTCCTCATTCTCTAAAGATTTAATGGGATAATGTGTGTACAGAGATATTAAATCAACACTGACTTCCATCTACTGTCTGGCAGACTTAAATGTTAATATGCTGTGAATATAGGGTCTAACTTTCGCACTTTACATTGTCACTAACAATTGACTATACACGATTGACGGATAATAAACACTGTCACTGCAACCTGAGACAAGGGTCTACTACCTCCAACCCCTACCCATCCTTTCCACATTCTTTTAGTTCACAGTTATTCCGCTTTGAAAGTTAACGTTGTTGAGTAATAAGTTGGTCGGCTTAACAGGATCTCCCGAATGCCAGTCAAACGCTACCGTGTAAGCTAACTACATCAGTTGGGTTTTTGTGTTCTTATACAGTGTGTATAGAAACAACAGCGATAATGCTTAGTATTTCGGATGTGATGATAATTTTTTTTTATCAAGATGAAACCTATGTCCGGAAATTCATGGTTGTGGCACTGTGGAGTGCCATAACTCTATAGATATATTATTTGATTTAATATTTAAAGGAAGTAAAACTATGAGGTGTATTTTAATTTTTATGAGTTAGGATCTTTTCAATCATCTTGCATTTGTGTGGTTTTATTATGTGTTTTTTTACTGTTGTTCTTCACTTCACATGATTTCAGTTTTAAATTATTTTTTGTGTATCTATTTTTTTTTCTCCATTATGACATTGAGTTGGTTGTAAAAATTCTTTTCTAAATTTTCCCAAATTAATTGGCCTAAATGTTTAGTGAATTTAGTGCAGGAAGTATAACTCTTTGATAGAACGGGTCTACTAATTGGCTTATCCTACATTAATATCGGCGTCTTTCTCAAGAATTTGGTGATATAAACCTCAAAGTTAATATTTTATCCCCTAATATACCCCACTTTCGGTGTCTCATAAAATCTTGGAGATCAGGTCACTTCCTTTAACAGTTGTACTTAATGGGTTTAAAGCTCTAAACCATAAATATTTAATTTAAAATGTTACAAATTGATGTAATTTTGCTCTGGTGTATGTGATAAGTAATATACAGTAGGCCTATAAAATCCCTAGGTTTATTTGTAACATACGGATTTTAGATAACACTATTAAGTGTATAATTAGCATCCTAAAAGTAGTGAGACAGAAAAATGTTGTATAATAATAATAATAATAATAATAATAATAATAATAAATGGTAAAGTGATCCCACTACAGGCCTCAGGAGGCCCTTGGGGTAGTAGGAGGTTAAGGCTCCCACTTTTTCTAGACAATCGGCACTTTATGTCAGCCGGGTTGTCAGCCCTGCGTGACGGCCGCCTTTACCCCAGAACAAGCGTCTGGTACTCATTTCAGTTAGAGGCTGAGTCGACCCCCGGGGCCATAGTGCCGCAAGATGGTTTGGCTCAGTTTAAAAATCCTGACCCCAACGGGACTTAAACCCTCGACCCTCCGGCTTGTAGCTCAGTGCCTTAACCACTACGCTACGGCGTGCCCCCATAATAATAATAATAGTAATAATAATAATAATAAGCTTTAATTTAGTTGACAGAATTAAGGCCATAAAGCCTTCTCTTCCGCTCAACCACTGAATAGTAGAATTTTTACAAATATTACATATTTATTACAAATTAAAATATTATTAAAATACAGACTAAACTAAATACAATAATGATGTGATCTAATACTAGCTAATACTAACAAAAACATGGAATATCCATTAATAGTATCCATAGTAATTCTGCCCGAAGGCAGGTCCTTCGCTGCAATCATAGCATTTTTGATGCTATGTTTGCCGATATACTAGGGAATTGTAGGTGTGATAGCTTCCCGTTGCTTTCCACACCGGTGAAGGATGATGATGATGATAATGATAAGGATGATGATGATGATGATGATGATGGCCATATGATTTCGGGGACCGTTTGGGCGTTAAAGTTTTCCTGACATTTGCCTTACAGGTGAGGAAAAACCCCGATAAAAAACCTCACCCAGAAAAACTACCCAGACCAGGGATCGAACCCGAGCCCGCTGCGTGACAAGGCAGCACGCTACCTCGAGACCACAACGGTGGACTACATGGAATATCCATCCACAGTATCCATAGTAATTCTGCCCGAAGGCAGGTCCTTCAATGCAATCATAGCATTTTTGATGCTATGATTGCAGATTTACTAGGGAATTGTAGGTGTGGTAGCTTCCCGTTGCTTTCCACACCGGTGAAGGATGATGATGATAATGATAAGGATGATTATGATGATGGCCATATGATTTCGGGGACCGTTTGGGCGTTAAAGTTTTCCTGACATTTGCCTTACAGGTGAGGAAAAACCCCGATAAAAACCTCACCCAGAAAAACTACCCCGACCGGGGATCGAACACGGGCCCGCTGCGTGACAAGGCAGCACGCTACCTCGAGACCACAACGGTGGACTACATGGAATATAATAAAATTAAAATGATATAAAATAAAGTAAGCAGCTTCCTAGGTGATTATTTATAGAATGCTGTATATAGTTATGCAGTTAATGTTTTCAATATGTAGGCCTATATCAATTATTTTGTATTTAAATAATTACAGTGACTATTCAACTCATGCCCCAAATGGGGGTCAATGACCAATCACATTTCAATGATTTTTTTATTTACAACCAATCACAGTCGTGTTTCGCCTAGAATTTACCAACTAAAGTTTATCATAAGTAATGCCACGAGTGATTTCCAAATTATCGATAAATTCACGACTCACGAAGTGAGGAGTGAATTTATCTAGAGAATTTGGAAATCAAGAGTGGCATTTGTTAGGACTATTTAACGAATAAAATTAAGCTGTTTACTCACAAATCATTATTTAACTATAGTTATTTTAAAATATTTATATATTTAATGTAAACGGCGATGTTTGAAAACGAATGAGAAACGATAGGTAGGCCTACGCTTCTACTGCTTCATTTGTTTATCACTGCAACCAGATCATACTATTTTTTGCCAAAGGAACGCAATATTGTAAGGAGGAGCTTTCTTTAATATGGTAATTATAACACTGATAAATATTTGGTGAAACACGACTCTGATTGGTTGTAAAACAGAAATAATTGAAAAGTGATTGGTCATTGACTCCCATTTGGGGCATGAGTTAAATAGTCATAATAAAGAAAGTACTTCCTTTTTAACATTCTGAATAGGTCATATCGTCCCGCGCCGTAGCCGACCGGTTAAGGTAGGAAGCCTTGGCGCAGAGCTACGGGACTTGCGCTGGTTCGAGTCTCCATGGGGGAAGAAATTTTCTCATGGTATTTCGGCCAGTATGGGACCGGTGCCCACCCAGCATCGTGAGGCAATTGGGTAGCTACAATAAGTAGCGGCTCCAGGTTGAGGAACCAGCTATAACGGCTGGGGGACTCGATATGCTAACCACATGTCACCCCTACACTGGCTGTTGATCATCTACCTCTGTGATTGACACATGTGGATGTGAAGGGCCAGCAGCCGGCTGGTAAAAGGGCAACCGCTGAAAAGTGGAAAGACCCTCAATCGGAATAGGTCATATCATTATTTTGCCGTGACTGACTTTCTAAAAATCCGGCTACCAGATTGTATATATACTGCATGAATGTCAACACGTAGCGCATACGAGAGATAATATAAAAACATTTGTAAAAATTGATTATACCACAAAAAACACTGTTTGCACTTTCTTAAACGAATTATTTTCCAGGATATGACGCAGAAAAATATAGTTGACATATTTACATCATAGGACATCAGAAATTAATTAATATCTATAACGTTGGTTATAAATTTCTCCACTAGGGTGCATTCTTACAACATTGCGATATTTTGGCAATAAATAATATTATGATCTGGTTGCAGTGATCGAACAAAAGAAGCAAATGAAGCGTACCAAACGTTTCTCATTTGTTTTCAAACATCCGATCCGATTCGATTGAGGGTCTTTCCACTTTTCAGCGGTTGCCCTTTTACCAGCCGGCTGCTGGCCCTTCACATCCACATGTGTCAATCACAGAGGTAGATGATCAACAGCCAGTGTAGGGGTGACATGTGGTTAGCATGTCGAGTCCCCCAGCCGTTATAGCTGGAGCCGCTACTTATTGTAGCTACCCAATTGCCTCACGATGCTGGGTGGGCACCGGTCCCATACTGGCCGAAATACCATGAGAAAATTTCTTCCCCCATGGAGACTCGAACCAGCGCAAGTCCCGTAGCTCTGCGCCAAGGCTTCCTACCTTAACCGCTCGGCTACGGCGCGGGACGTTTTCAAACATCACCGTTTACATTAAATATATGAATATTTTAAAATAACTATAGTTAAATAATGATTTGTAAGTACACAGCTTAATTTTATTCGTTAAATAGTCCTAACAAATGCCACCCTTGATTTCCAAATTCTCTAGATAAATTCATTCCTCACTTCGTGAGTCGTGAATTTATCGATAATTTGGAAATCACTCGTGGCATTACTTATGATTAACAGTCCCTAACATGACTGGGAAGTGAGTTCCATGCTCTAGTCATAGATATTGTGTAAGATTCAGAGTATAGACATGTCCTGTGCTGTGGTATCAAAAGTAAAGAAGAGTCTTGTGATCTTGTTCCTAAATTGTGATGAGCCGATAAGTTTTGAAAACGTGTTGATAAATAACTTGGTAAATACGTGTGCAGGATTTGGAATAGTAAGGTATGTGAATGTAAAGTTCTTCTGTCATTTAGGTGTAGCCATGATAAGGCCTCAAATGATGGAGACAGTGGTCATAACGACGGAGATTGAATATAAATGGAATGCACGCATTATGAGCACGCTGTAGTCCGGCAGGTAGATCAGTCGTCAGATTAGTCAGTAATATGTCGAAGTATGGCATTGTAAGAGTCTGTACAAGTATTTGTTTTAATTTTGGAGGAACGAAGTTTTTAAAATCATTTAGAGAGTGAAGAATTGAGAACACTTTCTTGCAGGTATTATTCTCCTGGATTTTCCAGTCTAGGTGTCTCTATAATAGGCAACATGTAAATAAATAATAACTAACTCGTTGACACTATCGAACCCGGAGGTTCATGGCCACGCGGACATAGGTTTTCCATACATCCCTATGCTGAACTAAAGTTTTACAATAATTCTCTGTAAAATTTACATTCTTCACGAGAGATTACATAACAGTGGGCTACATGATCTCTATGGGAAACCAGATGTAGCCCCAATAAGAAAATTGAATTATCGTAAATTGTGATGGGCAGGAGACGTGGCACAAATGGGGAATGAAAGAGGAGTATGGAAACTCCTTTAGGAAAACCAGAGTAAAAACGCCCAGTAGATAGGCCAAAAATGAGGAGGGAGAATAACAATTATTGTGATTTGAGGGAGATAAATTACACAGGAGATGATTAGAAAACAGCAAACTAGATATTACCTACTATGATTCCACACCTAACTAACTCACTGGCACTATAGAACCGTAGCGAACATAAGCTCTCCATATCCTGAGCTAATGTTTTCCAATCATTCCCTGTATAATCTACTTCCCTCAAATCATAGTTAATATTATTCTCCCACCTCATTCTTCGTCTACCAACTGGGTGTTTTCCTTCTGGTTTTCCTACAAGAAGCTTCCCAGCGTGTCTTTCATTCCCCATTCGTGCCACATGTCCTGCCCATCGCAGTCTACGAGACTTAACTGTTCTTATTATATCTGGCTTCCTATAAAGACCATGTAGTTCACTGTTATGCAGTCTTCCCCATATGATTCCACGACAGGCTCTTTATTTTGGATAAAATGATTTAATACCATCACATATCAATGACCTATTCATTAGTAACTATTACATCGATTGGGATCACAGGTTGTTCTAGTAGAGTATTGATGGTTGGCCTAACAGGGATTTTTCGGGTTTTTCTCAGAGATCTCTCGTTTCCCAAATTACATCGCACCAACATTCTCCAGTCTTCTTCCTTCCCTCATAATGAAATTCCATATCACTCTTCATCTCATCTCATGTTAGCCTGGTTTAGTAAACCACGGATGTTTAAAATATGTGGTAGCCGTTATCTAATGTGGCACACTCATGTTTTTCCTCATGACTCCGAGCCTGTATGTCAACTTAGTGCAGAATATGGCCAAAGGGAAGGTTGTAACCCATTCTCGAGGCATTGGGTCCAACCCAAATAAATGGCAGTATGAGTCATGATGTGTGTCAAACCAGGAACACAATTACAGACTATATTTCACCATAGCATATACTTCATTGCATTCGTTTCATAAAGTAAATATGGTTAATACAATGAATCTAAAATACGATTGCTGTGTTAGGATCTTTAAAATAGGAACCCATCTACACTAATAGAATATAATCTAGCAGTTATTAAATAAAATAGGAACTCTCTTTACTGTATTTTATTTCCCAGTGTTGATGTGCCGCGGATACATTACACACAATAGATTAATATAAAAATAGTATCTAATGGTTTATTTTAGGAAGTAATATTTTGAGGTTCGTCCACCGCTGTGGTCTCGGGGTAGCGTTGCTGCCTTGTCACGCAGCGGGCCCGGGTTCGATCCCCGGTCGGAATAGTTTTTCTGGGTGAGGTTTTTATCGGGGTTTTTCCTCACCTGTAAGACAAATGTCAGGAAAACTTTAAGGCCCAAACGGTCCCCGAAAATCATATGGCCATCGCAATCATCATCATTCATATTCATCTTAGGTTAAGCTTAGGATTAGGGACTCTCCTGGCGCACCATTATCATCATCACCCATCATACCATCGGGGCAACGTAACCCCCGCCTTCCAGGCGCCCCAATCTCAGAAGTGGGTTACAAGTACGCCATGTCAGGAGAGAAGCCAGGAATGTCGAAAGACAACCTGGGGCATTTGAACAAAAATATTTTCTGAGGTTCTTTTAATCAAGTTTTTTGAGTCTATAATCATCTTACCTCAATTTAACGTTGATTTGTTCTCGAACATGTTGCGATATAATCTTCTATATTATATTATGCTTGGTCACACTGATTAGATTTATGTTGTGAACCCTGGATGTCGATATCAGCTCCCTCTTCCGGCTGGCCGTGACCTTGTGGAGGTTCTTCCAGGGATTACTTGGTTCTTTGGCCAGCAGGAAGAGTGAGCTGATATCGACATCCAGGGGTCACAACATAAAACTCATCAGTCTGTCCAAGCTGAAGATGATATAGAAGATTATATCGAAACATGTTCGAGAACAAATCAACATTAAAATTGAAGTAAGATGATTACAGACTCAAAAAAAACTGATAAAAAATAGTATCCTGCTAGAGTTCGGAATTCCTAAAAAAGTTTGTTAGATCTATACGAATGTGTCTAAATGGCACAAAGAGTAGTGTTGCGTGTAGGAAAACAGTTTTAGGATACTTTTGAAATCCAGAATGGATTGAAGCAAGGAGATGAACTACCTCCTCTACTATTTAGAGCATGCCATCAAATCTTTAGAGGATGGAGAAGGCCTATAGCTCAATGATATTAATAAGATGTTAGTTTATGTTGATGATGTAATACTATTGAGCGATATCGAAAAGATACTAAAGGCCAACACACACTATTGAGTAACACTAAGAAATTGTGACTGGAAGTAAACATCAATAAAACTAAATATATGTTCATACGTATAAATACATTATATAGTGGAAATGGACAGATAAAGACAAATGAGGAAAATTTTGAGGAAGTGGCTGAATTCAAATACTTAAGAACAATAATCACAAATAGGAATGAGATGCACAAAGAAATTAAACACAGGCTCAATTCTGGAGATGCGTGCAATTATGTATTACAGAGACTCTTGACATCCCAACTCTTTTCGAAAAACATTAAACTCAAAATATATAAAACTATTATTCTACCAGTTAGGCCTATATTATATGGATGCGAAACATGGACTCTTGCTTCAAGGGAAGATAGGAGATTACGAGTATTTGAAAATAAAGTTCTTAGAAAAATTTTGGACCAAATAGAGATGAACAGACAGGTGAATGGAGAACACTACACAACAGTGAACTACATGATCTCTATACGAAGCCAGATATAATAAAAACAGTTAAATCTCGTAGCTGAGATGGGCAGGACATGTGGCACGAATGGAGAATGAAAGCCGTACACGGAAGTTTCTTGTAGGAAAACCAGAGGGAAAACACCCAGTTGGTAGACCAAGTATTTGGTGTGAGAATAACATTAACTATGATTTGAGGGTAGTAGATTATACAGAGAATGATTGGAAAACATTAGCTCATGATAGGGATGTATGGAGAGCTTATGTCCGCGCGGCCATAAACCTACGGGCTCGATATTGCCAATGAGTTAGTTAGTTAGTATTTGAATTAATAGGCATTTACAATAATAAGTCAGTCCTTTAAAAATTCTTAATTCTCAACCGATAAAGTTTAACCGTGAGTGATAATACTGATTATTATAGGCCTATTTCGATAGATAGCATTTTTTTTTTACTCGTGAAAGATTAGTTTTCAATACTGATTAGAGGCGCCATCACAACATATGAGTGTAGTTCATGTAATTTCCAGTTCAGTCGCCAGATCACACCACAATACACTGCAAGGACATCACGTGGGAAAGATGAAACCGTGCCATTTTCTAATATTTTGATTCTTTTTTTCATTCGGCAATAAGAATATAACTTACCAACGTTAAGTAACTATTAATCGAAAAATAATGTTATCAGTATTATCACTCACGGTTAAACTTTATCGGTTGAGAATTAAGAATTTTTAAAGGATTGACTTATTGCTGTGGGTGCCTATGGATGCGAAACATGGACTCTTACTTTAAGGGAGGAAAGGAGATTACGTGTATTTGAGAATAAAGTTCTTAGGAAAATTTCTGGACCAAAGAGAGATGAACAGACAGGTGAATGGAGAAGACTACATAAAAGTGAACTACATGGTCTTTATAGAAAGCCAGATACAATAAAAACAGTTAAGTCTGGTAGACTGCGATGGGCAGGACATGTGGCACGAATGGGGAATGAAAGACGTGCATGAAAGCTTCTTGTAGGAAAAACCAGAGGGAAAACGCCAGTTTGTAGATCAAGAATGAGGTGGGAGAATAACATTAACTATGATTTGAGGGAAGTAGATTATACAGGAGATGCTTGAAAAACATTAGCTCAGGATAGAGATGTATGCAGAGCTTATGTTCGCGAGTTCGATAGTGCCAGTGAGTTAGTTATTTATCCCTTTTTAATTGCATTTAGTATAATTTTATTGAATTACTTTAAGTAGCATTCTTTATAGAAAAAATCAAATGTTCAAATTCAGCCCGTGATGAATGATTTTTAAGTTTCCTAAAATTCAGTACAGGCCTGCTTCTTATTGGTATTAATTAAAAATTAATATTGCAAATGCCGAGGTATTTTATTCAACGATGCTCCTTAACATACCTGGTTATTAGCGTTATTGTTCAAATCTAGTCTAGGGTTATACATGGAACTTGAAAGGCAAATGCAGTTTCCTAAGATAGTTGTGATTTTTCATTTGATGAAAATTTAGATATTTCGGGATTGTGGGAAACTATATTTCGATAAATATTTTCTTCTCGAAAACTTCAGTTATCGATAGTGACCAGAGATGACACAACAATATACTAATAGATTTCACGCTTCTACAGGTTAAGCATCAACCAGCTATGCATAATTATATAAGTTTCGAGAAAAAAGTTTAAAGGTTAAGTCAATCGTCACTATTTATTGTAGCGCCAAACTAAAAATACTGGATATTTTACGGTAAGTCATTTCCCTTGTTTGACAGTTATGCAACAGCAATCTCGAACGGGAACATTTGACGCTTAGCTGCGTGTTGTAAAATTTAGATTGTCATTTATGAAGATCCGGTTTCATACCCGTTTGTTGCAAAACGCAAAATCTGTGATAGGACTGATGAGTTTACAGTTTCTTTAATAATAGGACTATATTTGAAGATGTTTGATGCTAAAAGTGTGCGTACACTTACTTCATAGGCCAATACCACAGTAGGCATCAAAATATAATTTTTCAAAATGGCGCTTAGCCTATTAATGCATAACATCGTCCAATTGTGTTAATTTTATTTTAGAAACAAAAATTAACGTTCGGACCGGGATTTGAACCCCAGATTTCTAACCGTACTAAGCTCGAAGTTATTTTAGCAGACCAATATGACTAGCCGAGTTGTAATTTAACTACAAAATAAAATATTAATGAAAACTAACTAACTAACTAACTAACTCACTGGATCTATCGAACCCGTAAGTTCATGGCCAAGCGGACATAAGCTCTCCATACATCCCTATCCTGAGCTATTTTTTTTCAATCACCCCCTATATAACCTACTTCCCTCAAATCATGGATAACGTTATTCTTCCACCTCATTCTTGGTCTACCAACTGGGCGCTTTCCCTCTGGTTTTCCTACAAGAAGCTTCCATGCACCTCTTTTATTCCCCATTCATGCCACATATCCAAAATATTTACTATATTATTATTATTATTATTATTATTATTATTATTATTATTATTATTATTATTTATTATTATATTATTATTGTATATCTGCCCTAAATGGAATAGTATGGGACAAACATATCTTCAAAGAAACAAAAAAAACTATTTTTAATACAATAATCAGAAGCATTATTACCTATGGAGCTGATGTGTGGGCTTTAAATGCACAAATGAAAAAAAAAAAAATTACTCGCCACTGAAATGGACTACTGGAGACGTGCTGCAAGAATATCCAGGAAGGATAAAATCAGAAAGTCATATATAAAAGAAAAAATGCAGGTACAATATTCAATATTAGATTTTATAAAGAAAGAACAATTAAATTGGTACGGACACATTAGAAGGATGGAAGAAGGAAGACTACCTAAGATAATCATGGATTGGGAACCACAGGGAAGGAAAAAGAAGGGTAGACCAAATATTACGTGGATTCAGGGAATCAATGAAACTAAGAGGGAATGGGAAATAGAAGAAGATATATGGATGAACAGACAAGAATGGAAAATTGTGTTGAAACAAATGTGTAGTTAACTGTGAACATGGGTACCGGAAAAATGTATATTCATTGTAAAAGCCGGAATAATAAAAAAAGTATTATTATTATTATTATTATTATTATTATTATTATTATTATTATTATTATTAACAACAAATAGCATTTTTATGTCAAAAGACAATATTTAAAAGAATAAGTTTATAAATCTCATATTTTATCAATTTCACTCAAGACAAAATAAGTTTACGGGTAAATTCCTATCTTTAGATAAGATTGTAGATTTTTGGATTTCCCGTCACCTCGTGAACCAGAAGGAACAAAAAACTTGGGACAGGGTTTTCCGAGAATAATTGTACTGGAACACGATGATCAGGTGAACTGGTGCGAGAAGTATTCCAGGGGGTTGACAACGTAGGCGGTCAGCTTGAACGAAGCCACGACTTGTGTCTTCTCATCTTCCGACACAGATCAAATAATTTTATTTTTATTTCTCTATTGTCCAGTGTCGGCATGGCCTTGTTTCTTTCGAGCAGAAGTACACATATCAACAGAACATTTTCTGTAATTTGCTTTACAATAAACATTTAAGATCTTGGATAATAGTTATACCGTAAAAGCGGGGAATATGTTCCGTAAATATGCCGCGAATATAGAAACCGTTAATATGAAATAGTAATTTGTATGTATATATAATGGATACGTTCCAAGGTTCCAAAATAAATTTAAAATTATCAAAATAAAATCAATTTAATTAGAGATTTTGGACAAACACAACTTTTTTCAGCTTCGGAACTAATTTTTCTTTCCTTTTACTCGACATTATAAATTTGTAGCAAAGTAGAAAATACACGTGTTATTTAACCAAAATTATTGCAACGAATGTCAAGTTGAAACAATAAAACACGGAACGTGGCTAGGGCGGCATTTATCAACAGGCATAGCGGCACGTGAAATACGGCGGCGGCTGCTTTTAACAACGAACTTAAGGCATAGTGACAAAAAGGTTTGTTTTACTTCAATATTTATTTGTCCATTCGGTGTGAATCGTTCTTTGTAAAAGCCCCTTCCGCGTGCCTACATTTAAAAAAAAAGTTGCCGATGCGTTAATAAATGATACTAATCCTTCCAATATACCGACTGGATCCGCGAATAAAGAAATGTTTAGCCTTTTACTCGACATTACTGAAAAATTGGTAACAAAGCAGAAAATACACGTGTTATTCAATCAAAATTATTGCAACGAATGACAAGTTGAAACAATAAAACACGGAACGTGGCGAGGAAAGAATTTATCAACGGACATAGCGGCACGTTAAATGCGGTGAAGGCGGCTTTTAACAACGAACTTAAGGCATAGTCACAAAAAGGTTTGTTTTACTTCGATATTTATTTGTCCATTCGATTTGAATCGTTTTTTGTAAAAGCCCCTTCCGCGTTTCTACATTTAAAAAAAAAGTTGCCGATGCGTTAATAAAAGATACTAATCCTTCCAATATACCACTGGATCCGCGAATAAAGAAATTTTTAGCCGCGAATACAGGAACTGTGCCCCAATTTTTTAACCCCGAATAACGGATTCGTGAAAAAAAATGAGGTACTTTATCGAATTCTCTTTACCATTTCCTACTTTTGTGATAAAGAAAGCTCCTATTTTTTAATATTCTGAACAGGTCAGAGCATTATTTTGCAGTGACTGACACTCCAACGAATACCGGTACATTGAAAATAGCAAATAATGAACAGATTCCTTCGATAATTGTGTTATCAATAATTGTGTTTTTAAATAATGATTTTACTGAATTGTTTACTGTAAAAAATAAATTTATAACGTATAATGTTGGTTATAATGTACAGTTTGATGTGTTTCATTTTTTCTCCACTAGGGTGCATTCTTACAATATTGCGATCCTATTTGGCAATAAATAATATGATAGGGTTGCAGTGGATAAACAAATGAAACATAACCACTCATTTCTGATTTGTTTTCAAACATCGCCGTTTACATTAAATATAGATACAAATATTTAAAAAAAATGCATTTAAATAATGTTTTTTTGAGTAAACAGCTTAATTTTAATCGTTACACAGTCATGACAAATGACACTCTTAATTTACAATTGACTCGTTAATTTATCGATGATTTGGAAATCACTCGTGATATTATGAAAAATTCTAGTAATTAGGTAAATATTGCGCTGTAGATATTGCCTCGACTGCGATCCCAGGTTCGAATCCTAGTGGTTCCACATGCGTATTGCTGATGGGCCCTACAGGGGTTTTCGGAGCTTTCTCGGAGTTCTCTAATCTCTCGAATTTCGTCTCACCGGCACTTACCCTTCTCTCTTCCTTAATATTCATATCATATGAGCTACTTCTATTGTAACAAAATTCATTAGATCAGTACTCTTAAAACGCAATGAATATTAACATAACTATAAAGAAAATATTGGGTCTAAGCTAACGTTGTACACGTTGGCGCACTAGATTTAGGCCCAAATTCACTAACTTTTAAATTAAATGAACATGGAATTTAATATAATTTTAATTGAGAAAATATTACTGAAATGTACATTATTATTCTTATGGACAGGCAGTGTAGGCCATTTAAACGTTCAAAAAACTATTTTTTCACGTTTTTCACTACAAATGGTGATTTTTAAGGGCTATAACCTTCTCCAGAAACTTCTGAACATTTTGCAAAAAGCCCCATCAAAATCGGATGAACGGTATGGGAGCGCATAAAACACGAACACACATATATTCATTTTTATATACAGTAAAAACTCCATATTCTCGAGGGATATGTTCCGTAAATATGCCGCGAATATACGAACCATGAATATGAAATGGCAATTTGTATGGGTATATAGGAGACACGTTTCAAGTTTCTAAATAAAAATTATCAAAATAAAACCAGTTTAATGAGAGATTTTCAACAATTTCTATTAATTATTATTGTTAGGCTTAGACAAGGGTTATAGAACATAGTAATAGTTTCCTATTTAAAGACTCGCCAATGAGTAAACGGTCAAGCATTTCTATTTTTACTTTAAGCGGCAACACTATTTGTTTCTGCTTCGGAACTGATTTTTCTTTCGTTTTACTAGATATTATAAATTGGAAACAATGCTGAAGAGATACGTGTTAATCAATCAAAATTATTGCAACGAATGACAAGTTGAAACAATAAAACACCGATCGTGGCGAGGGCAGCATTTATTAAAGGACATGGCGACACGTGAATTACGGCCGCGGTGGATTTTAACACGAACTCTAGGTTTAGTGACAATAAGGTTTGTTTTACTATGATTTCGTTTGTCCGTTTGGTTTGAATCATTCTTTGTAAAAGCCGTTTTGGCACGCGCCTGCAGTAAAAAAATTGCCGATGCGTTAATAAAGGATACCTAGTCCTAATATGTCGACTGGATCCGCGAATAAAGACATTTTAGCCACGAATATAGGAACTGTGTCGCAATTTTTTAACCCGCAAATAATGAAAACGCGAATAACACCGTGAATAAGGAAATTTTACTATAGGTCTACTTCTATTGTAACAAATGTCATTAGATCAGTACTCTTAAAACGCAATGAATATTAACATAACTATAAAGAAAACGTTGGGTCTAAGCTAACGTTGTACGCGTTGGCGCACTAGATTTAGGCCCAAATTCACTAACTTTTAAATTAAATTAACATGGAATTTAATATAATTTAATTGAGAAAATATTACTGAAATGTGTATTATTATTCTTATGGACAGGCAGCGTAAGTCATTTAAGCGTCCAAAAAAAAGCTATTTTTTTGTTCACGTTTTTCACTAGAAATGGTAATTTTTAAGTGCTAAAACCTTCCCGGGAAACTCCTGAACAATTTGCAAAAAGCCCCATCATAATGAACGGTATGGGAACGCGTGAAATTCGAAGACAAGACAAGACATGGGGTTGGAAGAGCAGAACCACCCTTTATGTGCACAAATCCATTGTCCCCCGGTTCGCCGAGCGCACACTCAGTTTGACCCGGATGTACACTAGGCAGCCAGGTGGAATCAACGAGCAGGGCCCGTGGCCTGTCTCTTCCGGTTGCTTTAGGGACTTAAATACCCTCTTCAGCCCATAGATATTGTTTCTGAGTTGATGGTAGAGCGATGATCCAGCCGCCAGCCATAACCAGTCGTAGACCAGGAAACAAAGATCCGGTCATTGAGCATTATCAAGCTTGTTTTCAGTTTTTCGTTAGTTGTTATTGTTGTTGTTTAATGCCAGAGGAAGACAGTTTGTGAGACCAGACGCACCCTCCTCGGATCTAGAGATTAAGTGATTAATGGTTTGCATAAGTGCATATCCGAGACTTTTGAAACTTCTTCTTCTTCGGCTTTCCTCCACTTATAGGTTTGCCGTCTTCAGTTCCCATTTATCTCTATCATTCCAATCTCCCTCTTCCAAATTTCTATCATCCATTATGGTTCTGACGTAGATTTTCCATTCCCATTTTGGTCTGCCACGTTTATTTCTTCCAGGGGGTAACCATTGGTATATATTTTTGGCCATCTTTCATTTTCCATTCTTTGTACATGGCCATACCATTTAAGCGTTTGATTTTCAATCCTCTTAACAACAGATGTGGTGACATTAATTTCTCTCGAAAGGAATTCATTTATTTTATCCTGTCTTATTTTTTGGAGGTTTCTTCTAAGATAATCAAATTCAACTGTTCTAATTTTATTCTTTTGTAATTCCGTCAAAGACCAAGTTTCACTTTCATATGACAGATATTCTGTATTATGCTCTTATAAATTTTCATTTTAGTTTCCTTTGTAATATTTTTGTTCCAAATTATTTCATGTAATGTCTTAGTTGCATTTTTTTTCCATTGCAATTTTAGTCTGTAGATCTCTCTCACAGGTACTTAAACTTGAAATTATTGACCAAAGATATTTAAAAAATGCACATTTTTTTATTTCCCCTGTTTCAAGTATGAGGTCATCCACATCCTTTCCCAAACACATATATTCTGTTTTCTGTAAATTGATATTCAGTCCCCATTTTGAAATTTAATAAACATTTTAACAGTGCTTTTGTTTTAATTTTTACGTTTCAATATGCAGATGTGCCTTTTTCTTTTTGAATTTCGTTAAACTATTGCATTATTATTTCATATTTAGTCAGTTGTGTTTTCGTCTAAGTGGGATGGTTTATTGTAATTATACGAACAAACACACATTAATTTTAATTATTATATATATTTTATATTGTCCACCGCTGTGGTCTCGAGGTAGCGTGCTACCTTGTCACGCAGCGGGCCCGGGTTCGACCCCGGTCGGGACAGTTTATCTGGGTAATGTTTTTATCGGGGTTTTTCCTCACCTGTAAGACAAATGTCAGAAAAAAACTTTAAAGCCCAAATGGTCCGCGAAATTATATGGCCATCACAATCATAATCATTCATATTCATCTATTAAGCTTAGGATTAGGAGCTCTCCTGGCGCACCACTATCGTCATTACCCATCATATCACTGGGTAACGTAATCCCGCCTTTCAGGCGCCTCTACCTCAGAAGTGGGTTACAATTACGCCATTGCCAGGACAGAACACCCCCAGAAATGTCTAAAATGACAAAACTGAGGGCATTAATATATATATATATATTAGATATTCATTTTTTATATATTAGATATCTGATCTATCCAGTCCGCCGGTCTCCATCAGATCTGTAGAGGTTCAGCGATGTTCAATCAAGCACATCATGACCCCACTCCCTAAGGCATGTGACAATGACTTCTGCAAAACTTCCGACAACAGACAAAAACAGTGCATTAAACATATTGTATGCGTTTTTAATTATGACTTATTTATTTTGGTGTTAGAATTCAATGTAATGTGGTGACCACAATAATAAGTTCAGAGGGTCGCGGGTTTAAACTCGCCGGGATGTATAGATTTTTAGGATGGTAAAATCCAAAGGACAAGGCCTTTGGGAGGAACTTAAAGCCGTGGATCGTGAGTATGAAGATTTTCACGTTTCTAAAAGAACTTCAAACCTGAAAAAAGAGACCACTAAACAAAATTTAAACGACTTTTCTCCATCCAAGTAATACCTTAGTTGGCTACTAGCTGTCTTTTGAGGTAACATGCTGGTCACATGTCATTCGCAACATATGTAGGGAAATAAGCGCAAAAAAATTATTCAAGAAATTCATCCCCCCCCAAAAAAAGGGATTGTCAGAACACATATTGGACAGTAAGAGCCATAGGAAGGATCGAAGTATAAAATTAAATGTATTTATAAACAGGTTTGCAATGCAATAAAACATCTTCCTGTGCCCAAAGCTTTTCATTTTTTATCTTCTTTCCCCGTTCTTCTCTATCTTCATATTCCAATTCTTCCAGACCTAGCTCCCTCATACCTTTTTTAAATAAAAAATGGATAATGATGTAAAATTAAATCAAAATCAACTATTACTGAAAAATAAGAATAAGGTAATTATTGAAATAACATATTTAACAAACCCATATTTATGAATTTGATATTTTGTTTTAAACAAATGTTGGCATATTCCTCTTAAGCAATTTCTTGTTTAGTCTCTTTAGTGTGTGTCTTTCTCATAAGCGATAACCGTTGTCTGATTTTCACCCTGACCAGATGATGATCCGAATTACAATCTGTCCCTCTAACTGATCTAACATTGATGATGCTACTGTGTCAGCGTTTGTCCACTAATACATGATCTATCTGCTTTCGAGTTTCGCCATCTGGAGACGTCCAGTTATATTTATGAATACCCTTATGCTGAAAAATTGTGTTCTTAACAATGAGATTCTTTGACGTGGCAAAGGTGACTATTGTCGTTACTATCTTCACGAAGACTGAATGTCTTTGTTTTTATGAGTTATGAACTTTTCTTTAATCTTAACCTAGATATAGTTCTTTATTCGGACTGGGCAGGCAGGCTGTCCTGAGCATTCCGATCTCAAACATCTATTGCGCTATCCCAGTATATTATGCATGAATGGAATGAAGTCTACTCTAAGGATGTCGTCTTCCAAGGCCAGCATATCAAGTTCTTCTCTCAAAAGCTATATCACCATTTTTTGATTGAGCCCGTTACCGCGAGAAGTGACTACAATCTTTCTGTTGTGCCTTCTGGCCGTTTTTATTGCTCAGGCTTGGAGTAATGAGCCAGCACCCTGGTGAGCCCCCCCCCACTATATCCATGCCATCACATGTTTTAAATACGTGTGGGTGTCAACCAAATTAGTTTTTTTTCCTAACGTGGATTGAGGTGAAGGCTGATATGAACTAACTAACTAAAAACTATCTCATTGGCTCAATCGAAACCGTAGGTACATGGCCGCGTGAACATAAACTCTCCATACATCCCTTTCCTGAGCTAACGTTATCCAATCATCCCTTGTATAATCTACTTCCCTCAAATCGTGGATAATGTTATTCTCTCGCCTATTTCTTGGTCTACCAACTTGCCGTTTTCCCTCCGGTTTTCCTACAAGAAGCTTACATGCACCTCTTCTATTCGCCATTCGTGCCACATGTCCTGCCCATCGCAGTTGTAATCAGTTTTATCTCGTTCCTTATAGGCTATATTGATACGATAAGGGTGATATGAGAAGAATAAATGATAAATGATATGAATATGAAGGAAGAGAGAATGGTAAGTGCTGGTGAGACGAAATTCGAGAAATTAGAGAACTCCGAGAAAGCTCCGAAAACCCCTGTAGGGCCCATCAGCAATACGCATGTGGAACCACTAGGATTCGAACCTGGGATCGCAGTCGAGGCAATATATACAGCGCAATATTTACCTAATCTAGAATTTTCATAATATCACGAGTGATTTCCAAATCATCGATAAATTAACGAGTCAATTGTAAATTAAGAGTGTCATTTGTCATGACTGTGTAACGATAAAAATTAAGCTGTTTACTCAAAAAAACATTATTTAAATGCATTTTTTTAAAATATTTGTATCTATATTTAATGTAAACGCCGATTTTTGAAAACAAATCAGAAATGAGCGGTTATATTTCATTTGTTTATCCACTGCAACCCTATCATATTATTTATTGCCAAATAGGATCGCAATATTGTAAGAATGCACCCTAGTGGAGAAAAAATTAAACACATCAAACTGTATATTATAACCAACATTATATGTTATTAATTTATTTTTATAGTAAACAATTCAGTAAAATCATTATTTAAAAACACAATTATTGATAACACAATTATCGAAGGAATCTGTTCATTATTTGCTATTTTCAATGTACCGGTATTCGTTGGAGTGTCAGTCACTGCAAAATAATGCTCTGACCTGTTCAGAATATTAAAAAATAGGAGCTTTCTTTATCACAAAAGCAGAAAGTGGTAAAGAGAATTCGATAAAGATCAAGGTGAAACACGACTGTCATTGGTTGCAAAACAAAATTCATTGAAACGTGATTGGTCATTGACTCCCATTTGGGGCATGAGTTAAATAGTCATAAGTAATACCACGAGTGATTTACAAATTATCGATAAATTCACGACTCACGAAGTGAGGAGTGAATTTATCTAGAGAATTTGGAAATCAAGAGTGGCATTTGTTAGGACTATTTAACGAATAAAATTAAGCTGTATACTCAGAAATCATTATTTAACTATAGTTATTTTAAAATATTCATATATTTAATGTAAACGGCGATGTTTGAAAGCAAATGAAAAACGATTGGTACGCTTCGTTTACTTATTTTGTTCGATCACTGCATCCAGATCATAATATTATTTATTGCCAAAAGATCACAGTGTTGTAAGAATGCACCCTAGTGGAGAAATTTATAGCCAACGTAATAGATATTAATAAATTTCTGATGTCCTATGATATAAATATGTCAATTATATTATTCTGCGTCATTCCCTGGAAAATAATTCGTTTAAGAAAGTGTAAACAGTGTTTTAATTATTTTTTTTTTGCGGTATAATCAATTGTTACAAATGTTTTTATATTATCTCTCGTATGCGCCACGTGTTGACATTCATGCACTATAGGCCTATATACAATCTGGTAGACGTATTTCTTAGAGAGTCAGTCGCTGCAAAATAATGCTATGACCTATTCAGAATGTTAAAAAGGAGGTGCTTTCTTTATTATGATAAACTTTAGTTGGTAAATTTTAGGCGAAACACGACTGTGATTGGTTGTAAATAAAAAATAATTGAAATGTGATTGGTCATTGACTCCCATTTGGGGCATGAGTTAAATAGTATAATTCTGTACATATTGTTTACATATTAATATATTGATGTAAAATGTGGCAGATAAATGAAACAAGATAATAGAGTTAGATTACTAAATAATTTAATTTGACAAATATTCAATTCTAATAATAACATACCTCGTACATTCATCGTCATGAGATAAGAGATGTCAACGACGTGAAATGTGTATACAATCCCACCTATTTCATGGTTTAATAGGCTAATTAACTAACGAACTAACTCACTGGCACTATCGAATCCTTTAAGTTCATGGCCGCGCGGACATAAACTCTCCACACATCCCTATCCTGAGATGTTTTCCAATCATTCCTTGTATAATCCACTTCCCTCAAAACATGGTTAATGTTTTTCTTCCGCCTCATTCTTGGTCTACCAACTGGGCGTTTTCCCTCTGGTTTTCCTACAAGAAGCTTACATGCACATCTTTCATTCCCCATTCGTGTCACATGTCGTGCCCATTGCAGTCTACGAGACTTAATTGTTCTTATTATAACTTATCTGGCTTCCTAAAAAGAACATGTAGTTCATTGTTATGTAGTCTTCTCCATTCACCTGTCTATTCATCTTTCTTTGGTCCGAAAATTTTTCCAAGACATTTATACTCAAATACTCGTAATTTCCTTTCCTCCCTTAAAATAAGAGTCAATGTTTCGCATCCATATAATATAACTGGTAGAATTACACTTTTATATATTTTCAGTTTAACGTTTTTTGAAAGGAGTTGAGACGACAAGAGTCCCTGTAATGTATAATAGCATGCATTTCCAGTTATATGGATGCGAAACATGGACTCTTACTTTAGGGGGGGAAAGAAGATTACGAGTATTTGAGAATAAAGTTCTTAGGACAATTTTTAGATCAAAGAGAGATGAACTGACAGGTGAATAGGTTAATGGGCCATGTAGTTGAAATTAAGAAATTAGGCTTACTTAAGAAATCTCTACATATATTCCATAATAATGGGAAGCAGAAGCGAAGAAATGTTAAAAGTACAATACAATCCAACAAAAACTGCTATAATCTCTAGGATTCAATGTCTACCTAGGTCCCTAAATAGATGTGTAATTAATTATTTTCAGTTATTCGCTATTGATAAATAAGTCTGCTTGCTAATTACGTGAAAATATCTAATGTAAGTTCCTTACAGTTGTTTATAAGTCAAGATTCAAGGGCCATCGCGATGCATCGTAATAAATATGGTGCTAGAAAGTTTATTCAAGACTATCCGCTCTTAAAATGATCCTCATCAAAACAAAACCATGTGATCTGCTCGTTTTTCATTAATTATGGACACCGACGTACGATATACAGGCAGTAAGTACGCGAAAAAGTAGTTCCCTTCATTAAATTAAAAATATGTTCTCTGAATATACTTATGTTTCTTCGTGAATTAAAATAATAATATTCAAAACATAAAAAATATTCTAAAATATACCTAATCAATAATTACAACTTAAATAGTTTATTACATATGGATGATGTATTTGAGGCATGCTTCAGTATATTCTGATACAACAAAATGGCTGAAGGTTTCGAGTCTTCCGTTGCTGTGTCGTCATCTAAATTTTTAAAACATAAGTCTGGCATAGCTATGACTATTGATAAAAAAAAGTTACTCGTATTTTAAATGTGTTACACAAGTTCAGTGAAAAATCTCACCAGTTTTCTTGTAATCTGCCCCATTCAACGATCACATGTCATATACTTCACACGTGCTCCCTGTCAATGTGACAGTGATTGTGGCGCGAATGGCGGACGGATACAATTGGCGTTTAAAATGTTAAGATCACTCTAAGAGCGGATAAGGTATAAATGTTTTCTCAACTATTTCAGTTAGCATAATTATGTCATGTAACTCCGTCTCTGGATTGTACTTGTGTCATTCAGTGCCGAACCTAAGCCCGGACAAAGGAGAAGGGTAAATAACCTTGGGATATATATCAATGTAGAGTGGATGTAACTGTTAAAACCCAAGAATACTTTAGCTGTTAGTTTATCTGGCAGTGCTACCAGCAAATCCTATCCCATATGGAGAAGAGCGAGGACGAGTACCTGGCGCATAAAAACTGGGTACTCTCGGTTAAGGCATGGTAATCCTAATAGATGAGTCCCGGGTCCTCCAGGTTGGGGATTGGGTGTGGCATTGACAATTCCACCCCGTAAATAAATAACACTGGTCAACATGATTTTTGTCTCATGAGTTATAATAGTTGTACTTAATGCAGTTTTTTTTATCGTGTTTTCTAATATGTATTCGGAATTTCTCCATCGTCCACTTTTTTTTATTTCAATTTCAATTATTGGATTTAAATAATTATTTTTTTAATGAACGATTTTTCGTCAATTTGCCCATTGTAAAATAAAACCAAATGAGTTAACTCAGGAGATTTCAGCTATGGAAAAGAGATATCAAGGCAAATGGAATCCTAATATGCTGGCCGATTATTGTTGGACCATCAATAGGGATGCTCCACAGGCGAAATATAGGAGAAAATCGTCATTTCTTACATTCTAGGTGAGTTCGAATGTTCGAATATGTAGTTACGAATGTAGAAAATATTAAATTGTTTGAAATTATAAATTCCTGTCTCTTGAAAACCTTGCGTGATGGAGAAAACCCGATATTATATTTGAATTCAGGAGAAAAAATACTATCAGAATCACATATTTTTCTTTCTGAGACAAAAAAAAAGTTTATTTTTTGTTGCTCAGTGTAATCCGTCGAGAAGCCGGACTGAACGACTAAATACAAGGAAAAAAGGCTAACAATTTGAAAGTATGTACATGGAATGTACTGTCTTCATGGGCAGGACATATCCAGAGAATGTAAAATAGTGAAACTGTTAATGGACCTTCCAGATGGAAGAAGAAACGTTGGAAGACCTAAAGCTAGGTGGACGGATGGAGTTTTGGAAGATGCCCAAAGACTTAAAATTTGAAATTATGACTCGACCCGGGTTGTTATGCCAAATATGATTAAATATGTCATATATCATGTACAATTTCTAAAAATAAATAGCAGACCATCTTTGCTCTCACAATATAATTGTCAATTGAGTCAAGTGAAAATTTAGTACTTACTTTAAATTTATAATAATATTAGTAGGTAATATTATTACTATGTGATATAAATAATAGTTTTAAAAAAACTAAAACAACACGCTTTATTAGAAAACCGAACTAAAAAAAGAAAAATAATTTTAATTTCCAACACGCTTGGGATAAAATTAAAGTGGTCAACAAAAAAAAAAGCATCTACAACACATATAGAATAAAACTAGAGTTATCAACAAAAAGAAAATAATTTTACCATCAAAAACGTGGGGTGCTCTATATCAATTAATATATTTGATAATAAATAGATATTGGTAAAAGTAAAGTCTCTAAGAAGAAAATGTAAAAATCATAAAGAGCACCCCACGCTTTTGATGGTAAAATTATTTTCTTTTTGTTGATAACTCTAGTTTTATTCTATATGTGTTGGAGATGATTTTTTTTTGTTGACCACTTTAATTTTACCCCAAGCGTGTTGGAAATTAAAATTATTTTTCATTTTTTTAGTTCGGTTTTCTAATAAAGCGTGTTGTTTTAGTTTTTTAAAACTATTATTTATTTTTTAGTTTTAATATTTTACACAATAAGATAAAAATGTAAATATCTTTAAATTCGATACTATTGTAGTATGAGCTAAAAGTAATATTCTTCTAAACAAAAATCCTCCCAGCCGGATTTGAACCAGCGACCTATGGATTACTGAAATTATATACCACCGCTGTACCAATGAGCTCTTACAACGATTGACTAAAAAGTCGACATGTCCGCAACCTATTATACCAGTTTTCATTTTTTTTCTGGTGATTCTGGCCAGGATTTTAGAAACAAAATGTGAAATTATCGTATTGTCGCGGGTCCTTTACAAGTATACAAAGTTTCAAGTCGATCCAATGTTTCTAAGTGGGTGAAAATCGTGTTCAAAGATTCCGTTACATAGATACAAAGACACTTTTTTTTTATTTTCTGATGATTCTGGCTAGGATTTTAGAAAATAAATATGAAATTATTGCATTGTCACGGGTCCTTTACAAGTATACAAAGTTTCAAGTCGATCCAATGTTTCTAAGTCGGTGAAAATCGTGTTCAAAGATTCCGTTACATAGATACAAAGTCACTTTTTTTTATTTTCTGATAATTCTGGCCAGGATTTTAGAAAAAATACATTATTGTATTGTCACGGGTCTTTTACAAGTATACAAAGATTCATGTCGATCCAATGATTTTAAGTGGGTGAAAATCACGTTGAGTCCCGCGCCGTAGCCGAGCGGTTAAGGTAGGAAGCCTTGGCGCAGAGCTACGGGACTTGCGCTCGTTCGAGTCTCCATGGGGGAAGAAATTTTCTCATAGTATTTCGGCCAGTATGGGACCGGTGCCCACCCAGCATCGTGAGGAAATTGGGTAGCTACAATAAGTAGCGGCTCCAGGTTGAGGAACCAGCTATAACGGCTGGGGGACTCGACATGCTAACCACAAGTCACCCCTACACTGGCTGTTGATCATCTACCTCTGTGATTGACACATGTGGATGTGAAGGGCCAGCAGCCGGCTGGTAAAAGGGCAACCGCTGAAAAGTGGAAAGGCCCTCAATCGGATCGGAAAATCGCGTTGAAAGATTCCGTTACATAAATAAATAGATACAGGTCAAGCTAATATAAAGCGTGTAAAAAGATAAGATTGCAATTCAGATAGTATATATTATTCAATTTTTTGTATGTGAAACCATAACAAAAGACAGTCAACAGTCTAACTTCTCGTTACACTACGTTACAATCTTAGCTTTTAGTACATGAAAATCCTAGCCCTAGTGTTTACGTATAGGCTAACTTATTATATTATTATATTGTACAAATATAACATAAATTGTTATAATCTGATTAATAAGCTTAGGTTGGATGGTCGCGGGTTCGATTCCCGACAGGGTCAGGAATTTTAAACTGGCTTAAACATTCTGACAGTAACAATGGTCAAAGGGTAGACTCAGTCTATAACGGAAATGAGTACCGAAAAAAATTCTTAGGATAAAGGCGGTTGTCACGTATGGCTATCAACCCAGGTGATATCTCGAGCCGATTGTCCCGAAAGGTGGAAACCTTAATTTTCTACTACTCCAAGGACCTCCTAAGAAGGCCAGTATTGGGAATCACTATTCGTTTAACAATATCCTAATAAAAAAATGAATCTGCCAAAACTAGACCTTGGCATTGACCGTCAGCTGTTTTAATCGAAAATCTGCAGCGATGAGACTTCTTACTCAAGTATGCCTAGTGATTCGCAAGGTTTCTCCGAAGGGGCAAGATTTGAACCCGAACCTCTGAATTGATACCCCAGTGAGCTACATATTACGCTACCAAGCAAATCTAGTACAGGCATTTATTTTTCTTGTGTGTGTATATATATATATATATATATATATATATATATATATATATATATAATTCTGCCCGAAGGCAGGTCCTTCACTGCAATCATAGCATTTTCATGCCATACTTGCAGCCTTACTAGGGAATTGTAGGTGTGGTAGCTTCCCGTTGATTTCCACACCGGTGAAGGATGATGATGATAAAGATAAGGATGTTGATGATGATGATGGCCATATGATTTCGGGGACCATTTGGGCCTTAAAGTTTTCCTGACATTTGTCTTACAGTTGAGGAAAAACCCTGATAAAAACCTCACCCAGTAAAACTGCCCCGACCGGGGATCGAACACGGGCCCGCTGCGTGACAAGGCAGGACGCTACCTCGAGACCACAGCGGTGGACAACCATCCACAGTAATTCTGTCCGACTGCAGGTCTTTCACTGTAATCATAGCATTTTCAATTTATGCTTTGGAGCTTTACTAGGGAATTATAAGTGTGGTAACTTCCCGTTGCTTTCCACACACACACACACACACACACACACACACACATATATATATATATAGAATGATAAGAAAAATAAATGCCTGGACGGGATTCGAACCCGGAATTCTGAGTCTGTACCTCAGCGTGTTATCCATTACACCATCAGGCGAATCCAATTCAAACACTTATTTTTCTTATATATGTATTATATTCTCCATTATTACTAGATGTCGCGAGAACTCGGTCTTCACTGCCATCTAGTAGCTGACTATAACAAGTAAGCAAATTAAAGAGAATATTTTTACTTTATAGCAGTGACGCTTTATCGATGTTATAATTAAATGTTTAACATTGACAATGCAAGCTTAATATGGAATGATAAGAAAAATAAATGCCTGGACGGGATATATATATATATATATATATATATATATATATATATTTTCTCTATTATGTAACGGGAACTCGGTCTCCACTGCAATCTAGTACAAGCTCCTATAACAAATAAGCAAATTAAAGAGAATATTTTCACTTTATAGCAGTGACGCTTTTTCGATGCTGTAATTATATGATTTATGCGCTGTCATACCATTCATCCGATTGTGATGGGGCTTTTTGCAAAATGTTTAGGAGTTTCCCGGGAAAGTTTTGGGTTAGAAGAGAATTGTAATACCCAAACCCTTCACCCATATAAATCACTCTTTGTAGTGAAAAACGTGAAAAAGTAGCTTTTGGGACGCTTAAATGGCTTATGCTGCCTAAATCATAACAAATACATCAAATCAATGTACACATACTTGAATATCTTAAAAAAACCTTACAAAAGGTCCGCGACAGCATATGTCTATATTTTACGGATAACTCACAATAACGATTTTTTTTATTGATATCAAGAAGATCGGGATAAGTAGATTCCGGGGCAACCGTAGCAGCGCACGGTGGGTATTCTTTAACGAATCTCACAAATAAGAATTTTATCTTCAGTAATTTATGCCAAGAATATCGGGATAAAGCAGATTCCCGGGCAAACGCTGGGTAATCAGCATGGGGTATCTAAAAATAATTACTATATAAATTTATAATTATATTTAATTTTACTTATTAAACTAAACATGAAAACACATTAATTTTTAATTTATTTAGGCGTAACAGCGCACGCCGTGTATTAGCTACTTATTCATAAAACAATAACTAACTAACTCACTCGCACTATCGAACCCGTAGGTTCATGGCCGCGCGGAGACATAAGCTTCCCATACATTCCTATTCTAAGCTAATTGTTTTCCAATCATCCCCTGTATAACATATTTCCCTCAAATCACGGATGTTATTCTCCCACTTCATTCTTGGTCTACTAACTGGGCGTTTTCCTACAAGAAGTTTCCATGCACGTCTTTCATTCTCAATGTGCCACATGTCCTGTCCATTGCAGTCTACGAGACTTAATGGTTCATATTATATCTGGCTTCCAATAAAGACCATACAGTTCATTGTTATGTAGTCTTCTCCATTCACTTGTCTGTTCATCTCTCTTTGACCCAAACATTTTCCTAAGAACTTTATTCTCAGATGCTTGTAATCTCCTTTCCTCCCTTAAAGTAAGAGCCCATGTTTCGCATCCATATAATATAACTAACAGAACAATAGTTTTATATATTTTCACTTTAACGTTTTTGAAAGGAGTTGGGACGTCAAGAGTCTCTGTAATGCATAATAGCACGCATTTCCAGAATTGAGCCTATGTTTAATTCCTTTGTGCATTTCATTCCTTTTTGTGATTATTGTTCCAAGGTATTTGAATTCAGCCACTTCCTCAAAATTTCCCTCATTTGTCATTAGCTGTTGATTTCCAGCATATAATGTATTTCTACCTGTGACCACATATTTAGTTTTATTGATATTTACTTCCAGTCCCAATTTCTGAGTGTTACTCAGTAGTGTTTGCGTGTTGGTCATCTTACAAACAAATTGTAATATTTCAGTATGTCACTAATCTGTGCCTATTTTTTTATTAACGCAGAAATTAATTAATTATTTCATTTTGCTATGTCATGGACATGCGCAGAAATTCCATCCCCGTTCAAAATATTGATTCCCCCAGCTTAATAGCTCCGGGCAGGTCGCAATAGTGTAGCTAGGTTATCTGTAACGCCATATGCTTCAGTTTCATTTCTAGTAGGAGAGATAAATATGTGACGAATGGTGACGTACGTATTATTAACTCAATGAAACCAAGATACCTCCCCTGAATACGTAATAGTGCTTGGCTACTCCTTGTATTTATTGCATTTACTCACGTCGTCAAATAATAATTCTATTTTCAACTTGCCTCTCAGTGCTGTTTCTACTTATTAGTTGTGGTGAAACTGTGATTATTTCTCTGAGTGTAATTTTGTTTCAGAAGATTTCAAGATTCGTTATTTCTTTGTCGTTTTGCTGATGGTGGGCACGGTAACACTACTTTCTATCAAATATATAGGTATATAATTGTTTCGTATTTTTAACTTTTCAACAAAACTACATATCTAAAATCATAAGAATTGTAACGAAGTTATTTACAAAAATGTATTTTAAGAACTCATATTAAAATCTATATAATGTATAAACATCGCTTTAACATCTCCTACAATTGGAGATGCAACCTATTTAACGCACAATTTTCGTGAGCTATAGGATTAAAAAAAAAATTATGGCTCTAAAAGAAGGTGTGTACCGCCATATTGGCAGCCGTATCCGTGTCTTCACTGATTCTAGCTTTAAGTGTCTATTATATAATCGATAACATTGCAAGGCCTATAAATGATCCTCAAATCAGAGTCACTTTAAACGAAAATGACAACGAAAAACCAAATGTTGCAAATCCGTTAACAGAAATACTTTATAATCAATTGTTCCAAAATAAACCTCTGGACATGTGTCCCTCATATTTCAAAGATATTTGTCGATGGGAGTTTTTGGAAGACAAGGATGATAAGAAAATCGATAACGAAACAAATCATAAGCAGAAACATTTGAATGTCGCAATTACGAGATCGTGTCAAATATTTGGAATTGTAAAATATCAAGATGTTTGTTTTTATGTAGGAAAAAGTTTAGAATTTATTGAAGATAGTTCTAGAATTGCTCAAGTACTAAAAGACTGTGAATATGTTAACGATAAAGGATATCCTTGCGTTCTTACAAACAACATGAAAACAGAAAATCAATCACCGAAGAACGTATGTCTTTCTGATAGTAAAACTTTTAAGAATGTCGTAACACATCGATGTAGAGTTCCAGAAAGTATCGATTCTAACAACGATAGTAATGTTATTCCTCTTGAAGATATTATTTACGATGGAAAAATCAACACATTCAGAGATAAAAGTGGGGACATTTCAAGTCTCGACTCTGAACAAGGGAACCAACACAAATCTGGTAGCAACAAAACAACAACTGGAACCAATGCCACGACAGTCGTTTGTCACATTTTACTAGCAGCTCTGTTAATTGTATCAGCATCAATAGCTCTCTATGAAGTATGCCGTGACAGACTATCAGACAAAAAGGTAAATACAATAACCGTTTATCTATTCGAATTTGCGGTGTTTAATATTTTAGTATACTATTGTGCAGTTTTACTTCACAAATCATCAATAAAGTATTAAAATAAACCTGTCCATGGACATTTGATTGACAAAATAATCATTTTTTTCACTTTTTTTGTAATACGGCTTTTTCTTAAAGAAATTTATGATTTTTTTAATGACTAATTCTATAAATGAAGAGACATTTTAAAATAAAATGTTCAAATGGAATATGAAATTTCTTTCGTTTAAATATACTGTAATTGGCAATTCATCATTAATATTGAATCTAGTTTATATTATTTTGCCTTTTGATTCCAAATTATAATTTCGGTAATTCTATCTCCCTGTCCTTTTGGTTATTTTTTCTCCCGATCCATTACTGCATTTATATAGAATTTTGCCTTATCATCCCATGGGGCTAAGGCCTCCTGCCCATTCCATAGGCGAGCTAGTATCACAGTGTTGGTGGTTGATCTCTGGTAGTATTTTTATATAGGATTTTATAATTATCGCACAATCAATATTGATATGTTAAGTGCGAACTGATATTTCTGATGAGATTGAATAGTAACTATACCATGTTATAAGAAATCTTAATAATTGAAGGATATATATGTAAAGTCATCGGTTTGATGTCGGTGCAAAGGAGATCATATAAAAATGACTCGTTCTGCAAATCCTTTAAAATAATAATAATAATAATAATAATAATAATAATAATAATAATAATTTATTTTAGCTGGCAGAGTTAAGGCCATAAGGCCTTCTCTTCCACTCAACCAGCGAATAGTAAAATTATACAAAAATTACGTACATATTACAATTTTAAGATATTATTAAAATACAGACTAAACAAAATACAATGATGATGTAATCTAATACTAGCTAATACTAATAAAAACATAGAATATAATAAAATTAAAATGATATAAAATAAAGTAAGTAGCTTCCTAGATGATTATTAATGGAATGCTCTATATAGTTGTTATGCAGTTAATGTTTTCATTGTGTCGAACTTAAGATATCAGTTAATTTGGATTTAAATAATGATAGCGATTGACAGTCCCTGGCATGACTGGGAAATAAGTTCCATGCTCTAGCCATAGATATTGTGTAAGATTCAGAGTATAGACAGGTCCTGTGTTGTGGTATCAAAAGTAAAGAAGAGTCTTGTGATCTAGTTCCTAAATTGTGATGAGCCGATAAATTTTGAAAACGTGTTGTTAATTAAGTTGGTAAATATGTGTGCAGAATTTGGAATAGTAAGGTATGTGAATGTAAAGTTCTTCTGTCATTTAGGCGTAGCCATGATAAGGCCTGAAATGAAGGAGACACGTGGTCATAACGACGGAGATTGAATATAAATCGAATGCACGCATTATAAGCACGCTGTAGTCTGTCCGATAGATCAACCACTATTAAAGAGCATTTTGAGAGGGTCAATACAAATTTTAACATCTATATTTCAAGCATTTATACAAAGGAAATTTGGCATTCGTTCAGTTTAATATCTCTTGAAGTGGTATTATAATTATTTATCAAAAGCAAAATGTCACTTGATATAGCATAAATGTATATTATTATTTTGTATTTTATTGTTTCTGAATTTGTGTTTTTTTTCGAAATTAATTATATTACATAGACTCTCTCTCTTTCTCTATCTCTCTCACTCTCTTTCTCTCTATCTCTCTCACTCTCTTTCTCTCTATCTCTCTCACTATCTTTCTCTCTCTCTCTCTCTCACTCTCTCTCTCTTTTTGTCTCTTACTCTCTTTCTTTCTCTTTTCGCTCTCTCCTTTCTCTTGTTTCTCTTTCTCTCTCACTCTCTCTATCTTTATCTCTCTCTTTCTCTCACTCTCTCTCTATGTCGTAAAGGCAAACTCCAGTAGAGTCAAATTTAATTAATAATAATAAATGTACTCGTATCGAAATAAAGTATCAACATTCGTTATTGAGATGTAGGAATTATTTTATGTAAGCAAATATCTTATTTAGTGGGGAAATGTCCCCGTACTGTTTTATGTAAATCGCACGGGCTACCCTGTTTATTGGTGAATTTTGAAAACAATATGTAAAAATGTAAGTAATATCCATATTTAAAATATAATTATATTCTTTGTATCTATATTGAATCGTCAAGAGGATTAGTTTAAAAAATACCAAGGCATTTGACATATGACAAATTTGTATTAAAAATTGTATACAAAAATGAAAAGAAAATTTTGTTTACTACTAAATGTCTCTTTAGCGTATATCACACATCAGCCTTAAAATTAAAAAGCTAACAAGAATAATGCACCTTAACCTTACTTGTTCTTCGCCCCCAAACCTCTTCTGTATTATCTATAAGTATTACCCGCAAATTATTTGCCATAGCTATTAGAAGTCGCTAAACATTGAGTAGTTTACTATGATCGATGAATAACGCACCCTTCGAATTGTTTAGTTATGTAATAGTTTCATAGCAACTTGTAAACATCCAATTAAAAAGAGTCATAAGTAGGGCAAGGCATTTAATGACCTATAAATTGGTAAAAAATGCAAAATAAAAAATGCATTTATGACCTAAAAAATGCAAAAAAATTACCGATAAAATAAAAAAAATGAAAAAACGTTAAGAATTACCAATAAAAATACTATTTATTAGATTAAGTACTCACTTGATTACTGAATTACATAAAATTTAACTTAACATCAAAATATTAAAAGAAAAGTATAAATACATATTACAGTACCTTTTATTGCAGAAAATCCATTTCAATTACACAGTGCACTTTTACAGCAATTTTGAATTACAGTCAACAATCAGAATAAGGGTAGAAGCTAGCATAAGCTCTAAGAAATTTAATAAAATTCCTAGAAGTGGGCAAGATCATTATGCACATACCTTGAAAAATAGGGGTAGTAGTTAGCAAAACAACTACTTAATTCCAAGAAATTGTATTGACAAGGAAAAATACTGAATTATAATAAAAATCTTAAATCAAATACAAATAATGTCACAGCCTTCCGGAAAAGTGTAAAAAATGCTCAAAATGACCTAAAAATTGCCAAAAAATTACCTATCCCTAAAAAAGTTAAGAAGATGCAAAAAATGCCCTAACAAATTGCTTTTATTTAATCCGATTTTTAATGCCGTACATTTTCATATATGCAAGCAATGTTTCAACCTTCATAAGAAAAAGATGCAAAATCATTAATTGCCTTGCCCTAGTCATAAATGGCATGTCTTAAGGCGAGACGGTAGGCCCTACCCCATCAATGTTAAAACATGTGAATTTGAGGTCCATTTTCTCAGGCACTAGATGGATTGTAATGAAATTTTTATAGCATATTAAAAGCGGCTTGTAAAGACCACTGAACCTCAGTCAAACTTGTATATAAACATTAATGTCTTATATAATTTTTTGTCATTAGTCCCTTTTTTATTTAAAAATACTTTTAAAAAATCATGAGTGAGGATCTATACACGAGATCATGCTTGTGATTCCACAGCTTTAGTATAGTAAAAGCTCCTTATTCGCGTTTTCATTAATCGCGGGTAAAAAAATTTCGACACAGTTCCTGTATTCGTGGCTAAAAATGTCTTTATTCGCGGATCCCGTCAATATATTAGAAGGATTAGTATCGTTTATTAATGCATCGGTAACTTTTTTTTACTGCAGGCACGTGTCAAGGCGGCTTTTACAAAGAGCGATTCAAACCAATTGGACAAATTAATATCAAAGTAAAACAAGCCTTATTGTCATTAAGCCTAAAGTTCGTTGTTACAAGCCGTATTTTAAGTGCCAATTATGTCCGTTGATAAATGCCGCCCTCGCCATGATCTATGTTTTATTGTTTCAACTTGCCATTCGTTGCAATAATTTTGATTAAATAACACGGCTTCTGCTTTGTTGCCAATTTATAATATCGAGTAAAAGGAAAGAAAATTATTCCGAAGCGGAAAAAAGTAGTGTTGCTGCTTGAAGTAAAAATATAATTGTTTGGCCGTTTGCATGTTGGCAAGTCGATTGCATCTATATCACGCTGTTTCAACGTTAATGAAATAACTGTACAATTCATTAAGAAATCCGAACACAAAATAAGAAATTCTATCGCTGAATTCATAGTTAAACATCAATCTGAATTGAAAGACCTTATAAAAGCGGCAAAACAGAAAAAAAAAATACTAAGTTCTTTAAGCCCTTGCCTAAGTCTGACAGTAATAATTGATATAAATTGTTCAAAATTGATTTTATTTTGATAATTTTTATTTTATTTCGGTACCTGGGAACGTAACCCCTATATACCCAACAAAGTACCATTACATACTCGCGGCATATTTGCGGAACATATCCCCCGCAAATAAGGAGTTTTTACTGTATAACTAGGTTTGCTGCTTTTAAAAAATGCATGTAAATATCTCTAATAGTTCCTGAAATAATGGGGCTGTTTGAAAATTTTCACTTTCGAGAAAACAAGGTTTAAAATTTGCAACATGCAACTTACAATTTCTTGCCTGAAGGGTGACTAGAAGCAGCCTGAACCATAATCAGGGTCCTCATCATCTTTTAAGCCACCCAGCTTTCTTCTTGCCTCCTTAGACATCTGCAGAGCAGCATATCCTGACTTGGCGATATGTACCTTGTCAAGTTCTTCCTTCCAGGTGACATGCCTAACTCTTGGAGGACTTTTAGTCTTGCAATATTACCATTATTCCAAGTAATTATTGCATCTGACACACCTCTCTGAAGAGTCTTGAAACCAACAAATACCTTTTTTTTTTTTTTTGGAATTATAATCCAGATGGTGTTATTGAAGGCCTCGTTAACATTTTGCGTTTTCCCATGAAGACACTTTTTCAGAAGATCGGGATGGGCTAGATCTCTGTAAATCAAATTGAGTTCTTCCATAATTGCCTCAGGGATGCAACGCTTATGTGTGAATTTGTCGAGGGTGCCAGCTGCTTCTGCCTATGTATATTTACACCACGCATTAGGTGGGGGAGGACACAGACAATGATCTAACTTCTCAACAGTGAACATACGATGGAAGAATGTGGCCCAGACAGCTCTCTTCATTGCCTCCAAGTCTCCGGAATTATCCATAATTGCTCATCTGTAATAATCTTGGACTTCACCCATAACTTTATCTGTGAGTCTATATTTCATAGATTTGTTATCCAAAAGTGTCTGTTCTCCCAGTTTATTTTTCAAATTTTAAAGACATGTACCCATCCTCTTTTTCGCATGAGCTATATATTCTAGCTTCTTTATAGGGACATTGTACGGCTTACTTTGGCAAACAGCATTGAAAGATTTGCTGCCTCCATCACCTAAATATTCAATATATCTTACACCTCTCTCTGCCTCGGATCTATTGAAAACAGCTATAGCAGCAACTACTTCCATGTTCCCACTAGAACCTTCATCATTTTTCAAACATGTAGCCCCACTAAGAGCTATTTTTGCTCATCTTTACCTAGCATTGTGTATCCATGGCAATACTTGGTATGAACTTGGAAACCCACCAACTTACCAGTGTCGACACTCGTTGCAGTGGAATAACCATTTTTTTGTCTTTTTTTTTTTTTTTTTTTTTTTGCTAGCTTCCATCGAATGCAATGACAATGTCTGTCATTTTCACTTACTTCTGCTGCTTCTAAAGCAGCAGATTTCATTGATTCCTCTGCATTCAATATATAATTGGGGTACATGTAACACTTTGTAGGCGGTTTTGGTAAATTCATTACACTACACAGTAATTTGCCAGTTGTAATTCCCTTGTCTACGCATCGTAAGCCATAAACTAACCTCACATTTGTTTCATATAAATCACTGTCTGAACACTTTTGTGAGGTAAAAAATTATTTTTCGCTAGTACAATTAATGCATAGAATTTTCAATTTACAAACTAAACCAACTCTAACACTTGCGTCTTCAGACAAACAAATCAGACCACCACACAAATTACATACCATTTCAGACAGAACTGTTTGTAATATATCTAAATCAATTATGACGTTAGTATTACCATTTTCTATTATTTTCCTTTCAGAGACACTAAGTGGAGCTTCACATGCTTGAGGTCTACTGCTATTATATTAATTTTCAATAGACAAAGGCACTGTTCAAGTGTGTTGATTGCCATTGAATTTACGTATCTTGAACATCCCTTTTCGTTTCGTCATTGTAGGAAACACAAACAACACCACTTTATAAATAATACGACTTGTAACACGTAAAAAAATTACAAGAAACAACGCTTGCACATACTAGAAACCATAGTTTCGCGCACAGGAGCACACGGCTAAAGAACAAACAAGCGATTGTGGAGATATCCGACTATCGAAATGTTCTCGACTATCGATATGAGCAATGACAGTGCCACCAACACATGATACTGAAACTCCACTACAGAACAAAAAAAAAACTGCTTGCTAATTGAAATACAACCAGAGATATCTAACATTTTGTGTAAGGGTGTATAATGACTATTTAACTCATGCCCCAAATGGGAGTCAATGACCAATCACGTTTCAATGATTTCGTTTTACAACCAATCAGAATCGTGTTTCACCAAATATTTATCAGTGTTATGATTACCATATTAAAGAAAGCTCCTCCTTACAATATTGCGTTCCTTTGGCAATAAATAGTATGATCTGGTTGCAGTGATAAACAAATGAAGCAGTAGAAGCGTACCTATCGTTTCTCATTTGTTTTCAAACATCGCCGTTTACATTAAATATATAAATATTTTAAAATAACTATAGTTAAATAATGATTTGTGAGTAAACAGCTTAATTTTATTCGTTAAATAGTCCTAACAAATGCCACTCTTGATTTCCAAATTCTCTAGATAAATTCACTCCTCACTTCGTGAGTCGTGAATTTATCGATAATTTGGAAATCACTCGTGGCATTACTTATGATAACAGGTTGACAGTTGTCAATAAAAAAATAATAATTAACGGACTTATAATTGACGTTCAGTAAAAACCGCATACAGAATTTTTCATAAAAGAACAGACTATTTAATTATAAAAAACAAAAATTGATTTTTTTTTTCAAATTTTCGCCTGCCGCCTTACCTTAAACTTAGCGAATATTATGTAGGCCTAATATCTACTTAACAATAAAGTTCAACAACAGTTATGGGTTGAAATAAATTTATAATAAAATTCAAATATATACCGTCTTTGGCCAGTGACGTCGTCCTCAACTTGTAAAAAGATGTACATGTGCTCTTCTTTTCCTGAAGGCCTTTCGGAATACCTATTCCATCATTAGCAGGTATAGTTCTTCGTTACATTTGTTGAGATGTTCTCAATGATGTTGGTCTTGATGATGTAGTGTTATCCGTAACTACAACACTACATCAAGACCAACATCGTCGAAAACATCTCAACAAATGTAGCGAAGAACTATACCTGCTGATGAAGGAATAGATATTCTGAAAGGTCTTCAGCAAAAGAAAAGCACACACATCTTTTTACAAGTTGAGGACGACAGCACTGACCAAAGAAGGTATATATTTGAATTGTATCATATGACTATCCACCTCAATGGTTTTAAACAATGTGTTTTATTAGTATTAAATTGACTATGTAATAATACTTTTTTAAGTAGCTCTATTCTTCCAATCAATTTTTAACTTCTCCAGCATATAATTTCACAACAGAATAGGCCTACAGAGTGTAACAAAACTCAATGAAAAATTTTGAGGAATGCATTCCTCATACTGAGATAAGGAAAGAAGTGTAGTAGGGCCTACAACATGAGTCCCAAAATTTATAATCACAGAGTTATTCCAACTTTTAAGAATGTTAGTGAAAATCTATCGCATAAGCGGCGATAGATTCAATCAAAATTCTTTCGATCTGGCAATCTGCGCGTTGGGTATTGTTCCTGATTCAAAACGACGCGACGCGTCCGCCAAATCGTACACGTAATGCATACAGGCTAATTCTTCATTTGTATACATCACAACTGTGTATAACCAATAGAAAACAGACTGCCAATTACTATTGTACACTTTACTATTGTCTGTCCAGCCTAAGAAGCACACTTTGACATTTAACTTCCGAATCTATTTCTCATCGCAGCACGTCATTGTAGACCGGCGTCAACTGTTTGTTACAAGCCGATAAATTAATGCACAACAATATATTAATTTTTAATATTACTTACTTACTTACTCACTGGCACTATCGAACCCGTAGGTTCATTGCCGCGCGGACATAAGCTCTCCATACATCCCTATCCTGAGCTAATGCTTTCCAATCACTCCCTGTATAATCTACTTCCCTCAAATCATAGTTAATGTTATTCTCCCACCTCATTCTTGGTCTACCAACTGGGCGTTTTCCCTCTGGCTTTCCTACAAGAAGCTTCCATGCAAGTCTTTCATTCCCCATACGTGCAACATGTCCTGCCCAACGCAGTCTACGAGACTTAACTGTTCTTATTATATCTGGCTTCCTATAAAGACCATGTAGTTCATTGTTATGTAGTCTTCTCCATTCACCTGTCTGTTCATCTCTCTTTGGTCCAAAAATTTTCCTAAGTACTTTATTCTCAAATATTTGTAATCTCCTTTCCTCCCTTAAATTGCGGGTTGTATTAATAAATACAATGGTATGTCGAAAACGAATTAAATTATAATTTTATAATTAAAGTAATTATATAATATAATTTTGACCACACGTTTTATCACCGAGTTAAGTTACCATAAACTATACGACAGCCGCTATATTGTGTAACTGGCAGTCAACTTCCTCTGAAGAATCGATTAGTTTCAAACAAATGCGAATATTTACTTACTCTCCGACCTTCGAAGAAACATGTAGGTGTATACTGTATTCTGATCAACTATAGTGAATATAAATAGCTTCAAATACGTAATTATATTAATCGAATACATTATCTATATGTTCGCTTCCTCTGAACTGTGCTTTGGCCATGAACGAAACACAGTAACTACAGCAGTCCATTTGTTTTCCTCAAGTGTGTTCCTTAGGCTGGACAGACTATAACCTATCTCAGCACACTATAAACCACTAAAATCAGACTTCAGACAATAACAGCCTCCTTTTAGGGTCAATTTCACCAACATAGGTAACTGTATTACGCCAGTTTTCTCCATGTATAATGCATAGCTTAAACTGGCGTAATGCAGTTACCTGTGTTGGTGAAACCGACCCTTAGTATTCTATTGGTACCGATGACCAGTATGGCATCTTGGACCAAGTCTTTAGGTTTTTATTTTAGGTAGGAAGGTGTCTAGTTTTCACTAGGAGACTGTCCTCTCCAAGTTATCTATGTGTTCTGAAGGGGTAACTGTGGGTGTCTTTTGTTTGATTTTATGCATTTTCTGACCCTCTGCGTTTTTAGGTGTTTATCTTCACAGTGTTGTGTTAGTGGTATTTGGTATTGGAGTGCATAGTTGTGTTGTGTGTTGCCTATGGATCGGATTAATCTATTGTCACGTGTTGCGTAAGTTTGTGTGGTTTTTCATGCTATTTGTCTGATGTACTCTCATAAGTATGGTAGGTCTGCTATGTCATGGAGTAGGGTGATCTGTGTTTGTATTTCTTCTCGTAAGATGATTCCTAGTGTTTTATTTTGTACTATTTGTAGTGGGTTTAAATGGCAGTTTTATGGCATATCCCCAGGCTGGGCAAACATATGTCATGACTCATGAGTAGGGCTCGGAAGTTGACGACCTATAAAAGACACTTAAAAATGTCTAAAGATATCCCAAAAAAATACTTAAAAACTAAAAAAAGGACGTAGGCTAATAATGCAATTCAAATTAAACAACAATTTTACTTTCAACTTTATTTTAATGAATATAATATATATATAGTCCACCGCTGTGGTCTCGATGTAGCGTGCTGCCTTGTCACGCAGCGGGCCCGGGTTCGATCCCGGTTGGGGCAGTTTTTCTGGGTGAGGTTTTTATCGGGGTTTTTCCTCACATGTAAGACAAATGTCAGGAAAATTTTAAGGCCCAAACGGTCCCCGAAATCATATGGTCATCATCATCATACTTATCATTATCATCATCATCCTTCACCGGTGTGGAAAGCAACAGGAAGCTACCACACCTACAATTCCCTAGTAAAGCTGCAAGCATAGCATCAAAATGCTATGATTGCAGTGAAGGACCTATCTCCGGGCAGAATTACTATGGATGGATGGATATATATATATAAATTCAACATAGTTTGAAAAGGAATTGTGTATTCATTAAAAAGAAAGTTCTTGGAGAATTTAAAATGAACGATTTTCCCCGCATAGGATGAATTCAGCAAACCCGCAATTGATAACCTGCAGAAAGAAATTGAAATTGGTGTAACTATAAGCATATTTGACTTAACTTCACTAGAATTACAAAAATTGAACTTCGGAAAACTTAGCTCAGTTGGCATTACAGTATATATCACAATGGTCATCTCCAGGTTCTTATGTTTAAAGGATCGCCGTTTTTGTGACAGCACATTAAGAAACATTGAGAAGCTTCTCTGTAGTCAAAAGAAGGTATATTAAAAAAAAAGGTAAACTCCTAAAAAAACTAAAAAGGATCAATAAGCCATTTTCTGGCCTACAAAGACCCAAAATATATTATATATAATGTTAGGCCTCGTTTTTAGATATAAAATATTAAAAAAAAAAAAAAAAAAAAAAAAGGATTTTTACGCGATAGTGCGTTTTGTCGTACTTACAGCAATGGCGACCATGATTGAAAGTTCAACTTCCTATATTTCGGGATTGCCAACCTAAATACTATATCGTAATATTACATATTACAAAAACCTCGTGCGGAAAGTAAAATCACAGCCCTTTATACATACTACGTACAATGTATATACAAAAATATATTCAAACGGTAGTGTTAACATACATTATACGAAACAAATAACTGAACTTTATTTGAAACAATATAAAACAATAAATAATTACTTGACGTAATTTTATACCTGATTGGTGTCTCGGCCTGCTGTAGTCTCAACTAATAAACATTGCCCACACTGTTAACGTTAGCCAGTTGTTTATAATGAAAGCAAATATTTCCAACGAAAATGTTATTATTTTGAAAACACCATCGCGCAAAATATAATGTACAACGCACGTTTGTGAAGTGTTTCACACAAATCCAGCACCAATATACATTAACAATATACGTGAGTCTTGAATTTTTATCCACATGTCGTCATGCAGTAATATTCATAATAGTTCGAATACCGACAACTCTGTAATTATAAATTTCCGAACCCATGTTTAGTACACTCCTTTTCTTCTCTCAATATATAAGGAATTCATTCATGAAATTTTGTCGTTATGTTTTGATACACACTATATATTAGTCATTCAAAATATCTCTGCAAGTGGAAGAATTACGAAGCTCTGTTTGTTGCTACACGTGATGTCATATAAGGCAGTGTACACTGTCAGCGTCCCACGTCCCATTCCCCTTTGCACTTATAGATAGCAGTGTCACGTGTTCTATTCCTTCATAAACACGACTGCAGTGTCCTCCGTCAACAACTGCGCTTACTTCTTAAACGGGTAATAACTATCTTTTGTTTTCAGAATTAGGTATAGGGCCTATATTTAATTTCGATTATTATTAAGTTAAGTCTCGACTATTTATTTTATTTATTTATTTATTTATCCTGTTAGAGTTAAGCTCATGTGGCCTTCTCTTCCACTCACCAGGACAAACACATGGAATTTAAATACAAAAAATAATATTACATACTAAACAATAAATTATCTGGTCAAACTGAACAATAATAAAAATAATGTCTAACAATATAATAAAATTAAAGACAAATTAAATTAAAACTAATCAAAGGCGATACTCAAGGCATATAGTACAAATAGGGAATGAAACTGGAGCATGACAACTTATTATAGGTAGGAACTAATAGGAAAGCGCATAGTAGGCAGGAGAAAACGGAGATGGGAGAATGACATTAACTATGATATGGGGGAGGTGAATTACACAGTAAATTAGTGGAAAATTTTGCTCAGGATTGGGATGTACGGAGAGTTTATGTCCGCGCGGCCATGAACCTCCGGGTTCGATAGTGCCAGCGAGTGTATTATGTCTTTTTGATGGTAAATCACACTGAGCAACACAAAATAAACTTTTTTTTGTGTCAGAAAGAAAAATATGTAATTCTGATAGTACTTTTTCTCCTGAATTCAAATATGATATCGGGTTTTCTCCATCACGCAAGGTTTCCGAGAGACAGGTATTTATAATTTCAAACACTTTTCTTTTCCGTAGCTGAAATCTCCTGATGAAAGTGTTCCCCGTGCTCATCGCTCACTGAGCCAAGATAATAAATGGACGAAAAAAAAAAAGAAGTATTTAAATCTATTAATTGAAATTGAAATTAAAAAAACTGTGGGTGATGGAGAAATTCCGAATACATATTTGAAAACACGATAAAAAACTATTGGTACTCATGAGACAAAAAAAATCATGTTGACCAGTGTCATTAGCGGATATTCATTACGTGGACAGGTTTTATTTTAATAGCCTGTTAGCTTTTGCATGAGCTAATGAGATAACTGTCTCCCTTATGGCATATCTAAGGATGACTTCTTTTGTTTAATTTTTGTGATTGATAGTAATTTGTGCAGATTGGTTACAATCTAGAGTATATCAAATTGGATGTATATTATTATGATTTGGTGCAAATAAAATGACGACAAATCATAATAATAATTTGACAAAAAGGTTAGTTTTGTGCACATTGGGTACGATATATACCCAATATGGCTACTCAAACTCTTGTAATAACACGTTTAAAATAGTGAAAACTAATGAAATTTGATTACCAATATGCATAACATTTTATGCATTTATTAAAACAAATTAATCTAACTGCAAATGATCTTGAAGAAGATTTTCGGGCTGCAGGCCGTGGTCGTGAGGCTTGTAGTTCCCCAGACGCAGGCTCTGGCGAAACGTCGGAGAACTACAAGCCTCACGACCACGGCCTACAGCCCGAAAATCTTCAAGATCATCATGGCATCTCCGGCCGTGAAAGTCTACGTCAATACACTAACTTCAAATGTTTAACAGATGTACGAACTAAATTTAAGGAATTTATAGTTGACGACTAATGTAAAAAAAAAATCTTTAACTGTGCTAATTTGAGTCATATGAGAAAATGTTGTTGTTTTCAAATAGCTGGAGCTTGGTTTACTCAATTAGTCCTCTTGCTTCCCAATAAAGTCCTTCGATGTCTTTCCTGCCCTTTTTCTCGGGCTGTTGTCACCTGCAGTATAGCAAGTGTCCCTTGCTTAGGAGATAATTTTCTCTACACAAGGAGCATACTATAGTTCTAGGGACAATCCCCATTTTATGAAGGTGGTCATCCAGACAGTCATGGCCCGTTTCAAATCTGAAGAGAGCTACTGCTGTTCTTCTAGGGAGGGGTTTTATTTTTTCAGCATATTTCACAACGTCTTCATATTTCTTATTTTGAAGATCTTTTATATTCTGTTCTCTTTTGAGATATATTTTTTGTTTTAGCTCCTGTTGTCTTCTTTGAGAGATATCTCTTTTGTTGTCCTTAGCTTGATTTTGGAGTCTTTCTTTGCTAAGAAGTCCGCTCATTCATTACCCAATAATCCCACATGCGACGGTACCCACTGTAATACAATGTGTTTATCTGGAGCTTCTTCAATTTTATACATGGTTCTTATGTTCTGGATGTTGGTTACCAATTATTGCTTGTATTGCTGACATTGAATATATCGATTTTATTATCTTCTTACTTATACTGGGCTTATATAAAATATTCTGTAGTGCGGTTTCTATAGCCTTTAGCTCTGCATCAAAATTTGTTGTTCCCGGTCCAAGTGAAATATATTGGGAAACGATTTCACTGTATATTCATAAGAGAAAATTGTTTCACAGAACTTATTCAACAAATGTAATGGTTTTTTACAAAAGGTTATATGTCTAAGCTGTGAGAACACTAATTAATAAAATTAAACAATTTTCCATAAAAGGAATTCTGAAATTCTCAAAGAAGTTCAAACAAAATCAATCATGGAATATGTACAAAAATATAGAAACTAATGGAAATCTCACGTAAGAAGAATGAGCCGAACAAGAATACCACATCAAATCTTAAATTACCAGCCACCTGGCAAGAGATCCTTGGGCAGACTCTTCAAACACTGGATTGAGACCGTAACAGACCCCTTGGTCTATCACATGAAAGGAAGAAGAAGAATTTCCTGTCAGTTAAGTGTTATAAATATGTTGGTTGGCAATTAGTACATAACTGTTTCTTAGTTATCAGCAGTCTCCACTATTTCATAATCCAAGTGGCTTTTGTCTCCAACAAAAATCAGTACATAACGACCAGCAGGTTTACGATGACCAAATTGGTGTATCCAGTCAACAAAGTTCTTTGTCGTCATTGATCCCTTACTGGATTTAGATTTTGAGATTTTCTGATAGATACTGTAGGGTTAGCTTTTAAAAATGTCCTTACCCATTTGTAGCTTGCAATCTACTTAATTAGAAAACTGATGAGTAATATTATTTTTCTTACACAACTTGTAGCCACACAGCATTCAAATTTTAATTGTTAATCTGGGAAAGGTGACACCTTTAGCAACATATTTAAGAGGTGGCGTGGAGGATTTTCTGTCCCAATCAGAAAAAAAAATTATCATCATCATCATCACTCCAGGGATTAGGCAATTGCCCGTTCCGACTTCATAATGCATCAGCCCAACGTCTTCTAGGTCTTCCAACATCACGTCTTCCTCTTGCTTGATAATTTCTTGCTAACAATGGATATCTCTCCTTACTCATTCCATCCATGTGATCAATCCATTTCTGTCTGTAATTCGTGACTTTATCCAATAAAGGCTGTACTTTCAATTCTTCTCTTATATCCACATTTCTTATTCTATCAAGTCTTATACATCCTTTTACTTGTCTTAGGAACCTCATCTCCGCCGTCTGTATTCTATCCTTCTGTTTTTTCACTGGAGCCCAAGTTTCACATCCATACAATATTGTGGGAACCGCCATAACATTATACATTTTTATAACAGGGCGACAAGGAATAGCACAGCTAAACTTGTAGGGCTTGAAGAGCGGAAGAAGCAGCCCTCTCTTGGGGGGTGGATACCCAGAGGAAGCAGCCCTTCCACCATCCTTGTCCTGCGAAGCGCTCGTAACGCTTACAGGAGACATTTATCTTACTGAGAAGCTTCATGGAAATCAGCCGGATTGTCATAAAAAAATTGTGTTCACTGAATTTTAATTTTATTCATGTATGTACAAGTTTTTCTTGTATTAGTAAAGTGATCCCACTACAGGCTTCAGGAGACCCTTGAGGTTAAGGCTCCCACTTTTTTGGACAATCGGCACTTCATGTCAGCCGGGTTGTCAGCCCTGCGTGACAGCCGCCTTTACCCCAGAACAAGAGTCTGGTACTCATTTCCGTTAGAGGCTGAGTCGACCCCAGGACCATAGTGCCGCCAGAAGGCTTGGGTCAATTTAAAAATCCTGACCCATGGGACTCGAACCCTCGACCTTCCGGCTTGTAGCGCAGTGCCTTAACCACTACGCTACGGCGCGTCCCTTTTCTTGTATTAATTTAAGCTAAAATTAAAGTAGTGTTAAAGTTACTTTAAAGTGTTTAGATTTACATGTTTATCTGTTTGAATGCATATCGTCCTTCATTGTTTATAGTTGTTATAATATTTTGATAAACACATTTTTAGCACAAAACTCTTTCGTTTATGAACTGATAATGTTTACACAAATTATGCCCGAGTTTATGAAATGCAGTTTTACAGACAATTTCACTATGATCTATATAATCATAAGTTGTGACTTGGGGGTCAAAAGGGACCCTGACATCGCACCACTGCGTATTTTTACTGCTATCTTTAAAATCTGGGTTTCAAGGTTGAGTTTATTCACATCAAACAAAAGAGGGAGAATTTAGTGAAAGATGTGGGGGCACAGTGATATACTCCAAGAATTAATGCCAACTATTGGAAGTTAAAATAAATTGGGGTCGGAAAATCCCCTACGCCACCACTCCCAGGTTAACCCATTTGCCTCAAAAGACGAGGTAGACTCGCCAGAAGTTAAATGGCCTTCAACTTGCTTAACTCTGCTGTTATATATTTTGCAATATTTTTTACACCCCTTGACAGGATAATCTTTTGTTAACATTTATGAATACTAGAGGAATGTGTTTTTGCCTTCACCTTTATTGCGATCTCAAGTACCGTTATCTTCTGTTTGCTTTGAATATCTGAAAATAGACAATATAATTTATGGTAACTTTAATCCGGTTCCTGGGAAAATGCATTGAGCATTTAAACCTGAAGTAAATGGGTTAACCAACCCTTACTATTCAAGAAGATAGCTCAGCATTTTGTACTTTAGATAAAGTGAACTTCCTTCCCAATTTTGTTTTTAATGTACATTCAAATTTGACATATCTATGAAGAGTGCTTCATAGAATCCAAATTCTTTTTCAGCTTTATAATTGGACAATTATTTTCTTGGTGATGGCTTCTATCACTTTATTGAGATCATCCTGACTCCATCGACCTCATGTATTATCAGAGTTTGAAGTCATCATCATCACCATGAAACATTTTAGTAGGATCTGTCGCCTGTAGTTTACTCAAGGTGATCTTGATGAATCCATGTACGTCTTGGCCTTCCCAAATCTCTCTTTCCCTGTGGTTGATATTGTAGAGATAGTTTGGATAATCTTAGCCTTTCCATCATCAAAACATGTTGTTTCCAATTTTGTTGATATTTGTTTATATCTTCTAATATATTTTCGACTTTCAATTTTTTTCTGATATCAATATTTCTTTGATGATCTAACCTTGTGAATCCAAGAAGTTGTCTCAAAAATCTCATATGTGCTGTTTCCAATTTATTTTTATAAGTAGTGAAAATAATTAAAAACCCATCAGTAATGTGTGTATACAATATGGCCTACCAGGCCATATTGGTTGAGCATTACAATAAAAGCATTTCACATATGAAGTTAGACAAATGATATTGGATTGGTAAAACTTATTACATGATTTAAAACAGAACAAATGCATCACGTAACTGACACAATATCATGTTTATAGAACGTACAATAAGACAAGCTGCTTATCTGCATAGAATAATAAGCACTTGGAATATTAGCAATACAAACTCTTCTATGAAACGACTGATATTAACTGGGAAGTAGGTTATACACAACAGTGGTTGATGTAGTTTGTCACACATGCAGGAGTTGTCATCATACTTGCCAAAAAACAGCCATTAGGCCATATTAAATCCTAGGCCATAAGGGGTACAGTTACCTTAGTTTATAATTAAAATTAATGTACAAAATAATTCTGCCACTATAAAATGCATTCATCCATGATCTTGGATTTTCTAAAAGTTTTAAAATTTTGATTAATAATTTTCATCGGCTTTAAATTATAAATTACCATTAAAATCCCATAAATTATATTAACAAGGGGTTTATATGAAATTTTCATTACTATTATTCTACATGCAGTAACTTTGGGGTGAAGCTCTAATTTCCAAAATTACTACTAGCAGAAAACTGGAATTTGTTCTGTGATGCCACAATGATCATCTTTGTTTTTTTGGCCTTGCCAGTTTAGAGAACAAAAAAAAAAGCAATGGGAGGATTTTCAGATCAGATATAAAATCAGCAAATTTTAGAGTAAGGAGAAATATGTTTGCATTATAAAAATGACCATTGAATACTCAAAATACCATGTTTTTATTTCAAATGGTTGTAATTTAAGTTAAATTCTCCATTTTTACAAAAAATTGGCAAAGAAAAAGATAAAAATGCATACTATTTACATATTACAGGAAAGTTCGGGTAATGTGCACCCTTCTGTTTGAGTGCTTTAATTGGTGCTGCCCTCGAACAGAAAATATTTTAACTCCTTCCCGTCGTCAACTTTGACGGGTTCAAGGCCAGTTTCTGTTATTCTTTGTGCAAAGAAGTGTTTATTTGTGATATTTATGAAAATGACCACTTTAAAAGTTTTTCAAGCTAAGAACAATTCTTAATTTCTGCTATTGAATATTACAAATACTGAAAAAACTCCTAAATATATTATATTATGTAGATGCTATTTTAATATACTGACAGGTTTGGTTTGATATTATGTGACATGGTGGCTGTATAAAATAATTAAACATAACAAAGGAATTTGGTTAATGTGGAACCTCCATGAGCACCTGGGTTCATTTTACACAAATACATATATTTTATCAATGAGGATGCTACCTGTAAAAACCATTCACTTAATTAATTTTATTAAATATCCTTGTAATTTTATTAGACCAAAAGACCGTCGCTTCCTGCAATTGAAAGACATGTGAATGTTACAATCAACAATAATTTTTCAAATCTTTAAATAAATATCAATGATTTTTAATTATGATCAGTCATAAATATTTTCAGATTAATCTGTGCCTGTCTGTATTAATTAATAGAGTAAATAAACTTAAAAATAGTCTAAAAGCTAAGGTGGACTCTGGGGTCCACTTTATCCAATAAGGAGGTTAAGTGGACCATTCTTGTAATGTAAAAAAGTTTATAAATTATCAAGATGTTTCCATATTTGAATAAAATAATAATGATATTTCATAGTTACAACACTAATGATAATCACTGTAATTAAACAAACTTCAAATCCCTTAATTAAAAGACGAAAAACAAATTCAAAACAGGGGTCCAAATTACCCGAAGTTCCTCTACTATGTCAAAAAAATCCATGGTACAATAGCCTAGAAGGCCATTGGTGTTATAGCTGACTGTTGGCTTTACTACACAAGTATCAATCACATTTTAGTGGTATATGATAAACATGACGGGTCTCTCAAGCATTATAGCTATACCTTATCCGCTATTACAGTGATTCTAACATAAACAAATACCAATTGTATCTTTCTGCCATTCGCACCACAATTATTGTCACACTGACAGGGGAGTACATGTGAAATATATATATATATATATATATATATATATATATAAGACATGTGTTAGTTGAATGGGGTAGATTACAAGAAAGCTGGTGAGGTTTTTCACTGGATTTGTGAAATACATTTGAAATTACTGTTTTTTGACCACTAGTCAAAGGTTTGCCAGACTTGTGTTTTAAAAATTTAGATGGCAGCACAGCAACAGATAACTCGACACCTTTAGCCATTTTGTTTTGCATCAAAATCGACAGAGGCATGACTCAAATGCATCATCTATATGTAATAAACTATTTTTAAGTTGTAAATATTGATTAGGTTTATTTTAGAATATTTTCTATGTTTTGAATATTATTAGTTTCATTCACGAAGGATAACAAGTATATTCAGAGGTCACATCTTTAATTTAATGAAGGAAAGGACAAAGATCTCTGGGCCGTCCTATGAAACGCTGGAGGGAAAATTTTCTATAGGATTGTAACAGGCCTTGGCCTAATACTTGGAAGGAATAAGAAGAAGAACTACTTTTTCGCGTACTTATTGCTTGTACATTGTATGTCGGTGTCCATAACCAATGAAAACCAAGCAGGTCGCATGGTTTTGTTTTGATGAGGATCACATTAAGAGCAGATAACTTTTAGTTTACTATTTATATCAACCACCTAAATCTCTCATAATGCTGGTTCGGCATCATTCCCATACACTGCCCTAAGTTCCATGATACAATGTTTTCCTTTATAATGGCTTGAACTAATGCAAGTCGTATAATTCAGAATCAAAGTATATCAGACCGCATGGTGATAATGATTATTTGCATATAGTAATTATGTGATTATTTTCTTAGCATTTCATACCAAGTTCCAATTTATTTTTAATTGCTGCTGATGGCAACAAAGTATAGAATCAAACAGTCAGTATTTTCACTATTTGAGGAACTTCGGGTAATTGAATCCCTATTTTGAATTTGTTGTTATTTTCTTCTTTTAATTAAGGGATTTGAATTTTGTTTAATTACAGTGATTATCATATTTAGTGTTATAACTATGAAATAGCATTGATATTGTATTCGAATATGGAAACATCTTCATAATTTATGAACTTTTTTTACATTACAAGAAAGGCCTACTTTAACTTCTATATTCCGGTAGAGTGGACCCCAGAGCCCATCCTATCCTTTAGATTATTTTAAGTTTATTCACTCTATTAATTTACACAGACAGGCACAAATTAATCTGAAAGTATATATATGGCTAATCGTAATTAAAAAGCGTTGATACCTATTTAATGTTTTGAAAAATTATCGTTGATTAAAACATTCACGCGTCATTCATCTGCAGACAGCGATGGTCTTTGGGTTTAGGTACAATTGCAAGTATATTAAATAAAATTAATCAAGTATATGGCTTCTACATATAGTACCCTTATTGATAAAATATACGTATTCGTGTAAAGTGGATCCAGGTCAACTTTAACCGCCTCGTGGAGGGTCTACAATGTAGACTCTACATTAACCGAATTCCTTTGTTATCTTTATTTTATACAGCTGCCATGTCACATGCCATCAAACCAGTCCCTTCAGTATATTAAAATAACATATACATAATTTAATATATTTAGGATTTTTTTCAACATTTGTAATATTCAATAGCAGAAATTAAGAATTAATTCTTAGCTTGAAAAACTTTTAAATGGTCGTTTTCATAAATATCACAAATAAACCCTTCTTCGCACAGAGAATAAAAGAAACTGGCCTTAAACACGTCAAAATTGATGAGGGGAAGAAATTAAAATATTTTCTGTTCCAAAGTGGCACTAATTAAAAAATGTATTAAGAGAGTTCACTCAAACCGAAGGATCCACATTACCCGACCTTCGTCTACATTTTAACTTACTTGAAGCATTACCCTCTCTCATGACCCATATTACAGTCCCCAGCTATCTTCAATCTCCATATTTTAAAATAGAAGTAAATTTTTTAACTACCAACTACTTTTTTTTAGTTAAAATTTAATCACTCACCTCATATTTTCTTCTTATTTTAATTTAAACCAGTTTTGGAACTTTAGATTTCCATTTCATCATCAGTATCTCCACGACCATTGTTCTGTCATCTTGAAGAGCCATCTTTTGTTCCTTTCATTGGCAGACTGAAAAACCTCGAGACCAGGTCATTCTCCCCGGAAATTTCAAAATTCATCAATTTCACCTTTTCGCTCCTTTGAATGTAGATCTTTTCCCAAACAGTGAGTTCTTTTAGTTTTTCTATTTGTTTTAATAATCTAGCCTTCTTTTTGATAAGATGTTTTCCAGACCATGCATGGGTAGCCACTGCAGATTTTTCTACTTCCCCATGCATGGACTGAAAAACATCTTATCGAAAAGAAGGCTAGATTATTCAAACAAAGAGAAAAACCAAAATAATTCACTGTTTGGGAAAAGATCTACATTCAAAGGAACAAAAAGGAGAAATTGATGAATTTTGAAAATTCCTGGGGAGAATGACCTGGTCTCGAGGTTTTTCAGTCTGCCAATGGAAGGAGCAAAAGATGGCTCTTCAAGACAACAGAACAATGGTTGTGGAGATACTGATGATGGAACGGAAATCTAAAGTTCTGAAACTAGTTTAAATTAAAATAAGAAGAAAAATGAGGTGAGTGATTAAATTTAACTAAATGAATATACCTCATAGTGTGAATTCCTAAAATAAGTAATTACCAACATCTTTGTTTAATACCATTATTTCTCTCAATCATATAATATAGATTTACAATAAGTATTTAAACAATAATTATTTATAGGCCTATTCAAAAGTGATAGAATTTTCATGCTAACTAGATTTTAGAAATGACAGAAAAAAATTGATTTCTTTGAATAGTGCTTGAGATGGAATGAAAAAAAGAACTAGGATGGTAAAAGCTCTACTATACTAACATAAGCAATGAAAGGTTATCATGATAATATGGGATGACATTTTTATAAGTTAATTTCCTTACAATTTACTATAACAATATTGCTGAAAGTATGTGTACATATTTATTTTTTATCAAAATATCTTTAAAAACTCTAGTTCTATATACAGTATATAATATATAGCTTCTGATACTTTTAGCCAAGTGCCCCTTGTAATTAAAATGATTCAAAATTGTATGTTTTTCCCCTATAATCAGTTTTATTATACGTATAAAATTTTATTCTTGCATCAATTTTTAAGAATACATTTACTTTCAAAAGTACTCCAAGTGAAGTTTTTGAATTTCATTAATGGAATAATAACACTAGAGCTCCAAAAATTGCTAAATTTCTGAATACTGGAAAACATCTAAAATAAATTCTAAAAAATCAATTTTGCTTAAAATGAAAAGATTTCCTTTTATTCAATAAAATTTGGAGAGTCCCCCCCAAATATTTTTTTGAGTATGAAATAAAGAAAAATATTTTGATATCAGCACATCTATAAGTACAGTGTGTTCACAAAGTCCTGCTACCAAAACAATGTAACTTAGCTCTTAGTACTATTTGAGGTAGTGACATGCAGTTTTTTGCAATGGTATTCTACATCTCTCAGAGGTTTGTTTACATTGTGCAGATTGTGATTTAAACGACAATGACGACACCACAGGAAAAGACCCAATGTGTATGGTGGTATGCTGAGTCTGATAAATCACAAGTACCCTCATATCCAAATGTTATGGCAGTTAATATGTTTAGACATAAAGAAATTCGCTTCATCAGAGAACATCACCCTCTGCAGGTACTCATTGCCTTCGTCAATTGCATTCAGCATGGAATCAGCAAATACCGCACACCAAGGGAAGTCAGTTGGCAGCGACGCTTGCATAATTTGCAGCCACTTATGGAGGGCTTTATGAATGGTTGATTTTGGTATATACAGTTCCGTGAAGTATGACAAACAGATTTTCGAGGTCTGAGTTGAAATGCAAGTTGCCCATTGTCAATGGTTTCTTGGCTCATCCACTCCATGGCAAGTCCATTACACTGCCAGTTGCTAGAAATTTCTCAGCCCATCTAATTATGAATTATTTGGATGGAGGGTCTCTTCCATATCACCGGTGTCATCGGTGGAAATTTCACTGAACAGTTACTGGTGATTTACCAGACTCAGCATATCACCATAAACATTGGGCCTTTTTCTGTGGTGTCATCATTGTCGTTTAAATAACAATCTGCAACAGTAAACAAAACTTTGAGAGATGTAGAATACGTTGCAAAAAACTGTATGTCTCTATCTCAAATAGTTTACGAACTAAGTTACATTGTTTTGGTAGCTGGGCTTTGTGGACACTCTTTATAGGCCTAAGTTAATAGAAAAAAGAAAACATTTTGGAATTCTTAACACATGATGTTTAGTAGTAACAGGATGATTTTAAGTCATTTAGAAAAGAATCTGGATGTCATTTCGTCACATCCTGCCCCGCCTCAAGCATTGATTTTACATTATCTAATATCTAGCCTTGCAGTTTCTAAATTAAAAATACATTGCAAACTTATATTGTCTTAATATATTATGTATTTTTTGTTCTTATTTGCAGCGACTTAAATTTTTTTCTTTTGCTATTTCATTATATTACAGCTTAATTGGTGAATGCACTTTCAACATTGCCTAAGCAGAGTTTTGTACCAATATAAACTATAGATTTATTTTTCACAGCACTGTGTTTTATAGTGGCTCAAATGTGCATTAATTTTCTACTTATTAATAGCATTGCCACATTGTGCCAAATCATAAAAATTAAATGTTTGTTTTGCATGATTATGCTTATTAATTCATCTTGAAAAACTTTGTGTTGGTACATATATATAATCAAGATACAATTATTAAATTGAAGAGGCTCTTTAATATAATCTTTGGTTACACAAAAAAGAAAAAATAGTCTAAATTAAATTGAACTTTTACAGGAAAAAATCACTATGAGGTTTAATTTAACATTAAATTAAAATGCTTCATACCTCACCTCATATCCAGTCTTCTAAGTGACCACGGTTTCAAAGCCTTTGGCGGCTTCATCTTCAATACTTTCTTATTGACTGATGTTATGTCAATCAGAAGAACCACTTCTGAATTTCTTCTGATTGACATAATGATGTAGTACTATTAGGCAAAAGAGAGGAGATACTAAAGATCAACACGCACACACTATTGAGTAACACTAAAAATTGGGACTGGAACTAAACATAAATAAAACTTAATATATGCCCATGCTTATTATATTATGCATATATTAAGGAAAATGGACAATCAATGACAAATGAGGAAAATTTGAAGAAGTGGGTGAATTCAAATACCTAGGAACAATAATTATAAATAGGAATGAAATACACAAAGAAATTAAACATAGGCTCAATTCTGGAAATGAATGCTATTATGCATTAAGGGACTCTTGTTGCCCCAACTTCTGTAAAAAAAATGTTAAACTGAAAAAAAACTGTTATTCTCCCAGTTATATTATATGGATGCAAAACATGGACTCTTACTTTAAGGGAGAAGAAAATATTATGAATATTCTTGAATAAAGCTCTTAGGAAAATTTTTGACCAAAGAGAGATGAATAGACAGGCAAATGGAGAAGACTACCTAACAGTGTGCTACATGACCTTTATAGGAAATCAGATATTATAAGAGCAGTTAAGTCTCATAGACTGTGATGGGAAGACATGTGGCATGGATGGGAATGAAAGAGGAGCATAAAAATGTCTTGTAGAAAAACTAGAGGGAAAATGTCAAGTTGGGTAAACAAAGAATCAAATAGGAGTATAACATTTCCCTACAGATGTCAAGAATGGCATTTTGTTAACATACCAACTCTATGAGACTAGACAACAAGATATTACTTGCAAGATGAAGGTCAGTAAATTTTGCTTAGAGGTTCAGGTTTAAGGTTCTTTTACTAGCCTGAAAATATCATCTTAGAACTGCTACCTCCTCCAGTCATGCCTGTATATTTATATTATGATGACAGTTGAGGAGTTACAGAGGAAGAATATATCCTCCAGAAGAAGTCTGCTGCAGCCGCAGACAAAATGTTATGAAAACAATCAACTTCGAGATCACAATCAAAATTCTTGGAAAATTTCAAATATAATATAAGTTATATTATTTTTAGTCTGATCATCTTACCTCGATATTAATGTTGATTTGTTCTTGAACATGTTTCAAAACAATTCTGAATGTTCAATAACAAATCAACATTAATATTGAGGTAAGATGATCAGACTAAAAATAATATAATTAAAATAACTTCAAAATATCACTTCCTAAAATTAAATAATAATATAAGTTCATAATCATCATCATCAGCATCAAGGATTAGACCTTGAGGTCTGTTCTAATCTCATGCTAGAATTGGTCCATCTTTTACTGGGTCTTCCTACATCTCTTTGTCCTAGTGGTTTGTAATGAAGAATCTGTTTCGGAATTCTATTGTTAGCCATTCTATTGATGTGGTCCATCTGTTCATCTCTATATTGTATAATTCTATCTAATAGTTTGAATATATTTAGTTCACTTAATATATTTTCATTTTGTTTTAATCTGTTATTGTATAGCCAGCCACACTCCTCAGAAACCTCATTTCTGAAGTTTCTATTCTTCGTTCCTGGTTTTTGCTTAAGACCCAGTGTTCCGATCTATATAGTAGTGTTGGAAACCGCCATTGTTTTATAAAATTTTAAAAATGTCTCCTTTCTAGTTCTTTTGAGACTTGTTTTACGGTGTCACACACATAATTAAATTTATTTATTTTGTTTTCAATGTCTTCACTTTTTCTATATGATATATTGTATCCCAGGTAATTAAAATTACTCACTTGTTCTATTATTTTATTCTCTAATTGGATTTTTACTCTTAGTGGCTCATGCCCTCGAAAACCTAAAACTTTTGTTTTTAGAGTACAGATTATTTACTAAATAAAACTATTAATTATATCATCATCATCATCCATGCAAGTATTAGGCCGTGTCACCTGTTACGGTCTCAAAGAGGAATTTTCCATCCAGCGCTTTTTTGGATGCGATCTTTTGCCTTGGGGGCAGTAGCGAAGTACGGCTTTTGGAATTCTATGAGATGGCATTCGTTGAAGATGGGCTTTCCAGTTGTTCTGGTAGTTTTGTATATGGTGAAGAATGGGTTCTCATCACTCTTCCATAATTCCTCATTTCTTTTATGGTCCCACTTTGTGTAGCCTGCTGTATGGCACATGAATCGCATCTCATTTGCTGTTTTATATGATTTTCATATATGTATAAGTAATTAATCAAGAGATTAAACTATTTCAATATATTAATATTACTCATAATGTTTATTTCTATTGTTTATTAATGATTAACCAAATTCTTTTATTGGATTGTCATGTTCACATTTCATTTCTTATTTGGATCCTGCTTCATCTCCATAAATACACAGAAGTGATTAACATTTTCTGTTTCAGAGTCTATTTTTCTGAATTGGATAGCTTATGAGCTTCTTTATAATGTTTATATTGTAATTTTTTACAAGACATGGATGAAAACATTAGCTCTATTTCCATGATTTTCATCATAAGTACCAACACAAAATTTTAAACTGCTTGCAAAACAAAATGCCTGAAAAATTTAGTTTCATAATTTAGAATAGAATGAGTTCACTTATTTTAAGCATATGCCATATTTAGGTTTAAATTTTTAGAAAATATTAGGCACTATTTTTATTTTATCCTAGTAAAAATTTAAAATTCAGCACTGTAGTTTTATTGTGCACCATTGGCATCCCTCTCAATACAGATAAAGCTGTACTTTTCTTAAATTATTTTCCTCGAAGAAATGGGACAGTGTGGGAATCACTGTAAAAGGAAATAAATGCATGAAAGAGGGATGTTTTGGACATTTTGTATTGCGTTGCATGCAGTTGGAGCAACATTCCATTATCGCTGATGGTAGGATCACCGGCATTGGAAACCGGTCGTACTCGCTGGACAGCCGGCGTTGCTCATTGGTCGACCTAACTATGAGCCGGCATGTGAGGAGAGAGTCGGTGCAACACTCGGCAGTGCAGCAGCAAGCGAGTCTCCAGCAGCCAAGTAATTCCAACATGCAAATCAAACTTCTAGGTAAGTATTCATCAATATTGCTTAATATTAAATACCAATTATTGCAGATTACAGTTATAGTTGAAGATATAGGTAATATTTATCACACTGTAAGACATTTTTTAATATTACATAAGACAGTGATGCTAGTAGCTCATTGTACTGTGTATACATAAAAGAATATAGTAGTTTCAAGTAATAATATTATCACTCAGATGAGGCGTAGAAAGTTGTGTGTTAACTGAAATGAAACAGGAAAGAAGATAATTTTAGGTGTGTGAGTGAGTGGATAGCTTTCTTTTGTTTTGTTTCTATGGCAACAATAATAACAAAGATTGCAAGTCCTCAACAGAAAGCGTTTTGTGTTTTGCAGTTTGAGAGTTGTAAATCTGTTGTGACAGTTCAACATGCATTTCGTATGCAACATCCATCAATGGCATAATCTGTTCACAACGACCGGTTGTCTGTGTAAAGGTAAAAGTATGGGACAACCAAAAGTGTCTGAGGCGAATGTTGCTGCTGCAACATTTCAAGCACAAAGTCAGTGTAATCAGTAGGCTTTAGAGCCTGTAACAATTGTAAATGGTCCATCCATCCAGTAATTCTGCCCGAAGCAGGTCTTTCACTGCAATCATAGCATTTTCATGCTATGCTTGCAGCTTTACTAGGGAATTGTAGGTGTGATAGCTTCCCGTTGCTTTCCACACCGGTGAAGGATGATGATGATGATGATGATGATAATGATAAGGATGATGATGATGGCCATATGATTTCGGGGACCGTTTGGGCCTTAAAGTTTTCCTGACATATGTCTTACAGGTGAGGAAAAACTCCAATAAAAACCTCACCCAGAAAAACTGCCCCAACCAGGGATCGAACCCGGGCCTGCTGCGTGACAAGGCAGCATGCTACCTCGAGACCACAGTGGTGGACATTGTAAATGGTAGGGACACATATATAAGCATTTTTCTAAGACTTTCCACACTGTCATTACTGGATTGGTCATCAAGATCCAGATGACAGGGCTTATCTCCAGTGGCTTCCTAAGATCACTGATCTCACCCCATGAAATTTTTTCCTTTGGGGTTTTGTAAAGGACAGAGTCTACGTGCCTCCATTGCCTGCTAACTTGCCCAAGTTGAGAGACAGGATTCGAGAAGCTGCTGCTGCCATCAATCCAGACATGCTTATTAATGTATAGAAAGAATTAGCCTACAGGTTGGATGTGCGACATGTAACAAACATGGCTAACATTGAACACCTATGAACTTATAATGTAAACTGGAGGTGTTACTCTTTCATTTAACACGAGTTTTGTTTTTGTCATAGTTATTTAAAGTATAATTCAACACGTTTAAAATCACTATGTTCACCCTGTATTACAGTTTTAAGAAATATGAAACAGTACCTGAGCTACTGAGATCTCAGGTACTGTTTTATATTTCTTCTTTTTCTTCCTTTCATGTGATAGACCTAGTGGTCTGTTATGGTCTCAATCCAACGTTTGAAGGGTCTGCCCAAAGATCTCTTGCCTGGTGGCTGGTAATTTAAGATTTGATGTGGTATTCTTGTTCTGCTCATTCGTCTTATGTGAGATTTCCAGTTGTTTCTGTATTTTTGTACATATTCCATGACTGATTCTGTTGGTAATTCTTTGAGAATCTCAGAATTCCTTTTATGGTCTGTTCTTGAGTAACCTGCAGTACGTCTCATAAATTTCATTTCTGCTGCAGTTATATTTCTTAAAATTTTAACATAGTGACCTCAACAGGGTTTTGTAATGTATTTTAAAAATCTTAGCTCATTTTATATATTCTTACAATACAAATGAAGGTCATGGATTCAAACCGAGCCAAGGTCAGTGGATAGTAAGTTTTAAAATCACTGGGCCGTCCTATGAAACGCTGGAGGGAAAATTTTCTATAGGATCGTAACACGCCATGGCCTAATACTTGGAAGGAAGAAGAAGAAGAAGAAAATCCAGATTTCTCGAGGATTACTTTCACAGATTAAGTTTCTAATGTTTGAAAAGGTGTGTTATAACTAAAAGGCAGATTTTGTATATAGTATTATCTTATGAAATGTGTACATAAAAATGTGACAAAAAATTTCAATGTTAGAAATGTTCTTAAAATACTTTTATGTGCCATAATTTAAAAGGTAAAACAAAAATAATTTTACACAAATTGAATACATAAATACAGTAGGCTATGTCCTATCAGATTAGGGTACAATTTTAAAGTCAATCATGACATGAAACAATCACAAAATATTTCTCCATTATCAGTAAATTTCAAAGGAATGAAGCTACAGAGATTGTTCTCATGATAAGATTTTGTTTTAAATTTTACAGATCTTCATGGATCCTATTTAGTACATACCGAAAATGACCATGTCCAAAATTTATATACCTTATGTATATATATCTTCTTGTAATCTTGTAAGCCCATGTTTCCTTAACAGAGATTTAGGTGCTCTCCCCTACAGGGAAGAATTTGAACCATACTAATTTAGTTATGCTTGTTTTCATATAGATGTCATTTGAGTGGTCCATGGTCAACGTTCCGCCTCATACTGACATCTAGGAAACCAAGGTAGTACTAGGAGGGAAAATCCTATACCTTATTTATACATATATATAATTTTACACAAATGGGTAATGTAAACCCCTATTTTGAATTTGTTTTTCTTCTTTTAATTAAGGGATTTTAATTTTGTTTAATTATAGTGATTATCATTAGTGTTGTAACTATCTATCTTCTTAGTGTATCCAGCTATTTGCTGACAACACAAAGTTCCACTACATTGTTTATTGAAAAATAGTGGGCTGAATTAGATGTTTTTACAGCTTATGTAGGTACCTCTTAAATTTTTATGTGCTTAAGTTAATAATCTGAAGCCACCTCATCTTGTTTGGGTGAGTACCTATGAGGGATTGTGCAAAGTATGAATAGAAAGTTTAGAAAGATGTAGATAAAATATAAGAGAAAAAGATCTCCCAGGCCTCGAATGCTCTAATACCATCGGAGTCGAAAAAATAAGAGTTAGTCAAGGGAGACTATATTAGAATTGATAAAGTAGGAGTAAAACACAAGTAAGTGCAAGCAATATTTTGCTCAGTTTGGGCACCTTGTGGTCGCCATCCACATATCCCCTAGATGGGGACCCCTGAGGGTTATTAATAAGGTAATTAATAAGGGGCTATTGAATTTTATGCCAAGAATATCTTTATGATGATTTTTATTGAGATCTTGAGTGTTATAACTATGAAATTGCATTGTTATTTTATTCAAATATGGAAACATCTTCATAATTTATAAACTTTTTACATTAACAAGAAAGGTCCACTTTAACCTCCATATTCGGGTAAAGTGGACCCAGAGTCCATCTTAGCTTTTAGTCTATTTTTAAGTTTATTTACTCTATTAATTTATACGGACAGGCATAAATAAATCTGAAAGTATTATGGCTGATCGTAATTAAGAAGCATTGATATTTAAGTAACGTTTTGAAAAATTATTTTTGGTTATAACATTCACATATCATTCATCTGCAGAAGCGATGGTTTTTGGATTTAGTAAAATTACAAGGATATTAAATAAAATTAATTAAGTGCATGGTTTTTATAGATAGCATCCTCATTGATAAAATATACGTATTTGTGAACCGCCTCGTGGAGGGTCCACATTAATCAAATTCCTTTGTTATGTTTAATTATTTATACAGCCGCCATGTCACATAGTATCAAACCAAACCCGCTCAGTATATTAAACAGCATCTATATAATATAACATATTTAGGAGATTTTTCAACATTTATAATATTCAATAACACAAATTAAGAATTAATTCTTAGTTTGAAAAAACTTTTAAAATTGTATTTTCATAAATATCACAAATGAACCCTTCTTCGCACAAAGAATAAAAGAAACTGTCTTATTTTTTACTTTTCGTATTTCATTCCTTACACCCTCTATTTTTTTTTTTTTTCCTTTGTTTGTAAGAAGTAATTTAAAGTCCATTTTGTTTAAATTTAAGACCAGGAACCCGTGCATTACTGAGCTAGAAAAGGCACTATATAAAAAGAAAATATCAAAAATGGTAATGATTTATGACATTAACGATTGATTTAATTAAAATAGCTGTATTTGAAGATTTTTATTAATTTATTTCTCTTGTTTAAGACAATATAAAAATAAATAAACAACACTCTTGCTGTAAGTAATTTTTTTTAAATATTTATAAATTTAGGTCCAGTGCATCAAGGATTAAAGTTAATTTATTATAAGGACATTTGATACACTATCAAACTGTGCCAAAAGGGAAAAAATTAGAGGGTTTGTACTGAAATCAGACGAAATATTAATTCCACTCCTCTAAATAAGGACTACTCTTGTATGAACATATTTTTTATTTATATACAGATTTTCAATGTTTACACATCTTTCTGTGCCTAAAGTTTTATTTTCCTTCTCCACGCATCTCTATCCATCCACTCCATTTCCTCCAGTCCTCTTGTTCTTATTCCAGTTCTTATTTCTTGCACTCACGAGTTTCGAGGTCTTACTTTCCTTCTTCATCCAGGTGGACACCATTCCAATGTTTTTCTGGGTAACCTTTCTTCTTGTTTTCGTCTTACATGCCCATACCAATTTAATTGCTTGTATCTTATACCGGGCTTCCAATATAAATCCAGACCGGCCTCACGTGGTTTCACCCATCAGGCAGCGCTCTCTCCTCGTCCACATTTCACTCTGCCAGCCGCTCGTCCTTGAACTAGTCAGTTTACTATCGTTCGACAAGATGAGACGTCAGCTGACATTAGAGCAGCACATTTATGTGTGTAAATATTATAAATATGAATCAGCTCGTCGCGTTCGCGAGGAATTTATTCGGAACTTCCCTGGACAATTACCTCCTTCCAGATCAACAATCCATGATCTTGTGACTAAATTTGAGACCACTGGTTCAGTACAAAATAAGAAACACTCGCTCCCCAGATCTAACAGTGTGTGATTTTTATTTGTGGGGTAGCCTGAAAGACAAAGTGTACTAAACAAATCCGCACACATTGGAAGAACTGAAGAACAACATAAGAAATGAAATCAGAAACTTGATAGTGCCCGAACTACAGCATGTCAATCTAAATGTGTTTACTCGGTATAATGCCTGTTTAACTGCGGGAGGACAACATTTCCAGCATTTTCTATAAGGTAAGAAACAGTTCAAGGACGGGTGGCAGGCAGGGTGAATTGCGGGAGGAAGAGACAGCACTGCATGCTGGGTGAAACTCCGTAAGGCTGGTCCGGTTTTATATTGGAAGCCCTTTATAATCTAGTATTGAATACCTAATGTTCATTTTTTCTCGTATGACACTATTCCTTATTTTTTTCTAATTTTGAGCATCTTGTTGCTCTCCTCAAAAAATCCATTTCTTAATTTTTAAACTATCATACCACTCTAATACATAGGCTAAATATGTGTGTGTGTGTCCATTAGTGCTCTAGTGGCTACAATTTTTGTTTCATTGAAACCAAACATGGGATATAGCAATTAATTAAAAAAGCAAGGTCGAGTTTATTAATCAGTAAAATAAGACCATTAGATGTAGGAGTACATCTGAATTGAAAATTTAAAAATTACTCTAACTGTAGCAATTTTTCATTTTTCACAACAAAATTGAGTATATGCTATTAAATAAACCATGGAATATATTTACCAAAAATCACGGAAATCCAACCATTAAAGTGGAGGTTTACTTGAAACCCAAAATTAAAAATTTATTCTAGCAACTACTATGTTTGTGTTGTCAGTATGTATACTTTACAATTTAATTAACCCTAAATTGGCAATGTATCCATGATTGATATTAACTGCAGTCTGACACTTTTAAATAAGCTGGTATCAGAAAATGAGTTTCTCCAATTTAACAAAAGAAATATATATTCTGCAAATCAGTAAACTGGGATCATAAATTTAACCTACTGCATAGTTTAGACAGTTTATGTGTGAAGGACTTTTTTCTGGAGTTAAATTTTTCAGGGTTCAGAGATATATTATATAGGCCTATAGTGAAATCCGACAATCAGCTAGGTCATGATGGACAAGATGACGAGAAATTTGATTAAAAATGAGTAGTTGTCCCATCGGGAAGCTGGAAAATGTATCTCATTCATATTCTGACAACTTAAAATTGTATAATTTTTTTTTATTCAATGACCCAGGTTTTCATTTTGACATTTCTGGTGTTCTCTTCTGGCATTGGCTTAATTGTAACCCACTTCTGATGCTTGGGTGCCTAGAACCCTGGTGAAGTGGAAGAGAAGACCTTTGGTCTTAACTTCATTAGGTAAAATAAATAAATAAATAAATGGGAGATAAATGATAATGAGGAGCCAGGAGAGTTCTTAATCTAAACTTAAATCTAAATTCCAGACCATGGGCAATCACAGGAATGATTCCCTTTAAGCAAAAATTCCTATGGTTTGACCAGGAATCGAATCCGGGACCTCATGAACAGTAGTCAGAAATGCTGACCACTAACCCATGAGGCTGGTCTAAAATTGTATAATTTAAATGATATAATCCAATAAATTCAATTAAACATTTAATATAATATGTAAAAATATGTGACATCTTGAAAAATATGTAGTATTGTATGGAATATGTAAAATATGTAACATCTTCATGTAAGCCCATGTTTCCCTTAACAGGGATTTAGGCGCTCTCCCCCTACAGCGAAGAATTTGAACCATACTAATTTAGTTACACTTGTTTTCGTATAGATGTCATTTGAGTGGTTCATGGTCAGCGTTCTGCCTCATACTGACATCTAGGATGGGAAAATTTGATAAATTTTGCTTAGAGGCCTTTTCATTCAGGCTTAAGGATCTTTTACGAGCCTGAAAATCTTCAGACTTGGGAGCCATGGCTTAAAGTCCCTCCCAGAGGACTTGCTCCTTGGATTTTTCCATCAAAAAAAAATCCATTAAACCCCGGCCGTGTTTGAACCCGCAACCCTCGGGACCAGAGGCAAGGAGCATAACCACTAGTCCACCACAGCCAATAAAAATATGTAACATGAAAATTTTTATCTCAATGAAAAGTTTCAAATAGATTTATAAACAAAGATAACTTATATGTTCATTGTTTGCATAACAACAGAGAAACTGTATATCAACTTCCTATGAAGTAGAATAATGTGGTAATTTTATGATATCTCTGTTAAGAACAAGTTCTCATTGTTCTAACAGTAGGGCTATATTTTTTCAGGTGGTCGTCCAGCACCACTATTACGTCGCAGTTCATTCCCCGTCCATATAGGAGCTACAACTTCAGAACGCACCCAGACTCCCAGTGGAGTTGCCACACCTGCCAAGTCTCTGTCTAGGAGGACTTCGATCGATGGAAGCGAGGAAGATTCCTCACCAGATGTGGCTAAAAGGAGAGTTAGGTTCCTCAGAAGACATTAAGTTAACTGTGTCATCCAATTATCTTCATAATGAGCTTGTGGGTGACTTTTATAACACTTAAATATTTCCTGCCAACCATCTACATCATTTTTAATTATTCTCTAATTCATTGATATGATATTATAAAATATTAGGTAGGTAAAAACTGTTTCAATTATATATTACTTATTCATGGATGATTGAAAAAAAGGACCAACTATCTAAGTAGAAAAAAATATATGTATAAAGTGAAATATATACATAATGAAGAAAAAGCATGGTGCTAAAAAATGTTTGCATTGCTAATGAATGCACAGAGGAACATCAATTATTCAAACAAATAGGGAAAAGGTAAAATTCAGACATTCAATTGCTCGGAAAGATAAAAATAAAAATTAAACAAGTATAAAATATACTATAAAGGCTTCTGTACTATTAAAATACAAAAAATAGTCAAAACATGAGAGATATCACATTTATTGGAACTTTTATAGGAAAAAATCACTATGAGGTTTAATTTAAGATTAAATTAAATGCTTCATACCTCACCTCATATCCAGTCTTCAGTTTCAAAAAACTTTAAAAAAGTTTAATATAAGATTGGCATTGAAGAATGAATACAACCTAAATAAAAATGAAAAAATTGAAGAAGAAAACAAATCGGGAATTTATAAGATCAAATGCAGGGATTGTGACAAAATTTACATAAGAAAAACAAAAATAAATTTGAAAACAAGGGTGAAAGAACATCTTAGAAATGTCAAAAATGGTGAAGTGGAAAAGTCAGCAGCAGCTGCTCATGCATGGTCCAAAAAAATTTAATTTAATCGAAGGCCGGTCTAATTAAACAGATAGAAAAACAAAAGGAACTCACGGTTTGGGAGAAAATCCACATTAAAAAAACAAGAAAGAAAATATTTAATTTTAGGAAGTGATATTTTGAGGTTATTTTAATTATATTATTTTTAGTCTGATCATTTTACCTCAATATTAATGTTGATTTGTTCTTGAACATGTTTCAAAACAATTCTGTTTTATCGTCAGCTTGTCCAGACTGGTTTGATTTATGTTGCATTACGTTCCACAACCTGGATGTCGATGTCAGCTCCATCCTGTGGTTGGCCAAAGAACCTCCAAACAATGATGGAGCTGACATCGACATCCAGGTTGTGCAACGTAATGCAACATAAATCAAACCAGTCTGGACAAGCTGACAATAAAACAGAATTGTTTTGAAACATGTTCAAGAACAAATCAACATTAATATTGAGGTAAGAAAGAAAAACTTATGAACTTCGAAATTCTCATGATTCTGACTGGATCCGGAGGTTTATCTGTCCATCAACAGAGGGAAGAGAAAGTGGTTCTTCCAATCAATGTAACATCAGTCAACGAGAGGGTACTGAAGATGAAGCTGCCATGGCTTCGAAACCGCAGCCTATGTAGAAGACTGATATGAGGTGAGGTATGAAGCATTAAATTTAATCTTATCATATTTATTGTTTTCACATTAGTGTAACTGCACTAAAAGACTGTAAAAAAAGAAGTGGATTTATTACAAGCAATAGACATTTCAAATGTGAGTGTTGTTAAGCGTTTATAGGAGGCACCATAGACTACAGTGTTATTGAAGATTTAATGAAAGCTGATAACTGACAATATCAGTTCAAAAAGAATTTCCACCAAGAATCTTGTATAATTAAAGAAGTTTTACATTCTAATAATTTCAAGTATGGTACTATTATCATTCCAGTTAGTTGCAATCTTTCTTCATGTAAGCTTGAGAGAATAATGAAGTACAGGATCCTACGGGTTTGAGAGTGTCAGCATTAAAGTAAATTTATATGTTAAATATAACAAAATTGATATTAAAATAGTTCAATCTTACATAATAAATGTATCACTTCTCATTGAAAGACAAATTTTATTTGAAGAGAAAAATATTCAATTGAATCGGGATTCAGAAAATATAAGTTCAGATATTTATCGTTTTAGATAATTGATGTTCCATGAATTAGAAATAAACCATTTGTCTCAGAAGACAAACACTGATCAACTCTATTTTACTGGTTCTTAACTCGGTATGCAAACCAGATTTACTCAACTCAGGCTCTACATTCTTTGATAAGGTATTCTTTTGTTAATATTTATAACTAATAGAGGAATATGGTTTGCATTTTCAACCTCCTTGAAATCTTCTGTACCATTATACTGAACCTCCTTCATACGTAACTCGGTTCCGCATAATTCGGTTTTATACATAAATGTTTGTAAATGTAATTGAAAATTTAGACAATTAAATCCTATTTGTACGTAATGCATTTATGTAATTACGGTTATAATTATCAAACTTTATAAAATATACCTGAGTTGTAGGTAACCAAGGAATATAAACTTTGTATTATTTAAAATGGATGAAAATACCAGATGTGGTGATTTGATAAACTGAGATAACATAGGCGACATAGCAATAAGGGCTGGTGGCCAAACTGCAGTTACAAAGAATTGACTATGTATTGTCCTGAAAGTGTCATGATAGTGTGCAGTTTAATTAAAATGATATAAAGATTGTGGAAAAACAGCACTTTAGATTACCTGATATATTTTCAAAGTCCTATAGAACAACAGTGCGCATGCACCAGAGTTTATCGCTAGAGCCAGCGATAACCCACCATCGAACCACATATTGATTATCACTCTGAAATTTAAATGACCAATCTTTGCAATAAATCCCCAAATCTATGTTAAATAAATATATTAATAATAACGTTTATTAAAAATGGGTGTACACTTACTTATCACTCCCTAACACCGCTCCAACCAGTGATAACCCAAACCAGCGATCGAAAAATCATAGACTAAGTAATATACTCTGTGGAGAAAATAACAGTCAGCATCACAACATTGTCTAACAGTGTCATAATATTGTGATGTGTATTTAAATAAATACTTAAAAATTATCAAATAATGTTATAAAAATTGTTTGAAAAAGTTTAAAATATTAGAAAATATTAGTAAATACAGAAGAATAGCTGTAATTACAACAATAAACTGAAAAATCAAGGGTAACCATAACTGCTGTTCAGCCAAGATTGTTAAAGACAAATACTTATGTAATCAATGGCAAAGAGAAAAATTTATTGATTGCAATAGTTTAGTTGTGTACATTAATTTACTTATTTCAATCATAGTAACAGCTTTAGCTTCTTAATATTAATTTAATAAATAATATTATAGCTAAGTGGAGTCCCTTTATGTCTTCTTAATGTAGATACCAATCATTGTGTATTTGTGAATGATGGTTCATTGCATTGAAGGTAGGATCAAGAGAGTAAGAAAAAGGAAGGATTTATGCTTGGATGGGAAAGTAGCCTGAATTAGCTCAGTGGTCAGAGCATCAGCATGGGAAGCTGAAGGTTCAGGGTTTTGATTCCCAGTTCAGGCAAAAATTTTTCTCTTTACCATTGATTGCAATAGTTGTGTACATTAATTTACTTATTTCAATCATAGCTTCTTAATATTAATTTAACAGATACTTTTGTTTCTAATATGAAATAACATACATGAGAACAATCGGGTAAAATAAATATGCGATAAAAATATCCCAATAAGTAACTGTTTTGAATATGGGACGCACATTTGTGGAAACAATTGGGAAATTAAAAGTATATAATAAAAGATACCGGCACCTTTGTTTTACAATGAGAATAGAAAAGTAGTTCCTTCAGTTGGAGAATAGAAATACGTAAAGTTACTCACTTGACCAGAAAGTAAAATTTATAAGAGGCAATGACCTGATTCTTGAAACAACTAAACTGAGTGTTCAAAGTGTTAAGTACAATCGTTGCGTGTAGGGATTACATTAAGATTTAAAGCTGTGAGTGTGTTAACCCATCAGTGTGGGTGGATTTAAATCCCCTGATGGTTCTCATCTGCAGGAGGATTTCTTGGAATGGCATTTAAATTTGTAAGTTAGAAAACAAAATTTGGAAAAACTGCACTTAAACTTGCGTGAAATATTTTCAAAGTCCTATAGAACAACAGTGCGCATGCGCCAGAGTTTATAGAGCCACCAATAACCCACAATAGAACCACATATCGATTATCAACCTCGATTACTATCCGTCGCTATGAAATTTAAATGACCAATCTTAGTAATAAATCCCCAAATCTGTGTTAAAAAAAATATATTAATATTAAAGTTACCAAACATTTATTAAAAATGGGAGTACACTTACTTATCACTCCCTTACACTGATCCAACCAGCAATAACCCAAAACAGCGATAGAAAAATCATAGACTAAGTAATATACTCTGTGTAGAAAATAGCAGTTAGCATCACAATATTGTCTAATAGTGTCATAATTTTGTTATAAAAATTGTTTGAAAAAGTTTAAAATATTAGAAAAATGTTAGTAAATATAGAAGAAGAGCTATTGTTTACAACAATAAATTGAAAAATCAAGCGTAAGTAGAAGTGCAGTTGAGTCAAAATAAAATATCTCGTTTGATATTTAAAATATCTAAATGGAAATTTGAACATATATTCAGCTAAAGGTGAGACTATTTATAATAATTGTAAACTACAGTAATATAAATAAAATTTACAATAAAAGTAGAGTGAACCACTAAAGGCCTCAAGAGGCCCTTGGGGTTGTGGGAGGTTAAGGCTCCCACTGGCTCAAATGCACTTCTACTAGCGCTTCATTTTTCAGTTATATTGTTGTAAACTATTGCTCTTCTTCTGTATTTACTAACATTATTTAATATTTTAAACTTTTTCAAACAATTTTTATAACATTATTAGACAATTTTGAAGTATTTATTTAAATATGCAAATCACAATACTGTGATGCTGACTGCTATTTTCTCCACTGAGTATATTACTTAGTCTATGATTTTTCTATCGCTGTTTTGGGTTATCGTTGGTTGGATCAGCATTAGGGAGTGATAAGTAAGTGTACACCCATTTTTAATAAAAGATTGGTAATTTTAATATTATTGATATATTTTTTTAACATAGGTCTGGTGATTTATTGCAAATATTGGTCATTTAAATTTCATAGCAATGGATAGTAATCGAGTACGATAATTGATATGTGATTCAATTGTGGGTTATCGCTGGCTCTATAAACTCTGGCACATGCACACTGTTGTTCTATAGGACTTTGAAAACATTTCACGCTAGTTTAAGTGCAGTTTTTCCCTCCCACTTTTTCTGGATAATCGGCACTTGATGTCAGCCGGGTGGTCAGCTCTGCGTGATGCCGCCTTTACCCCCAGAACAAGCGTCTGGTACTCATTTCCATTAGAGGCTGAGTCGACCCCAGGGCCATAGTGCCGCCAGAAAGTTTTGGTAAGTTGAAAAATCCTGACCGCACCGGGACTCGAACCCTCGACCTTCCGGCTTGTAGCCTTAACCACTACGCTACGGCGTGCCCCAAATTTACAATACCTTAGAAATTAAGTTAGTTGAGATTGATTTGAAGGACCCCTCCACACAGAGCATCTAAACACTACAAACACTGTATCTTTCTGTTTATATTTTTTATATACGAGTCATCTTTTGTTAGGGCGGGCTTTATTTCCTTCCGAAGGCATTCTTTCCAGAAAATGTCTTGTAACTACTCTCAATAGTCGGTACTCTACTGCCAGTTGAATGACAACCACGAACCTTTCTTTCTACTCCACCCCATGCTGCACAACTATCCAACCTAAGAAACAAACTTTGACATTTAACTTCCGAATGTATTACTCCGCGCAATACGTGTAAAACTGCATGGGACCTGTCAGCTGTTTGTTACAAGCCGATAAATGAATGCACAACAATCGTTTTAATTTTTAATGCTGCAGGTTGTATTAACACACACAATGATATGTCGAATACGAATTAAAATATAATTATTAATATTAAACAAATTAATTCAAATCAAACATTTAAATTAAAATAACTACACTTACATAATGTTTCTCAATTAGTCTCCAAATGACAATATCGTCTCTATCTAGCAAGACATTATCAGTATTTATTTTCATAAAAGAAAATCCTATATCAGATAAGAGTGTGAGAAAACTCGATCACTTAAAAGTCGGCAAATCAGGGTCTTCATTCACAACAGTCAGAATGTTATTTAAGGAGGTATTTCATTGCTTAAAAAACCTATGCACCTTATAACTTCATAAAATCATCCACCACTCCTAAAACATATTTAGGCATTTTCCTCTTCTAGTTGGGCGTTTTGACATTACCAGTTTCTTTTAATTCCCTGCGAATATGTACAACACTACTCTCCGACACACCAGTATATTCCGAAGTTAATTTAACTATATCATCCACTACAGTGCCAGGATTATGTTCCATAAAACTTACAAAGTACATTTAACACCATCTGTTTTTCACCACTCTTTAGGGCGCTTTTTATAATAATTCTGATCACAATTTTATCACCGAGTAAAGTTACCACTATATGACAGCCGCCATATTTTTAACTGGCATTCAACTTCCTTTCAAGAATTGATCAGTTTCAAAGAAATGCGAATTTTTAGTTACTCTCCGACCTTCGAAAAAACATGTAGTAGGTGTATACTATATTCTTATCACCTAGAGTTAACGTAAATACGCACGTAATTATATTATCGAATACGTGATCTATTTTTTTAACTGTGCTTTGGCTATGAACGAATCACAGTAGCAGGTAGCAGTCATGTGCTTCGGAGATTTCACGTCCATTTGTTTTCCTCAAGTGTGTTTCTTAGGCTGGACAGAAAGCTTCTGCAAGGTCAACGCGAAACATATTTTGTGGTGAATTCTAATCATCCTGTTCAATTAGCAATCTTTAAAAGATGGAAAAGTATTTTCATGTAGGCGTACTACTTTTATTTTCTTCCTTTCCAACAAATATGTAACAAAATTGGTCTGTTAGACCCAAGGCTCCTATATTTATATTATAATCTACAACAGATTGCATGTTTCTTTTCCAGTTCCTTGTCTAATCATTCTGTAGCATTATCAGTTATCTCTCTGTTTATTTGTAGGGGCCATAGCGAAACACTGCCACCCTTGAACTAGTATAACAAGACTAAACAGAGCCTTTCATTCAAGTTGGTATTTCTTTCATAAGTTTGGTGCCATGTAAGTGTCACATATACGAGTATCATTGGAAGAAGAAACCTTCACCAACACAGCTACATAAACAAAGTTTTAAATAGTTTCATGGTTTCCAAAAAGAGAGCAGCGGAAATCGGACTAATAGTCTCTAATGCAGTCTATATAAACAATGCAACTATACCCGAGCCGCCATATATCCGGCTCTGAAGTTTAGGTTGTACGATCGGTAAATGGAGAATTCGCCCTCTACTGCCAATAAGAATACGGTTGTAGTGAGAGTAGATGTCTGCCACAGTCAATCACTGCTCTTGACGCTACTATAGCGCGCTAGTAAGGTTTGAAATTGCTGAAATGTTGTCAGCTGTACGTCTGCTAACCGCATACGTAAAGCGGCCACTTCCACTGAATATCCATATCGGCAACACTGTTGTGAAAACGGCAAGGCCGGAGAATCAGTGGCTGCACTATACATGAGCAAATGCATGTGTGTGTGTGTATATATATATATATATATATATATATATATATATATAGCATTTTAATTGAAAGCTTGAGATCTTCTCTATAAGATTGCATTTCACAAATTGTGTCGTCTTCATGTATTTATACAAAGAATGATAATAAATCAAACGCGCTGCACATAGAACATGCTCGATCAGGATTTCTTGCAATTAACAATAAATTACACAATTTGAAAACAAGTTATATTATTAATTTTATATATCAAATAAAAGGGCTTCTTTCTTCTACAATATTATATTATTTAATAATTTATTTAGTGAATCCTTTCCGAAAAATAAGAACTAGTTTCGGTAAAGAAATCATGTGGGCAGTGCACGCTACTCCACGTTGATGGGTTAATAATTTTGCAAAATGAGGTTATACAGTTAATACAATAAAAGTACAACATTCCAAACATCTAATTTCTTTAAATCAGAGCCAGGTTCAAAATTACTATATCTTTTAAATGTTTTTATGTGAAGTCAGAGAATATAGGTCTATTGTATTAATGATTTTTTCCAGTTAAATTGTATTATAAGGCAATTCCTGATTCAATATTACAATTGCAGTAGTTCAATTTAATATTCATAAAAATATACCTCGCCTCATATTTTGTCTTCTTTTTAGACTGGTAATTAATTCTCCATCATCAGTATTTATTGCAGCTGCTTTATGAGTGTTTCTTGGTACAATTTTAATTCAGTTTGTGCTGTAAGTATAGTGAGTACTAACTAACTAACTCACTGGTTCTGCCGAAACCGTGGACATAAGCTATCCATACATCCCTATCCTGAGCTATGTTTTCCAATCATCCCCTGTATAATTTACTTCCCTCAAATCATGGATAATGTTATTCCCCCACCTCATTCTTGGTCTTCCAACTGGGCGTTTTCCTACAAGAAGCTTCCATGCACCTCTTTCTTCCCTCATACGTGCCACATGTCCTGCCCATCACACTCTACGAGACTTAACTGTTCTTATTATATCTGGCTTTCAGTACTTATCACGTAGCTCACTATTATGTAGTTTTCTCCATTCACCTGTCTGTTCATCTCATTTTGGCCCAAAAATTTACCTAAGAACTTTATTTCTTAAATACTCGTGATCTCCTTTCCTTCCTTAAAATAAGAGTCCATGTTTCGCATCAATATAATATAACTGGGAGAATAACAGTTATACTATACTAAATAATTCAGAACTGTTCCTAATTAAAAGTATTTTCGTTCTAAGCAAAATAGGCCTATTTATTTAAATCTAATAAACTTATATATTACACTAGCCAACAAAATGTTACTTTTTTTTTCTGTAACTGGCATGGAAACAGCTAATCTTTATGTTTTCGGCTGTGCAGATAACGAAAATTTCAATGAAAATGCAAGATTAGCTCTCGTTTTGAAGTTATGCTAACTTTACGTTATTGCTTATATGAGCTTATGCATGTATTTACCTTGTTGTTATCCCTTAGAGGAAGGTCACTGAAGGCGCAACCGCTTTGCCTGGCATTTGTAATTTTCTGCTGACGATTTCCTAATTAGTGTCACAGTAATCGGCCAACATTGATGCACTCCACCTTCCCTGGTATCTCATTTTCATGTTCGAAATTTGCTGGTGGAAGCGTTCCCCGTGCTCTTTACTTACATCACCACAGTTAAGACATTTTGTCTGTACATTCTTACTTCTTATGGTTGTTTTTATCGAACATATGTTTCAAGGCTGCTGAGCCCCTCATCAGCGATTACAGACTGAATTGCTGACGATGGGGCTCAGCAGCCTTGAAACATATGTTCGACAAAAACAACCAGAAGAGGTAAGAATGTACAGACAAAATGTCTTAATTAATTATTAGTCATATATTACTTTAACTACTATTCTATCAGAACAGTTAAAATAATAATTATTATCTAAATGTGGAATAATTCTAAATTGTAAGTATTCTTTTCTCTACCACCTTGACATACGTATAACTCAGGTTCAACTATATATATTAATTTTGAGTGTACTAAAATGAGAAAAAATCAATAAGACCTTCCTTTTCTAATTCTGAAGGAGAGCACACGATATTTAAAGTGAATGGGTTATGAAAATATATTTAGAGTAAGCCTAAATGCAAATTGTGTCATTATATGAATTTCAGAAGTGTAAAAAGAAGAAACTGTGATAATGAAAGTGTTTCCTCATATATTATTTAAAAGTAACAATTAGAGTTTAAAAAATAAATGTATTAAATTTTACACGTAATGTTGAAATCAACAAATTCATATATTTAACTATTGTTGTAAATTAATGAATTATGACTATCAAATTATCATTCATAAAGGGGTGAAAATGATATGCAGTCAATAATGCTGATATTTATCACACAGTTGAGAAAAAACACTAAAACCAGGATTGAACTTAGAACTATCAAATGAGAAGCAATAATAATGCTCTTCAGTAATAACTAGAGTCCGGATTCATATGTAATTACATATTTTTTCCTTGATTTGTTCTTTCGTAATAACCAAAAATGTTGGCAATTCACATAAATCTAAACCTTTCTCTCAAATGATGATCTTGTAGAAGATTTCCGGGCTGTTGGCTGTGGTCTTGAGGCTTGTAGTTCCCCGACGTTTCGCCAGAGACTGCGTTCGGCATCCTCAAGGGATGTCTTGAGACTGGCAATTTTTTTTTTTTTTTTTTTTTTTTTTTGTTTGGCAATGTCTAGCATCGCCCAGTGCGCTGCACTAGAACCAGTTGCGGCTCCCTGGCAGCAAATACCATAGTGATTATCTAGATGGAGTTTAACCACTTAACCCACTATATCTAGCGGCGTTTGTGTTCAGTTTATAAAAAATTTTGTAAAGGGAAGGGGATGAAATGAGGTGTAATCCTACTAAAGCAGGGCATCGTAAACCACTCGGCCGGACAAGCAGAGAGTCCGAAAGCCGACCGAGCGGAATGAGCCACACTACTTTAGCTGTCATACAGCACTCATTTCATTAGCTGGACCATCAAAGTCTAGCAAATATGTTCCGGTGAATTGCACGTCGCTGTATTAGATGCCCTATATTGCGAACAATTGGATTTGTATGATTTTGGATTAGTTGGAACATTTTGTCCACACGTTCTTCAATCGTAGTCGCAATATACGGCATCTGTGCTTGGCTGTGAAGCTCTGCGATCCTCGTGTACATTGGTGCCGAAAAAATAATTTTGAAACATTTATTCTGAATTATTTGAACTTTCTTTTTGTGACATCCAGCGAGGATGCTCCAGGCTTCACAACCATACAGCAACATGCTTCGGATCACAGCTGTGTAAAGAATCAGCTTGATCCGAGAGGATAGTGTAGGTGACTTGAAAAATGGATAAAGTAAGGCAATTGCAGCATTTGATTTATGAATAAGATGCCGAATATGAATTTTGAACGTAAGCTTGGAATCCAGATGGATTCCGAGATACTTGACTGAAGGCTCTGGTCGGAAATGATGAGTTCCCAAGGTGAGTTGGATTTGGTTTGGTCTACTAGTCTTTGAAAACAAAACAGCTTTTGTTTTGTTAACATTGAGCTTAATGTTCCATAGACCAAACCAGGAATGGTAGGAATTTAAGGCGGACTGGATTATTGGGACGCGTCGAGGTGAGGTAATAGACGGAATGGAGCCTGAAGATACAAACAAGTATCATCAGCAAAGGATGCTAGGTTAATACGGTTAAAATTAGGGATGTCTGACACATAGAGAGTGTACAGAATCGGAGAGAGGACTGCACCTTGAGGAACTCCCGCCAAGAGTGGCTTGCAGTCAGAATTATACCCACTAACCGACACATAAAAGTGTCGGTTAGTTAGGTATTTAGCTATAATTTTAATTAAATCAGCCGAAATTTGAAATTTTATTAATTTGTATAATAGTCCATTTATCCAAGTCGTATCGAATGCCTTCTCAATATCGAGGAACACTGCCAAAGTACTTTTCTTGTTGTTAAATCCCGTAACAACTTGGTCAACCAGTCGAGCAAGTTGGAGCGGAGTACTATGTGTTTTTCTAAAGCCAAATTGGTGAGTAGGAATAAGGTTTCTCTCTACCACCTCTCTTTTTAGTCTTGCCAAAATGAGTTTCTCCATAACTTTCCCCAGCACAGGTAGAAGACTGATTGGCCTTAAGTTGTCCGGGTTGGTTGGATCTTTACCAGGCTTTGGTATAGCTACAACTTTGGCTTTTTTCCAGACCTCAGGGAAGTACTGGTACTTGAGACAAAGTTTAGCTATTTGAAGGAATAGGAGAAGGGCTTTTAGCGGTAAATATTTTACCGCCAAATATGGTATCCGGTCATGACCGGGGGCACGTTTGGAAGGTAGATTATGGATTACGGCTTTCAATTCTGAAAGCCGTATATCAGGAAGGGTGAGAGGGATAGGTCTCTCAAGAAAAGTACTTACTGTATGGTATACTTCAGCTTCGTGAGCCGGTGTGGTGAGCTCATGTGGGCGAAACCTTGATTCTAGGTGTTTAGAGAGAGCTTGGGCTTTCTCCCGTGGGAGGTTAAGCCCAATCTCCGTCATAAAATATAGCTGATGGAGGAGGCGGAGCTCGACTCCTTCTAATTCTTTTTAATATCTCCCACGGAGGAGTTTTAGCATCTGTGAAACGCTGAAGGGAAGAATCCCATTCAGCATTTCGCATTTCTTCTAATCGGTTTCGCACCAAATGAGCATAGCGATTGTAAAGTTGTTTGTGTTGGGGTGGCGCCAAAAGTACGGTATAATCTGAGATATCGTTTCTTCTCAGTTAAATAATTTTGGAGTGTAGGATCGTATGGTTTTGTATGTGCATTTTTGTTTGTTTGTGTTGTAGATAGTGTAATGGCCGTTTGTATACTAGCCTGTAAACTAAGGACAGCGTGTTCTATTTGTTCTGTTGATTGGACAGAAAGTGTCGGCTTAACCCATTGGTTAAAGCATGTGTGTATAACTCTGCCAATCAGTGTGATCATAATACATGTTTGGGGGAGAGGACAACAAAAATGTGGGACTGATTTTAAAGAGTATAGGACTGTGATCTGAGTTAAGTACGTCTGTAATTGTGGTGACGTGTGGAGAGATAGGTACATTCTTCGAGAGAACTATATCCAGTATATCTGATCGAAAGCCAACATGTGTGTTTCTAAAGTATGTATGTTCCCTTGGAGCGGAAATTTCTATGTTATGATGTTGACAAAAATTTTGGAGTATCACACCAGATCCATTTTGGGTACGACAATTCCAAAGAAGATGTTTACTATTGAAGTCTCCCGCTAACAAGTAGTTAGGGGAGACGGAAGTGAGAGCGTTTAGGTCGTACCTCGTTAGGAGTCTGGTAGGTGATTTGTAAATAGAAACTATATAAATTGATTCGCGGTCTGAAATTGGCAAGAAGATGGCTGTTGCTTCAATAAATTGAAGCCTGGGTGTAGGGGCCACTCTGTGGCCAATGGTTTGTTTAATACAAATTGCTGTACCTCCAAGGGGACCATTCAATCGGTCATTTCTATATATACAATAATTCGGAATTTTGAATTTCTTACCTGGTTTCAAAAAAGTTTCATTCAGAAGAAGAATGTCAATATCTCTCTCTTGTATAAAAGTAATAAGCTCTCGAATCTGTTTAAGTACACCATTGGCATTAAAAGCCGCAACATTGAGAAAGCTTCCGGTATGGAACCTACACATATTCACCGAAACACATATTTACTAGATTTGTCATGAACGCAAACTTCTCCATTGGAGATTGTAATTGAGCTAATAATGGCTCTAAGTTATTGAGAAGTTCGCGTCCCTGACTTGATAGAGGGAGTGAGAGGCTTGTCTATTCGGGCTTTTAGCAGTGCTTTGTGATTGAAAATTTGGCTGGCCAGTTGCTTGGCTGAAGGAAATATTTGGATTGATTGGTTTTGAAGAAAAAGTTCTGCGTTGAATGTTTTGCTGTTTTGAATTTGAATTATTTTCTGTACGTTTCAGAAAGGCAGCTTTTGCTGCAACGTATGATGGACATTCTCTGTATGAGGCAGGGTGACCTGACGCTCCACAATTTGCACATTTTAGTTTTGATTTGTCGGTCAAAGCTTCTTGCTTGACAGGGCATTTACTGTGATTATGGGGTTCTGCGCAAACTACGCACTTGGGCGTCAGGCTACACCCTGCAAATGTATGATTAAAACGTTGACAGTTGAAGCACTGCTTCAGCCCTGATCGGGGTCTATAAGGCTCCACTGCTACAATCATATAGTTGAGTTTGTGTGAGGTTGAATATTTCTCGACCGGAATCATTATTGTCGAGTTCCAATATAAAGATAGGAAGTGGTACCAGTTTTCGTTTTCTTTCTTTGAAATTTGTTTTACTGCCTTGATAGGGTATTTAAGAGATTGAAGCTCTTCGAATATATCATCTTTTGATGTACTGGCTGGAAGTCGTTTTAATACCACCCTCAATGGCAGATCTTGCTTCATTATGTAGGTGTAGTGCTGTTTACCTACAGCAGAAAAATATTCTTTGAGTAACTTATGATCTGCCACTGAGGTGGCGTAGTATCGCAGACCTTCTGGCGTGCTAACTACTTTGAGATCTCCACTAAGTTTAGAAGTGATTTCTTTATTCATTTTGAAGGCATCAGCTTGTCCAATAACTGTAATTGGGGGCGGTCTTGGTTCTTTTTTAGGTGGTAGCACACCAGTGGGCTGCGAATTTGTTGTAGCAGTAGGAGCCCTAGCCTCTTTTGATGGTCCAGCTTCAGATGCGGGACGTTTGTCAGTTTCATTCATATTAGCCAATATGGAATAAGGGTTTGAAACTGACACTTCCTGTGAATATGACACGGTTGGTACCTTTTTTCTGGGATTTGATTGTTTCCTCATTTTCTTTTCTGGTGTTTCGTATTGGTTTTCATTTCGTTTTTTATGTTCACTTGATGACTCTGTGCGTTCTTCACCATATGTTAGGAAACAAGTGGTTTGAACGTCCATAGCCATCTTCTGTACAGCATTTAGAATCTTTTCTAGATATTGAGTTTTGTCATTAGATTTTCCTTTTAGTTGACTTAATGCATCAGAGTAATTTCGCGTCATATCCAAGGCTGTGTCAGACCGCTCGAACTCTGGGTATGTTTGTAAATAACTTGAAATGATCCAGAAAGTGCCTTGAATTTTATTTGAAACTGTGGAAAATTTGGAATCTGGTTTGAAATTTTGTTTCTTTATATACGCTTCAAATTGATTTGAAGCTATTTCCCAGATTTCAAGCGGGCTGTAGTCCCGCACCTCTTCCACCACTTCCATATCACTGGTTTCACAGCTGGTCGCCATGGTGCTTGGACTCGCCAAGACTTAGTCCAATGGCTTGTTTTAATGCACTAGACACTGAACACTTACACCAAATAGATATGGGCTTAACACTAATACTCACAGTTTGTAGAAGAGTTATTAATGCAGTGACTAAACCACACCTGATAACACTCGCACTGAGCACTCACTGAGCATATGCTCAGAGGGGTATTGGCTACCAGAGCCTCACCCGGTTTTCACAGAACACTAAACGACACTATTTATTTATATTTTTCACTAGCACAGAAGAAAAATGAAGAATCAGCGCTGAAACGCTGGAAGGAAAGTGTTTTGATGTTTACTAGTAGTCCAGAAGGCCGTGAGAAACAGAGGGCACTGCTGTAGCGTCGTTGAACGATGTACGCTATGCTGTTGTTTTCAATGACGTCACTGGAGTTTAGTAGAAAATCAATACGCTGTCAGCTCAATAGGGAACCAAGGCGAAGAATATATATATATATATATATTAGTGCTAATTTGCACTATAAATAATGGACCGGGCACGTACCCGGTCTCAAGGCCTGGCAATTTTGTCGACTACCTGCCCTATTTATCCGCGACGTGTTCTCTGCGCGGTCCGTTACTTCGTAAATTGTATCTGCCTTCTGGTTGGTTAACCCTTGAGGATGCCGGACGCAGTCTCTGGTGAAACGTTGAGGAACTACAGCCTCAAGACCACGGCCAACAGCCCGGAAATCTTCTACGAGATCATCATAGTAACTCCGGCCGTGAATGCCTAAGTCAACTTATTCTCAAAGCAAAATATATTTTTACATATTTTACCCATTACTACATATTTATTGGAATATTACATATTTTTACATGTCCACCGCTGTGACTCGAGGTAGCATGCTGCCTTGTCACGCAGCGGGCCTGGGTTCAATCCCCCATCGGGACAAGTTTCCTGGGTGAGGTTTTTTTCGGGGTTTTTCCTCACCGGTAAGATAAATGTCAGAAACGTTAAGGCCCAAACAGTCCCCAATGGCCATCATTATCATCAATAGCATATTCGCCTAATTAGATTTAGGTTTAGTTTAAGGCCTTTCCTAGCACATCATTACCATCATCAACTCTCATATCATCGGGGCAGCGTAACTCTGTTACATGTACGCCATGTCAGGAGAGAACACCAGAAATGTCAAAATGACAATCTGGGATATTAAAAAAAAAACATATTTTTACATAAAATGGTCTTCAAATGTAAATTCTCAAAATTTTTGTGTACAGTGCTAGGAAACAAGTAAAATTTCTGTATGATTTGTTCTGAACTCTGTTTGGAGGCTCAGATGACTGACAGATCATAGTCATATCAGTATATTTTGTCTAGTCAAACCTGCCCTACAAAAACTACCTCTCAATGCAAACCCTTTATGGTTTAATAAGGGGGAAAATGACATGGAATATCTCACAATTAAACACAATGCAAACCGCAGGTTTCTTGGAAAACTTTAGCCTCAGTTTTTTTTTTCATATCTTACAAAATCAAACCAAATATTAAAAGAAGTTTCCTCCTCTGCCCTTATGACCATGGGGAGTGAGTGTGAGGGTAAGTAAGAGGTTGAATAGTTTCTACTATTTCTAACTATACCAGGATAATGCAAACATGGTCCATTACGCCCTAATGTTAAAATTGAATACAATTTAAGAATATTTTCCAGTGCTTTGATATTTTGGGGTGGAGTGAAGAATATCTGGGTAGTTCACACATATGGTGCATGAAATTAAGTGTGGAATATTATGATTTTGTCATGGCTTCAACTGCCTCATCGTTACCTAAAAAAAATATTGGTCGTGGATAATTATGAATGATGCTTTTACCAGATGGTAAAATAGTGTTATAGGCCTATGCACCTTGAATTACACTATGCAACAAATAATTGTTGAAATGCAAGAAAACTGTAAGAAGTACTGTGTTATGAGAGTTGTACGGCCTACATAAATAATTTAAACATCTAAAAATATAAATAAATGTATATGAAAATAACTGTAAGATATACGTATATTACGTAACTCCACTCTGTTCTAATATATAGTTGTTTTAGAAATAGTAGGACCTATATATCTTAATTTAGGTTCAGGACTTATGTCTTAAATATATTCATTATATCCTTTTATATTAAAATGCTTCTGAATTATTTGTTACTTTATCATTGTAATATAAATATATTAACCAAAACATTCTTATAAAATTAGTGAATTTTAAGACACAAATACCGGTATATCATAACAAAACAAAGCTAGGACAAAAAAAAAAGCATTTTCATAAAACATAAATTTTGATATTTGAAGAGAAAAATTATACGCTCAGACCGGGACTTGAACCCGGGACCCTTGGTTCTCTAGACCAAGTGCTCTACCAACTGAGCTACCTGAGCAAGTACCGATCTAAACGCAAATCTTTCTCTATATACATTGTAATTCCCATACACCAAATGCTGTGAAGCCATGCTTCTATCTTGCAAAATGGCGGCTCCTTTATTAAGAAGACATATTTGGGAATTATACATTACAGCCAGTACGGCTTTTTCCAAGTTTTTATTATTGATTTCGTACATCTCAATGATGGATAAATCATATTTGAAGAGAAAAATTATACGCTCAGACCGGGACTTGAACCCGGGACCCTTGGTTCTCTAGACCAAGTGCTCTACCAACTGAGCTACCTGAGCAAGTACCGATCTAAACGCAAATCTTTCTCTATATACATTGTAATTCCCATCCACCAAATGCTGTGAAGCCATGCTTCTATCTTGCAAAATGGCGGCTCCTTTATTAAGAAGACATATTTGGGAATTATACATTACAGCCAGTACGGCTTTTTCCAAGTTTTTATTATTGATTTCGTACATCTCAATGATGGATAAATCATATTTGAAGAGAAAAATTATACGCTCAGACCGGGACTTGAACCCGGGACCCTTGGTTCTCTAGACCAAGTGCTCTACCAACTGAGCTACCTGAGCAAGCACCGATCTAAACGCAAATCTTTCTCTATATACATTGTAATTCCCATCCACCAAATGCTGCATTTGGTGGATGGGAATTACAATGTATAAACTTATAGAGAAAGATTTGCGTTTAGATCGGTGCTTGCTCAGGTAGCTCAGTTGGTAGAGCACTTGGTCTAGAGAACCAAGGGTCCCGGGTTCAAGTCCCGGTCTGAGCGTATAATTTTTCTCTTCAAATATGATTTATCCATCATTGAGATGTACGAAATCAATAATAAAAAGCGTATAATTTTTCTCTTCAAATATGATTTATCCATCATTGAGATGTACGAAATCAATAATAAAAACTTGGAAAAAGCCGTACTGGCTGTAATGTATAATTCCCAAATATGTCTTCTTAATAAAGGAGCCGCCATTTTGCAAGATAGAAGCATGGCTTCACAGCATTTGGTGGATGGGAATTACAATGTATATAGAGAAAGATTTGCGTTTAGATCGGTACTTGCTCAGGTAGCTCAGTTGGTAGAGCACTTGGTCTAGAGAACCAAGGGTCCCGGGTTCAAGTCCCGGTCTGAGCGTATAATTTTTCTCTTCAAATATGATTTATCCATCATTGAGATGTACGAAATCAATAATAAAAACTTGGAAAAAGCCGTACTGGCTGTAATGTATAATTCCCAAATATGTCTTCTTAATAAAGGAGCCGCCATTTTGCAAGATAGAAGCATGGCTTCACAGCATTTGGTGGATGGGAATTACAATGTATATAGAGAAAGATTTGCGTTTAGATCGGTACTTGCTCAGGTAGCTCAGTTGGTAGAGCACTTGGTCTAGAGAACCAAGGGTCCCGGGTTCAAGTCCCGGTCTGAGCGTATAATTTTTCTCTTCAAATATGATTTATCCATCATTGAGATGTACGAAATCAATAATAAAAACTTGGAAAAAGCCGTACTGGCTGTAATGTATAATTCCCAAATATGTCTTCTTAATAAAGGAGCCGCCATTTTGCAAGATAGAAGCATGGCTTCACAGCATTTGGTGGATGGGAATTACAATGTATATAGAGAAAGATTTGCGTTTAGATCGGTACTTGCTCAGGTAGCTCAGTTGGTAGAGCACTTGGTCTAGAGAACCAAGGGTCCCGGGTTCAAGTCCCGGTCTGAGCGTATAATTTGTCTCTTCAAATATGATTTATCCATCATTGAGATGTACGAAATCAATAATATAAATTTTGATTTTTTTACAAATGCCCCAGGTTGTCTTTCGACATTCCTGGTGTTCTCTCCTGGCATGACGTACTTGTAACCCACTTCTGAGGTTGGGGCGCCTGGAAGGCGGGATTACGTTGCCCCGATGATATGATGGGTTGTGATGGTGATAGTGATGCACCAGGAGATTCCCTAATCCTAAGCTTAATGTAAGATGAATATGAATGATGATGATTGCTATGGTCATATGATTTCGGGGACAGTTTGGGCTTTATTCCTGACATTTGTCTTACAGGTGAGGAAAAACCTCACCCAGAAAAACTGCACCGACCGGGGATCGAGCCCGGACCCGCTGCGTGACAAGGCAGCACGCTGCCTCCAGATTACAGCGGTGGTTTATATAATAAAAATGTAATATTACATATTTTTCTACATATTTGAGGATTAATATTACATAAAAATCCGGACTCTAGTCGTAACTTAAACCAGACCAAAACAAATTTGAAATAAACCTAAATTTTAAAGTGTGCATTTAAAATTAATATAAAATTATAGAATATTCACCTGAAAGGTCCGTCTCCTCAACTTAATTATCATTTAACTGTAGCGCTTTCGGGACTTGTCCCATCATCGGCAGGATTCAAAACTGGTGTTTCACTGAAGATCTGGTAGATGGGGTTGCATGTATTTGGTTCGTTTTCGTTTATCAGGCTGTCGTTGTGAGCTGCTTTCATGATTTCCATCTCTTCGAGTATGTTTATCTTCGCTGGATTATTTTCTCTGTGCATTACTGTTAGGGTGTTTTCAATATTTAACATGCGATGTCCTTCATGGATAACGTGTTTTGCATAGCTTGATTTACCTTCTGCGTGAATGAAGTCTCGAAAATGTTCTTTGAATCTGATGTTAAAACTCCTGTTTGTCCTTCCTATATAAAATTTGTTGCAGTCCTTACATGTCAGTTTATAAACTCCTTTGCTGTTGAAAATGTTATTTTCTTCAATGTTATTGTTTATTATGTTGTTTAATTTGTTATTGGTTCTGTATGCTATTTTTACGTTTTTATCGGCTTTCTTTAGTGCATTGGCTAATTTTGTTGTTTCTTTTCCTGTGTATGTAAGTGTTATCCATGTTTTCTTGTTGTTGTCAGATTCTTTTTCTAGTTTAGTTATGTTGGTTATGTTGTTCTTCCTTTTTTGTTTTTTTACGAGCTTATCTATGAATTCTTCATTATAGCCATTGGTTTTTGCCATATACTTAATGTAGTTGCGTTCTTGGATATAATTGTCTTTGCTTAATGGGAGTTTCAACATTCTACTGACTAAGCTATTAAATGTATAATTTTCTGTTGAAAAGGGTGTGTAGAATTTTTGTTTATGGCCAGAGCATTGTTTGTGGGTTTCCGGTAGATACCGATTTCTAGTTTATTGTTGTGTAGATTTTTGGTTATAGACAAATCTACACAACAATAAACTAGAAATCGGTATCTACCGGAAACCCACAAACAATGCTCTGGCCATAAACAAAAATTCTACACACCCTTTTCAACAGAAAATTAGTACATTTAATAGCTTAGTCAGTAGAATGTTGAAACTCCCATTAAGCAAAGACAATTATATCCAAGAACTCAACTACATTAAGTATATGGCAAAAACCAATGGCTATAATGAAGAATTCATAGATAAGCTCGTAAAAAAACAAAAAAGGAAGAACAACATAACCAAACTAGAAAAAGAATCTGACAACAACAAGAAAACATGGATAACACTTACATACACAGGAAAAGAAACAACAAAATTAGCCAATGCACTAAAGAAAGCCGATAAAAACGTAAAAATAGCATACAGAACCAATAACAAATTAAACAACATAATAAACAATAACATTGAAGAAAATAACATTTTCAACAGCAAAGGAGTTTATAAACTGACATGTAAGGACTGCAACAAATTTTATATAGGAAGGACAAACAGGAGTTTTAACATCAGATTCAAAGAACATTTTCGAGACTTCATTCACGCAGAAAGTAAATCAAGCTATGCAAAACACGTTATCCATGAAGGACATCGCATGTTAAATATTGAAAACACCCTAACAGTAATGCACAGAGAAAATAATCCAGCGAAGATAAACATACTCGAAGAGATGGAAATCATGAAAGCAGCTCACAACGACAGCCTGATAAACGAAAACGAACCAAATACATGCAACCCCATCTACCAGATCTTCAGTGAAACACCAGTTTTGAATCCTGCCGATGATGGGACAAGTCCCGAAAGCGCTACAGTTAAATGATAATTAAGTTGAGGAGACGGACCTTTCAGGTGAATATTCTATAATTTTATATTAATTTTGAACAAACCTCAACGGAACACATCATGAATCTTATAAAAGTTGATTGTGCATTTACACCTTATAATAAGCGGTTTGAAGAGATGAAGATAACAATTATGATGTACTAATAATTATATTTTTTAAATATTATAACTTCATAATTTCTTAACAGTTTCAAATATTTTGATGTTCTATTTGTGATTATCATTGACTTGATGTTTTAAATGCTTACTATAATATACAGTAAAAGCTCCTTATTCGCTGGTTAAAAAATTGCAACAATTCCTGTATTCGCGGCTAAAAATTCCTTTATTCGCGGATCCAGTCGGTGTATTAAAAGGATTAGTATCCTTTATTAACACATCGGCAACTTTTTTTTTTTACTGCAGGCACATTCCATGGCGACTTTTACAAAGAGTGATTCAAACCAAATTGACAAATTAATATAAAAAAACAAACCTTATTGTCACTAAGCCAAAAGTTCGTTGTTAAAAGCCACTGCCGTCGTATTTCATGTGCCGCTATGTCCGTTATAAATGCCGCCTTCGCCACGATCGGTGTTTTGTTTCATCTTGTCATTTGTTGCAATAATTTTAATTGAATAACACGTGTCTCTTCTGCTTTGTTGTCAGTTTATAATGTCGAGTAGAAGGAAAGAAAATTAGTTCCGAAGCTGAAAAAAGTAGTGTTGTCACTTAAACAGAAATGCTTGACCATTTATGTGTTGGCGAGCATTTGCGTCTATATCATGCTGTTTCAATGTTAATGAATCAACTGTACGATTTATCAAGAAATCCAAAGACAAAATAAGAAATTCTATTGCTGAATGCACAGCTGAATATCAGTTTGAATTGAAAGACCTTTTAAAAGCGGCAAAACAGGAAGAAAAAAAAATACAAACTATTTAAGCACTTGCCTAAGCCTGACAGTAATAATTAATAGAAATTGTTAAAAAATTCTCATTCATTGATTTTATTTTGGAACCTTGGAACGTATCCCTTATATAACTTACCCATATAAATTACCATTCCATATTCGCGGCATATTTGCAGAACATATCCCCCGCAAATAAGGAGATTTTACTCTATTTACTTTTTTACTTCAATTATTTATTGGTAATGATTAAATCACAAATGTATGGTAAATATGGAATTGATATAATTTCAAACATGTCTGTACACTACAATGAATCAGAAATATAGGACTATACCTAACCTCATAAGATGAATTTGCTGATCACTGTCCTCTTTCTCTATTTCATAAGAATCTACTTGCATATAGTGACGATGCTCTCTAAAACAAGATCAGGAATGAAAATTAATTTTGTGAGATAAGGTTTATATTTCTAATTTAGTTATATATACACTCACAGAGTGTTTACTTCAGGGCTGGAAGAAACAAAGGAAACATGCAGCAACAAGCAGTGAGGCTTGTTTTCCACATTGCAAGTAGGTGAACTACATCGTTGCCAGTTCAGAATGCAGTGACGACAAATAACAAGGGTTATCCTTATTCTGATCGGTTAGTAGAGTCTGGATTTAAATCCACACAATATTTTTAAAAGTATTGGCAATTTGAATGACATTAATAACACTGGTATGCATGATTCTCGGGTTTCCTTCAAATATGTCTAATTTACTAAATGTAATGTGTTGATTACGAAACTGCAATCTGTTTTTTTTCTATCACTTTTCTTTTTACAATTAGAAATTATATCTAAAGTTTTAAAGTAGTTCTGTGCATAAATTTTGTACCATGGAGCTAAGAAATACTAAGATTTTCATTGTTGAAATTAATATATAACATACAACAATTCAATTTTTGATGTTTTTATTTAAATTGACATTTTCCAATGCTGGATAGAATCTAATTTAAAAAAATCCCTGCAAATTTTGTTCAGTCTGTAGTCGTTTTTCAAATAGTGAGCATCTATTTTTGCAAATGGCTGTTGTATGTCATACATTTGTGTTATTTGAAGTAATACGGCATCTGGAAAGTGGAAAAATATTGTAACCCCAATATATTTTGCCATATCTAAGTGGTAATTTTGTTATTAGAAAGAGGAGACGAAATATTACACATTTTGTTAAAAATGCCTATTTTTATATGAAGCTTGGAGATCTTGACAAAAAATGGGCTCCAAAAAAAGTATGCTATACTTGTGTAGAACAACTAAGGGATTGGAGTCAAGGAAAAAATCGAGTATACCTTTAGCTATTCCTGTGATCTGGCATGGACCTCGAAACCATGTGGATTGTTATTTCTGTATATGTGATGTTGCAGGCTACAACACAAAAACATTAAAGAAATAATTTATCCAAATTTATTGTCAGCAAAAAGACCCATATCACATGGTCCTGGTCTTCTTGTGCTTTTTCAATTAAAAATATTTGGAAAGGAATCGTCATCAGATCCTAAAGAAAATTCTCAATAAATACCTACCTCTAGGCATAAACAGCAATTGAAACAATGTCAGACAGTGACATAAAATTTTGTTCAGGCTTTTCAATTGGTCATACATCTGTTTGCTGGAAATTACTCTTTGCTATGCAAGGAATATAGACTTTTTTTTTTCAATTTTATTCTGTTGGTGTACACTATCTATTATCTTGTTTGATAAAAGAAAATTATGTATGTGATCTAGGGTTAGAAATCCTCTCCTGGTAGGTTGTGTCCCTGTAAAGCCAGGGAAGCATTGGGTATATAAAAGTACATACAATAGGAGAGACTAAAACAAAAGAAAAGAAAGAAATATGGTAAATGAATCTATAAATCAAAATATCCTAATTATAATAATTTAGTTTTTAAACTAAGAGTTAGAGAAAATGCTTTAACATCTCACCTCATAAAGTTGTGTTTTTTCACGATACCGGTTTCAAAAGTATAGTTTTACTTCCATCTTTGGGAGTTTGACTGAAGATGGAAGTAAAACTATACTTTTGAAACCGGCATCGCGAAGACACGCAACTTTATGAGGTGAGATGTTAAAGCATGTTCTCCAACTCATTCATAGTGTTACTTCTCACTTTGATTTTGATTAAATTATAAACTATTTTCACTCATTGTATAATGGTTTATATTTGCTCAGATGTACATGTATTTTTCGGTGGCTGCATTGGTTTGGCAATTATTGTATATTTGTGTGATTTTTTTTGCAGTATTTTGACTGTTGCGCCATGGTGCTCTCTCCTAATAATGACTTTGATTCATTTTTTTTCGAGTGGCAACCATCATTAGTAGTTCCACTGTGAAGGAGCTTATTTTGTTTGTAAATGCATAGTTCATGTCTAATAAATACTGTTTACCTATTTTTGGTGTGTTCTTACCTCAAACCTGCAACCATTTGACTCATGGAAGCCTATCAGTAGGTTTTAATATATAAAGGCCTTAGGGCAGTAACATGATAAGCCACATCTTCTTGTATCTTGTAAGCCAATGTTTCTCTGAACAGAGATTTAGGCGCTCTCCCCCTACAGGGTAGAATTTGAACCATACTAATTTAGTTACACTTATATTTAACTTTTATAGGAATTGATCACTATGAGGTTTAATTTATGGTGAAATTAAATGTTTCTTACCTCTCCTCATATAAATCTTCTAGTAGATCGCAATTTTGAGACTACAACAGTCTCATCTTCAGTACTTTTTTGGCAACTGATGTTATGTCGATCGGAAGAATCTCTTCTTCTTCCCTCTGTTGGTGGACCGATGAACCTTTGGATCAGGTCAAGATTTGCGGGAATTCCGAAGTTCATAAGTTTTCCTTTGTTTTTCTGAATATGGATCTTTTCCCAAACCGTGAGTTCCTTTTGTTTGTCTATTTGTTTAATTAGACTGGCTTTTGATTCAATTAAATGTTTTTCGGACCAAGCATAAGCAGCTACTGCTGACTTTTCCACTTCTCCATTTTTGATGTTTATAAGATGTTCTTTCACCCTTAGAAACATCAAAACTGGAGAAGTGGAAAAGTCAGCAGTAGCTGCTTATGCTTGGTTCGAAAAACATTTAATTGAATCAAAAGCCAGTCTAATTAAACAAATAGACAAACAAAAGGAACTCACGGTTTTGGAAAAGATCCACATTCATAAAAACAAAGGAAAACTTATGATCTTCGAAATTCCCGCAAATCTTGATCTGATCCAGAGGTTCATCGGTGCACCAACAGAGGGAAGAAGAAGAGTTTCTTCCGATCGACATAACATCAGTTGCCAAAAAAGTACAGAAGATGAGACCGTTGTGGTCTCGAAATCGCGATCTACTAGAAGATTTATATGAGGAGAGGTAAGAAACATTTAATTTCACCATTAGTTACTTGTTTTCATACAGATGTCATTTGAGTGGTCCATGGCGTGGTCAGCGTTCCGCCTCATACTGACATTTAGGAAACCAAGATAGTACTAGGACGGGAAAATTCGGTAAATTTTGCTTAGAGGCCTTTTCATTCAGGTTTAAGGATCTTTTACGAGCCTGAAAATCTTCAGACTCGAGACACACAGCTTAAAGTCCCTTGGATTTTTCCATCCTAAAAAAATCCATCGACCCCGGCCAGGTTTGAACACGCGACCCTCGGGACCAGAGGCAAGGAGCATAACCATAGTCCACATCTGTTAAGGGCATTTATTACAATGATAGCAAATAGATGTATTGAAATATCCATAAATCATTTGTAAGTGCACCAGTGATGAATTAAAACATATGGACACACAATGTATTAACAATACTGCCCAATTAATATGTAACATTTTTAGAAACATTAAAATCCTTATATCTCAGAAAGAACATGTTATTGTCCTAAGCCCTTCATATACAGTCTGCTTTCAGGTATAGTCAGCTCAGTCATTTAGTTTACAGGCGGCATCAAAGGCAACTGTTTCCCTCTGGTTTAGAAAATACATTGTTACTGACAGGCAGAGCCGGGAGTTGCTCTTAGAGGCTTATAAGACGCCGCTCCAATCACCAAAAACTGAAAACAGTTTTCAGCCCATAATGTCTTCGCATTTTTAAATGACGTTTGTTTCCCTGTCTACTCCACGTGGATGTAATTATTTTAACAGCATTGCAACTTTTGTCTTTTGCAGTATCTTTAGTTTGCAAAAATTTATTCTAGTGAATAAAACGTGACAACACCCATTGATATGCTAAATACTTATGTGTGCAAAATAGGCCTAACTAACTACAAAGCTAAATAAACTGTAAACTAAATGGTTGAGCCGACTATATAAATAATTGTGCCAAATACCATCTTGGCCTGGACAATAATAATAATACCTCGCTAACTACATTATATGACCTAAATAAAGTTGTTTTAATCATATTTATATTTGTTGTTTCCGAACTATCCTGGTATAGAAGTGTTAATTTTTAATTTACAATAAATGTAGATAATTTCAATCACAAACCTATTAAACATCTGCAATCGATATGACTCATCTCCAGACTAACTAATTTATTAGCACTATCAAACCTGTAGGTTCATGGCCATGCAGACATAAGCTCTCCATACATCCCTATCCTGAGCTAATGTTTACCAATCATTTCCGACTTCATTCTTGGTCTACCAACTGGGCGTTTTTCCACAAGAAGCTTTCATGCATGTCTTTCATTCCCCATTCATGCCACATGTCCTGCCCATCGTAGTCTATGAGATTAATTGTTATCATATCTGGCTTCCTATAAAGACCATGTAGTTCACTGTTATGTAGTCTTCTCCATTCGCTTGTCTGTTCATCTCTCTTTGGTCCAAAAATGTACCTAAGAACTTTATTCTCAAATACTCGTAATCTCCTTTCCTCCCTTAAAGTTAGAGTCGATGTTTCGCATCCATATAATATAACTGATAGAATAACAGTTTTATATATTTTCAGTTTAATGTTTTTTGAAATGAATTAGGATGACAAGAGTCTCTGTAATGCATAATAGCACGCATTTCCAGAATTGAGCCTATGTTTAATTTCTTTGTGCATCTCATTCCTATTTGTGATTATTGTTCCTAGGTATTTGAATTTAACCACTTCTTCAAATTTCCCTCAGTTGTCATTCATTAGCTGTCCATTTATATTATATAATGTATTTCTATGTGTTACCGTATATTTAGTTTTATTGATATTTACTTCCAGTCCCAGTTTCTTATTGATCATTCATCTCCAAAAAGTGTCAAAATTAACAGCTACAAATCTACTGGGAAGCAAGGAGCCAATGGAAGAACTCCAAAAAGTTAAGCATTTGCAACCAACCAACAATGTATCTGCTTTTAATTGTGTTCGGTATATTTAGTGATACATAAAATGAAAAATAAAATTGCAAGAATTATTACAGTCTGATTTAATATGGAATGCCCCATACTCACACATGTTATATAGGCAGCTAAGAGTCTATTTTTTGGTAACACCCATGCATATTCCAATAAGCACAGTATAAAATTTAAAAAAATCAAATTTCAATCAATGGAATTGAGTTACATGCTTACAGAATGTGCACAATGTCTTACCAATTTTGTAATTAATGACATTATTTAATGTTAGTTCCCCATCACTAATTTATATATCTAGCAAATCCATTCTGCCATAAATGAACAAATAAAACAGTTTTAAAATACAATAGGAAGTAACATTAAGAGGTTTGTTTAATAATTAAATATTTTGTCTGTTCATTCTTACTTCTTAGAGTTGTTTTTGTCGAACATATGTTTCAGAGCTTCTTAGCCCCATCGTCAGCTCTGAAACATATGTTTGACAAAAACAACTCTAAGAGGTAAGAATGAACAGACAAAATGTTTTAATTAAATAAAACAGTTATCATATTATAACACTTAGAATGATTGATGTACACAGGGCCGGAGGATGAGAACTTCTCATGTATAGGTACAACAGTATTTTCAGTACAATGGAATGCTCACAGACATTCTTTCACAATAAAACAAAATACAGATTTTTTTTTTACATTTAAAAAATATATAATTATACAGTCTTCTGTTAGGAGCACAACTATTTCTACATGCAAATATTTTTCATATTAAAAAAAAAATATATAATTTAAATAAGTAAGAATTTTCATTCTCTCCACACAAGCTGGTGGTTTTGCTGCTTCAGCATTCATGTAGTAATGGTGCGTCATCAATTTTCTGAATTAATTGTAAATCATGAGGTATGATGTAGAGCAAGATATTTCTGTTTAAAGTACATTTGTAAAGTGTAAGGTTGTGCGATTTGTAACCACAAACTTATAGTTGTGCTTTCAAAGGAAGACTGTAATTATGAAATAAAATAGAACTCTTACATAAGGTCATCTTAATTCTACAATTCTTTCTCTTCAATCGATCTTCACTTTTTAGATACTTCTGATAGTAAAGTGTTTAATGCAAAATTAATTTGTATCATAGACAAACAGCTTAGAAATAAAACAAAAGCTTTAAATGGATATCTTATCCATATTTTCTTTAAAATAAAAAGCTGTTATTATATCCTGTAAATTTGTTTGGTAAAGTTGTAAAGTTTGGAATAAAGGTAATATTAAAAAAAGATTTTAAGCATATAAAAAATTATAAATTTTGATGAACTCAGTTCTATGAATAATGGATCAGTTTATTTTAAGAATATAACATATCCATTTTCAATAAAAGTAAAATACATCATCATTTTCAAGGTATGGGCCCGTTAGCCCATTCTGCTCCCCGTTCCACAGGTCATCCTTCCAACATCATTTCGCTTCCTACATTTCTTCGGCAATGAGATTTATAATAAAGCATCTGTTTTGATAAACGATTATTTGGCATTCTTTGTACATGTTCAAAATATTTACATTTATTTCTGAATATTCTGTCATTTATATTATATATTTGTAATTCATCTCTGATATCTTGACTTCTCTTTTGATCTCTTAAAAGATACACCTGCAATGGATCTGGAAGATTCTTATCTTCACTCTTATTTTCAATATAATTTGATTTAAGTTTTATATGACTTGCACACTATTGTGCATATAATATAATATATAATTCATTTTTGCATATTGATTTTGATGGAAAGTTCCCGATGTTCTGAAACACCTGCTATTGACGTCACACTTCTTTGTCTCTGAAATAATTGCAAAGTCATTCATTCACTTGCTTATTTATTTCGAGTATGTTGACAATACATGCTCCTCCTTATTAATGGGAGGCATTTTGTTCAATCTGGAACTGCCACCATAAAATTACACTAACTAGCTAAGAATGTTCTAGAATCACTGCCTCAAGGGTTTATATCGATGATGTATTTCTTTGTGCATTCCGACAGAGAGTAATTTTTGTAGTGAGCAGACGCACTGCTTTCTGTCTCCGCAATGGAGGCATCGCGTAATATTTAGAACTTAATTATTATTTAGAAATTACATAAAGTACAGTGCAAGTGCAATTTATATCTGATTTAAACTTACAGGAACGTAAAACCTAAATCACATTTGTGTGAAGTGCTTTGTTTGTTTTTTATAATATATCTTTTTATTTTTTATTCAATCACCTATGGAAGTTTTTTATTAATCTATTACAGTCCATTTTTGTCTCTTGTGGCTTTTATGGATCTCTGAACTGAGGTTTGCCACCCTCCAGGATCTCAGAAATCTCATTTTTATTGTCTCAATTTTATGTTTATCAGAAATCGTTAAAGGCCAAGTCTCAGACCCATATGTTAACGTTGGAACGGCTACTGTTTTGTAAAATTTCAATTGAGTTTCCCTCATGGTTTTATTTCTCAAATATCTTCTTATTGAATCATGTATCTGTTGAAATTTCCTTAATTTCTTCTCGATATCCAAATTTTGGAGGTACGATATCATGAATTCCAGATAATTAAAACATAGCTGCTCCAATTACAATTTTTGTCCTTTTATGGTGAGTTATATATGTATCCATTAAATATTTATTGTACTAATGAATGAAGATATATTTTATTAAAGAGACATGTGAGGCATTGGCAAGTGGTGATAATTTGTATGTGAGTAAAGACGCGTCTTCATTCACTTTTACAATGTAATTTTTTTCTAATACTTACACATCATACCTTTTAGGTGAAATTAAAAAATGTGTGTGTTAAGAGAATTCCAATGCCATCCATTACACTTTTCATGCTTTGCGTTCCACACTGAGCAGATATATGGGATAAATTAAATTTGGTTAAATTAATAATTAAAACATCAAGATATATGGGAATTATTCCAAGTCAAATCGGATAAAATTAAAGGAAATTTAACATTGATATATTTAATTTCCAATTAACTTTTTTATCTAATTGAAGGGACAAAAATAAAAAGTATATTTGTATTTTAATTTTCAAAAAGCTAGATTCTTTAAAAAAAGATTTAAAATAAAAACTTATATAAAAGCATGCACATTCTTATATCTATCCATCTTCAGGTTTTTACAGCTGCTGCCATCTTCCCGTGCCAAACTTTCAAAACCTACAATCTTGGGCATCTTCAATGCTTAACCCTCTTGCTTGCATTGCTATCCTCATGCTTTCCTTCCGTGTTAACTTTAGTCTTCCTTTTTTCTTCGTTCTGGTCAGTTGTCATTGATATAGTGTTTTGGCCACCTTTCATCTTCCATTCTTAAAATATGTCCTAACCATTTTAAACCCTTCTAATTTTTTTCAATTATGTTTTCTTCTGCTTCCATTATGTTTTTAATTTCCTTATTGGTGACATGTTCTAATTTTGACTTTCTGGCACTTCTGTGTAAATAATCCATTTCTAGAGCTATTATTCTATTCTTGTAGAATATATAAACATTGAATGTAGGCTTTCATGGCCGGTAATCATAATGTTAAATGATTCCGGGCTATGTAGCCATGGTAGGAATACCAGTAATGGACCACGGCCACATAGCCCGGAATCACTTAATATTATACGATATATAAACATTGTTATATATAAACTATTATTTATTTAATTAAATAAAAATAAAATTTACAGTTTTATTTGATTTTCATATTTATTAAGATATAATTTAGTTACAGCTGTTATTATAACACAATTCATTAATTTAACATGTCTGAAGAAGGTACAGTGTATCGAAACAGCTGTAACTAAATTATATCTTAATAAATATGAAAATCAAATAAAACTGTAAGTTTTATTTTTATTTAATTAAATAAGTAATGGATTTTCATCAAGTGAACACCAACTCAATTGATTAAACTATTATTAATTAACACGATTTATTCAAATTGGACTCATATAAAATCTTATAAAATATACTTTCAGCATATCCGATCTTGGGTTATATTAACATCTTTTTTTTTTCTCAAAAAATATATTTCTAAAATGTCTTTCCATAAAAGTTTGTAACCTTTTTTCAAAACATAAAAATATAACTGTATTCCCTAGTTTTTCAACTATATGCTTACAAAATTTCAGAATGGGATTTGTACAAATTAATTTCCAATAAATTCCAGAAATTCCACGTAAAACTACAGTAGCAACATTTAGACTGCTTACAGAACATGACTATTTGGCCAAACATTTATATAAAATAGGAATCTACACGAATCCAAATTGTCCTCTATGCAATAAAGACGAAGAAATGAATGAAGAACACCTACAAACCTGTGAAGTATTACCTGTTGGATCCACAATAGAGAAATATTGGAGAGCAAGAACGCTAATGGCTTCGGTGCCAAGGCCCAGCATTTGAAAACAACAACAACAACATTTCCAATAAATTAACTTATCCAGGTGGGTGCATGTTCTTGAGTAGGAGGATCACTGCATGTTATAAATCCAACTTAAATATGTAGTAAAATATTATTAACATAATATTCCACAAAAGTAACTTAAAACAAACAAAAACAACTCTACCAGACAGGATAATGGAAGCATACAGTAAAAGCTCCTTATTCGTAGGGGATATGTTCCATAAATATGCTGCAAATACAGAAACCATGAATATGGAATGGTAATTTGTATGGGTATATAGGGGATACGTTCCAAGATTCCAAAATAAAATAAAAATTATCAAAATAAAACCAATATAAATGAGAGATTTTGAACAATTTGTATTAATTACTATTGTCAGGTTTAGGCAAGAGCTTAAAGAACTTGATAATTTTTTTCCTGTTTTGCCGCTTTTATAAGGTCTTTCAAATCAGATTGATATTCAGCTGTGAAGTCTGTGATAGATTTCCTTATCTTGTCTTCAGATTTCTTGATGAATCATACAGTTGATTCATTAACATTGAAACAGCGTGATATGGATGCAAACGAGTCACCAATGCGTAAATGGTTAAACATTTGCATTTTTACTTTAAGCGACAACACTACTTTTTTTCCGCTTCAGAACTAATTTTTCTTTCCTTTTACTCAACATTATAAATTGGGAACAAAGCAGAATGAGATGTGTGATCCAATCAAAATGATTGCAACAAATGACAAGTTAAAACAATAAAACACCAATCGTGGCGATGGCAGCATTTATCAATGGACATAGCAGCACATGAAATACAGCGGTGGCCTTTAACAACAAATGTTATACTTAATGACAATAAGATTTGTTTTACTTTGATATTTATTTGTCCATTTGGTTTGAATCGCTGTTTGTAGAAACCACTTTGGCACGTGCCTGCAGTAAAAATAGTTGCCGACATGTTAATAAAGGGCACCTAATGCTTCTAATATACTGACTGGATCCGCGAATAAAGAAATTTTTAGCTGTGAATACAGGAACTGTGTTGCAATTTTTTAACCCGCAAATAACGAAAATGTGAATAACGGAACTGTCAATAAGAAGCTTTTACTGTACTTTTATTCAACTCAAATAAATGCATGTTAACTTTGGTGGGACAAAGAACAATCTTTAACTAGTGCTTCAGATTTTGAGACCAGTATGTAAGCAAGCAAGCATTATACTGTTCTTAGGCTATTTATTGCTTTTTTCTCATATTGAGATTGTAGTAAGTCACATTCATTTTTATGCTCATCATTTGTAAAAAATACAAAATCAATTCGATAAATACTCCTTTCTTGAACTTTTATAGGGAAAATCACTATGAGGTTTAATTTAAGATTAAATTAAAATGCTTCATACCTCACCTCATATCCAGTCTTTCATGTAGACCGCGGTTTCAAAGCTTCATCTTCAGTACTTTCTCTTCGACTGATGTTATGTCGATCAGAAGAACTACTTCTTCTACCCTCTGTTGGTGGACCGATAAACCTCCAGATCCAGTCAGAATCCACAGGAATTTTGAAGTTCTTAAGTTTTTCTTTCTTGCTTTTTTATGTGGATTTTTCCCCAAATCATGAGTTCTTTTTCTTTTTCTATTTGTTTAATTAGACTGGCTTTTGATTCAATTAGATGTTTTTCGGACCAAGCATGAGCAGCTACTGCTGACTTTTCCGCTTCACCATTTTTGACATTTCTAAGATGTTCTTTCACCCTTGTTTTCAAATTTCTTTTTGTTTTTCCTATGTTGAAGTAGTTCTTCTGATCGACATAACATCAGTTGAAGAGAAAGTACTAAAGATGAAGTCACCAAGGCATTGAAGCCGCCCGTAGAAGACTGGATATGAAGTGAGGTATGAAGCATTTTAATTTAATCTTAAATACTCTTTTCACCCCACTCAAACAGTTTTCTTAGTGTTGTAATGGAGTCCTGATGTCACTGAAAGTTTGCTGCTGTTACTAGTCTTTTAGTGGTGCTGCTAATAACTGTGGGAAGTTACAAAAATACTTTTCAGAACTTATGCTGAAATAGGACTATATACACTAAATAAAACATTGTAAGATTTTTGGAATGGAAATATCAGTACAAAAGTCAAAAGTAATGGCATTCTTAGGGAAAGTAAAATAATACACAATAACCAATGCCTAGAACAAGTACAAAATTTCAACTATTTAGGTTGTGAAATATCTTATTTGAATAAGACTAGAAAAGAAACTATTTTGAAGTTTTACAAAGTATTGGCAGTTCCATCTCTTATATATGGATGTGAAACCTGGACATTAACAAAGGCAGATAATAAACAAATAGAGGCTGCTGAAATGAAGATGTTGAGAGCAATAGCAGGATACCAAAGGACCGATAAAAAGAAAAACGAAGATATTATAAGAACAGGACTTAATATATTTAATCTCTGTGAAAGAATAACATTACCAAAATGCTTATCTTCAGCACGTATTATGAATGAATGAACAGCACATACCAAGAAGAATGTATAATTATAAACCAAAATGGAGAAGAACGTTGAGAAGACCATTGAAAGATGGAAGGACCAATTCGACCTATAATGAGATCGGAACAGGCCATTGGGCCTAATCCTTGTTGTTGATGATGATGATGAAATATCTTATCAAAATGAAAAGATGTGAACAAGAAAATCACCAAATTTACACAAATCTTAGGAATAATAAATAATATATTAAAAGCTAAATTAGTACAAAAATCCACAAGAATAAAAATATATAATACTTTGGCATTACCCTCCCTTTTATACGGAAGTGAGATTTTGACATTAAGAAAAAGAGACAGGAGCAGAATCAAAGCAACGGAAATGAAATTTCAAGAACAGCAGGGTACACTCATTTAGATCGAAAAAAGAATGAAGAAATTTTAGAACAATTAAAGTAGAATCAGTAGAAGAAAAACTCAACAGATATAAATTAAACTGGCTAGACCATGAAAAATGGAGAAGACTACATAACAGTGAACTACATGGTCTTTATAGAAAGCGAGATATAATGAGAACAGTTAAGTCTCATAGACTGCGATGGAGGACATATGGCATGTATGGGGGATGAAATAGATGCATGGAAACTCCTTGTAGGAAAACCAGAGGGAAAATGCTCAGTTGGTAGGCCAAGAATGAGGTAGGAGAATAACATTAACCATGATTTGAGGGAATGATTGGAAAACATTAGCTCAGGATAGGGATGTATGGAGAGCTTATGTCCGCATGGCCTTAAATCTACAGGTTTGATAGTGGCAGTGAGTTAGTTAGTTAGACCGTGGAAAAAGAATGGATAATTTGAGAATCCCAAAAAGATGATGCAATATAAGTGTATAGGACATCCTTGACCAGGAAGACCTCCTAAAAGACTGGTAGATGAGGCCGAAACAGGTCTAAAAGGGCCTAATTCGTCATGGATGATGATGATGATAAACCTATGCTGAAATCTTCTTTGCAAAAACAAAAATTTACAATTATTTTTGGTTTTTATATTGGATACTAAAGGTCCCTGAATATCATCTGGCCATCATCATCATCCCTGGTGTGGAAAGCAATGGGAAGCTACCACACCTATAATTCCCTAGTAAAACTACAAAGCATAGCATGAAAATGTTATGATTGCTGTGAAGGACCTGCCCTTGGGCAGAACACTATGGAATGGAATTGGATACTATCCTCATTCAGAAAAATAAACAACTCTTTTCACTTTTATGTTGAGTTGTTTTTGACTCACCTTATACTTCTTAACTCCATTGCAGGCTCGAGTTTCTTCACTGCATTTGTGACATTCTCAATGCTGTATCACGTTCACAACTGACGTCTAACGGTCTGACGAGGCTGTTAGACGTCAGTTGTGAACGTGATATTACATTGAGAATGTCACAAATGCAGTGAAGAAACTCGAGTCTGCAATGGAGTTATGAAGTATGAGGTGAGTCTAAAACAACTCAACATAAATTAAAATAAACCTCATAGTGTTATTTCCTACCTACATAACTTAACTCTTTTCACATCTCCTACTTCTTTTAAGCATAATGGAAGACACACATCTTAATTTCCCTTTCCTAAATTTGTGATTGTGCTTCTTTTTACTGATAGGATTAAAATTTTAATCATGTCTAAGGCTGTGTTGTATTACTCATCTGATTAGTCTATACACTAAAATACATATACTACACAGCAACTTATTGCCTTTTCTTTAAATAACAGTCTTCTTCTTCTTCACTTCACAGGCTAGGCAAAATGCCTGTTCTGCCTCACAGTTGTTCTGTCCATCTTTTCCATTGGCCTACCTACATTCCTTGAACCTCTTGGCTTGTAGTTAAATGATGCTTTTGGTAATCATGTTACATTCATTCTTTCTACATGTCTAAACCATTTTTCTCTATATTCTTTGATCTTATCATTTAATGGATATATATTTAAGTCTGTTCTTATATCTTCATTCTTTAACCGATCCATTCTTGTGCAGCCTTTTGTTCTTCTAAGGAAGTTCATTTCTATGCTTTGTATTCTACTTTGTAATTTTTTGGTCATTACCCAAGTTTCACTCCCATAAAGTAATGCAGGAACTGCCAATGTTTTATAAAACTTCAATCTACTATCTCTTCTTGTTTTGTTCTTTAATGTTCAATGTATAGTTCCACATATCATTTGAAATCTTGACACTTTCACATTTACGTCTCAGTTTTTGTGTTTATAGTAAAATTACAACCCAAATAATTAAAATGTGTTACTTGTTCCAGAGATTTGTTGTCTATTATGATTTTTGATCTTATATGTTCTCTTCCCCACAATGTCATTATTTTCATTTTTTCCCAATGATATTTTAAAATTATATTCTTGACATAACTGATTTAATTGATGTAAAGAGTACTGCAAATTATTTTCATTTGCTTGAATAAGAGTTTATATGTAAATAATAAAAGAAAAGGAGGAGAAGAAGAAATTAATTAAGTTATGTAGATAGGAAATAACACTATGAGGTTCTTTAATATTGTTTATTTTTTATCATTTCACTCACCTCATACTTCATTAATTAATGTTAGTATGTACTCAGATGGCAGTTATCTGAAAAAATACACATCTGAATGCAACACCATTTGTTTAGATCTTTTTGCATCATTTTGTGCTGGATTCAGATAAAGATGTGTTCTTGAATGTAAGAAAACTAACAAAAAAATCATCACGAGGAATAATTAAGAATAATAATGTGCCCCCAAATATTCCATTATTATTATGGCATGAGGAATAATTTAGACTATTTAACTCATGCACCAAATGGGAGTCAATGACCAATCACGTTTCAATGAATTTTGTTTTACAACCAATGATAGTCATGTTTCACCTCACTCTTTATCAAATTCTCTTTACCACCTCCTATTTTTGTGATAAATAAAGCTCCTCCTTTTTAATATTCTGAACAGGATAGATCATTATTTTGCAGTGACTGACTCTCCAACAAAAACATTTAATATAGCAAATAATGAACAGATTCCTTCGAACTACACATTTGATAACTGTGTGTTCAATAATTGTGTTTTTAAATAATGAATTTACTGAGTTGTTTACTAAAAAAATTAATTAATAACCTATAATGTTGGTTATAATATACAGTTTGATGTGTTTCATTTTTTCTCCACTAGGGTATATTCTTACAATATTGCAATCCTATTTGGCAATAAATAATATGATCAAGTTACAGCGAATAAACAAATGAAACATAACCAAACATGATCTTGTAGAAGATTTCCGGACTGTTGGCCGTGTCTTGAGGCTTGTAGTTCCCCGATGTTTCGCCAGAGACTGCATCTGGCATCCTCAACCCTTGAGACCACAGCCAACAGCCCGGAAATCTTCTACAAGATCATCATAATAACTCCGGCCATGAAAGCCTAAGTTAATATATTAATAACCAAACATATCTGATTTGTTTTCAAGCATCACCATTTACATATATAAATATTTTAAAATACCAGTAAATGTATTTGAATAATGATTTTTGAGTAAACAGCATAATTTTATTCATTAAATAGTCCTAACAAATACCACTCTTGATTTCAAAATCCTCTAGATAAATATGACTCATGAATTTATCAATGATTTGAAAATCACTCGTGACATTACTTATGATAAATTGAGGTAGAGCTCTTCTCAGGGGTCAGGTTAGTATACAAGAGAAAAAAAAATCTTGTTGGATGACTAAATAATTCAGTTTTATTCCTAATTTGAATATCCAAGATGACTAAGTATTTTTCGATGGTAATATTCTTCACCGTATATGTAAATCAATTCTTCTTATTAAATATTGTTCATTATTTTCATTTAAGTATAAAAAATCCATTTTTCTCAATCCTGGTATCGGAGAGATTATTAAATTTTACTTGAGGAGCTATTTTTGCTTCTACTCAGAATAAAAGTCGATACCAGAACGATAAATTTAACATTTTATAATATAAAGTTCATTATTACGTGACATATTATTCTTAATTTATATTGTTTAATAATTCTATTTAATATAAGGTTAAATCAGAGAGATAAGTGTTTTTAATTCCAGTCATAATTTAGTTTACTCTTAATATTTAATTTTAGGAAGTTATATTTTGAGGTTATTTTAATTATATTATTTTTGGTCTGGACATCTTACATGTCCAAGAACAAATCAACATTAATATTGAGGTAAGATGTCCAGACCAAAAATAATATAATTAGTTTACTCTTATTTATGAGAGTATAAATTTATTCGTATTTACTATATTAAAGTTTACTTTCTGAATGGCTCTGTGGGCAATGGAAAATTTTACATCTTGGAAGTGAGTCACTAGCCCTTCTTCTTCGATGGGTATCTCTTTTAGGGTCGTATCTATGAACGCATTAGACCGTAAAAGTCGTTCTCAGCTTGTACTCTGCTGTGAAAATTGCATCCAAAGACGTTTTTTGCATACTCAAAAATCTATTCATGCGATAATAATTGTCAAAATTCCTAAACTACCTGGTGAGGTGACTTTGCAGAGAACAAATCGTGAGCAACCCGATGGGAACCGATGTACTTTGAAACCTTGCTGTCTACCTTGCTGTTTTATCCAAGATGTCGGACCTTGAAGACTTCGATCATGTTTTCGGTATATGCGGAGAAGAGGAATTTGATAGAGTCTACCAAAGAATTCAATTGGAAGAACAGGAGAATCGGCATAATATTGCGCAATGCAGACATCATAGTATACAGTTTTATTTGCGGGACACAAGCTAAATGTGTTCCTCTAGCAGACGAAAATAACGGAAGTGGTTTTATCACTGAGAATTCTGGGTAATTTCTTGCCAATATTGCAAAAAAAAAAAAACTACTTTCATGCATGACCAGTCAGCGACTCGCTAATTCGAACTTTGCACATGCTCATGGAAAACTCAGCTCACCAGAGACTAATGTATTTGCATGCGGCCCTTAGTCCGGACCTTCTTCCATGACCTGCCTGGCAGGGGAAGCGCTGCTGGTAGTTACACTACCGCCTGTATAGATCATGGAGTCATTGGGACTCACAAGCCCCAGTATCACGTCAAGGTAGAGATATCGTTAGGAAGACCACAACTATGATGGAAGGATGTCACCATACCCCAGACCTGAAGTGAATGAACATGCAACAAGCTGCCAGCTTTCATGCGTAGAGGAAGAACTATTAAAGTTTAATTGAAGTGTTTAAAATTTTGACGATCATTTTTAAAAGCATTATTAAAAATCTTTATCTAGTAAAATATTTTTACAGCCTCATGGGCTAGTGGTCAGCAATTCTGACTATAGTTCATGACATCCCGGGTTCAATTCCCTGTCAAACCATGGGAATTTTTCCTTAAAGGGAATTATTCCTGTGGTTGCCCATGGTCTGGAATTTAGGTTAAAAACTCTCCTGGTGCTTCATTGTCATTTATCACCCATTAAATCATTGGGGTAACGTAACTCTGTCTTCCAGGTGCTCCAACCTAAGAAATGGATTACAATTCTGCCAATGCCAAGGGAAAAAGCCGGAAATGTCATAAAAGACAATCTGGTGGCATTAGATAAAAAAAAATATTTTTATTATTATGGTGAAAACTTTATTTGACAATAACTAATAATGAAATATTTAGGTTTTTAATAGTGAGTGGAGAACATATTTTTAACGACTCACCTCATATAATTTCAAATTTCTTTGATACCAGTGGTTTCAGACAATATCTTGTCCCCCTTCAGTCATGGCTTCCACTGATGAAATTCTCTGGTTGTTGATTTCTCTAAGGACATCACCTCTTGTGCTGCCATCTTTGGTTGGGATTATAAACTTTGTAATTAAATTTTTATCCACCGGAATATCAAAGTTCATAGATCGATATTTATTCTTCTGAATGAATATCTTTTCCCAAATTGTCAATTCCAACGGTTTATCCAATTGTTTCAAAAGTTTTGCCTCTTTTTCAATTTTATGATGTTCTAGCAAACTATGTGCAGCAATTGCTGATTTTTCAATTTCACAATTTTTAATATTTCTAAAACGTTCTTTAGTGCGTGTTTCCAAATTCCTTTTTGTTTTTCCTATGTATACTTTACTACAATCATTACAATTTATTTGATAAATTTCAGATTTCTTACTGTCTGGGATGTTGATTTTTTTATTGGTACTGGTACTTAGAAGTTTTTCCAGAGTAAATTTATTTATTGGTGCCAAAATAATGTTGTGTTTGTCAAACATTTTTTGAAATGTTCTATGTACTACTGGATGGTAAGTAATTTTCTTGAAATTCTTCTTTTCTTTACTAACAGTTCTCCAATTACTATTAATGATATAATCTCATAATGTTTACTTCCCAATATTAATTTAAATATATTTAGATTTTTATTTAAAGTCATATTTATTTATAAAAAGAATATTAAAATACAAATTTATTTATTAACTTTATTATTTAGGCAATATTAAAATCCTGCTTTACATGTAGCATACTCCCCTAAAAAAAAACACTAACGAGTATTCCAGACTTAATATCCCCAACCTACAAATGAATTGCAATCAACAGTATCTTATGTCTACTCAACATAAATTTCAGAGAGGGGCTTAGAATTTAATCAAGGCAACTGAAAAAAAATTTACGCAATTAAAAACTGTGTACCACAATTTTTCCTGGCCCTCAGATAAAAAATTTGGAAAAAAATTTAGATTACCTCTCCTAATGATTTTTCTAGTCTTACAGAATAGAAGTGTGCATGCACAAAAGTTTATAGAGTTGTCACTAAATGGAATCACATATATGTGAAATCGTTATGAACCTTTGCAATAAATTCCTAAACATATTTATAAGAAATGGATGTATACCAACTTCCCCCTTCCTAACCTAACAAAGTAAATTACATGCATGTTATGAGGTTTTTATTATTCATTTAATACATCTCAATGGACCAGCCTCATGAGCTAGTGGTCAGCATTTCTGACTACTGTTCATGAGGTCCCAGTTCGATTTCTGGTCAAACCATAGGAATTTTTCCTTAAAGGGAATTATTCCTGTGGTTGCCTATGGTCTGGAATTTAGATTAAGTTTAGGTTAAGAACTCTCATGGCACTTCATTGTCATTTATTACCCATTATCATTGGGGCAATATAACTTCGCCTTCCAGGTGTCCCAACTTCAGAAGTGAGTTACAATTACGCCAATATCAGGAGAAAAACCAGAAATGTCACAAAAGACAACCTGGTGGCATTAGACAAAAAAAAAAATCTCAATGAAGGATAAATTATATTTGAAGAGAAAAATATATTTTTTATTATTATTTACAACTTTCCTCATTAGAGGATTGCCTCAAGGACAAAGTGATACAACAATTAATTTTCAAAATTGATGAAATAGATTTTGTAAATACATTACCAAATTTCAAATTGTAATATATAGTAATAATGTGTAAGTATACATACTATAAAGTAGAAATTTTGTAAAGATGGTTTCTTAAAATTGAAATTGATCCTCTAATGGCAACAATGGCAATTTTAGAAAGATACACTCTGTCCAAATCTAAGAAATTCCAAAATTTAGCTAAGAATCCTGGTATTGTACCTCTTGCCCCAATCATCAATCCTGTGACAGTTATACTAATTGGTATTTATCATTGTAATAGTCAATTGTTGGCTAACACAGGATAGAAAGTGAAAGGTCCTGGGTTCAAAGCCCAGTCTGAGCGCATATTTCTCTCTTTGAATATACATGCATACTTGATGTTTTTATTATTAATTTCATACATCTCAATGATGGATAAATCATATTTGAAGAGGCCGTACTGGCATTTATAATGTAATGTATAATTCCCAAATATGTCTTCTTAACACATTGGTGACGGGCCACGGAGATCTCCGTGTTTAAATGGCCAGCGCTAGACGACGGGCCACGGAGATTTCCGTGTTTACGTTTTATATGGTTTTCCAGCCTCTTCGCTTTTGAAGGAGCGTGAAATTTTGTTTTTTCACATTGTGAAATAAACTATAGTGGTTTTTGTACCCCTCTCTTCTCTTTTATGAAATTGCCAACTTTACAGAAAGAGTTGTTTACAATTTTAAGACAGATGGCTGGTGAAATATGGAATTTTAGTGCCGATAGTTAGGCGATTACGGGATACGTATGTAACCTGTAAATATATGTTGCAGAGGGGAAAAATTAGAAGAAACATTATTTTGCGTTCTGGAGCCGAATTTATATCTGTGGCATCATGTGTACCCGGATAATTATTATAAGTGTGGCTAAAGCTGAAAATTTGCTCGAAAGAAAGACGAGAGTTTCTGAAGCAATAAAGATTAACAGAGGGCTTCCAAAATCATTTGTGGAAGCAGGAAATAAACTCAAACCAGGAGAATGTGTGTTTTGAAGTAAGGGGGACCTTTTGCTACAAACATCGAAAGATAAAAGAGACGTAAGAATGGTTAGCACATTGCATCAGGCAACACGAGAGTGGGAGGGGTTATTAAGTTGTAAAAATGCCCTATTGAATACTTCAAAATAACAAGTATGTGAAGGGTGTAGACAGGGCTGACCAGTACCTATCATATTACTCCATCCTTAGAAAAACAGTGAAATGAAGCAAGAAAGTTGTATTGTGGCTTGTGAATTGTGCACTCTTTAATGCTTTTTGGGTCTATAAATTTCAAAATCCTAACAACTATATGTCAAACAGAAGTTTTTTTGCTTGAAACAGCCTCTTGTTTGGCAGTCGTGAAATTAGGAACAGATGACAGGGAAGAGGAGGGAAGATAGGGTGCAAAGGACACCATGTCAAGACCTACCAAGAAGGCTGAGACATATAGAAACATAAATTAACACCAACTGTGTCTGAAAAAAAAACCTTCCAAACCTTGCCACGCTTTTAGTGAACACAAGAAAAGAAACTCGCTACATATGCTCTTTTGCCCTGTGCCTTTAAATAAAGGGAAATGTTTATAACGCTATCAAACCCTCAATTTCTACTAGAAGGTCTGATGAGAACACTAATAAAGATTTACTTATGCAATATTGTTATTGACTATAAATATATTGATGTAAAAATCACACTGTGCTAGCGCGGTTTAAAATTTAAAAGTCCACGCTACTGACAGAAATGTCCGGTCCAGCAGCGGTGGATGGAACGCACAGCAGTCGGTCACCAATGTGTTAATAAAGGAGCCACCATTTGCAAAGATAGAAGCAAAGGCTTCATAGCATTTGGTGGGAGGGAATTACAATATACAGAGAAAAATTTGCGTTTAGATCAGTACTTGTTCAGGTAGCTCAGGTGGTAGAGCATTTGGTCTAGAGAACCAAGGGTCCCGGGTTCAAGTCCCAGTCTGAGCATATAATTTTTCTCTTCAAATATGATACATGCATATTATTCAATGAACTATAAACTAATCTGATGTACACTTACTTGTCCCATCAGAACCTAACAAAATTAAGTGAGTGAACATCTATTTGTTACAATATATTTATGAATGTTGGTCATTCCGAATTCATAGATATCTCCGCCATCTAGTAGAAGTTTCTTTAAGCATTTGTGCATGCATATTATGATTCATTTGAGAGAAATATTACAATTTGCATACGCAGGTAAATATTTATTAATTGTAAAAAAAAATATTATAAATATTGTTGGATCATCATCATCATCATCATCTGGCAGGTATTAGTCCTAGAAGAACTGTTATGGCCTGAGAAAGCGGTTTTCGTGCCATCTTTTCATAGGTCGACCAAGTGACCATTTCCCATTTGGACAGTAGTTCATTATTGCCTTGGGGATCCTGGATCTAGCCATTCTTGAGACATGTCCCTTCCAGTTTAGCTGATATCTGGAGATGTAGTCCAGTATTGGTGACACATTAAGTTCTTGAAGGATTTCTACATTTTTCTTTCGATCCCATTTGGTGTTCAGCGCATAAATCTCATCTCACAAGCTGTTAGTCTGCTTTCATCTCTCGTCCTTATAGTCCTCGCTTCACTCATATTGTTGGAAAACGTTTAAAATAGTATGAAATGTTAGTAAAGACAGAAAAGGTACAGAGTAACAGTATTACAAGAATATAGTACAGAAAATAAAAGCCAAAAATTTATTATTAAAATTTCCAATAGGGTTGGACATCGAAACTGAACTCGCAAGTCAGGAAACAGGCATGTCACCATTTGAGCTAGATTGGCAGATTAAATTAAAAATATTACTAAATGTGTTTCTTTATGTAAGAAAACAGAGATAGCCCAGTTATATGGTGATTGTGTTGAAGAATATTTTCTGTCTTTTGTTATATTATTAGTATTTTTTTTGTTCACTGTTACTAGAATTTTATTCTTAATACAATTATCCATCCTTATTAAAGAATTGATAACTAAATATACTTCAGTTATTAAATTTTAACATATGCATGTTAAAAAAAAGTCATAATTTACTTAACAACCCTTTTACTAAACTTTCTTGTGAAGAATTTTTTTATTGTAGCTTAACAGTTTTAATAAATCACTCTTAATGAAAAGAAATATTTAACATTTTGAAAATAAATTCATATTGTATGTCAGCTCCAATAATGTCACCAACTAAAAAATACCAATTTTGAGTTAATACTATGTCGAAGACCAGGAAATGTAGACCTAGAGCTAGCAGGAATGAAACTTCTGCAATTATAAAAATTGCTGCAGAGGGATAGTTGTAACATTATCGAAGAGTGGCTATATGAAAATGTATTTTGCTAATATTGAAAAGTTGTGTTTTTTGGCTTGTGGCATTATTGAAGCTCACACGCAATATGTATGTTAGACAATTCTGATGAAAAACTAGACTATAGATATGTAAAGAAAGGGAACTGCATAAATGCAAGAGGCAGTTAATAACTTCTTCTAGATACAAAATATCTGCTGATGTTAGTGTAAGTACTCAATTTTTTTACCCATATCTACATATCCCTATTTTTATTCTGACAATAAAACTTTTAAATTATTAATATATTGTAGAAAAAAACTATAAACCATAAGGAATGGTTTCACAACATGTTTTTGTTTCCATATCTATAAAAAATTGAAACATCATGGCAATATACTTTTTTAAAAATACAATAGGAAGTAACATAAAGAGATTTGTTTAATAATTAAAATATTTTGTCTGTTCATTCTTACCTCTTAGAGTTGTTTTTGTCGAGCATATGTCTCAGAGCTTCTTAGTCCCATCGTCAGCAATTACAGATTGAATTTTCTCATGTTGTCAGCCCTGATTCTTGATTCCTGCTCTTTTTCCTCGGGTCCAATGAATTTACTAATGAGATTCCTTTCTGCGGGAATTTCAAAGTTCATAATTCTTTCCTTGTTCTTCTGTATATCAATTTTTTCCCATATGGTGAGTTCATTTTTATTTTCTAACTGTTTTAATAATTTTTTAAAATAATATTTTTATTATTTAATTTTTTTAAATTATTAAAACAGTTAGAAAACAAAAATGAACTCACCATATGGGAAAAAATCTATATACAGAAGAACAAGGAAAGAATTATGAACTTTGAAATTCCTGCAGAAAGGAACCTCATTAGTAAATTCATTGGACCACAGGCAGAGGGAGCAGGAATCAACATGAGGGAATTCAGTCTGTAATCGCTGACGATGGGGCTAAGAAGCTCTGAAACATATGTTCAACAAAAACAACTCTAAGTGGTAAGAATGAACAGACAAAATTTTTCAATTATCATGGCTATAGTTATAATCGGCCCAATAATTTAGTTTACAGGTGGCATCAAAGGCAACTGTTTACCTCTGGTTTAAAAAAATACAATGTTACTGCCAGATATAGCCAGGGAGTTGTTGTGAGAGGCTTCTAAGATGCCACTCCAATCATCAAAAACTGAAAACAGTTCTCTGTCAATAATGTTTTCGCATTTTTAAATGACGTTTCCATGTTTACTCCACGTGGATATAACAGCATTGCAACTTTAGTCTTTTGCAGTATCTTCAGTTGGTAAAAATTTATTCTAGTGAATAAAACGTGAAACGCTTCTTGAAATGCTAAATATTTATGCATGCAAAATAGACCTAACTAACCACAAAGAAAAGCACCTGTAAACTAAATGACTGAGCCGACTATATAAAGCCATGGCTGGGGTTCAGAATTTTACTTTGTAAGTAACAGCTTTTCAGTTTCATACAGATACTGCAGAAACAATAAAAAAATTGTGAAACTACAGTCATGGTTCAGACTTCAACTGAATGACTTTCTCTTTATATGTAAGAGTTCTTTTGTTTACAAATCAACAATAATACTGATGAAGTTAACTTCAATGATCTAATGATAACCTTTCTTTTTTTTCTGTAGTACAAGGAATCATGTGTCAATAACACTGGTCAACATGATTTTTGTCTCATGAGTACCAATAGTTGTACTTGATGAAGTTTTTTTATCGTGTTTTCAAATATGTATTCGGAATTTCTCCATCACCCACAGTTTTTTTTATTTCAATTAATGGATTTAAATAATAATTTTTAATAAACTTTTTTTCGTCCATTTGTCCATTGAGTGATGAGCACGGGGAACACTTTCATCAGGAGATTTCAGCTATGGAAAAGAGATATCAAGGCAAATGGAATCCCAATATGCTGGCCAATTATTGTTGGACCATCAAGAGGGATGCTCCACAGGTGAAATATAGCAGAAAATCGTCCGTCATTTCTGTTATTATTTAATTGTAATATTATTATTGTGTTTTCTTTATGTAATTGTAATGTTATTGCTATTGTGTTATTACTTAATTGTAATATTATTGTGTTTTCTTTATGTAATTGTAATGTTAATGTTTTTAGTGTATAATGCTATTGTGTTATTATTTAATTGTAATATTGTTATTGTGTTTTCTTTATGTAATTGTAATGTTATTGCTGTTTTTGTTTATTTTTCTTTACACTAGTACCAATTATTACTTTATTGTAACGGACTGTCAACAGCACGTACGGCTTACTGCCCGAGCGACCCATATTTGTAAATAATATTGTAAATATCTTACTTTTTTGTCTAATAAAGTCCTACTACTACTACTATTACTTTCTAGGTGAGTCCGAATATTCGAATATTGTGTAATTACGAATGTAGAAAATATTAAAGTGTTTGAAATTATAAAAACCTGTCTCTCGGAAACCTTGCATGATGGAGAAAAACCGATATCATATTTGAATTCAGAAGAAAAAATACTATCATAATCACATATTTTTCTTTCTGAGATAAAAAAAAAGTTTCTTTTTTGTTGCTCAGTGTAATTGTTATTAAATTAGTAAAGCACTAAACTCCAGAATAGGGCACCAAATGTTGGATATATGCCTTTTTTTTATTTTAAGTAACCAAGTTTACATAGACTATTTAACTCATGCCCCAAATGGCAGTCAATGACCAATTACATTTCAATGAATTTTGATTTACAACCAATCACAGTCGATTTTCACCTCAATTTCATCACTTTTATTTTATCAAGTGGCTCCCAGATTGTATATATAGTGCACGAATGTAACAAGATTCTGCTTGCAAGATACAATAGAAAAACATTCACAGCAATTGATTATACCACAAAAAAAAAAAGAAACCAGGAATTAACGTTGCAGAAAAATATAATTGACATATTTACATCATAGGACATCAGAAATTAATTAATAACCTATAATGATATGTTTCATTTTTTTCTCCACTAGGGTGCATTCTTACAATATTGCGATTCTATTTGGCAATAAATATGATCTGGTTGCAGTGATGAACAAACAAAACAACGTTTCTCATTTGTTTTCAAACATTGCCGTTTACATTAAATATATAAATATTTTAAAATAACTATATTTAAGTAATGATTTGTGAGTAAACAGCTTAAATTTATTCGTTAAATAGTCCTAACAAATGCCACTCTTGATTTCCAAATTCTCTAGATACATTCGAAATCACTCGTGGTATTACTTATGATAATTTGTTAGAATTCTGACATCAAATTGCAATTTCTCTACTCAATTTATTTCATTAGGTGTGAAAATAGGCAGTTAGGTGAGAAAACGCGCAAGTTAGTGTACACCAGATTAGTTTACAGTTTATTGGATAACACATATGCAATTTATTTTGTTAGGTTAGGATGGGTCAAGTTAGTGTACATCAAATTAAGAGAATTTAATCACGGATCAGTATTGCCAAACTGTACGGTAGTTTAATGAAGAAGTGGCATATGTACTACCACCCTATTCTGGAGTTATTCATTCTTATTTAATTCTTATCTATACAAGCCTAAAAGAAAATTTAAAATATTTGTACATTTAAATTTTCATATTTGTACACTTTTAATTTTTGTGATTGTTGTATCTTTGTACTATAATACCTCAGAGAATGAGAAAATTTAATGTATATTTGAGTAAACATTATACTTAAAGTCAATATTATGTTAAATAAATCAAATAAATGATTTGCTTGCTTATTATTTTGAAGTTTTTTTATATAACTTGGATATAAAAATTAATTTTAAACTTAGGCAAGAAATATCAATGCAAAAATAATTCCAGAATTAATAAAATAGCCCTTTTCACGCAACTCTTTCAAATTTAAAAATAGATCTCAGTTAGATCACAGTAGTTAATCTTCAAGATCATTTCAAGAAAATTAAGAAGACAAAACAGTGTTAATATTCTCATGCATAAATTCATTAAAAAAATATTTACATATGTTTCAACAACAACCAATAACCCAAGTACTGCAAGTAACCCACTTAAAAGTAACATCATGCTTAGAAAAATAAACAAATTGTTGTATAAAATTACTATTCAACCATGTTTAAGTCTACAAGTGGAAAAATATGTTTGATATTTTTGGGTTAGGGAGGGGATTGAATTTGCTACCTTTCTTAAACATTTTATACCTGAGCTAGATTTAAACCCAAGATATCCAGATTTATGTACAGGTACTTTACAATTGCGCTACTTAGGCATATTTCCTAGACCAAATCCCAAATTCTTCTCTCCTTAACAAATTTGCCTCAAAAGACAAGGTAGACTCGCCGGCAATTAAATGGCCTTCAACTCAGAAGATGAGGTACACTCCCTTAACTCTGCTGTTGTATATTTTGTACGTCCCTTGGCAGGGTAATCTGTTGTTAACATTTATGAATAGTAGAGGAATGTGTTTTGGCCTTCGCCCTTATTGTGATCTCAAGTACCGTTATCTTTTTTATTAAATATATGTAGGAAATAACACTATGAGGTTTATTTTAATTGTATTTAGGTTGTGTGTTCTGACTCTACTCATATTGTGAAACATCGAGAATGTCGCACTGTTAGCGACATAACTGGTCTGCATAAAATCAAGAAATATGAGGTGAGTCAAACACACAACTCAAATATAATTAACCGTTAACTTTTGTTTGTTTTGAATGTCTGAAAATATACAATATAACTTACGGTAACTTAAATCCGGTTTTTCGGGAGCATTTAAACCTGAGGTGTTAAATTGTGAATCTCTCAATAAATACTGAAAATGAGTTCACAACAGCTTTGTGAGGTATTTCAACTCTGTAAATGGTATTTTTTTGTGCATCGGGTAATTATGAAGTTGATATGGAAATGAATGCTAACAACTGGTTGTTTGTTGGCTGTAGTTAACATAACTAGAACTTTTTTACGTTCATATTTCATTTAACATTTTCCAGTTCTGGATATAATTTTATTTTTAAAAGAAAAATTATTGCTCGAACCCTGGAACTCTGACTATATGCATCACCATGATAACCATTATACCATTGTAGCACCAATATGAACATAAAAGAATTCAATTAAAATTACAGTGGGAGGAAACACTATGAGGTATTTACATTAATGAATGAGTTGGAGAAAATGTTTTTTATATCTCATCTCATAAAGTTGCGTGTCTTCACGATACCGATTTCAAAAGTATAGTATTACTTCCATCTTCAGTCAAACTCCAACTATCGAAATTTCGTTGTTAACATCATCTTCTGATAGCAGTTCACAACATGATGTTAACAACGAAATTTTGACAGTTGGAGTTTGACTGAAGATGGAAGTAATACTATACTTTTGAAACCGGTATTGTGAAGACACGCAACTTTATGAGGTGAGATTTTAAAGCATTTTCTCCAACTCATTCATTAATAAAACAAATTCATTCCTCTTATACAATTCTCTTTTACATTATATAATGGAAATGGACAGCTAATGACAAATGAGGGGAAATTTTGAAGAAGTGGCTGAACTCAAATGCTTAGGAACAATAATCACAAGTAGGAATTAGATCATATAGAAATTAAACATAGGCTCAATTCTGAAAATGCTTGCTATTATGCATTACAAGGACTCTTTTCAAAAAAGTTTAAACTGAAAATATATAAAACTGTTATTCTCCCAGTTATATTATATGGATGCAAAACATGGACTCTTACTTTAAGGGAGGAAAGGAGATTATGAGTATTTGAGAATAAAGTTCTAAGGAAAATTTTTGGACCAAAGAGAGGTAAACAGACAGGTGAATGGAGAAGACTAAACAGTGAACTACATGGTCTTTATAGGAAACCAGATATAATAACAGTTAAGTCTCTTAGACTGCAATGGGCAGGACATGTGGTATGAATGGGGAGTGAAGGATGTGCATGGAAGCTTCTCGTAGGAAAACCAGAGGGAAAACATCCAGTTGGTAGGCCAAGAATGAGGTGAGAGAATAACATTAACTATTATTTGAGGGAAATAGATTATACAGGGAATGATTGGAAAACATTAGTTCAGGATATGAATATATGGAGAGCTTATGTTCACTTGGCCATGAACCTATGGGTTCAATAGTACCAGTGAGTTAGTTAGTTAGTTACACAATCCTCTTTTCATTTGAAGGCCGACAGCCAACACTACCAACAACGCCCTCTAACAACCTCCATTCACAAGTATTTTTATTGTGAAATTACATTACTTTTAAGCGGTAAAGCTTAATATTTCATATTGGTGCTCAAATTATGTAACGGTTATGATGCTGATGCAAATAGTCAGAGATTGGGGGTTCAAGTGTTAATTATTCTTCCGAAAATAAAATTCTGTCTGGACTGGAAAATATTAAACATAACATCGAAATATTAAGCTTTACTGCTTAAAAGTAATGTAAATTCACAGTAAAAATACTTCTGAATAAAAGTTGTCAGAGGGCATTGTTGGTGGTGCCTTCGGATGAAAAAAAAATTGTATAAGAGGAAAGAATTGAATAGTTGCCCCGAAAAGAGACGTAACCAACAAATATTTGAAAACTGAGTTTTCAATGGATCTATCCAGAGAATATCACGGCTTGGTGGATGTAAATCTATCCCTACTCTCTTCCAGAACTGTTTTATTAATTTTAAAAATTTGGCTTTCGAGCAAATAGTGATCTGTAACAAAATTGGCAGAAGTAGTTAGTCAAATCATGAGTAGCAGTGCAGAAAAACAATTATTGCACATGTGCAAATTCATTCCACCACAGTTCCATGAATTCTATCAGAATCTTAGAGAAAGTGAGTTAAAATAATAAAGACACAAAGAATGTAACAAAATAATATTAAATGGAAAATAAATATTGAACACTGATTAAATTAGAAATTTTTCTAAGTAAGTGTTCAATATGTATTTTCTATTTCTTATTGTAGCATTTTTAGTTAGATATGGGTTAGATCATTTTTCCACTCTATAAACATAGATTACCTTTGCACTCAATTCTATATTAAATTGTTAATATTTTGTTATTTTGCATTCAAATTGGCTATATATGATTCCAATAGGATGAGAGATTAAAATGTATATGATATATTAAAGGTAATAGCCTCAAAAAAGAACATTATATGTTTTTTTTCGTGTTCCCAACAATTTTGTACTTAATGGGTTAAATCTGTTTTCAGGGTAAGTATTCAATTGTTGATATTTGTATTGGTGTAATGGTTATCATGCTGATACATATAGTCAGAGATCGGGGTGCGAGTGTTAATTTTTCTTTCTAAAATAACTAGACATTTTTTTTCCTAGTAATGTTGACTGTGATAAGACATGGAAATCTAGAAAACATTAATTTCCATTTGTCCTTCTTTCATGCACTGTTACATTCTGCTATGTTGTAAAGAAGTGGAAATGTGAGTTGTAAAATTAGATTAGAATAATGTATGGGGGGGGCTCGGTAATATGGTAACCTTGTGTAGGTTCACTGCATTACAGGATCCATCATTGTTTGATATGAATAGAGCTCAGAAGTTGAGGAAAAACCCATTTTTTTTAAATTTTATATCTGAAGACGAGGCCCAACATAATATATATACATTTTGGGTCATTCTAAGTTTTATTTGTCCTTTTTCGACTCTTTTTGCTCATTGATCCTTTTTTATGTCTTAATGGCTTTTTTTGAAACTTTACCTTCTTTTCGATGTTTTTATTATTAATTTCATACATCTCAATGATGGATAAATCATATTTAAAGAGAAAAATTATACGCTCAGACCGGGACTTGAACCCGGGACCCTTGGTTTTCTAGTCCAAGTGCTCTACCATTTGAGCTACCTGAGCAAGTACCGATCTAAACGCAAATCCTTCTCTATATACGTTGTAATTCCCGCCCACCAAATGCAAAGGCTTCAAAGCATTTGGTGGGCAGGAATTACAACGTATATAGAGAAGGATTTGCGTTTAGATCGGTACTTGCTCAGGTAGCTCAAATGGTAGAGCACTTGGACTGGAAAACCAAGGGTCCCGGGTTCAAGTCCCGGTCTGAGCGTATAATTTTTCTCTTTAAATATGATTTACCTTCTTTTGACTACATTTATACTATTTGTATAATTCAAGAATCCGCGTCTAGCCTCAATTCCAACTTCTTTTAAAACACTATCTAGTTTTACTTTCCAAAGACTTTTCATATTCCAAACACTTTTGTTCTGCGAGAAACTATTGAAACCTCACAACATACTCCGTTATTTTTAATGACCAACCTACTGACTGCCTGAACTATTGTATCTTGACTTCAATTTTTCTAAGAAGTTGACACTTTGTGAAAATTACCTCGAGCAGAGGGTGGAGGCAGCAAGGTTGTCTTTATCCATTACTTAGTAACTGCAACACTTTTCACATCCTTTTTTCAGTTTTTAGGTCTTTTGAAGGACACCTTTAGGTCTTTTATAGGCATTTTATAGGTCCTCAATTTTCAAGTCCTAGTTATGAATGAATGTTTTTTTCTATGGTGTTATATAGTCTGCTGTGATATTCCTGGTTTAGACATATCCATGTCAAATTGCCATTTTCTGGGTTTGGCCCAGGGCCTCAAGGAAAGGCTACAACCTTCCCATTTTCCCTATTCTGCCCTAAGTTATTACTAAGACTAGGATTTGTATATAATTACATATTCTTTCCCTTTGCTTATACATGGGTAAAATTGATAAATGTCCACAAATTAGAAACTTACTTATATGAAAACTTATCATTACATATTTTTACATATTTGATCATAATTACATATGTTTACATATTTTAAAGATTTTTATGTAAATTTACATATGCCTCTTAATTAAAAAAATCATGAGCGAAAAATAATTGAAAACAATACTTGTTTACGTTAAAATACTCGAATATCTGACTGTACACTGAAACTGTTTCCAACCTATACAAAAGCTGCCGAGAAACGGTCAAAGAATAATTCCATTTACTAAACACAATAAACAAAGATACAGGAAAACTCTGAAGACTTGAGTACAGAGTTCCACATAGCAAGATCTCTTTTAATACCTGAACAATCTACTCTGTTTATGAATGAAATATTAGAAATATATAGGGGGGCACACTGTGGTATAGTTTGTTAAGGCAATATCCTACAACCTGGAAAATCGAGAGTCGAGACCCAATGCGGTCAAAATTTTGAAACTGCTTAATCTTCTAGCAGCATCATGACCCTAGGGTCAACTCAGCCTATAAAAAAAATGAGTACAATACTATGCTGTGAGGGTAAAGACAGCTATCACACAAGGCTGAAATCTCTTGCCGATTGTCTAGAAAGATGGGAGCTTTAACCTCCCAATATCCCTAAGACCTGTAGTGGAATCATTTTATAATAGAAACATGACAATACCACATTCCTTCAAATTTTATCTATCTTAAAGTTAATGTTTCGTATAAATTTGTTGTCTAATGTGCTGTATCTAACACTGAAGTCATTAGCAGTCTTAATATAAATTTACATAATATTAAATTTTAATGTATTTATTATTACATATTTTAAGGAATTTTTATGTAATCTTACATAATGCTATTAAATAAATATGTACATATTTTGCAAGTTAATCATCATCATCATCTGCATTCATGGATTAGGTCTGTTGACCCATTCCGACTTCAGCCCATCTCTTTCTAGGTCTGCCTGCATCTCGGGTGCCTTTAGGTTTGTATTTTGTTATTTGTTTTGGATATCTATCCCCTCCATGGTATCTTTACCTTGTCGTGGTGGAGTGGCTTGCGTGCTTAAATGATCCTGAGAGCTATGCCGGCGGTAGCATTGCTGCCGATAGGGTTACCCATGCCGGACTGGTCGAAGGTGATAAGCCAGACGAAAAAAGTACCTTGGGCGAAAGACTGACGATCTTTCACCGTAAAAATACAACAGTCAAGAAATGCGGACATGGGTTCATCTGGGGTAAAATTTTCCGGAGGTCAAATAGTCCCCCATTCGGTTCTCCGGGCGGGGACTACTTCAGGGAACCCATGCCAAAGGCTCAAACACAGGGACATGTTCCTAGGAACATGGAATGTTAGGACTTTATACAATAGGGGGGCACTAGAGATATTAACGCGGGAATTGGATAAATCGTCCTTGGATATAGTCGCTTTACAGGAAGTTAGTGGCCAGGAGAAGGTAGTCAGGAATCAGGAAGCTTTGCGTTATACTACGGGGGTGCAGAAAGACCTGCATTTGGAACGGGTTTTTTAGTCAGAAGGAGGATCCTATCCGCTATCCGAGATATTAAGTTTGTTAGTGATAGGATATCATACATAATTCTAAAGGGTTAAACGACATGATTTTATAATTGTAAATGTACATGCCCCACAGAAGATAAAGATGACAAGATCAAGGATGAGTTCTATGAAGAATTAGAATGCTTATTTGATAGCCTTTCACGATATCATATGAAAATTGTCTTAGGAGATTTTAATGCAAAAGTGGGGCGGGAAGATATATTCAAACCAACAATAGGCAAATTCAGTCTTCATGAAGATAGTAACGACAATGGGGTTAGATTAGTCACATTTGCCACATCGAAGAATCTCATTGTTAAGAGCACAACATTTCAGCATAAGGATATTCATAAATACACCTGGACGTCCCCAGATGGAGAAACTTGGAACCAGATAGATCATGTATTAGTGGATAAACGCTGGCACAGTAGCATCATTGATGTTAGATCAGTTAGAGGGACAGACTGCAATTCGGATCATCATCTGGTCAGAGTGAAAATCAGACAACGGCTATCGCTTATGAGAGGAACGAACGCTAATGATGATTCTGTAAAATATGAATTAAAAAACTTGAAAAATGATGAAATGCGACAAGAATACCAAATCAAAATTGCTAATAGATTTGAAGTACTGGAATCTTCAGATGACAATGTGGCAAACGAAGAAGAAACTGATATAAATAAAGAATGGGAGGCTATAAGAGATACTATTAAATTGTCAGCATCAGAAAGCATTGGCTGTTTAAAAAAGAGGCAAAACAAGAAATGGTTTGATGAGGAATGTGTCGACATTGTAAAGAAAAGAAAGCTAGCAAAAATGAAATGGTTGCACGAGCCAAATGAGGTAAATTTAGAGCAATTGGGTAGTGTTAGACGGGAAACCACCAAGTTACTAAAGAGTAAAAAGAGGGAATATTTGAGAGAGAAGATTAATGATCTTGAAATGAATGCAAAAAATAGGAACATTAGAGAATTATATCAGGGAATTAGTATAGAGAAGAAAGGGTTTCAGGCTAGAACAAACATAATTCGGAATGAAAATGGGGATATGATTGCAGATTCTAGGAGTATATTAAATAGATGGAAAGGTTACTTTAATCAGCTATTAAATGTACATACAGAACAGGACATTGAGGAGGATAAGTTACAGACAGCAGAAATGCTAGTCGCAGAACCAAGTGCATTAGAGGTTGAAATGGCGATTGAAAAATTGAAGATGTATAAAGCATCAGGTTCAGATGAGATCCCAGCAGAACTGATAAAATCAGGGGGAGAAAAATTGATGGACAAGATACGCTGGTTGCTTAGTATGATTTGGGAAAAAGAAGCTCTTCCAGATGAATGGAAGGAATCAATTATCATACCAATTTATAAGAAAGGAGATAAAACTGATTGCAACAACTACAGGGGCATCTCATTACTTTCAACTTCGTACAAAATTCTAACAAATATATTAGTAAGCAGACTTACTCCCTATATTGATGACATTCTAGGAGATCACCAATGTGCATTTAGAAGAAACAGGTCTACAACAGATCAGATTTTCAGTTTAAGACAGATTTTAGAGAAGAAATGGGAATATAATGGTACTGTACATCAACTATATGTAGACTTCAAAAAAGCATATGATTCAATTAAGAGGGAGAAGTTATATAGTATCCTGCTGGAGTTTGGAATTCCTAAAAAGTTAGTTAGACTTATACGAATGTGTCTAAATGGCACAAAGAGTAGGGTGCGTGTAGGCAAACAGTTTTCAGACACTTTTGAAATCCAGAATGGGTTGAAGCAAGGAGATGCACTATCTCCTCTACTATTTAATTTTGTACTAGAGCATGCCATTAAATCTTTAGAGAATGAGGAAGGCTTACAACTCAATGGTATTAATAAGCTGTTAGTTTATGCTGATGATGTTGTACTACTGGCCGATAGCGGAGGAGATACTAAAGGCCAACACGCACACACTATTGAGTAACACTAAGAAATTAGGACTGGAAATAAATATCAGTAAAACTAAATATATGGTCACACGTAGAAATTCAGTATATAATGGAAATGGACAGCTAATGACAAATGAGGGAAATTTTGAGGAAGTGGCTGAATTCAAATACCTAGGAACAATAATCACAAATAGGAATGAGATGCAAAAAGAAATTAAACATAGGCTCAATTCTGGAAATGCATGCTATTATGCATTGCAGAGACTTTTGATGTCCCAACTCCTTTCAAAAAACGTTAAGCTGAAAATATATAAAACTATTATTCTACCAGTTATATTATATGGATGCGAAACCTGGACTCTTACTTTAAAGGGAGGAAAGGAGATTACGAGTATTTGAGAATAAAGTTCTTAGGAAAATTTTTGGACCAAAGAGAGATGAACAGACAGGTGAATGGAGAAGACTACATAACAATGAACTACATGGTCTTTATAGGAAGCCAGATATAATAAGGACAGTTAAGTCTCGTAGACTGCGATGGGCAGGACATGTTGCGCGTATGGGGAATGAAAGACGTGCATGGAAGCTTCTTGTAGGAAAGCCAGAGGGAAAACGCCCAGTTGGTAGACCAAGGATGAGGTGGGAGAACAACATTAACTATGATTTGAGGGAAGTAGATTATACAGGGAATGATTGGAAAGCATTGGCTGAGGATAGGGATGTATGGAGAGCTTATGTCCGCGCGGCCATGAACCTTCGGGTTCGATAGTGCCAGTGAGTTAGTTAGTTAGTTATCTATCTTCATTCATTCTGTCTATGTGTTGCTTCCATTTTTGTCTATATGTATCTATTTTATCAGTTATTGCAAATATTTCAAGTACCTGTCTTATTTCTGTGATCTTGATTCTGTCTTCCTTAGTGCACCCTTTACAGATCTCAAAAATTTCATTTCTGCCGCCGTTATCCTATTTTTAGATCTTGTTTTTTTATGTATCCAGGCTTCTGAACCATAGAGCAGTACCGGTACTGCCAACGTTTTATAAAATTTCAATTGGGTCTCACTTGTTGTTTTGTTATTTAGTGATCGTTTTATCGTACCACATATTCCCTGGAATTTTGCTATTTTATTAGTTATATCATTATCATAAATAAATGAAATGTCACATCCTAGATAATTGAGATGGTTCACCTGTTCTATGATTGCAAGTTAATATTACATAAAAATCCTAGCTTTATTATTACATAGACTCAGAGTCTTGAGAAAATACACTAATGTGACCCTCCCCTCTCCCCCCTCTTGATCACCACAACCAAATATTTTAAACATGTGAGGTTCGTAAGCCCACACTATTTTTCCTAAATAAGATGAGGTGAAATGAATGAAGATGAAAAGGCATGATAGAGGAGGGAAGAGAAGTGGAGAGTTGGTGCAATGAAATCTGGGAAACAGGAGAACCCTGAGAAAAACCCAAAAAAATTTAGTATGGTTCACCAACAATGCCCATCCAGAACTGTCGGGATTTTAATCTGGGATCCCAGTTAGAACTGCCAAGTGTGCTAGTCATGCATCTACTGAGATGGCAATGAGCTGTAAATCATGTGCTTTTTTATAAATTGAAACCATGTTAAAACTCACCTTCACTTTCTTTGTGATTATGTCACTAACATAAACCATGTTAACATGAAACCACGTTAAACTCACCTTTACTTTGATTATTTTGACTCACTTCACATTTCTCGATTTTTATGCAGACCAGGTTTCATTGCTTTTGCACAACATTGTTGATGCATTCCAACTGTTGTTTAGCAGTTGTCCATCATGTAAGTTGATTTCTGCTCCCTCTATTTCTATTTCTCCATTTTTAACATTTCTAAGGTGTTCTTTCAATCTTGTATTTAGAACACCTTACAAATGTTAAAAATGGAGAAATAGAAAAATCTGCAATAGCTGCACATGCATGGTCAAAAAACACAGAATTGAAACTAAAGCCAAATTACTGAAACAGTTAGAAAAATCTAAGGAATTCACAATTTGGGAGAAAATTTACATCTGCAAGAATAAAAGAAAAACATGAATTTTTTCAAATCCCAGAGAAAAAGAAAAAAAAAATTTGATTTTGAAGTTCATCGGTCAGCCAGCAGAGGGAACAGAAATTAACTTACAGGATGGACAACCACAAAACAACAGTTGGAATGCATCGACAATGTCACACAAAAGCAACGAAACTAGGTCTGCATAAAAATCAAGAAATATGAGGTGAATCAAAATAACCAACTCATTAATAATTAAAAGAAACCTCATCGTGTTATTTCCTAACTATAAACATAAAGTTCACCTTTATTGTCTTTGTGATTATGTCACTAACATAAACCATGTTAACTTCACCTTCACTTTCTTTGCGATTATGTCACCAACATACTTTCCCACACACTGTACAGACTTAACATGGTCATCAAGTACACAACCAAATAAAATATAATCTTAAATAAAAATATAAAAATTACGTGTATTCATGAGAAGTAATTTAACTGTCAATTCATATATTTTTTTTAAATTACTCCATTATTTTATGATTTGTGTAATCTTAATTATTGGCAATTCTTCTCCTTAAATGCAGTTAAAGAATCTGTTTGTCATGTCAGTTCATTTAAAATAATTTTTATAAATCTATATAAAGAGTACAAAATAAACATTGTTATAATATTTGAAAATTGTCATTAAGAAAAATAACTTTTTTTACATTTTTATATTGGATAGCTATATTTCTCAGAGTTTTCTTTTTGTACAGTAAAAGGTACATATTCACGGTTCTATTATTCACGTTTTTCATTATTCACGGGTTAAAAAATTGCGACACAGTTCCTGTACTCGTGGTTAAAAAGTCTTTATTCACGGATCCAGTCAGTATATTAGAAGGATTAGTACAGTTTATTATCGCATCGGCAACTGTTTTTTACTGTAGGTACATGGAAGGTGGCTTTTACAATGAGCGATTCAAACCAAATGGACAAATAAATATTGAAGCAAAACAAACCTTATTGTCACTAAGTCTAAAGTTCGTTGTTAAAAACCACCGCTGTATTTCATGAATGTCCATTGATAAATGCCACCCTTGCCATGATCCATGTTTTATTGTTTCAACTTGTCATTCATTGCAATAATTTTGACTGAATAACACGTGTCTTTTCTGCTTTGTTACCAATTTATAATGTCGATGTAAACGAAAGAAAAATTTGTTCAGAAGCAGAAAAAAGTAGTGTTTGTTCAAAATCTCTCATAAATTGATTTTATTTTGATAATTTTAATTTTATTTTGGAACCTTAGAACGTATCCCCTATAAACCCATACAAAGTACCATTCCATATTCACAGTTCCTGTATTCGTGGCATATTTATGGAACATATCTCCCGCGAATAAGGAGCTTTTACTGTACTGAACAACAATCGAATAGTTGCCCCATAAAGAGATTTAACCAACGAACATTCGAAAATTTAGTTTTCATTGGATTAGTGACCTATCTGCAGAATATTACGGCACGGTGGATGTAAAACTATTCCTACTCTCTTCCAGACCTGTTTTATTTATTTTTAAAAGTTAGCTTTCAAGTGAATAGTCATCTATTTGCAACAAAATGGCGAAAGCATTTAGTCAAGTCATAAGTATCAGTGCAGAAAAATAATTATTGCACATGTGCAAATTCATTCCAACACAGTTCCGTGAATTCTATCAGAATCTTAGAGAAATTCAGTGAAAATAACAAAGAATGTAACATTAAATGGAAGATAAATATTGAACACTGATTTAATTAGAAATGTTTCTAACTGAATTAGTGTCCAATATGTATTTTCTATTTAACTTTCACAGGGAAAGAACACTATGAGGTTTAATTTTAATAATTAAATTAATGTTTTTATTACCTCACCTCATATCCTTTTTCTTCTATACTGCAGTTTCGGAGCTTATCTCCATCGTCAGTAGCCTCTGGTCGACCGGTGTTATGTCGTTTCTTGGCGGTTTCCTTCTTACTTCTATCAGTGGACCGATGAACCTCTGGATCAGGTCAAAATTTGCGGGAGTTTCAAAATTCATGAGTTTGTCTTTTTTGTTTTTTTGGATATGGATTTTTTCCCAGACTGTGAGTTCCTTTAGTTTATCTGTTTGTTTGATTAGGCTAGCTTCTGTATCAATTAAATGTTTTTCAGACCAAGCATGGGCTGCTAGCAGCCCATGCCTTGGAAATGAAAAACAGGGGGAATTGATACAGAAGCTAGCAGCTGTAGCAGCCCATGCTTGGTCTGAAAAACATTTAATTGATACAGAAGCTAGCCTAATCAAACAAACAGATAAACTAAAGGAACTCACAGTCTGGGAAAAAATCCATATCCAAAAAACCACAAAAAGACAAACTCATGAATTTTGAAACTCCCGCAAATTTTGACCTGATCCAGAGGTTCATCGGTCCACCGATAGAAGTAAGAAGGAAACCGCCAAGAAACGACATAACACCGGTCGACCAGAGGCTACTGACGATGGAGATAAGCTCCGAAACTGCAGTATAGAAGAAAAAGGATATGAGGTGAGGTAATAAAAACATTAATTTAATTATTATGTATTTTCTATTTCTTATTGTAATGTTTTTTTAGTTAAATATAGGTTAAATAATTTTTCCACTCTATAAAGACATATCAATATAATAATAAAAAATAAACAATATTAAAAAACCTTATAGTGTTATTTCCTATCTACATAACTGTATTAAATTGTTAATATTTAGTCAGCAGCATGTTATTTTGCATTCAAAATGGTTGTATATGTTTCCAATGGGATGAGAGATTAAAATGTATATGATATAATAAAGGTAATAGCTTCAAAATGAACATTATACGTTTTTTCGTTTTCCCAACAATTTATAGTTTATGGGTTAGATTTCAGGGCAACTATTCAATTATAGGAGACATACACTGAGTTTCAAGTTTCTTAATTATCTGCACTTACTAATCACAAAAAAGAAACATTAAAACACACAAGTCACAAGAAAAAAGATACTAAAAATAAATTACATTAACTTACCATAAGTTATTGTGGTTTTATTTTCTATTTACCTAAGATATTGGAAGAAATCTTGTGCATTAAAATCACTAACAAATTGAAGGCAGCCATTTTTTTAACTGAATGTTTTATCCATGTTATCAATGTAAGAAAAGAAAATTATTTTACTTTTAACTTCAATTTTTTACTGTGAAAAATTATACCAACTAAATTACAAATTGATTATACATTAAAAATTTTAGAATGAGCTGCCAGGTGATTTTCAAAAACATCATGACTACAAAAATGGTCTTGATTTCTTTTTGTACATGCATTTTTATATATGCCTAGTATTTAAAATTAGAAATATAAAAAATAAATATTTTCATAGAAGTATTTTAGAAACCATTCATAGAAACCAGTGAATAACAACACATATAATATATACCAGATAAAAAAAGAACTACAATGCAAAAGTGGCGTTTTAAAATGTCAAAAAATGATATGTCATATTGTTTATATATAAACTACTCATAGTAAAAAAGAGAACAGTTATGAATTACCTAATTTTCATTAAAACATATACTTGCATTAAATTTTTAAGTTTATAAAACATATTCAAAGTTAAAATTGGGAAACACATTATGAGGTTCTTAATTAATAAATTAATGAGTCATTTTAACATCTTACCTCATATTTCATGTTTTTCAAACACGGTAACTATAGTTTTCAAATGATCTTGTCATTCATTTTCAACCGCCATTATGACTACCGGATATTCGTTGGAATCTCCCTCTATAATGTTGCCATCTGGTGTTGATTTGACGAACTTCGAGATGAGGTCACGTTCATCCGGAATGTCGAAATTCATAGATTTAAATTTGTTCTTCTGTATAAATATTTTCTCCCAAACTGTCAAATCTAAAGGTTTTTCCAAATGTTTTAGAAGTTTAGCTTCTTTTTCAATTCTATGACCTTCCAACAAACTATGTGCTGCAATAGCTGATTTTTCAATTTCACCATAGAATTGAAAAAGAAGCTAAACTTCTAAAACATTTGGAAAAACCTTTAGATTTGACAGTTTGGGAGAAAATATTTATACAGAAGAACAAATTTAAATCTATGAATTTCGACATTCCGGATAAACGTGACCTCATCTCGAAGTTCATCGAATCAACACCAGATGGCAACGATATCTCAAAGTTCGTCAAATCAACACCAGATGACAACGTTATAGAGGGAGATTCCAACGAATATCCGGTACCGTAGTCATAATGGCGGTTGAAAATGAATGACAAGATCATTTGAAAACTATAGTTACCGTGTTTGAAAAACATGAAATATGAGGTAAGATGTTAAAATGACTCATTAATTTATTATAAAACATAATTCATTTGTGAAAAATTATTTTTCCTCATGCAAATTCCTTTTTTAAATTTATTTTCAGCTAAAACTGATTTCTCTTACAAATGGAACTGGTTTTAATTAAATTAAATTCCAATACTGATTAACAAATGTATACATATAAATAAAAGGTAGGTGTTAGGAACAAATAATACAAATATTTTACATGATTCATATTTATAACAGATATATAAATAAAAATATAAAAATTATTAATTAACAATATATAAGAGAAAAGTTTGCATTTAGATTGTTTTGCTCAGTTAGCCCAGGGGAAGAGCATTGGCCTAGAAAGCCAAAAGTCCTGGGTTCAAACCCCAGTCTGAGCATATAATTTTTCTCTTCAAATATAATATGGTTGGTTGGTTGGTATCTAATGTCGAGCACTTGATAATGAAATCATTCGCTCTCAAATATAATATAAAAATGTCACAATGTGAGAGATCTGAAGGAATGTTTTTAGTTAAAAGTATAAATTCCTTCCATGTATCTCATTACAAATATAGTTCCTGGCATCCCCAAGAATTTATAAAAAATTCCTGAGAAATCACACTACAAGGTGAATACCAACAGAATAAAAATCATTATCATCTCTAGGCACTACAACCCTGGACGAGTTTTGGTCACATTAACAACAACTCTCCATCTTTGTTTGTCTAACATCAATTTGTTCCATCCTCTGACTCCCATTATTTCCACCTCATTTTAGGCCTTACTTTTCTTCTAAGTAACTCACTGGAACTTATTAAATTACAGAAATTAGAATGGGCTGGCCATGTACAAAGACTCTCAACAGATCGAGCACAAAAAAGGTGCTTACAGCAAGTTTTATGGGGAATAGACGAGTTGGTAGACGAAAAAATGATGGGAGGATGGTATTAACTGCTAACCTATTTAAGTGTCGCAACTGGAGGCTTACAGTGCAAAATAGAAATAATTGGAGGCAAAAGTTAAGGGAGGCCAAAGCTCGAATTTGAGCCAATCAGCCATTGGATGGATGGATGGAACTCACAGGGACTACCGAACCCATAGTTCATGGTCACATGGACATAAGATCTCCATACATCCCTATCCTGAGTTAATATTTACCAATCATCTCCTGTATAATCTACCTCCCTCAAATCATGGTTAATGCTATTCTCCCACCTCATTCTTGGTCTACCAACTGGCCTTTTTCCCTCTGGTTTTTCCTACAAGAGCTTCCATGCCCCTCTTTCAGTCACTATTCGTGCCATATGTCCTTCCCAACAGAGTCTACGAGACTTAACTGAGTGGTAGACAAGGCCTTAAGGCCTTAACTCTGCCAGGTAAAATAAAGCTATTATTATTATTATTATTATTATTATTAACTGTTTTTATTACATCCAGTTTCCCATAAAGATCATATAGCTCACTGTTATGTAAGTCTTCTCTATTTGCCTGTCTGTTCATCTCTCTTTGGTCCAAAAATTTTTTTTTCTAAGAACTTAATTTCCTTTCCTTCTCCTATTAAAAATACTTTTTAAAAAAATTCTTAGTACAATAGATCAAGTAAGATGTTTCAATTATTACATTAAGAATAATATTACTTGATCTATTGTAGATTGACGAACGGGCAGATGGGGTTCGTTAGTCCTGCAAGACAACCCATCTAGGAGAGACAACTCCGAAATAAAACGGGGCAGGCTGAGCTCTGGAGCTGGGTGAAGGCAATTGGCCTAGGGAGGAAACCCCGAATAATAAACCCGCCATGAAAACGGGCTAGCAACCCACTTCAAGGTGTATTTTATACATTGCTCGCAGTCCCAAGGATCAAGCTTCGGAAAAAAGACGGACACAAAATACGACAAACGCAAGGAAAAAATCTATGATTTGGAAAAAGAATACAACAAAAACTCAACAAATAATAAGCACATTATTTGATAAAATACACAACACAGAAATTAGGGACAAATGCCATATTCAAGACATAATCAAATTTATTATAGATAGACGAAAATATTGGAAGGGTCATATAGAAAGAATGGAAGAAAACCGGCTTGCAAAAAGAGCTAAAGAAGATAGACCAATGGAAGGGAGAAGAACAAGAGGAAGACCAGCCAAGAGATGGATAGACAGTGAATGCACATCCAATACGTCTTCCTCCGAGGAGTGATTTTGGAAATAAACAGGATGAAAATCCTACAAATTAAGTTTAAGAAGAAGAAGAAGAAGATCAATTGTATTAAGAATGTTGAAAAAAAGTATTTATGTAGGAGAAGGAAAGGAAATTAAGTTCTGTGAGGTAAGTGATAAAATTTTACCTAAATAAATTTATTAGATACATAGTTTTGTCCCCCAGCATTTCAAAATTTGAACATTCAGTACCAATTGAAAGGTTAAAAAAATTTGCAACAGATGTCAGAGTTATCTCTATTTTCATAGAGTGCATCTATATAAGAGTGGGGACATGACAAAAAATGCCTTCTTGTAGGGTTACTCTCTTATAATATATAGTATCCTTATATTTACATTATTTTGTGATCTGCTTTTTCACTGTGTCTTCAAATTTTGTAAGAATTATGTTTGGTTACCACAAATATTGACATTTAAGAATTCCTATTTTATTATGGAAGTTGAAAAAAATGAGTTACAGAAATGTATATTTAGTTAAATAATTAAAAGTTATTGCATATCATTAAATTTTATTACAATCTATTTTGAGGTAGTCACAACAGATCAGATTTTTAGTATAAGACAGATTCAACTTTTATAAGATTCATGATGTGTTCCATTGAGGTTTATTCAAAATTAATATAAAATTATAGAATATTCACCTGAAAGGTCCGTCTCCTCAACTTAATTATCATTTAACTGTAGCACTTTCGGGACTTGTCCCATCATCGGCAGGATTCAAAACTGGTGTTTCACTGAAGATCTGGTAGAGGGGGTTGCATGTATTGGGTTCGTTTTCGTTTATCAGGCTGTCGTTGTGAGCTGCTTTCATGATTTCCATCTCTTCAAGTACGTTTATCTTCGCTGGATTATTTTCTCTGTGCATCACTGTTAGGGTGTATTCAATATGAAGGACATCACATGTTAAATATTGAAAACACCCTAACAGTGATGTACAGAGAAAATAATCCAGCGAAGATAAACGTACTTGAAGAGATGGAAATCATGAAAGCAGCGCACAACGACAGCCTGATAAACGAAAACGAACCCAATACATGCAACCCCCTCTACCAGATCTTCAGTGAAACACCAGTTTTGAATCCTGCCGATGATGGGACAAGTCCCGAAAGTGCTACAGTTAAATGATAATTAAGTTGAGGAGACGGACCTTTCAGGTGAATATTCTATAATTTTATATTAATAAGACAGATTTTAGAAAAAAAAAATGGAAATTTAATGGTACTGTACATTAACTATATGTAGACTTCAAAAAAGCATATGATTCAATTAAGAGGGAGAAGTTATATAGTATCCTGCTGGAGTTCGGAATTCCTAAAAAGTTAGTTAGACTTATACGAATGTGTCTAAATGGCTCAAAGAGTAGGGTGCGTGTAGGCAAACAGTTTTCAGACACTTTTGAAATACAGAATGGGTTGAAGCAAGGAGGTGCTCTATCTCCTCTACTATTTAATTTTGTACTAGAGCATGCCATTAAATCTTTAGAGAATGAGGAAGGCTTACAACTCAATGGTATTAATAAGCTGTTAGTTTATGCTGATGATGTAGTACTACTGGCTGATAGCGAGGAGATACTGAAGGCCAACACGCACACACTATTGAGTAACACTAAGAAATTGGGACTGGAAGTAAATATCAATAAAACTAAATATGTGGTCACACGTAGAAATTCAGTATATAATGGAAATGGACAGCTAATGACAAATGAGGGAAATTTTGAGGAAGTGGCTGAATTCAAATACCTAGGAACAATAATCACAAATAGGAATGAGATGCACAAAGAAATTAAACATAGGCTCAATTCTGGAAATGCATGCTATTATGCATTGCAGAGACTTTTGATGTCCCAACTCCTTTCAAAAAACGTTAAGCTGAAAATATATAAAACTATTATTCTACCAGTTATATTATATGGGTGCGAAACATGGACTCTTACTTAAGGGAGGAAAGGAGATTACGAGTATTTTGAGAATAAAGTTCTTAGGAAAATTTTTGGACCAAAGAGAGATGAACAGACAGGTGAATGGAGAAGACTACATAACAATGAACTACATGGTCTTTATAGGAAGCCAGATATAATAAGAACAGTTAAGTCTCGTAGACTGCGATGGGCAGGACATGTTGCGCGTATGGGGAATGAAAGACGTGCATGGAAACTTCTTGTAGGAAAGCCAGAGGGAAAACGCCCAGTTGGTAGACCAAGAATGAGGTGGGAGAACAACATTAACTATGATTTGAGGGAAGTAGATTATACAGGGAATGATTGGAAAGCATTAGCTCAGGATAGGGATGTATGGAGAGCTTATGTCCGCGCGGCCATGAACCTACGGGTTCGATAGTGCCAGTGAGTAAGTAAGTAAGTAAGTAAGCAAGCCAGACAAATGGGCCAGAAGTAAAATATTTCAGAAAAAAAAAACAAATTATTGGAAATTTTATTTTTGTCCTGGTCAGATCATAGTCTACAAAAAAAAATGTAAGAATTGAGGCACTTTGAATAATAATGGCAGATCCCAACCAAAGTTCATTTCGAGATAGATGTCATTTTTACGCTGAGAATGTATTCATTTTCACATGGACAAATTTTAAAGGTGGAAAATGAGAGCTTTGGCATATTCCAATTTGTTTGATACATCATCACATGAAAGGTAGATGGCAGCTGTGCACGGTCATGCTTCTATCTCAAAATTTGATGTCGGTTGGGATCTGCCGTTATTATTCTGAGCACCTCAATTGTCTGAAGCTGTTAGGATAACCGTGTTATCAAATATATTTAAGTTTTTGATAAGTCAATGATAATTGTTACACTGATTTATATCAATTTTCTCTTTCTCTAGAGTTTATTTTTATAATATATATAATGCTGTAGTTTTTTGTGAAGTAAGTATTGCAAAGTTAACATGATTACAAAATATATATAGAAGATATTTTTTCCTAATAGAAGAAGGGAAATTTATCTATTAAGTTTTAAAGTTTAACTCTTATACAGACCATTTTAATTATTACTTTCATAATAATAACAATGACAAAATAACTGTATAAGAGAAAGATTTGCATTTAGACTGGAGGTCTAGGATAACTCATTGGCAGAGCGCTAGTGTATAAAACTAGAGGTCCTATGTTCAAACCCCAGTCCAGGCATAAAATTTTTCTCTTCAAATATAAATTGTCCTTCAGTGAGAAATGTTAAATTTATAATAAAAACATTGAAAGAAGCTTTAACTGGTTTTATACAGTAATGTTAAAATTCCCATTTAAAGTCTTCTTAAATAAGAAGCCGCCATTTAGCATGTCAGCGCTCTTGGGAATTGTATAAGAGAAAAATTTTATTTGGATTGGTGACCTAGGATAGCTCAGTGGCAATAGCACTAGAGGTCCTGGGTTCAAACCCCAGTCTAGGTGTAAAAGTTTTCTTTTCATATATAATGACAAAATAGTTTACGAATCAGTTTTCTTAAATAATAACTGGCAAATTAATGGTGTGTTCTTAATTTTTTAATATTTTGTAGAACTTGTTCAAACATCATTTAACTCATAATTAAAACATTTTGTCTGTTCATTCTTACCTCTTAGAGTTGTTTTTGTTGAACATATGTTTCAGAGCTTCTTAGCCCCATCGTCAGCGATTACAGACTGAATTTTCTCATGTTGTTGGCCCTGATTTTTGATTCCGGCTATCTTTTCCTCTGGTCCAATGAATTTACTAATGAGAGAGCAGGAATCAAGAATCAGGGCCGACAACATGAGAAAATTCAGTCTGTAATCGCTGACGATGGGGCTAAGAAGCTCTGAAACATATGTTCGACAAAAACAACTCTAAGAGGTAAGAATGAACAGACAATATGTTTAAATTATTAGACAAACCTCTTAATGTTACTTCCTATTGTATTTAAAAAAAATAATAATTTAACTCAATACTTGAATATAAAATTTCACCAAAGCAAATACTTTAAGCAAGAATAAAACTTCACAGTCAATTATATTAAACACATATGCAATCTAAATAAATTACCCTGATCTCTATATGTAAGATATCAAAACAAAAATTTATATGCAAGTAGAAACTCATAGACAAATAAAATGAAATATTATAATGAAAAAGGGCTTGGTACCATTTTCTGGCTATTACTTCTTTCGATCAACTATTATTATTATTATTTGTTAAAATTAATAGGCAAGTAAAAAGCATCTAAGAGGCAATTATTCACATATGACTATCTCTTCAGAAGTTGGCAGCTAGTAGCCCCAGTGATAGTGTTCCTAGTGAATGGTGTCCATTAGAGTCATATGCTATAACCAGTCTTTCTCTCTCTCTCCCTCTGTCCCATTTTATGTGGAACATCAACACCAGGAAATTGACATTGCAAAACATCATTCTTATATATAAAATGCTGCATGACTTTGTTATAATGTAAACTGTGCCATATTATGCCACAATCTTCACTCTTCAACTAAAACATGCAAGAATACATATGCCAACAAAGCTCATAGGCAACTTGCAACATAACCATGTGCATGCTACAAAATAGCAGACCCCGTTTACTTGGATTGACAAGCACTGATAAGACCTGCTTACTGCCAAGTGCTGTAGAAACTATTATAGATTGCTCTTTAAAAAAATTTAATGTATAGGGTTATTTATAAATTTCTCCCGGGTTTCAAATGTTGATGGTTCAATAATAATAGCTGAGCAGGCAGAGAAGTGCATATCAACTGAAACAGAATTTCTCCATGATGATCATTATGATGTGCTAGTACAGGGTTCTTCATTTATAACTTAACAGGCACACAGCATTTTGCCTGTGCATGGTTGGGTTGTCACAGCTGACTATGTTCCTACATAAACTCCACGTGTAAAGCATGAATCAAAATCTTACCTATAAAAGATCTGGAAATATCTCGTTACCAGCTTTTTTAAAAATACCAATCACTTTTTGTGCAAAGTACAAGTACAGTTATATTATTTTTAGTCTAATCATCTTACCTCAATATTAATGTTGATTTGTTCTTGATCATGTTTCAAAACAATTCTGTTTTATTGTCAGCTTGTCCAGACTAATAAATTAATGAGTCATTTTTACATCTTACCTCATATTTCATGTTTAATAAAACATGAAATATGAGGTAAGATGTAAAAATGACTCATTAATTTATTAATTAAGAACCTCATAATGTGTTTCCCATTTTTAACTTTGTCCAGACTAGTTTGATTTATGTTACATTATGTTGCACAACCTGGATGTCGATATCAGCTCCATCCTGTGGTTGGCCAAAGAACCTCCAAACAAGGTCATGCTCCGTCGGTATGTTATGAATTTTGAAATACCGATGGAGCGTGACCTTATTTGGAGGTTCTTTGACCAACCACAGGATGGAGCTGACATCGACATCCAGGTTGTGCAACATAATGTAACATAAATCAAACTAGTCTGGACAAGCTTGATGATAAAACAGAATTGTTTTGAAACATGTTCAAGAACAAATCAACATTAATATTGAGGTAAGATGATTAGACTAAAAATAATATAATTAAAATAACTTAAAATTAAATATTAATTACAAGTACAGTGTTTACATTTTATTGCTAGCAAAAATTCCATCATTACTTTTTTAATACTATTATTTACCCGCTTATTTTATGTAATGATTAATTAATGGTAAATGATTCAGATGCCACTAATTAATTATTACATAAAATAGGTGGTAAATAATAGTATTAAAAAAGTAATGTTTTATTTTAGGAAGTAATATTTTGAGGTTCTTTTAATCAAATTATTTGAGTCTGTAATATCTTACCTCAATATTAATGTTGATTTGTTCTTGAACATTGTTTCAATTAGTCTTCTAATCATCATCGGCATCATGGCAGTTGGAGTAATGACTGAAGATGAACGAAAAAATTGTTTGAAACCAATGGTCTCGAAGAAATTTGAAATTGTATTTGGTGAGTTATTAAAAATATGTTCTCCACTCAATATTAATGATATAACCTCATAATGTTTACTTCCCAACATTAATTTAAAACATAGTGATTGGTTAATACTATTCGTTTTTAAACACCTTAATGATGGACAAATTATATTTGAAAAGAAAAATATACGCCTAGACTGGGGTTTGAATCCAGGACCTTTGACTTTCTATGTCAATGCTCTTCCATCTGAGCCACCTAGGCCTCCAATTTAAATGCGTATTTTTCTCTTACACATAGTTAATTCCCTAACCCCAAATGCTACGAGCCGTTGCTACGATTTTTGCAAATGGCGGCTTCTTTGTTAAGAAGACTTTTTATTGGGAATTTAAACATTACTTACAAAGCCAGTAGTGCTTCTTTCAATGTTAATATTATTCGTTTTTAAACACCTTAATGATGGACAAATTATATTTGAAAAGAAATATATAATATAATTTGTCCATCATTAAGGTGTTTAAAAACGAATAATATTAACATTGAAAGAAGCACTACTGGCTTTATAAGTAATGTTTAAATTCCCAATAAAAAGTCTTCTTAACAAAGAAGCCGCCATTTGCAAAATCGTAGCATTTGGGTTAGGGAATTAACTATGTGTAAGAGAAAAATATGCGTTTAGATTGGAGGCCTAGGTGGCTAAGATGGAAGAGCATTGACATAGAAAGTCAAAGGTCCTGGGTTCAAACCCCAGTCTAGGCGTATATTTTTCTTTTCAAATATAATTTGTCCATCATTAAGGTGTTTAAAAACGAATAATATTAACATTGAAAGAAGCACTACTGGCTTTATAAGTAATGTTTAAATTCCCAATAAAAAGTCTTCTTAACAAAGAAGCCGCCATTTGCAAAAATCGTAGCAACGGCTCGTAGCATTTGGGGTTAGGGAATTAACTATGTGTAAGAGAAAAATACGCATTTAGATTGGAGGCCTAGGTGGCTCAGATGGAAGAACATTGACATAGAAAGTCAAAGGTCCTGGGTTCAAACCCCAGTCTAGGCATATATTTTTCTTTTCAAATATAATAGTGATTGGTATTTTAAAAAAGCCGGTAAGGAGACATTTTCAGCATCTTCTATAAGGTAAGATTTTTGTATATGCTTTACGTGTAAAGTTTATGTAGAAGCAAAGCCAGCTGTGGCAAACCCAATCGCATGGGCAAAATGGTGTGTGGCCGTTAGGTTATAAATGAAGAAAAAGAATTAAATAAATCGTGATTATTTCTTACCTCATACATCTATGTTCCTTTAAACACAGCACTGCAGTATCGGCGACTCCTTGTCACCATCGTCAGCTGTTTTCATGATTGTCAATTTTTTCTTTTGTTCATAATTATCCAAACTGCCATCTGATGTTCTTTTTAAGGAATTATTTTCTAAACTGCCATTTGGTGTTCTAAGCTGACGATGGTGACAAGGAGTCCCTGATATCTGCTGTGCTGTGTTTAAAGGAACACAGAAGTATGAGGTAAGAAATAATCACAATTTATTTAATTCTTATGAACTGAACCTCATAATGTTAAAAATTCCCAAATTTAATATGTAAATAAATGAAGAACCCTGTAGATAGAGATCAGTTAACATGGTACTATCAGGATGATTCCATTTGTGGTCATCTGATTTAATCACACTACAATTTCTTCATATAGGGCTATATCAAAATGTGTGTTTCTCCCATAAGCCACTATATTAAAGCTGATATTCCATATGTACAGATATGGAAGTGGGAGTTGTATGGCTAGACTCCATCTGCATAGTCTGTCTCTCTCCTGTAGTCTTATGACACCTGCCACAAAAATTGCTTGCTTACAGAATCAAAGCTGATTATGTTTCTTTCAATTTGTCCCATTTCAAGTATATTAAACTTTGTACCAAGTCATATATTGGGATGCATGTGGCAGAAACTGAACTACAGAATTAATAATTCCTGCATCACCAAAGGTAACAAAGGTAAATACCAAACATAGAGAGATTCTGTAATTCTTGACATGAGTAGCCCCATTGTATCTGCTATGGTTATTAAAAAGTCAGTACTTGAAATTTTACAATAAACAACCCTAATAAAATATACAAAATGACAAACAGATTTTTTGAAACTGCAATTTAAAAATAAATAAAATTTACGTATTCTACAATTTCTGTGAGGTATGTAAATTGATTAATACCATTGGTATAAATATTAAGTAAGGAACAACGTATAAGAAAACACCCTGCACTTTCGTTGCTCATAATATATAACTAAATACATAATACCTTTATATTACTAGTATAAAATATAACTGAAAGACTACTATAAAATTAAAAAATCTTGATAAATTAATGACATCACTGAGATGCTTGGAATGAGCATTTAAACTGATGTTCTGGATAGAACACACAAGGAAAATTCTAAAATTTCATCTGTAAATTCTCACAAAATAAGTTACAACTTTGATAAATACTCAGGTCTTAGTCACGTACAGTGACCAAACAATATCTTCAGCAAAATGCTAAACATTAAAATATAAAAATAAATTTTTATTTAATAGTTTTTAAAATATGATTTTTTTTCTCGTTAACACTTTATTTAATATGAGAAGTGGACTGTTTTCTCCTCACTTATTTCTTTGTGAGTTCTATCAAAGAACTTTGACTTCGAAGATACATTCCTGCCTAAGTAACCCCACCCCTACTAAGTTTTAAGTATCGTCCACCCCTGGAACCTTCCATTGTAAACTCTTACCAACTTCATACAATTCTTTTAATGCTCTATTTACATTACCCTCCAATTCCAGTTGTAGGTACCGATGATATAAGTGGGAGAGCAGTTCGAGCATCTTCTATAGAGTCATGTGTTATAGATTGGATTTTTAAACCTGATAACAACAAAATGTTCATTACAATAATTATAAAATTCTGAAAAAGTTTACTTATTTTAGGAATTCACACTATGAGCTATATTCATTTAGGTAAAATTTGATCACTCACCATATATTTTTCTTCTTTTTTATTTAAACTAGTTTCGGAACTTTATACTTCAGTTCCACCTTCAGTATTTTCGTGACCGATGCTCTGTCATCTTGAAGAGCTGTCTTTCACTCCTTCTCTTGGTAGAATGAAAAACTTCAAAATCAGGTCATTTTCCCCGGGAATTTCATAGTTCATTAATTCCTCCTTTTCATTTTTTGAATGTAGATTTTTTTCTCAAACAGTGAGTTCTTTTGGTTTTTCTATTTGCTTTAATAATTTAACCTTCTTTTCGATAAGATGTTTTTTGGACCATGCATGGGCAGCCACTGCAGATTTTTCTACTTTCCCTTTCTTGACTTCCTGAGATGTTCTTTCACTCTGGTTTTCAAATAGGAAAAACTAAGAGAAATTTGAAAACCAAAGTGAAAGAACATCTCAGCAAGTCAAGAAAGGGGAAGTAGAAAAATCTGCAGTTTGGCTGCTCATGCATGGTCAAAAAACATCTTATCGAAAAGAAGGCTAAATTATTAAAACAAATAAAAAAACAAAAGAACTCACTGTTTGGGAAACAATCTACATTCAAAAAAACAAAAAGGAGAAATTAATGAAATTTGAAATTCCCAGGGAGAATGACCTGATTTCGAAGATTTTTAGTCTACCAACAGAGGGAGCGAAAGGCAGTTCTTCAAGACGACAGAACAATGGTCACGAAAATACTGAAGATGGAACTGAAGGGTAAAGTTCTGAAAGTAGTTTAAATAAAAAGAAGAAAAATATGAAGTGAGTGATAAAATTTTACCTATCTGAAAAAAGTTTGTTTGAGCGTTTAACATTGCCTATTTCTGCTAAAAGAATAATCATAATGCCAAGGAGACAGAGATTAAGGCCACCGATATTCAAGAACCAAGATCTCTAGGCCATGCCATCTCCATCTTCCATAAACTGAGACTCTCATCTTTCAATTGTTCCCAGAAACTTTTTTTAATAAATAACTTGTTAGCACATGATGTTGAATAGAGTGAGCCAGTTAGAGTAGGTTCTGCATGACCCACATAATTAACCACGGAGAGACGGGCTGAGAGTTGCTCTTCATGGAAAGTTTGATTCTTGAATACCTACCTAAGATTAAATTTAAAGCATGCCAGTTCCAGAGTCATTGGCTACCAATGACTCAACAGGGAGTAACTGGTTAGTGTGAAATAATCTCTCAACCTTAGATTTTAAAATCAAATTTCAGTATTTCTCAATTTGAATATATACTCAGCTGTTCGCACAAGGCAAAGTGGACCCTGTTCTAGACCCTCTGGTATAGATGGAGACGTGTTACTTTTATCTCAAGAGACAGTCAAATAAGGTCTTTTACAAGAGAACATTGCAAAGGAAATGTATATCTTTCATGTTACATTTCTTTGTAATGAAACCTGATAATAGGAAAACACTGCTCAGAACTCTCACTTTAAAGACATAAAATCTAATATAATTTTTTTTGCAAAAATAAGGTGAAAAAAAAATTGTTCCAAATATCACTACTACTACTACCCCCAAGCGCGACAGTCCTAGAAGGCCCTCTGCCTACCAGCTGGCTGCTGTCCTCACGTCCACATGTGTTAATCGCAGAGGTAGATGATCACAAGCCAGTGTAGGGGTGACATGTGGTCAGCATGTCGGGTCCCCCAGCCGTTATAGCTGGTCTTCTCAATCTGGAGTCACTACTTATTGTAGCTACCCAAATGCCTCACGATGCTGAGTGGGCACCGGTCCCATACTGACTGATATTCCACGAGAAAATTTCTTCCCCCATTGGGACTCGAACCAGCACAAGTCCTGTAACTCTGTGCCAAGGCATCTTACCTTAACCACTCAGCTACCACGTGGGACCCAAATATCACTATAAAACATTAAAATTTGTAATTCTGAATAATGGATGAGATTGAACACAGAACGCTAATATGGCCATCATCATCCATGCAAGTATTAGGCCATGTGGCCTGTTACAGTCTCAAAGAGGAATTTTCCATCCAGCGTTTTTTTTGGACATCCAAGCAATCTTTTGACTTGGGGGCAGTAACGAAGCATGGCTTTTGGAATTCTATGAGATGGCATTCATCCGAGGCTTGGTTTGAGACTTGAAAGCAAATGTAAATTTTTTGCCCAACGGGTTGCTGGGCCAGAGGGGTACTATTATGGGGTTCCCACTAATATAGCATTTCCTCTACATTAAGGTGATGTGCTTATACCACCAGACTCATTTGTAACAACAGATTACATCACAAGCAGATTGAGGAGATTTAGATAGGAGAGTGAAGAAGTGCACGTTACTTTCCAGACCATAAGTTACTAATCAAAAGTCATTGTTGTATTTCGACCCCTCTACAAGCTCCTGAAATTTGTGCGCAACCTTTTGAATTACCCTGTATGTCTGGTATTTATTTCAATCAGAGACTCAGTCAATCTCAGGACAATGATTCTGTCAGTTTAAAAATATTGCCCCATTTGGAATCAAACCCATGATCTTCTGGTTTGTAGCATATTACCTTAACCAATCATGCTACAAAATACATAACTCAGTCCTTTCTTCATTTTTGTATACAGGGTGTAACAAAAGATATGTCAAAAATTTCAGAAAACATTTCACGCATGTAGGACATAAAAAAGTCTTATATTGACATAGGTCCTGAAATGCTTTATTTCATTTTTAGAGTTGAACCCTATACAACAACATTCCATAACATAACCATGGGGAAACAGGAAATCACAGATAATGTTTAAAATGGCCTCCATTACTTCCAATGCATCCGTCAATCCACCATCACATGGACTCCCTAATATGATGATGTAGACCTGGAGAATTTTGTATTGTCTTGCAGCCTTCCAGAATATGAGCATGAAGAGTCTCTACATCTTGAACTGGAGTTGCAGAATGTTTACTACTGTACAATTAAACAACTGTTCTGTTGTGGGGACAGTTATGTATTACACATGTCACCGTGTAAGCAGAGTTGTAGAAAAAGAGCTCCACCAAGGAAATAAACAATTTCTGGACCTATGTTCATATAACAGTCTTTTTATCCTTTATCTGCAAGAAATGTGTTCCCAAATTTTTGACATACCTTTTTTGTTACACCCTGTATTGGTAGTCTCCACAAGAACAAAGCTTGTGCTTGAGTAATTTTAGTTTATAGAAGTTGTAAAGAGTTCTACATATTCCATAATTTGAATATCTGTTACTTACCTAAGAAATGCCAAGCAAGAAAACGGAGGGAACCCATTCTATGATGTGGTAAGTGAAACAAGAAAACTGTATCTATTATCTGATCACCAGGTACCACCAAGTTTATCACTCTGTCAATAAAAAAAGAAGAAAATAAAAACATAATTTAAGAATATGTCTCTTTAAAGAAAACTTTTTAAGTTTTTCACCAATTCTTAATGTTATAGCTACAGTGGGATTCTTGGGAGATGCTATCATTTATCTACTCTTCCGTTTATGAGAGAGGGTGGTTCTAGAGGAACAATACATGCTACCTGAAACTATGGTACTCTGACCGGCCAGCAGCTACAATTTCAGTTCTTGAAATCAAAAGTGTTCTGCAGTAATCCACAAACATTAGATGAACTGAAAGAAAACATTTCATTTGAAATTCTGCAGCATGTGAACAGGAATTTCTTTAAAAGACTACAGCTGTGCCTTACTCACTATGGAGGACATTTCCAGCATCACCTTAAGCACAAATAACTGTGGTAAGTTCGTATACTTATGCTAATTTAAGAAAAACTGATTTTCAGATACTTCTCAAATAAATAATAAAAATAATGAGAATCTGTAAGAAGTGTTAAATTAATAATAAAATAAGTGTTAAATTAATAATAAAAACACCAAAAGAAGCTCTACTGGCTTTATAAAGTAGTGTATAAATTCCCAATAAATGTCTTCTTAAATAACAAGCCACCATTTAAGTGATCCAGCAAATGCTCGTAGCATTCGGCAATCGGGAATTAACAATGTATCAGAGAAAAATTTGCATTTTCTCAGGTAGCTCAGTGGTAGAGCATAGGCCTAGAAAGTCAAAGGTCCTGGATTCAAACCCCAGTCTGAGCATATAATTTTTCTCTTCTAAAATAATAATAAAAATAATATTAATAATAAATAATAAACATTTCAGATATTTCTAAAATAAATAATAATATTAATTAAACAAAAATAAATATGGATTTTCATCAAGTAAACACCAACTCAATTGATTAACCCGTCAGTGTGGAGCGACGTGACATGTACGCAAGTTGAATTCTTCAGCAAATGCGGAACGACGTGATGTGTACGCTAGCTACACGCACTGCTTTAAACTGTAATTATGACCTTTGTGTTTACATTAACTATTTACCGTTTATACAAATTTTATGTAGAGACTTCAATGTTTATATTAGTGCATATATTAAACGATGGCGGCCCTGAGTTACAAGTTAAAATAATTTTATATTTGCATTTATTCTTACGGCCTCTGACATTTTTCTTATATTTGTAACTTGATAAAGGATTTCTTATAAAACTAAATTCGCCTTTTTTTTGTAGATTAGCTTGTCTATCAAATTGAATCTATTTTCAAATCTCTTCTGTTTTAATAATAATGTCGCAAAATTCAGTATATATAAAGGCCCAACAAAGTTATTTCCGATTTACGCTATAGTACAGGACCACAACAGTAAATTTCAGATATATATATATATATATATATATATATATATATATTTCAAATGACGATATCCTTACATTATGGAAAGGTAGTTAGTCTACAATTCAGTCAGAATCTAAAAGGTAAAGTGGTCCACTACAGACCTTAGAAGGTTCTTGGGATATTAGGAGGTTAAGGCTCCCACTTTTTCTAGACTATCGGTACTTGATGTAAGCCGAGTACTTATCTCTGTGTGATGGCCCATAACAAGCATCTGGTACTCATTTCAGTTAGAGGCTGAGTCAACCCCGGGGTCACAGTCCCGCCTGAAGGTTTGGTTCAGTTTAAAAATCCTGATCCACCGGGACTCAAACCCTCGATCTTCCGGCATGTAACATGTTGATCTTTTAAGTCCACACCTCCGGTGAAACTATTATAGTCATATTTCATCAACTGTTTTCAGTTTGGAAACCAGAAGAAAGACATTAAAATTTAGGATTGATGAAGGTCTTTTAGCACAACAGGTCTGATGTGTAGAAAGGCATTTGTTGAAGGCACGCGACCTAAAATAATGTTTCCAAAGTGTTAGAAAGACACATTTGGAGAAGGCTGCCCCCCCCCCTACAAGAAAGAAGGTCAGCGCATAGAAGCAATGTTTTTTTAATAAACATGAACAAAGTAAACACAAGGGAAAAAAATACACTTATTGTTGCCCGAGTGTCAAACAGCTGGTTTACATTTTGAAGATTTATCACACCAATTTTTGAAGTTCATTCTTTTTTTTAAAGACCCTTCTCTTTGTGTAAATATTTCGTTTTGTTGTTAGGTAAAGCCGGTTCTCTGAATTCTTCAAAGAATCCCTAGTGCAATTCACTGTGTCACTTATGTGAGAAATTTACAAAAAGGACCTATTTCAACTGTGGCACAACAACCATAAATAATATTTAATTTTAGGAAGTTATATTTTGAGGTTATTTTAATTATATTATTTTTGGTCTGGACATCTTACCTCAATATTAATGTTGATTTGTTCTTGGACATGTTTCAAAACAATTCTCTGTTTTATCTTCAGCTTTCCCAGACTGGTTTTATTTATGTTGCATTATGTTGCACCACCTGGATGTCGATGTCAGCTCCATCCTGTGGTTGGCCAAAGAACCTCCAAACAAGGTCACCCTCCATCGGAATATCAAAATTCATAACTCTGTTTCTGTTCTTCTGAATATAAATTTTTTCCCAAATAGTCAGCTCGTTTGTATTTTCTAACTGTTTTAATAATTTAGTGTCTGAATTAATATTATGTTTTTCAGACCAAACATGAGCAGCAACTGCAGATTTTTCAATTTCTCCATTTTTAATATTTCTTATGTGTTCTTTGGTTCTAATTTTTAGGTTTCTTTTTGTTTCCCTATATATATCTTTTCACAACCCATGCATTCAATTTGATATATTCCTGACTTTTTATTTTTATCAGTTTTTTCATTTTTGTTGGTTTTTATTAGTTTATTTAAACTGTAGTTATTTTTTGGTGCTAATTTAATATTAAACTTCTCAAATATATTTTGAAATTTATTATGTACCCAGGGGTGATATGTGAATTTCCTATATTTTTTCATAGGTGGTTCTTCTTTTTCAAGATTACTTCTGTTTATCATTTTTTGTTTTTTATACTTTTCTATCCTTTTATGTACCATTTTTTCATCAAACCCATTTTCTCTTGCTACTTTGATTATGTGTTTTTTCTCATGTTTGAAATCTTCTTCGTTTAAGGGTAAGTTTACCAATCTATGAGTTAAACTATTAAATGCTGCTAATTTATGTCCAATTGGATTGAACCCTGTTGATTTTATAAAATTTTCCGTATGAGTTTCTTTTCTATGAATCCTGAATTCAATTTTTCTTTTTTTCTTCGTTTCTGACCAATTTAAGATCCAAAAAAGGTATTTGTTTATTGTCTTCTATTTCTTTGGTGAATTTAATGTTTGTACTCTGTAAATTTAATAGTTTTAGGGAATCTTCTACATGTTTTTCTTTAACAATACAAATTATATCATCAACATATCTACTCCAAAATTTAAACATTGTGGGATGTGCTTTAGTGATTTTACATTCAAAATCGCTCATAAATAAATTTGCCAGGAAAGGGTGATAATGGGTTTCCCATTGAGAGCCCTGATTTTTTGTCTATAGAAACTCCCATTGAATGTAAAAAACATTTGATCAATGCATAACGCAGTTAATTTCAAAATAATCTTCTTTGATCTCTCTGTCTATGTTGTTTTTGTCTTAACCAATTGTTCAATATCTCCAAAGTTTTTTGTTTCGGTACATTTGTGAATAGTGAAACTACATCAAACGAAAACCACCTATCTGTGGGTTCAATTCCACTTTTCTTCTAATTTGTTAACTAATTCCAATGAATTTTCAATCTGCAGACTTTCAAAATTATTAATTCTTTTAAATTGATTATTCAGCCATTTCGAAATTTTGTAGGTTGGTGATCCAATATTGTTAATTATTGGCCTCATTTGTTTCCCGGTTTGTGAATTTTTGGAAGTCCATGTATATTAGGGTTTCTTGGGTTGCTTACTTTTAATTGAAATTTTTCTTTCTTGGATAGAATTTTAACATTTTTAAAACAGTTTTCCACTTTTTTTATGGTTTTTGGTAGGGGGTCATTCTTAATTTTTTCATACTCTTTTTCTTTCAAAAGTTCTTCCATTCTATTTTGATAATCTTCTTTGTCCAGAATTATAATTTGGTTACCCTTATCTGATTTTGTATATACAACATTTTTGTTATTTATTTCTTTGAGTGTTTTTAAATTCTCCTTACAAACTGGGTTTTTATTTGTATTCTTTATTTTATTCAAAATTTCTTCACATTTTTTTCTGATGATACTAAATCAAAGGGAAAGAAGAATACATCAAATAAAATCAAACATCAGAATAAAACCAGAAATGAAGAAAAATCAGAATCCACCAGAAATTATGTTAAAAATTTTTCAAAGGCAACCTTTAACCTAAAAGAGACAAAATTGTTAGAAAACGGTCTAAAAACAGCAATAGATTATTCCAATAGAATAGAAGAATACATAGTGGACATTGAAAATTCAATAGAAGGGTTAGTTACAGAAGAAAAAATAATCATCAAGAAAAAATGTGAAGAAATTTTGAATAAATAAAGAATACAATAAAAACCCAGTTTGTAAGGAGAATTTAAAAACACTCAAAGAAATAAATAACAAAAATGTTGTATATACAAAATCAGATAAGGGTAACCAAATTATAATTCTGGACAAAGAAGATTATCAAAATAGAATGGAAGAAAAAGAACTTTTGAAAGAAAAAAGTATGAAAAAATTAAGAATGACCCCCTACCAAAAACCATAAAAAAAGTGGAAAACTGTTTTAAAAATGTTAAAATTCTATCCAAGAAAGAAAAATTTCAATTAAAAGTAAGCAACCCAAGAAACCCTAATATACATGGACTTCCAAAAATTCACAAACCGGGAAACAAAATGAGGCCAATAATTAACAATATTGGATCACCAACCTACAAAATTTCGAAATGGCTGAATAATCAATTTAAAAGAATTAATAATTTTGAAAGTCTGCAGATTGAAAATTCATTGGAATTAGTTAACAAATTAGAAAAAGTGGAAATTGAACCCACAGATAGGTTGGTTTCGTTTGATGTAGTTTCACTATTCACAAATGTACCGAAACAAAAAACTTTGGAGATATTGAACAATTGGTTAAGAAAAAACAACATAGACAGAGAGATCAAAGAAGATTATTTGAAATTAACTGCGTTATGCATTGAATCAAATGTTTTTTACATTCAATGGGAGTTTCTATAGACAAAAATCAGGGCTCTCAATGGGAAACCCATTATCACCCTTCCTGGCAAATTTATTTATGAGCGATTTTGAATGTAAAATCACTAAAGCACATCCCACAATGTTTAAATTTTGGAGTAGATATGTTGATGATATAATTTGTATTGTTAAAGAAAAACATGTAGAAGATTCCCTAAAACTATTAAATTTACAGAGTACAAACATTAAATTCACCAAAGAAATAGAAGACAATAAACAAATACCTTTTTTGGATCTTAAATTGGTCAGAAACGAAGAAAAAAGAAAAATTGAATTCAGGATTCATAGAAAAGAAACTCATACGGAAAATTTTATAAAATCAACAGGGTTCAATCCAATTGGACATAAATTAGCAGCATTTAATAGTTTAACTCATAGATTGGTAAACTTACCCTTAAACGAAGAAGATTTCAAACATGAGAAAAAACACATAATCAAAGTAGCAAGAGAAAATGGGTTTGATGAAAAAATGGTACATAAAAGGATAGAAAAGTATAAAAAACAAAAAATGATAAACAGAAGTAATCTTGAAAAAGAAGAACCACCTATGAAAAAATATAGGAAATTCACATATCACCCCTGGGTACATAATAAATTTCAAAATATATTTGAGAAGTTTAATATTAAATTAGCACCAAAAAATAACTACAGTTTAAATAAACTAATAAAAACCAACAAAAATGAAAAACTGATAAAAATAAAAAGTCAGGAATATATCAAATTGAATGCATGGGTTGTGAAAAGATATATATAGGGAAAACAAAAAGAAACCTAAAAATTAGAACCAAAGAACACATAAGAAATATTAAAAATGGAGAAATTGAAAAATCTGCAGTTGCTGCTCATGTTTGGTCTGAAAAACATAATATTAATTCAGACACTAAATTATTAAAACAGTTAGAAAATACAAACGAGCTGACTATTTGGGAAAAAATTTATATTCAGAAGAACAGAAACAGAGTTATGAATTTTGATATTCCGATGGAGGGTGACCTTGTTTGGAGGTTCTTTGGCCAACCACAGGATGGAGCTGACATCGACATCCAGGTGGTGCAACATAATGCAACATAAATAAAACCAGTCTGGGAAAGCTGAAGATAAAACAGAGAATTGTTTTGAAACATGTCCAAGAACAAATCAACATTAATATTGAGGTAAGATGTCCAGACCAAAAATAATATAATTAAAATAACCTCAAAATATAACTTCCTAAAATTAAATATTAATTACAACTTCTTAAGTTACAAGGAAGAAACAAAACCAGAAATTGTGTTTGTGTTATAAATTACGAAAAACAAGATGGCGTCCTCCATACTCAACTTCAATAACAATTTTTTCGAAACAAAATATGAAGTCAAAAAGTTTATAAAATTAAGAGAGAAGAAATTTAAAAGATTAGCAGACATTAAATTCATCAACCAATGTCTAAAATTAGAATTGGTTCCCATGTTCATTAGAAAAACCGTTAAGCATAACAATAACAGCAAACAACAAAAAATTTTGGAGAACAAATTACTAAAACTAGAAAAGAATAAACACTTTGAAATGATCAGTAATCTGGATATTGAAATTTATTTGTTACATATCAAATTGTCTAAAATATTAGGAAACATCATGTGGGAAAACCTAGAAAATAAATTTTTCACTTTTTTGAACATAACCATGAAAAAGAAAATTGGAGAAACAAAAGACAAAGATAAATAATTTGTTAACTAAATCAAAGGGAAAGAAGAATACATCAAATAAAATCAAACATCAGAATAAAACCAGAAATGAAGAAAAATCAGAATCCACCAGAAATTATGTTAAAAATTTTTCAAAGGCAACCTTTAACCTAAAAGAGACAAAATTGTTAGAAAACGGTCTAAAAACAGCAATAGATTATTCCAATAGAATAGAAGAATACATAGTGGACATTGAAAATTCAATAGAAGGGTTAGTTACAGAAGAAAAAATAATCATCAGAAAAAAATGTGAAGAAATTTTGAATAAATAAAGAATACAAATAAAAACCCAGTTTGTAAGGAGAATTTAAAAACACTCAAAGAAATAAATAACAAAAATGTTTGTATATACAAAATCAGATAAGGGTAACCAAATTATAATTCTGGACAAAGAAGATTATCAAAATAGAATGGAAGAACTTTTGAAAGAAAAAGAGTATGAAAAAATTAAGAATGACCCCCTACCAAAAACCATAAAAAAAGTGGAAAACTGTTTTAAAAATGTTAAAATTCTATCCAAGAAAGAAAAATTTCAATTAAAAGTAAGCAACCCAAGAAACCCTAATATACATGGACTTCCAAAAATTCACAAACCGGGAAACAAAATGAGGCCAATAATTAACAATATTGGATCACCAACCTACAAAATTTCGAAATGGCTGAATAATCAATTTAAAAGAATTAATAATTTTGAAAGTCTGCAGATTGAAAATTCATTGGAATTAGTTAACAAATTAGAAAAAGTGGAAATTGAACCCACAGATAGGTTGGTTTCGTTTGATGTAGTTTCACTATTCACAAATGTACCGAAACAAAAAACTTTGGAGATATTGAACAATTGGTTAAGAAAAAACAACATAGACAGAGAGATCAAAGAAGATTATTTGAAATTAACTGCGTTATGCATTGATCAAATGTTTTTTACATTCAATGGGAGTTTCTATAGACAAAAATCAGGGCTCTCAATGGGAAACCCATTATCACCCTTCCTGGCAAATTTATTTATGAGCGATTTTGAATGTAAAATCACTAAAGCACATCCCACAATGTTTAAATTTTGGAGTAGATATGTTGATGATATAATTTGTATTGTTAAAGAAAAACATGTAGAAGATTCCCTAAAACTATTAAATTTACAGAGTACAAACATTAAATTCACCAAAGAAATAGAAGACAATAAACAAATACCTTTTTTGGATCTTAAATTGGTCAGAAACGAAGAAAAAAGAAAAATTGAATTCAGGATTCATAGAAAAGAAACTCATACGGAAAATTTTATAAAATCAACAGGGTTCAATCCAATTGGACATAAATTAGCAGCATTTAATAGTTTAACTCATAGATTGGTAAACTTACCCTTAAACGAAGAAGATTTCAAACATGAGAAAAAACACATAATCAAAGTAGCAAGAGAAAATGGGTTTGATGAAAAAATGGTACATAAAAGGATAGAAAAGTATAAAAAACAAAAAATGATAAACAGAAGTAATCTTGAAAAAGAAGAACCACCTATGAAAAAATATAGGAAATTCACATATCACCCCTGGGTACATAATAAATTTCAAAATATATTTGAGAAGTTTAATATTAAATTAGCACCAAAAAATAACTACAGTTTAAATAAACTAATAAAACCAACAAAAATGAAAAAACTGATAAAAATAAAAAGTCAGGAATATATCAAATTGAATGCATGGGTTGTGAAAAGATATATATAGGGAAAAAACAAAAAGAAACCTAAAAATTAGAACCAAAGAACACATAAGAAATATTAAAAATGGAGAAATTGAAAAATCTGCAGTTGCTGCTCATGTTTGGTCTGAAAAACATAATATTAATTCAGACACTAAATTATTAAAACAGTTAGAAAATACAAACGAGCTGACTATTTGGGAAAAAATTTATATTCAGAAGAACAGAAACAGAGTTATGAATTTTGATATTCCGATGGAGGGTGACCTTGTTTGGAGGTTCTTTGGCCAACCACAGGATGGAGCTGACATCGACATCCAGGTGGTGCAACATAATGCAACATAAATAAAACCAGTCTGGGAAAGCTGAAGATAAAACAGAGAATTGTTTTGAAACATGTCCAAGAACAAATCAACATTAATATTGAGGTAAGATGTCCAGACCAAAAATAATATAACCATAAATAAGTCTGCAAAAATGCAGAGATGTTGCGTGAGAACCGTAATAAATTCAAATAATTAAATATTATATTAAGGGTTCACCATAAACGAATTTCAAAAACATTTAAATTACTCAAGATATATCAATTTAACCCTTAAATTGGCAAAACATGAATTTCTTATAATAGTTATTTGAATGCGGCGGACCGCAGTGAAAACGTAATCTTGTATAACTGATATTATTCGGTATATTGTATAATTTGGACACACATTTAAGTGGTTTCTTTTTATTCGTTTTCTTCTGATTTATTTAAAATATTAAATTAACTGAACCAACTGATGTATCCAAAAGGATACATTACGAATGTAAGGGTTAAAAGCGGTATTGGAATACTGGCACTGAACGGCTGAGTTTAAATACCGGTGAACTTCCTTCCGCATCAGAGTATTCCCTGCCACTTAACTTATCCGCTCTGAAGGGTTAATAATAATAATTATTATATATATATATATATTAAATATTTCAGATACTTCTCAAATAAATAATAATAATAATAATAAACATTAACATTAATAAATAAAATAATATTTATAAACATTAACATTAGATCATATACAGACCTTACAGTAATAACCCCAGTTATCGGAGAAATGATTTATGGGTTATATGTGTGCTGTAGTAACCATTTACTACATCTACGATAAAGCAGATAGTTGCGTCCTTCAAGAATCTCACTGTATATTTAATGATCATGTATTCACTAAAGTTAATTAATTTCTGATAACATAAGAATTATCTATCATTAATGATACATGTTTTTTTATTATTGTTTCAAAGCTTCATACCAGGGTTTTACATTAAGTAGTGGTACTGAAGTTATGGCAAGGATTTAATTGAGGCCACAAGCATAAATCTATTACATTCCTTAAAATATAATCACCTGAAACTTCTAACAATTTCCTGGTGCCATAAAATCTCATTAGTGAGATTGAGTCTGTTGACAATAATATTAATAAGGAAATAAGGAGCAGGATTCTCCAAGCCAACAGATGCCAGTATGCACTTAAGGACCAATTCAAATCACACATTCTAAATCTGGATGCAAAACTAAAAATCTACAAAACCATACTGAGACCAGTTGCTATTTATGGCAGTGAATGCTGGACTCTTAGCAGAGAGAATGGAGGAAGACAGAATCTTTGAAAGGAAGATCGTGGGACCTATAAATGATCGTGGAGTATGGCAGATAAGATATAACAATGAAGTCTACAACTTGATTTCAGACCCAGATATTGTCAATATTATTAAAACTGGCAGACTGAGATGGGTGGGTCATATAATGAAAATGGAGGAGGAGAATACTACTAGAAAGCTTACACTACTGAGACCAGATGGAGGGAGAAGAAAAGGAAGACCGAAGCTGGGATAGATGATATGGAATAGAGGAGGACTTCCGAAAGTTCAGGGTCTGGGGATGGAGAAGGAGGGCGTTGGATAGAGATGTGTGGAGGAGTATCCTAACAGCAGCCAGGGCTCATAAAGAGCTATAGAGCTGGAAGAAGAAGAAGAGATTCAATCTGTTGATCCTGATGAGGGAACACCTTACTGCTGAGAGAACAATGAAATATGATGCCCCTCAGATGATCTTTTAGTGTGGAAACAAATCAAAGTCACAGCAACTTATGTCAATTTAAAAATAATCAACAGTAGCTGTTCATGCGTGGAGAGATAATCAAAGAACTAAGAACAGATCAAAGTTGCTAAAACAAATGGAAAAATCAACAGAATTCTCAGTTTGGAAGATATATACACAGAAAAATAGAGAAAGGATAATGAATTTTAAAATTCTCAGCAAGAAAGATTGATCGTGAGGTTCATCTACCAAACACCAGAAGGAGAGGACAAACAAAGCTGTTGTTTACAAATGGTGGGCCTTGGCAAAGCTTCCAATGATCATCTCAACAGTCGGTTTTTGGCTGAGATAGAAACATATCCCAGGTGAGAAGGAGAGGTGTAAATAACTGATTCAATTTCTTTTACATCCAATATTCATTTTTTTGTGTATTTATGTATAAATAATAATTTATACTAACTTTACACATAAATAATTTTGTCATGAAGATTTCTTTACTTAATTAGACTATTTAACTCATGCCCCAAATGGGAGTCAATGACCAATCACATTTCAATGAATTTTGTTTTACAACCAATAATAGTCGTGTTTCACCTCACTCTTTATCAAATTCTCTTTAGAGCTCCTGCTTTTGTGATAAAGAAAGCTCCACCTTTTTAATATTCTGAACAGGTCAGAGCATTATTTTATGGTGACTAACTCTCCAACAAATACAATGAATATAGCAAATAATGAACAGATTCCTTCATTACAATGAAAACAGTTTAAAGTGATGTTTTTATTATAAATTTAAATTACAGGGAATTACAACGTATATAAGAGAAAAATTTGCATCTAGATCGCAACTTGCCTCGGTAGCTCAGTTGGTAGAACATTTGGCCTGGAAAGCCAAAGGTCCCGGGTTCGAGTCTTGGCCTAAACGAAAATTTTTCTCTTTGAATGCAGTTTAAAGTGTTAATATTAAAGTAACATACCGGAAATCATTTTTGAGTCCATGACCAACAAACTTAACACCATTGTCTACAAGAAAGCGAAGTTTCTGATATGTGGCCTTTAATGTCGTTAGATGTTTTGAACTGAAGTTAGCATCTAGATCTCCAGGTTTGATGCCTGAAAACTTTGTGAGATAATCTACCACTTGCTCCTGAGTGGAAATATAATCATCAATGAAAGGTGTACCTTCCAGTGGACCAGAACTGCAAATCATAAACAAAAACAGATTATCAAGAGTGAAATGCAGTAAATTAATTTGAAAAAAAAGTCCTAAATCAAGATATCCTAATAGCCTATATTTAGAGATCTGTGAAAGTGGTTTCATTTTTATGGAAAATTCATTTTAAAATTTCAAGATTCCAATATTATTGAGAATTTGGCGGTGTTATTCTAAAAAAATGTGAATTTGAGTCTTTTAAATCCTAGTTTAGTATATTAAACCCAATAAGAATGATATATCCAGTAGTTTAAGGTCAACTTTTAGCTTGTACATTTGATATAGATTTTAATACACTAAAATACATAAAATTTTAATCCTAGTCACTAATTTGCAAGCAAAATTCACTTTTAAGAAATACGACCATGGTGAGAAATATTTTCTTCAGATTTGAACATACCATTACTCAATAATGACTCATAAAATTGATAATTATGTCAGCAAAAATTTAGGGGCAAAAAACTTACCTTACACATTATGTAATTTGTATTTCTTGGAATTCATATTGGCCATAGAACTTAAAATCTATGGAGAGACCTTAGTTGAGCATGAGAAGGACAAAAAATATGCTAACCACCTATTCCAATTTAATCATTGTTTCGATCCAAATTTTGAAATTTTACATATTTGTGATAAGGGTATTTTAAGTTAGATCTTTTGGAGGCTGTAGAAAGTAATAAATTTAAAAGTAGTAAAAAACTATTAAATTCTCAACTTGATTTGAATGAATCCCCTTTGTTAAATTAAAAAATTTAAATAAATATTGTTGTATTGTTGCTTAGATCAGTTGGAACACAATTCATAATTTGTTAACATGTCTGAAGAAGGTACAGTGTACCGAAACAGCTGTCACTGAATTATATAATAAATATGAAAATCTAATAAAACTACGTTTTATTTTTATTTAATTAATAAATATGGATTTTCATCAAGTAAACACCAACTCAATTGATTAAAAAATATTATATACTCCTATATTGTGAACTGTGTTGCAACCATTTCCCTTTGCAAGAGTGCATGGAGGAAGCAGATATGGCAGCTAAAAAGAAGATGGAATCCGAAAACAATGTTTAAAAATGCATTATGAAAATTTCGTGAATAGAACAAAAAATCTCCAGAATTCGTTGAAAATTTTAAATTTTGGTGTTATTTTGCATTATCATAGGATTTCACAAATCATAAATACTTTCTTTGAGGTTATGGGAAGTGGAGTTAGGAAATGATACAAGAAAATGACAAAATTAGAGCATTTCACTTTATCACGACTCGCAAATTTCACGGATTTCTACCTATATCATAAAAATAAATTATTGTGGTAACTAATGTTGTATTGAACTTTTATAGGAAAAAAACACTACGAAGTTTAATTTAAGATTAAATTATAATACTTCATACCTCACTTCATATCTTGTCTTCTAATTATATTGCAGTTTCAAAGTCTTGGCAGCTTCATCTTCAGTAATATCTTGTTGACTGATGTTATGTTGATCAGAAGAACTACTTCTTCTTCCCCCTGATGGTGAACCTATAAACCTCCAGATCCAATCAGAATCCGCGGGAATTTCGAAGTTCATAAATTTTTCTTTCTTGTTTTTTTGAATGTGGATTTTTACCCAAACTGTGACTTCTTTTTGTTTTTCTATTTGTTTAATTAGACAGGCTTTTCACGATTAGATGTTTTTCTGAAATTTTTCTAATTTTCAATTAGATGTTTTTTTTTGTTTTTCTATTTGTTTAATTAGACTGGCTTTTGATTCAATTAGATATTTTTCAGAAAAACATCTAATTGAATCAAAAGCCTGTCTATTTAAATAAACAGAAAAACAATAAGAACTCACGGTTTGGGAAAAAATCCACATTAAAAAAAAACAAGGAAAAACTTAACTTCAAAATGTCCGTGGATTCTGATTGGATCTGGCAACAGAGAGAAGAAGAAGTAGTTCGTCTGATCGACATAACATCAGTCGATGAGATATTACTGAAGAAGGCTTTGAAACTGCAGTATAATTAGAAGACTGGATATGAGGTATGAAGTATTTTAATTTAATCTTAACTAATGTATTTTCATTATTTCTGCTATGTCTATATTCTTAACAGCATGTCTGAAATGCTGAAGCCCAAATTGACCATTTTATGTGCTAAAAAAATGATTTATCAATCTATGAAGCCACAGGAAATAGCAAATTTATTAACATAGCCAGGATTGATTTCTTCTACATTTTTATGAGGGAAGATATGTTTCCTAAAATTTAAACCAGGAATTCCAACAAAATACAAAGTAAAGAATAGCTAATCTATATTTTAATGACATGGCTGATGAGGGGAGTGATGGCTCTCGAAACCACGGTTCTATGTTGAAGAACATAGATATATGAGGTAAGAATATTCATGATTCAATATTGATTTTATTAATTGAAAACCTAATAATGTAAAATTTCCAACATTAATATATGAATAATGAATTATGCTTAATACTTAATCAGCAAGAAGTGACAAGGGTAAACATCACTAAAATCACAAATAATATGTATCATCATCATCAACAATCACGGATTAAGCCCATGTGCTTGTCTCATATATTCTCATTCATCATCATCATCCTGCCAGGTATTAGTCCTAGAAGAACTGTTACGGCCTGAGAAAGCGGTTTTCGTGTCATCTTTTCATAGGTAGACCAAGTGACCGTTTCCCATTTGGACAGTTGTTCATTATTGCCTTGGGGATCCTGGATCTAGCCATTCTTGAGACATGTTCCTTCCAGTTTAGCTGATATCTGGAGATGTAGTCCAGTATTATATATATTCTCATTCAAAAAGTTGAATCCATCTCTTTTTCGGACTACTAACATTTCTATCTCCTTTTGGTTTTTTTTTACTGAGTTGTTTACTAAAAAATAAATTAATAATTTATTATATTATATACAACTTTCCTCATTAGAGGATTGCCTCAAGGACAAAGTGATACAGACAATTAATTTTCGAAATTGATGAAATACATTTTGTAAATACATTAAAAAATTAAGTTATGTATCTCATAATATAAATTTTCTCAACTGGCCATGTTTTGGAGACACATGGATGAATTTCTCCAAAATACGTCCAAATGAAAAAGAATAATTTTATGAGATGAGATGTATTATTTCTATTTCAATGTTAATGATTTTTTTCACTAAATGCAGGGGATTTTAGAATTATTACAAGAATTTATTGTATAACCTAATGACTAAATACTGAATATTGCTACTCCTTATAGCTCTAAGTTGAAAATTTGTATATGTAAATTCCAACTGACTACTGAACCTATACCTTATGATCAAGAAGCAGACCACCATCAAGAGTGCCTACACATAAACTAACATAAAAAAGATATTTAGAAAAATATTTTGCATTAAAGATTTAAAAAAAAACACACACACACACATATATATATATATATATATATATATATATAAATTACAGTTACTGCCGGAGAGATTTCTCAGGTCAGATCGTGGGAGAGTGGTGTATTGGGATCTTTTAGGATGGATCGAGAGTGAGGTGGAAACATGCAAATTTTTGGGTACAGTAAGAAAATTGAGGGATAGAAAATTTTGGAGGTCAATAAGGAAATATATATTATCAATAATAAGAATCTCAATATGGACTTTGTTTCCGATCTTCAATTATATAATAAGTAGTCTTAATAAGTTAAACAGCCTGATAGTGCATTTGATGTCTGCAGGGGGGATATGTGTGGGGTGTATGCAGGCATATGGGAATGTGTATTTTTTTTCTCTCTTTTTAAATTTGTTTTGTATACAATCTTTTTTATTATTCATCATCATCATCATCACCAAGGTATGGGCCTGTTGGCCCGTTCCGCACCCCGGTGCACTATATGCTGCAGGTGCAGGTCATCTTTCCAACGACGTTTTGATCTTCCTACATTTCTTCGGCCTAGAGGTTTATAATGAAGCAGCTGTTTTGATAAACGATTATTTGGCATTCTTTGTATATGTTCAAACCAATTACATTTATTTCTGTGTATTCTCTCATTTATATTATATATTTGTAATTCATCTCTGATATCTTGACTTCTCTTTTGATCTCTTAGAGATTATTATTAATATACAAAATGAGAATTTTATATCTGTATACATGGTCTTTTCATGTGTGAGTGTAGATGCATATTATTGTGTATGGATTGAAAACATAGATTATATATGTATATATACATATTGTCTTTTTACATTTTTTAATGGAGGTATTTTTTTTTTATTCATGGAAAAATAATGCACGTATGGTCAAGCAGGCCCGTGTGCAATGTAAATGCAAATGTACTTTCTTTCTTTTGAAAAAAAAGGCAATAAATTCCGTTACTACTACTACTACATATACAAATAATGTATTTACCCTCTGATGCATGTAATACGAGCTACAGACATATGAGATGGTTTAATGGTTGAAAGTTTTCCATCGCTTCGTAGTTCTGCTTCTTCTTGGTTCAATGTTACAAATTCTGCATCCATTGCTACAATATCACCTGTAAACAAAAATGGAAATACAAATTATATTGTGTCATCGAGGAAAGGCTCGGGAATTAACAATGTATAAGAGAAAAATTTGTATTTAAATTAATATTGGGAAGTAAACATTTTGAGGTTATATCATTAATAGTGAGTGGAGAACATATTTTTATCGACTCACCTCATATAATTTTAAATTTCATTGATACCAACGGTTTCAGACAATATCATGTCCCTCTCAGTCATGGCTTCCACTGAAGTGAAGTTCTCCACTCACTATTAATGATATAAACTCATAATGTTTACTTTCCAATATTAATTTAAATAAAACTAAAGTCTACTCAAGACTAGGGAAGAATTAAATGACGATCTTTTGGAGTGGAAGCCATGACTGAAGAGGGACATGATATTGTCTGAAACCGTCAGTATCAAAGAAATTTAAAATTATATGAGGTGAGTCAATAAAAATATGTTCTCCACTCACTATTAATAGAAACATTTGTGTTTAGATTGGAGTGCTCAGGTAGCTCAGTTGGTAAAACATGTGCATAGAAAGCCAAAGATCCTGGGTTCAAACCCCAATCCGAGCATATAATTTTCTCTTCAAATATAATTCGTTCTTCCGAGAGAAGTATTAAGTTAATAATAAAAATATCGAAAGATGGAAGTAATTTCTATCTAACGTTCTACATTATGTCCAACAGGTATAAGACATCCTGTACTGACATTGAGTAATGAGATGAATGCTGCCTTTAGTCCCCATGAGGGAAGAAATTTTACCATGGAATTTCGGCCAGCTGTATGGAACTGGTGCTTATCTATCATTGGGTTGCCATAAAAATAAGTGGCTCTAGGTTGAGAAAACAATCTATAATGGCTGGGACGCCAGGTAATTAGACTACATTATATTTGAAAAGAAAAATATACGCCTAGACTGGGGTTTGAACCCAGGACCTTTGACTTTCTATGTCAATGCTCTTCCATCAGAGCCACCTAGGCCTCCAATCTAAACGCGTATTTTTCCCTTACACATAGTTAATTCCCTAACCCCAAATGCTACGAGCCGTTGCTACGATTTTTGCAAATGGCGGCTTCTTTGTTAAGAAGACTTTTTATTGGGAATTTAAACATTACTTATAAAGCCAGTAGTGCTTCTTTCAATGTTAATATTATTCGTTTTTAAACACCTTAATGATGGACAAATTATATTTGAAAAGAAAAATATACGCCTAGACTGGGGTTTGAACCCAGGACCTTTGACTTTCTATGTCAATGCTCTTCCATCTGAGCCACCTAGGCCTCCAATCTAAACGCGTATTTTTCCCTTACACATAGTTAATTCTCTAACCCCAAATGCTACGAGCCGTTGCTACGATTTTTGCAAATGGCAACTTCTTTGTTAAGAAGACTTTTTATTGGGAATTTAAACATTACTTATAAAGCCAGTAGTGCTTCTTTCAATGTTAATATTATTCGTTTTTAAACACCTTAATGATGGACAAATTATATTTGAAAAGAAAAATATACGCCTAGACTGCGGTTTGAACCCAGGACCTTTGACTTTCTATGTCAATGCTCTTCCATCTGAGCCACCTAGGCCTCCAATCTAAACGCGTATTTTTTCCCTTACACATAGTTAATTCCCTAACCCCAAATGCTACGAGCCATTGCTACGATTTTTGCAAATGGCGGCTTCTTTGTTAAGAAGACTTTTTATTGGGAATTTAAACATTACTTATAAAGCCAGTAGTGCTTCTTTCAATGTTAATATTATTCGTTTTTAAACACCTTAATGATGGACAAATTATATTTGAAAAGAAAAATATACGCCTAGACTGGGGTTTGAACCCAGGACCTTTGACTTTCTATGTCAATGCTCTTCCATCTGAGCCACCTAGGCCTCCAATCTAAACGCGTATTTTTCCCTTACACATAGTTAATTCTCTAACCCCAAATGCTACGAGCCGTTGCTACGATTTTTGCAAATGGCAACTTCTTTGTTAAGAAGACTTTTTATTGGGAATTTAAACATTACTTATAAAGCCAGTAGTGCTTCTTTCAATGTTAATATTATTCGTTTTTAAACACCTTAATGATGGACAAATTATATTTGAAAAGAAAAATATACGCCTAGACTGCGGTTTGAACCCAGGACCTTTGACTTTCTATGTCAATGCTCTTCCATCTGAGCCACCTAGGCCTCCAATCTAAACGCGTATTTTTTCCCTTACACATAGTTAATTCCCTAACCCCAAATGCTACGATTTTTGCAAATGGCGGCTTCTTTGTTAAGAAGACTTTTTATTGGGAATTTAAACATTACTTATAAAGCCAGTAGTGCTTCTTTCAATGTTAATATTATTCGTTTTTAAACACCTTAATGATGGACAAATTATATTTGAAAAGAAAAATATACGCCTAGACTGCGGTTTGAACCCAGGACCTTTGACTTTCTATGTCAATGCTCTTCCATCTGAGCCACCTAGGCCTCCAATCTAAACGCGTATTTTTTCCCTTACACATAGTTAATTCCCTAACCCCAAATGCTACGAGCCGTTGCTACGATTTTTGCAAATGGCGGCTTCTTTGTTAAGAAGACTTTTTATTGGGAATTTAAACATTACTTATAAAGCCAGTAGTGCTTCTTTCAATGTTAATATTATTCGTTTTTAAACACCTTAATGATGGACAAATTATATTTGAAAAGAAAAATATACGCCTAGACTGGGGTTTGAACCCAGGACCTTTGACTTTCTATGTCAATGCTCAGATGGAAGAGCATTGACCTAGAAAGTCAAAGGTCCTGGGTTCAAACCCCAGTCTAGGCGTATATTTTTCTTTTCAAATATAATTTGTCCATCATTAAGGTGTTTAAAAGCGAATAATATTAAAATTAGACTACATGTTATTTCATATTGACAAGATATACATCCTTCTCTATGATTGACACATACGGATGTGAGCAGCTAGCTGGTAGAATCTCTAGGGCTAAATTATATTTAAAGAGAAAAATGATATGCTCAGACTGGGGTTTGAACCCAGGAGTGTTAAATTAATAATAAAAACATCAAAAGAAGCCCTACTGGCTTTATAAAGTAGTGTTTAAATTCCCAATAAATGTCTTCTTACAACAAGAAGCCGCCATTTGCATGATTGAGCAAATGCTCGTAGCATTCAGTGATCAGGAATTAACAGATTATAAGAGAAAAATTAGAGCAGTGGCCTAGAAAGCCAAAGGTCCTGGGTTCAAACCCCAATCTGAGCATATAATTTTTCTCTTCAAATGTAATTTATCCTTCAGTGAGAAGTGTTAAATTAATAATAAAAACATCAAAGGAAGCTCTACTGGCTTTATAAAGTAGTGTTTAAATTCCCAATAAATGTCTTCTTAAACAAGAAGCTGCCATTTGTGTGATCGAGCAATTGCTTGTAGCATTTGGTGATTGGGAATTAACAGTTTATAAGAGAAAAATTTGCATTTCGATTGGAGTTTCTCAGGTAGCTCAGTGGTAGAGCATTGGCCTAGAAAATCAAGGTCCTGGGTTCAAACCCCAGTCTGAGTGTATAATTTTTCTCTTCAATTGTAATTTATCCTTCAGTGAGAAGATTAAATTAATAATAAAAACATCATGTAAATGAATCAATTTTGTGTTTAAAAAGACCTAATAGTAAAACAAACTTAAATAAATACATGTTTTTTGATTTATAAATGAGTTGGAGAAAATGTTTTTATATCTCATCTCATAAAGTTCCATGTTTTCATGATACCGGTTTCAAAGGTCATTTCACCTTCATCTTCAATCAAACTGAGTTAGAGTTTGACTGAAGATGAAGGTGAAATGACGCTTGAAACCGGTATTGTGAAAATGCAGAACTTTATGAGGTGAGATATAAAAACATTTTCTCCAACTCATTTATAAATTTAAAATACCTCAAAGTGTTACCTCCCACTTTAATTTTGACTAATACATGTTACCGGCAATAATAATTACTATTTAATCAATTCATTCCATTTTTTCAATATGGTATGCAAACATTTAATCTCTTTACCATATTAAAACTATGTCCCCATTAATTATGTTTTTAATATTCATTTCATACATCTCAATGATGGATAAATTATATTTGAAGAGAAAAATATATCATATTTGAAGAGAAAAATTATATGCTCAGACCGGGACTTGAACCCGAGACCCTTGGTTCTCTAGACCAAGTGCTCTACCATTCTATTCAAATATGATTTATCCGTCATTGAGATGTATGAAATTAATAATAAAAACATCGAAAAAAGCCATACTGGCATTTATAATGTAATGTAAAATTCCCAAATATGTCTTCTTAATAAAGGAGCCGCCATTTGCAAAGATAGAAGCAAAGGCTTCATAGCATTTGGTGGGCGGGAATTACAAAGTATATAGAGAAAAATTTGTGTTTAGATCGGTACTTGCTCAGGTAGCTCAGATGGTAGAGCACTTGGTCTAGAGAACCAAGGGTCCCGGTTCAAGTCCCGGTCTGAGCGTATAATTTTTCTCTTCAAATATGATTTATCCATCATTGAGATGTATGAAATTAATAATGAAAACATAGAAAAATATATACTCAGACTGGGGTTTCAACCCAGGATCATTTGCACTCTAAGCAAATGCTCTACCAACTGAGCTACCAGAGAAACTCAAATCTAAATGCAAATCTTTCTCTTATATATGCTGTTAATTCCCGCGCAACAAATGCCATGAAGCCATTGCTTCTATCTTGTAAATGGTGGCTTCTTTATTAAGAAGTAATATAAAATTCCCAATTAAAGGTCTTCTTAATAAAGAAGCCACCATTTGCAAGATAGAAGCAATGGCTTCATAGCATTTGGTTCATGGGAATTAACAGCGTATATAAGAGAAAGATATGCATTTAGATTGGAATTTCTCAGGTAACTCAGTCGGTAAAGCATTCGCCTAGAGTATGAAAGATCCTGGGATCAAACCCCAGTCTGAGCATATAATTTCCCCATTAATTAGTTAGAAAAATATTTTATTTGTTAATGTTATTTTACATTATATAAATTAAATTACACAAAAGAGTAAATAATGAATGTATACCTGGTCCAGGCATCTCATCAGGGGCCAGAGGTGTGAAAGTGATCATTTTTCTGGCACCATTATTACGAGCAAGGCAATTATCTTCTCCAAATACATCAACGGTAATTGGATTTTGTATAGGAGACACTACATTTTTGGTCATGTCTCGATTTACCCAGTACAATACACAGGGAATCTTCCAATCCAAGCTGAACCAGATTGCTTCTTGTGCAGGAACAGGGGATATACTGCAATGTCAAATATACATTTTACACATTGGCTGATATCAATAAATTAAATACATTGTTATATTATTTTTAGTCTGATCATCTTACCTCAATATTAATAAATATAAATAATTATATTATTTTTGGTCTGGACATCTTACCTCAATATTAATTTTGGCGTCCTCCATACTCAACTTCAATAACAATTTTTTCGAAACAAAATATGAAGTCAAAAAGTTTATAAAATTAAGAGAGAAGAAATTTAAAAGATTAGCGGACATTAAATTCATCAACCAATGTCTAAAATTAGAATTGGTTCCCATGTTCATTAGAAAAACCGTCAAGCATAACATTTTTATTAATATTGAGGTAAGATGTCCAGACCAAAAATAATATAATTAAAATAACCTCAAAATATAACTTCCTAAAATTCTTCTTCTTCTTCTTCCTTCCAAGTATTAGGCCAAGGCCTGTTACGATCCTATAGAAAATTTTCCCGTATGGGAAATTCTCGTATAAGACTTGAAAGCATAATAATAGTCCCTTCGATTGGTTGCTGGCCAAAGGAAGGCAAGACCAGTGATGGGCTACCATCTTATAGCCTCTGGTCAGGCTTTTCTGGAGAAGGAAAGAAAATAAAGGAAAGAAGAAATGGAAGAAAGTAAAGACTCCCTAGCCCTCGGATGCCCTAATAGCGTCGGGGTCGAAAAAACAAGAGTTAACCAAGAGAGGTTAGATAGTAAAGTTAAAAGAGTGCAAAACACAAGTAAGTGGAAGAAATGTTTTGCACAGCTTGGGCACCTTGTGGTCGCCATCCACATATCCCCTAGATGAGGACCCCTGAGGGCCTTCCTAAAATTAAATATTAAATATAAATAATATACATAATAAATATAAAGAATATAATTAATATTTAATTTTAGGAAGTTATATTTTGAGGTTATTTTAATTATATTATTTTTGGTCTGGACATCTTACCTCAATATTAATGTTGATTTGTTCTTGGACATGTTTCAAAACAATTCTCTGTTTTATCTTCAGCTTTCCCAGACTGGTTTTATTTATGTTGCATTATGTTGCACCACCTGGATGTCGATGTCAGCTCCATCCTGTGGTTGGCCAAAGAACCTCCAAACAAGGTCACCCTCCATCGGAATATCAAAATTCATAACTCTGTTTCTGTTCTTCTGAATATAAATTTTTTCCCAAATAGTCAGCTCGTTTGTATTTTCTAACTGTTTTAATAATTTAGTGTCTGAATTTATATTATGTTTTTCAGACCAAACATGAGCAGCAACTGCAGATTTTTCAATTTCTCCATTTTTAATATTTCTTATGTGTTCTTTGGTTCTAATTTTTAGGTTTCTTTTTGTTTTCCCTATATATATCTTTTCACAACCCATGCATTCAATTTGATATATTCCTGACTTTTATTTTTATCAGTTTTTTCATTTTGTTGGTTTTTATTAGTTTATTTAAACTGTAGTTATTTTTGGTGCTAATTTAATATTAAACTTCTCAAATATATTTTGAAATTTATTATGTACCCAGGGGTGATATGTGAATTTCCTATATTTTTTCATAGGTGGTTCTTCTTTTTCAAGATTACTTCTGTTTATCATTTTTTGTTTTTTTTTACTTTTCTATCCTTTTATGTACCATTTTTCATCAAACCCATTTTCTCTTGCTACTTTATTATGTGTTTTTTCTCATGTTTGAAATCTTCTTCGTTTAAGGGTAAGTTTACCAATCTATGAGTTAAACTATTAAATGCTGCTAATTTATGTCCAATTGGATTGAACCCTGTTGATTTTATAAAATTTTCCGTATGAGTTTCTTTCCTATGAATCCTGAATTCAATTTTTCTTTTTTCTTCGTTTCTGACCAATTTAAGATCCAAAAAAGGTATTTGTTTGTTGTCTTCTATTTCTTTGGTGAATTTAATGTTTGTACTCTGTAAATTTAACAGTTTTAGGGAATCTTCTACATGTTTTTCTTTAACAATACAAATTATATCATCAACATATCTACTCCAAAATTAAACATTGTGGGATGTGCTTTAGTGATTTTACATTCAAAATCGCTCATAAATAAATTTGCCAGAAAAGGTGATAATGGGTTTCCCATTGAGAGCCCTGATTTTTGTCTATAGAAACTCCCATTGAATGTAAAAAACATTTGATCAATGCATAACGCAGTTAATTTCAAATAATCTTCTTTGATCTCTCGTCTATGTTGTTTTTTCTTAACCAATTGTTCAATATCTCCAAAGTTTTTTGTTTCGGTACATTTGTGAATAGTGAAACTACATCAAACGAAACCAACCTATCTGTGGGTTCAATTTCCACTTTTTCTAATTTCTTAACTAATTCCAATGAATTTTCAATCTGCAGACTTCAAAATTATTAATTCTTTTAAATTGATTATTCAGCCATTTCGAAATTTGTAGGTTGGTGATCCAATATTGTTAATTATTGGCCTCATTTTGTTTCCCGGTTTGTGAATTTTGGAAGTCCATGTATATTAGGGTTTCTTGGGTTGCTTACTTTTAATTGAAATTTTTCTTTCTTGGATAGAATTTTAACATTTTTAAAACAGTTTTCCACTTTTTTTATGGTTTTTGGTAGGGGATCATTCTTAATTTTTTCATACTCTTTTTCTTTCAAAAGTTCTTCCATTCTATTTTGATAATCTTCTTTGTCCAGAATTATAATTTGGTTACCCTTATCTGATTTTGTATATACAACATTTTTGTTATTTATTTCTTTGAGTGTTTTTAAATTCTCCTTACAAACTGGGTTTTTATTTGTATTCTTTATTTTATTCAAAATTTCTTCACATTTTTTTCTGATGATTATTTTTTCTTCTGTAACTAACCCTTCTATTGAATTTTCAATGTCCACTATGTATTCTTCTATTCTATTGGAATAATCTATTGCTGTTTTTAGACCGTTTTCTATCCAAGAAAGAAAAATTTCAATTAAAAGTAAGCAACCCAAGAAACCCTAATATACATGGACTTCCAAAAATTCACAAACCGGGAAACAAAATGAGGCCAATAATTAACAATATTGGATCACCAACCTACAAAATTTCGAAATGGCTGAATAATCAATTTAAAAGAATTAATAATTTTGAAAGTCTGCAGATTGAAAATTCATTGGAATTAGTTAAGAAATTAGAAAAAGTGGAAATTGAACCCACAGATAGGTTGGTTTCGTTTGATGTAGTTTCACTATTCACAAATGTACCGAAACAAAAAACTTTGGAGATATTGAACAATTGGTTAAGAAAAAACAACATAGACAGAGAGATCAAAGAAGATTATTTGAAATTAACTGCGTTATGCATTGATCAAATGTTTTTTACATTCAATGGGAGTTTCTATAGACAAAAATCAGGGCTCTCAATGGGAAACCCATTATCACCTTTTCTGGCAAATTTATTTATGAGCGATTTTGAATGTAAAATCACTAAAGCACATCCCACAATGTTTAAATTTTGGAGTAGATATGTTGATGATATAATTTGTATTGTTAAGAAAACATGTAGAAGATTCCCTAAAACTGTTAAATTTACAGAGTACAAACATTAAATTCACCAAAGAAATAGAAGACAACAAACAAATACCTTTTTTGGATCTTAAATTGGTCAGAAACGAAGAAAAAAAGAAAAATTGAATTCAGGATTCATAGGAAAGAAACTCATACGGAAAATTTTATAAAATCAACAGGGTTCAATCCAATTGGACATAAATTAGCAGCATTTAATAGTTTAACTCATAGATTGGTAAACTTACCCTTAAACGAAGAAGATTTCAAACATGAGAAAAAACACATAATCAAAGTAGCAAGAGAAAATGGGTTTGATGAAAAAATGGTACATAAAAGGATAGAAAAGTATAAAAAACAAAAAATGATAAACAGAAGTAATCTTGAAAAAGAAGAACCACCTATGAAAAAATATAGGAAATTCACATATCACCCCTGGGTACATAATAAATTTCAAAATATATTTGAGAAGTTTAATATTAAATTAGCACCAAAAAATAACTACAGTTTAAATAAACTAATAAAAACCAACAAAAATGAAAAAACTGATAAAAATAAAAAGTCAGGAATATATCAAATTGAATGCATGGGTTGTGAAAAGATATATATAGGGAAAACAAAAAGAAACCTAAAAATTAGAACCAAAGAACACATAAGAAATATTAAAAATGGAGAAATTGAAAAATCTGCAGTTGCTGCTCATGTTTGGTCTGAAAAACATAATATAAATTCAGACACTAAATTATTAAAACAGTTAGAAAAATACAAAAGAGCTGACTATTTGGGAAAAAATTTATATTCAGAAGAACAGAAACAGAGTTATGAATTTTGATATTCCGATGGAGGGTGACCTTGTTTGGAGGTTCTTTGGCCAACCACAGGATGGAGCTGACCTCGACATCCAGGTGGTGCAACATAATGCAACATAAATAAAACCAGTCTGGGAAAGCTGAAGATAAAACAGAGAATTGTTTTGAAACATGTCCAAGAACAAATCAACATTAATATTGAGGTAAGATGTCCAGACCAAAAATAATATAATATAAATAAAGAATATAAATAATATTGAGGCAAGATGATCAGACTAAAAATAATATAATTAAAATAACCTCAAAATATCACTTCCTAAAATTAAATATTAAATACATTGTTTCCTAATATATCTTCGTGGGCAATAGAGTAGGTTAAATTATCAAGTTCCAATATTGAACTTTTATAGGAAAAAATCACTATGAGGTTTAATTTAAGTAGACCGTGGTTTCAAAGCCTTGGTGATATCATCTTCAGTACTTTCTTGTTGACTGATGTTATGTCGATCAGAAGAACTACTTCTTCCCTCTGTTGGTGAACCAACAAAACCTCCGGATACTGGGAAAAACTTATGAACTTTGAAATTCCCATGGATTCTGACTGGATCTGGAGGTTTATTGGTCCACCAACAGAGGGAAGAAGAAATAGTTCTTCTGATCGACATAACATCAGTCAACAAGAAAGTACTGAAGATGAAGCCGCCAAGTCTTTGAAACTGCGGTCTACTTACAAGACTAGATATGAGGTGAGATATGAAGCACTTTAATTTAATCTTATATCAAGTTCCAAACTTCTATCTCTAGTTTGAGACTGTATTCCTGGGAAGTAAATGGAATGTAAACAGCAGCTATATAAATAATAGTTTCAAAAAACTAAAACAGCGTGCTTTATTAGAAAACCAAACTAAAGAATGAAAAATAATTTTAATTTTCAACATTAAAGTGGCCAACAAAAAAATCATCTCCAACACATCTAGAAGAAAACTTGAGTTATCTACAAAAAAAATGACCATCAAATGCGTGGGGTGCTCTATATCAATTAATATATTTAATAATAAACAGATACTGGTAAAATAAAGTATCTAAGAAGAAAACGTAAAAACCATAAAAAGCACCACATGCTTTTGATGGTAAAATTATGTTTTTGTAGATAACTCTAGTTTTATTCTAGATGTGTTGGAGATGATTTTTGTTGACCACTTCAATTTTATCCCAAGCTTGTTGGAAATTAAAATTATTTTTCATTTTTAGTTCGGTTTTCTAATAAGGCGTGTTGTTTTAGTTTTTTAAAACTATTATTTATTTATTTTACTTTTTAGTTTTAATATTTTACAGAATAAGATAAAAATATAAATGTATTTAAATTCGATACTATTGTAGTATGAGCTAAAAGTAATACTCTTCTAAAAAAATTCTCCGGGCCGGATTTGAACCAGCGACCTATGGATTACTGAAATTATGTACCACTACAGTCCAGCGCTCTACCAACTGAGTTACCAGAGCATATAATATTAATTTCTTACAACGATGGACTAAAAAGTCGATAGGTCTGCAACCTATTATACCGGCCTTTATTTATTTTCTGATGTCCTGATGATCCTGGCCACAGTCTTAGAAACAATTTATGAACTTATTGCATTGTCATTAGTCCTTTACAAGTATACAAAGTTTCAAGTCAATTCAATGTTTTTAAGTGGGTGAAAATCATATTGAAAGATTCCGTTACATAAACAGATACAGGTCAAGCTAATATAAAGCATGTAATAAAAACCAGAGATAGGACATTGGCAGATATTTATACATACTGCTATTATGCATGTATAGGACACTCAGCTTTATTGAAATTTAAATAACAGTTTGTGCGATGCTTATACTTAAGAGCCTCTAGGAACAGCATGTTCCTAAACGATGTATGGGGTTTCCATGTTGTTTAATTTGTCTTAACTAACTAGCTCACCAGTTCTATCGAGCCCATAGGTCCATGGCCATGCAGACATAATCCCTCCATACATCCCTATCCTCAGCTAATATTTTCCAATCATCCCCTGTATAATCTACGCCCCTCAAATCATGGATAATGTTATTCTCCCACCTCATATTTGATCCACCAACTGGGCGCTTTCTTTCTGGTTTTCCTACAAGAAGGTTCCATGCCCCTTTTTCATTCCCCATTCGTGCCACATGTCCTGCCCATCACAGTCTATGGGACTTAACTGTTCTTATTATATCTGGCTTCCTATACATACCCTGTAGCTCACTATTATGTAGTTTTCTCCATTCACCTGTCTGTTCATCTATTTTTGACTCAAAAATTTTGCTAAGAACTTTACTCTCAAATACTTGTAATCTTCTTTCCTCCCTTAGAGTAAGAGTCCATGTTTCATGTCCATATAATATAAATGGGAGAATAACAGTTTTATATATTTTCAGTTTAACATTTTTTGAAAGGTGTTGGGACGTCAAGAATCCCTATAACGCATTATAGTAAGCATTTCCAGAATTGAGCCTATATTTAATTTCTTTGTGTGTTTCATTCCTATTTGTAATTATTGTTCCTAGATATTTGAATTCTGCCACTTCTTCAAAATTTCCCTCATTTGTCGTTAGTTGTCCATTTCCATTATATAATGCATTTCCATGTGTGAACATATATTTAGTTTTATTGATGTTTACTTCCAGTCCCAATTAATTTGCTTTAAATAATATAATAAATAAGAACAAAACTTACGTGGTATTAAAGGGAAACTCTCTTGAGTTTCATACTATACCTTATAAATGTTCAAATTTCTCCCAAACAACTTAACGACTATGATGTGGTTCCTTGTCTTATTGTCGTTTTATCATCACCGTCCTTTTGTTCGTTATGTTTTGTCATTGTGATCAATGTTTAATCATCTTGTCACTTCATCATTTAGTCGTCTCATAGTTTCATTGTCATGCCGTTAAGTTGTTTCATTTGGGAGGAATTTGACTAATGGCTAGATGTGTGCCGTGTAAAGAATGGTTCTCACATTGACAATTTATCTTTATATATATATATATATATATATCTTAATATATCAAAATTTTGTGTCACATTGTTTGTCCATGATGGAATCCTAAACTACTGAACCAATTTTAATAAAATTTTGCACCTAGGGTAGTTTATAACTAAATTTATAGTCGCATTATTTTTTATTGCAAATTATTTGTTTATTATTTAACAAAGAGTTATAATGATCTGTGAGTTCCATACGATTCTAACAGATGGCGGTGTAAGGTACAGCTTGGGTCCAAGCTCTGTGTGCTTGCGGAGGGAAGTGTGGAGGAGGTACACTTCTCTGCTTCGCATAGTACTAACAGCTGAGTCCAGCAAATTCCTTTCAGACACACAGAGCTGGGTCTCGAGCTATAATTTGATAAGGTAATTGGTTTATTATTTAACAAAGAGAGATCCAGATGGCTGTGCTTTTTGTTGCAACCGCGAATTTCAATTGAATTACAAATATTGATTATTTCATAATTTAAGTGTGTTCAGTGTTTATTTTATTTTCAATATTATTAATTTTGTGTGTAAGTATTAGTTTTAAGTAATCTGGCTGAAAGACAGCAACTTAATTAAAATTTTTAATATATACCTTAGCCACAGCAGTGCGTGGCCAGGACTTCTAGTATATATATATATATTAGATAACAGGAGCTAAAGCAAAAAATACATCTCAAAAAAAGAGAACAGAATATAGAAGATCTTCAAAATAAGAAATATGAAGACATAGCAAAATATAGTGAACAATAAAACACCTCACTTGAAGAACAGCAGTAGCTCTCTTTAGACTGGAAAGATTGGAAACGAGCCATGACTGGATGGCCATCTTCATAGAATGGGGATTGTCCCTAGAACTATGGGATACTCCTTGTGTGGAGAAACAAGGAACACTTGCTAAATTGCAGGTGAGTAGACCCCAAGAAAGAGGACAGGAAAGACGTTGCAGGACTTTATTGGGAAGCAAGAGGACTAATGGTGAAAACCAAGCTCCAGCCATTTGAAAACAACAACATATATATTTTTTTTCTTTTTATCCTTCAGTGAGAAGTGTTAAATTAATAATAAAAACATCAACAACATAATTCTTCTGTTCGTGTATTTGTCACTTTACTCCTAAACAACCAGACCGATTTTGATTAAATTTTTTGTGTGTGTCTGATTGGGTCCCTCAATGATTTAAATTCACAATTGGACCCACTAAAACCATTAGGTGTAGGAGTTCACCTGAAGTGAAAAATTTAAAAATCACTTTAGCAGTCACATTTTTTATGTTTTGCAACAAAACTCAGTATATCCAATTAAAATAAACCAAGGTAGGTATTATCAAAAAATAAGCGAAATCAGACAATTAGAAGTGGATGTTTACTTGAAATCCAAAATTTTGCATTTGTTGGTGCATGCACATGGGGTATGATTTGAACTTAGAACAATTTTTCACATCACATAGTACAAAGAATCCCCATATTTTTTTGTGTGTGTGTAAAAAAATTGAAGAAATCATTCATCCATCCATCCATAGTAATTCTGCCAAGGGCAGTCTTTCACTGCAATCATAGCATTTTCATACTATGCTTTGCAGCTTAACTAGGGAATTATAGGTGTGGTAGCTTCCCATTGCTTTCCACACCGGTGAAGGATGATGAGGATAATGATAAGGATGATAATAATAGCTGGATGATTGTGTGGGACCATTGGCCCTAAGCTTCCTGACATTTGTCTTACAGGTGAGGAAAAACCCCGAAAAAACTTCACCCAGGAGAGATAAGATACATTCTTTTTAATATTTTAGTTATGGAGTGTTGTTTTGTGATGAGTAGTCAGTGAGCTTACCTGAAATCATTGAAGACATACCACTGGTTAACAGGAGAACCCATGGAACGTCCATGGTAGCTTGGTCCTACATTGATAAGCGCCACCAGATTCCTACGCTCCTGATGTTGTGGATCATTTATGTAGCACACAATTGCTGCCAGGTCATATTGCACTGATTGAGACACGTCATCAGAGTCACTCATCTGCAATTTTTTTAATGATATTATTTTAGATATAAAAAAATTATTCAAAGTTAAAATTGGGAAACACATTATGAGGTTCTTAATTATAAATTAATGAGTCATTTTAACATCTTACCTCATATTTCATGTTTTATCAAACACGGTAACTATAGTTTTCAAATGATCTTGTCATTCATTTTCAACTGCCATTATGACTACCGGATATTCGTTGGAATCTCCCTCTCTAACGTTGCCATCTGGTGTTGATTTGATGGCAACGATATCTCGAAGTTCGTCAAATCAACACCAGATGGCAACGTTAGAGAGGGGGATCCCAACGAATATCCGGTAGTCATAATGGCGGTTGAAAATGAATGACAAGATCATTTGAAAACTATAGTTACCGTGTTTGATAAAACATGAAATATGAGGTAAAATAAAAAAATTAATTTATTGAGTTAGATAAAGATTTATGGATGGGGTTTCAACATTGTTTTATTTTTATTTATTTATTTTATTTAACTTTCACAGGGGGAAAAAAAAACACTATAAGGTTTAATTTAAGAATTAAATTAATGTTTTTATTACCTCACCTCATATCCTTTTTCTTCTAGACTGCAGTTTTGGAGCTTATCTCCATCATCAGTAGCCTCTCGTCGAATGGTGTTATGTCATTTCTTGGTGGTTTTCTTCTTCCTTCTATCGGGAGACCGATGAACCTCTGGATCAAGTCAAAATTTGCAGGAATTTCGAAATTCATGAGTTTTTCTTTCTTGTTTTTTTGGATGTGAATTTTTCCCAGACCGTGAGTTTTTTTCTGTTTATCTGTGTGTTTGATTAGATTAGCTTTTGTATCGATTAAATGTTTTTCAGATCAAGCATGGGTTGCTACAGCTGACTTTGTCCACTTCACTCTTTTTTACATTTCTAAGATGTTCTTTCAATCTAGTTTTTAAATTTATTTTCGTTTTTCCTATATAGATTTTGTCACAATCCTTACATTTGATCTGATATATTCCTGATTTGTTTTCTTCTTCAATTTTTTTCATTTTTGTTGGTTTTAATTATCTTGTTTAGGCTGTATTCATTTTTCAGAGCTAATTGTATGTTAAACTTTTTAAAAAAAATTCTGGAACTTGTAGTGTTTTAAAGGATGGTAAGTGAATTTTTTGTATTTTATGTTCTCTTCTGTTTGTTTTTTAAGTGTGCTTTCATTGATTAATTTTTTACTATTAAACTTGTTTATTTTCTTGTGTACCATGCTTTCTACATAACCATTTTCTATTGCTACTTTAATTATGAATTCTGCAGTCTAGAAGAAAAAGTATATGAGGTGAGGTAATAAAAACATTATCTTAGTTAAGTTATGTAGACAGGAAATAACACTATGAATTTTTTTAATATTGTTTATGTTTCTTCACTCACCTCATACTTCATAACTCCCACGCAGACTCGAGTTTCGTCACTTCATTTGTGACATTCTCAATGCTGTATTACATTCACAACTGATGTCCAACGGCTGAAGATGGAAGTAATACTATATTTTTGAAACCGGTATCGTGAAGACATGCAACTTTGTGAGGTGAGATGTTAAAACATTTTTTCCAACTCATTTATCAATAATAAAAGAAAGACAATATATTCATCGTATAGAACATTTTTGAGAAGTGTTATAAACACATCTGCATAATATTTTTATAGATCACACATAGGCTTTTGATTTTGTTAACAGAAAACAAATAATTGAATTATATTTTAAGAGAAAATTTTTTGCCTAGACCGAGACTCGAACCCGGGACCTTTGGCTTTCTGGGCCAAATGCTCTACCAACTGAGCTACCGAGGCAAGTTGCGATCTAGATGCAAATTTTTCTCTTTATACATTGTAATTACCTCGTGCCAAATGCTTTGAAACCGTTGCTTCTATCTTTGCATATGGCAGCCTCTTAGTTAAGAAGACATTAATAATTGAATGTCTTAAATATTATCAAGTCCCTCAGGGGTCCTCATCTAGGGGATATGTGGATGGCGACCACAAGGTTCCCAAGCTGAGCAAAACATTTCTTCCACTTACTTGTGTTTTGCACTCTTTTAACTTTACTATCTAACCTCTCTCGGTTAACTCTTGTTTTTTTCGACTCCGACGCTATTAGGGCATCCGAGGGCTGGAGAGTCTTTCCTTTCTTCCATTTCTTCTTTCCTTTATTTTCTTTTCTTCTCCAGAAAAGCCTGACCAGAGGCTATAAGATGGCAGCCCCATCACTGGTCTTGCCTTCCTTTTGAACCGAAAGTGCCTTTTTGCGGTTCAGTATAGTATCTTTGTTCTCCTCCCTACTACAGAACATTTGTGAACTATGCCAATGTCCTCTTTTCCGTGTGGCTAACCCTTCCCTTTTCATCCTTTCTACCGCGCATCTCTACAGCGCATATCCCCCCTATTTGCGAACCTTTATAGGCAGTGTACTCTTACCGAACATCATCATTCGATCAGCCTAGCAAGTGGCGTTTAGTTATTTGAGAGCGGATTCAAATAGTGGAATCCGAGTCTAGTTCACCATGCAGTTGGGAAATTAATATGGTGGTCTATATATATATACAAGTTGATTAAGACCGAGAAGAGGTCGATTCTGAGTTAGTCCAGCTATGTACGGAAGAAGGCATTCCTAAAAAGCTTGGACATGTGTGTGACTGTGGCATTATGTATGGTATGGTATTTATTCAGTTATTTTTTTTTTTACACTTTGACCAGCAACCAATCGAAGGGACTATTATTATGCTTTCAAGTCTTATACGAGAATTTCCCAGAAGGATCAAAACGCTGGAGGGAAAATTTTCTATAGGATCGTAACAGGCCTTGGCCTAATACTTGGAAGGAAGAAGAAATATTATCAAGTAACCACACAAATTAATACAATTGATATCCTTAACTTTAATAGATAACCACAGCTAAAGTAAAAATCAGTAATAAACTAAGTGAAAGTTTCAGCATTAAATCAGGAGTCAAACAAGGAGACCCCCCTCTCAACTACCTTATTCGGCTTAATCATTGATTATGTATTTAAGAAAATGGAATTAAGGAGAAATATCACAACAAAACTCAAACAGTGTATAGCTTATGCAGATGACATGCTGTAATCAGAATTAAACAAGCATTATGTGAAACCTTCACAAAATTGAAAGAGGAATCTAAAAAATTTGGTCTAATAATAAATCAAGATAAAACAAAATATTTAAAATGTAGTAATCACAACAAAAAATTGCAAAATCTACAAATTGAAGACATGCAAATTAACACAGCAGAATCATTTAAATACCTAGGTACCAAAGTAAACGGACATAATGCATTAGAAGAGGAAATTAAGGAAAGATTGGTAAATGGGAATAAAGCTTATTTTGCAAATAGAACCTTATTAGAAGTAAATTAATATCAAAAACAGCAAAAATAAGGTTATACAAAACACTCATTAGACCAGTATTTACATATGCTAGTGAAACTGGGTCCTAAAAGAAACAATAAAACAGAAATTATTAATTTTTGAAAGGAAAATTCTAAGACAAATATTTGGACCAAACAGAGGAACTGGCGAGGAATTGACAACTGTTGGAGAATCAAAACAAATTAAACAAATTAATCAAAAATCAGAATATAGTAAACCATATAAGATCACTCAGAATTGGTTGGCTTGGACATTTTATAAGAATGGATGATCAGAGATTGGTTAAGAAACTCTACAAATGGAAATCTTTAGAAGGCAGAGCAGTTGGAAGACCGAAGACAAGATGGGAGGATGACACAATGAACGATCTAAAAAAATGAAAATGCCTAATTTGAATATGGCAAGAGACAGATTGGCATGGAGAAGGATTGTTGAGAAGGCCAAAACTTTCACCTTAGGATAATGATGATGACAATGGGGAGCCCAAGACTTATCTTGGTCTCCAAGATGAATGCTGAAATATGTCAAATATGTTTGTCTCACAAAGTCAGTGACGTCCTTTATATTTTTTTTATGTAGTGTATTAACCACACATGACAGAACTCATCAGGGCAAGTCAGGCAACCTTATAATGATGAACTCATATTTCATTATGGTAAAATCAAATGTTTCCTACCTCTCCTCATACAAATCTTCTAGGTAGATCGCGATTTCGAGACCATAACAGTCTCAACTTCAGTACTACAGGGTGAGGCAATGAAACGGCACGATTTTGAAAAATCACCAATAATATATTTACAAAAAGAGTATAATTATTTGAACATGAATCTTAAGTACATGAGTGGAAATTAATGTTTTACCTTAAAAAACAATCATTTTTTGAATATGGTGCCAGTAAGGTGACGTCCTTGGTTTTGCACACATTGTTGGAGTCTAAGATGAAATCCACCCATGGCGTTCTGTAGCATCTGCAAAGGAATGTTGTTAATTTCCTGCCGGATTCTCTCCTTCAGATCTTCTTTTGTTCTTGGTGCATTTTCCTCGAAGACTTTGCATTTAAGATAGCCCCAAAGAAAGAAGTCTGGGGCGGTCAAATCTGGCGAACGGGGAGGCCAAGGGATATCACCATTCTTGCTGATTAGCCGTCCTGGAAAAGCGAGTCTCAGCAAACCCATTGAGACATTAGCAGTATGGCTTGTTGCACCATCTTGCTGGAAGAGTGTTTCTTCATCTGGATCATACTGATCGATGCCAGGCAGACCAAAAGTTACTAACATGTCAGCATAACGTTCAGAGTTCACCGTTACTGTGTTACCATGTTCATCTTCAAAAAAATAGGGTCCCACGAGTCCACGAGAAGATACTGCACACCAAACTGTTACTTTTTCAGAATGGAGAGGTTTTTCATGAAGATCACGTGGGTTATTTGCGGACCAATACCGGAAGTTCTGCTTGTTAACGTAACCACTAAGGTGAAAGTGGGCTTCATCACTCATCCATAAGTTATGCACTCTCTTCTCCATTTGTTCCGATAACATTAAGCATCGCTTGGCAAAAGCGTATGCGATGATTGTAATCGTTAGGTTGTAGGGCTTGCACTATCTGCATTTTGTATGGGTGATAGTGTAGGTCATTCTTCAAAATCCGTCTCACTGATCGATTGCTGAGACCAAGTTGAGCGCTGTGCCGCCTTGCTGATTTTCGCGGACTTCGTGTTAATGCATCACGCACACGATCAATGTTCTCTGGGGTCCTGATTGTTTTTTCACTACCACCAATTTTTCTTCGTCGTGCTTGCAGTGGCTTCAAAGTTTTTCACCCACAGGAGGATAGCTTTCCTCGATGGCACGGGAGCCCGTGGCGGTAGATTAAACTTAAGACGGAAAGCACGTTGGGCACCAACCACACTATCCATGTTTTTATAATATGCTTTTACAGCAAACGCACGTTGCACGCTTGACCAACGCTCCATGGCTACTGAAATTTCCACTTGTCTAGATGCTCAAGGTCGTTTCCCCCACTCCCATAACCCCCCACTGCGCCCGTCAGCCGGAGTCCAAATCGTGCCGTTTCATTGCCTCACCCAGTATTTTGGCGACTGATGTTATGTCGATTGGAAGAAACTCATCTTCTTCCCTCTCTTGGTGGACCGATGAACCTCTGGATCAGGTCAGAATTTGTGGGTTTTTCAAAGTTCATAAGTTTTCCTTTGTTTTTCTGAATAATAGTCGCCAAAATAGTACTGAAGATGAGACTGTTATGGTCTCGAAATCACAATCTACTTAGAAGATTTGTATGAGGAGAGGTAGGAAACATTTGATTTTACCATAAATTAAACCCCATGATGATTAATTCCTGTAAAAGTTAAATCACATTTCATTGCAGCAACAAAATATAGAAAATGTGAACTTATTATTTGATTTGACACAATACAATGTTACATAACAATAAACAATCAAACCAAATTTAATATTTAAAGGAAGTAACACTATGAGGTTTATTTTAATTATTATGGGTTGGGTTTTTTTTTTCCTGACTCACCTTATATTTATGTTTTCTTGCAGACTATAGTTTCAGCAATTTCTTGCCATTTTCAATGTTATCCAACTGTTGAATTAATGGTTGGCGATCTTGTAGGTTGATTTCTGCTCCCTCTGCTGGCTGACCTATGAACTTCCAAACAATTTTTTTTTTCTTTTTCCCTGGAAATTTCGAAACCTACAGGATTGCTAACACTTGATTCAACAGTTGGATAGCACTGAAAATGGCAAGAAATTGCTGAAACTATAGTGTGCAAGAAAAACATAAATATGAGGCGAGTCAGGAAAAAAAACCAACTCATAATAATTAATCAAACCAAAATTTTAAAAAATTGGAAGATTGAATAGATAAGTCAGCAGAGATAGGTAATGTCAGAATACAAGCTTTATTTAACAAACACCCTGCATCTTATAAACCTTTAGCTTCAGAGCGTTAGCACGGAAAGCTTAAGGTTCGGGGTGCGATTCCCGGTTCAGGCAAAAATGCTTCTCTTTTACTATTGATCACAATAATTTAATTGTGTTCATTAATTTACTTATTTTTATCATAGTAATAGCTTTAGCTTCTCAATATTAATTTAATAAATAATGCTATAGCTGTGTGGAGTGCCTTCTTCTCTTCTTAATGTAGAAGCCATTCACTGTGTATTTGTGAATGATGATTCATTGCATTTGAATGTGGGACCAAGACAGTAAGGGAAGGGAAGGATTTGTGCTTGGATGGGAATGAAGCCTGAATTAGCTCAATGGTCAGAGCATTAGCACGGAAAGTTAAGGATTGGGGTTTGATTCCCGGTTCAGGCAAAATTTTTTCTCTTTACCATTGATTATACAGGGTGTTTCATAAAGGATGGCGCAAACTTAAATGGGTGAAAGTACACGATAATAGAAGCAACAATGTCCCAATAAACATGGGTCCACAAATGAGCTGTTTGCGAGATAATTACAAATGTATGGTTACAAGCCGCCACTGACGTCATTGTAAACATCGTCCTAGTTAGTAGAAATTTATTTGAATTTAGACTTTACTATTAATTTTTCATCTCACTTAGTTCACATTTCACAGTTCACTTCACTTATGGGTTACCTGTTAAGGGAGATATTAAAGTGTCTTCCTTGCATCTGGATGCAATACTGAGCTCGTCTCTGCAATGAATGTCAAATTCTTTCGAAAACCCCTGGATCATTTCTGAATGTTTGACAAGCATGTACAACTCTCTGCTCCAGTTCTTCAATCGTGTTAACGGGTGTGCTGTACACTTCGCTTTTGAGGTGACCCCAGACATAAAAATCCAAAGGATTTAGATCAGGTGATCTTGGAGGCAAAGGTACAGACCCGCCTCGACCTATCCATCTTTGGCCGTATCTGCACGTTAGATGCCGTCCCACAGAAGCAGCAAAATGTGCCGGAGCTCCATCATGCATGTACCACAAACTCCGACGTTGCTGAAGGGAAACATCCTCAAGCAATCCTGGAAGATGACGCCGCAGAAACCTAAGGTACTTCCGTCATTAAGTTTTCGTGGAAGAATGTGTGGCCCAATGAGATAATCACCTAGTACGATGTTACAAACAATGACGTCAGTGGCAGCTTGTAAGCATACATTTGTAATTATCTCGCAAACGGCTCGTTTGCAGACCCACGTTTATTGGGACATTGTTGCTTCTATTATCGTGTACTTTCAACCATTTAAGTTTGTGCCATCCTTTATGAAACACCCTGTATAAAGTAATAATGATAAATATCAAACGAATGTGTTACCTTATATTCTCAACAATGGCCACCAAATATAACTTGAGTACGTACACTCTGAGCACCAAACCAAAATAACTACACTGCATGTATGTCTGCCAACCTAACAAAATTCAAGCATTTGAAAATGTACAACAAATTGATCCAGTAAGTACCAACAACATACATGTATGGCCATCTGAAATTAACCAATGTCCAGAAATACTTGCCGCCCGTGGCTACTAGACCCTTCCATATCTAAACTATAGCTGAAATCAATTTGTTTGGTTAATCAATGTTCCACTTAAAATGTTAAGAAAGACTGTTGCTAACATATTTTTTAACAAAGAATATTTTAAAAATCTTGACAACGTTCCACTGTAAATATAAAAACTAAAGTGAGACTTACATCATTTGACAAGTTAGCATCTGGTGCAGATATCTTCTTGATGTTCACACTTCCTCGCTTTAACAGTTGTATCTGAATGTGCATTGGTAACCAGGTGTGTGTGTTGTACAGGTGAACAGAAGTAGCCACGTTGTTATCTGCAGCACATCACATATCACACTTGTATCTATTGAACTTTTATAGAGCTAATGGTTTGGGGAAAAAATCCAGATTAAAGAAAACATGAAAAAAAAACTTATGAATTTTGAAATTCCCAAGGATTTTGATTTCATCTGGCGGTTCATTGGTCCACCAACAGAGGGAGTAAGAAGCAATTCTCCTGAATGGTATAACATCAGTCAGCAAGAAATTACTGAAGATGAAGATATATAGGCTTTGAAACTGGTATAATTAGAAGACTGGATATATGAGGTGAGGTATAAAGAACTTTAATTTAAATTTTAACAAGATACAATGCTTCTCCAAATTTCTAAAACCAGTAACTCAATGTCAAAATTCCGACAAACAAAAGTAGGCTTACAACAAGGCACGGTCACAAGCACCATCTTATTTAATGTCTACATCAATGACCTTCCCCCAACAAATTCAGCTCACAAAATACATCAAAATAGGAATATATTCATGTATTATCCAAGAAAGAAAAATTTCAATTAAAAGTAAGCAACCCAAGAAACCCTAATATACATGGACTTCCAAAAATTCACAAACCGGGAAACAAAATGAGGCCAATAATTAACAATATTGGATCACCAACCTACAAAATTTCGAAATGGCTGAATAATCAATTTAAAAGAATTAATAATTTTGAAAGTCTGCAGATTGAAAATTCATTGGAATTAGTTAACAAATTAGAAAAAGTGGAAATTGAACCCACAGATAGGTTGGTTTCGTTTGATGTAGTTTCACTATTCACAAATGTACCGAAACAAAAAACTTTGGAGATATTGAACAATTGGTTAAGAAAAAACAACATAGACAGAGAGATCAAAGAAGATTATTTGAAATTAACTGCGTTATGCATTGACCAAATGTTTTTTACATTCAATGGGAATTTCTATAGACAAAAATCAGGGCTCTCAATGGGAAACCCATTATCACCTTTCCTGGCAAATTTATTTATGAGCGATTTTGAATGTAAAATCACCAAAGCACATCCCACAATGTTTAAATTTTGGAGTAGATATGTTGATGATATAATTTGTATTGTTAAAGAAAAACATGTAGAAGATTCCCTAAAACTATTAAATTTACAGAGTACAAACATTTAATTCACCAAAGCAAAATTCACCAAAGAAATAGGAAAGACAATAAACAAAATACCTTTTTTGGATCTTTACATGGTCAGAAACGAAGAAAAAAGGAAAAATGAATTCAGGATTCATAGGAAAGAAACTCCTACGGAAAAATTTTATAAAATTCAACAGGGTTCAACCAAATTGGACATAAATTAGCAGCATTTAATAGTTAAACTCATAGATTGGTTAAAAATTACCCTTAAAACGAAGAAGATTGCAAACATGAGAAACAACACATAATCAAAGTGTAGCAAGAGAAAATGGGTGTGATGGAAAAATGGTACATAAAAGGATAGAAAAGTATAAAAAAACAAAAAATGATAAACAGAAGTAATCTTGAAAAAGAAGAACCACCTATGAAAAAATATAGGAAATTCAACATATCACCCCTGGGTACATAATAAATTTCAAAATATATTTGAGAAGTTTAATATTAAATTAGCACCAAAAAATAACTACAGTTTAAATAAACTAATAAAAACCAACAAAAATGAAAAAACTGATAAAAATAAAAAGTCAGGAATATATCAAATTGAATGCATGGGTTGTGAAAAGATATATATAGGGAAAACAAAAAGAAACCTAAAAATTAGAACCAAAGAACACATAAGAAATATTAAAAATGGAGAAATTGAAAAAGCTGCAGTTGCTGCTCATGTTTGGTCTGAAAAAACATAAGATTAATTAAGACACTAAATTATTTAAAACAGTTGGAAAATACAAACGAGCTGACTATTTGGGAAAAAATTTATATTCAGAAGAACAGAGACAGAGTTATGAATTTTGAGATTCCGATGGAGGGTGACCTTGTTTGGAGGTTCTTTGGCCAACCACAGGATGGAGCTGACATCGACATCCAGGTGTGGTGCAACATAATGCAACATAAATAAAACCAGGTCTGGGAAAGCTGAAGATTAAAACAGAGAATTGTTTTGAAACATGTCCAAGAACAAATCAACATTAATATTGAGGTAAGATGTCCAGACCAAAAATAATATAATTAAAATAACCTCAAAATATAACTTCCTAAAATTAAATATTAATTACAACTTCTTAAGTTACAAGGAAGAAACAAAACCAGAAATTGTGTTTGTGTTATAAATTACGAAAAACCAAGATGGCGTCCTCCATACTCAATTTCAATAACAATTTTTTCGAAACAAAATATGAAGTCAAAAAGTTTATAAAATTAAGAGAGAAGAAATTTAAAAGATTAGCAGACATTAAATTCATCAACCAATGTCTAAAATTAGAATTGGTTCCCATGTTCATTAGAAAAACCGTTAAGCATAACAATAACAGCAAACAACAAAAAATTTTGGAGAACAAATTACTAAAACTAGAAAAGAATAAAAACACTTTGAAATGATCAGTAATCTGGATATTGAAATTTATTTGTTACATATCAAATTGTCTAAAATATTAGGAAACATCATGTGGGAAAACCTAGAAAATAAATTTTTCACTTTTTTGAACATAACCATGAAAAAGAAAATTGAGAAACAAAAGACAAAGATAAATAATTTGTTAACTAAATCAAAGGGAAAGAAGAATACATCAAATAAAATCAAACATCAGAATAAAACCAGAAATGAAGAAAAATCAGAATCCACCAGAAATTATGTTAAAAATTTTTCAAAGGCAACCTTTAACCTAAAAGAGACAAAATTGTTAGAAAACGGTCTAAAAACAGCAATAGATTATTCCAATAGAATAGAAGAATACATAGTGGACATTGAAAATTCAATAGAAGGGTTAGTTACAGAAGAAAAAATAATCATCAGAAAAAAATGTGAAGAAATTTTGAATAAAATAAAGAATACAAATAAAAACCCAGTTTGTAAGGAGAATTTAAAAACACTCAAAGAAATAAATAACAAAAATGTTGTATATACAAAATCAGATAAGGGTAACCAAATTATAATTCTGGACAAAGAAGATTATCAAAATAGAATGGAAGAACTTTTGAAAGAAAAAGAGTATGAAAAAATTAAGAATGACCCCCTACCAAAAACCATAAAAAAAGTGGAAAACTGTTTTAAAAATGTTAAAATTCTATCCAAGAAAGAAAAATTTCAATTAAAAGTAAGCAACCCAAGAAACCCTAATATACATGGACTTCCAAAAATTCACAAACCGGGAAACAAAATGAGGCCAATAATTAACAATATTGGATCACCAACCTACAAAATTTCGAAATGGCTGAATAATCAATTTAAAAGAATTAATAATTTTGAAAGTCTGCAGATTGAAAATTCATTGGAATTAGTTAAGAAATTAGAAAAAGTGGAAATTGAACCCACAGATAGGTTGGTTTCGTTTGATGTAGTTTCACTATTCACAAATGTACCGAAACAAAAAACTTTGGAGATATTGAACAATTGGTTAAGAAAAAACAACATAGACAGAGAGATCAAAGAAGATTATTTGAAATTAACTGCGTTATGCATTGACCAAATGTTTTTTACATTCAATGGGAGTTTCTATAGACAAAAATCAGGGCTCTCAATGGGAAACCCATTATCACCTTTCCTGGCAAATTTATTTATGAGCGATTTTGAATGTAAAATCACCAAAGCACATCCCACAATGTTTAAATTTTGGAGTAGATATGTTGATGATATAATTTGTATTGTTAAAGAAAAACATGTAGAAGATTCCCTAAAACTATTAAATTTACAGAGTACAAACATTAAATTCACCAAAGAAATAGAAGACAATAAACAAATACCTTTTTTGGATCTTAAATTGGTCAGAAACGAAGAAAAAAGAAAAATTGAATTCAGGATTCATAGGAAAGAAACTCATACGGAAAATTTTATAAAATCAACAGGGTTCAATCCAATTGGACATAAATTAGCAGCATTTAATAGTTTAACTCATAGATTGGTAAACTTACCCTTAAACGAAGAAGATTTCAAACATGAGAAAAAACACATAATCAAAGTAGCAAGAGAAAATGGGTTTGATGAAAAAATGGTACATAAAAGGATAGAAAAGTATAAAAAACAAAAAATGATAAACAGAAGTAATCTTGAAAAAGAAGAACCACCTATGAAAAAATATAGGAAATTCACATATCACCCCTGGGTACATAATAAATTTCAAAATATATTTGAGAAGTTTAATATTAAATTAGCACCAAAAAATAACTACAGTTTAAATAAACTAATAAAAACCAACAAAAATGAAAAAACTGATAAAAATAAAAAGTCAGGAATATATCAAATTGAATGCATGGGTTGTGAAAAGATATATATAGGGAAAACAAAAAGAAACCTAAAAATTAGAACCAAAGAACACATAAGAAATATTAAAAATGGAGAAATTGAAAAATCTGCAGTTGCTGCTCATGTTTGGTCTGAAAAACATAATATAAATTCAGACACTAAATTATTAAAACAGTTAGAAAATACAAACGAGCTGACTATTTGGGAAAAAATTTATATTCAGAAGAACAGAAACAGAGTTATGAATTTTGATATTCCGATGGAGGGTGACCTTGTTTGGAGGTTCTTTGGCCAACCACAGGATGGAGCTGACATCGACATCCAGGTGGTGCAACATAATGCAACATAAATAAAACCAGTCTGGGAAAGCTGAAGATAAAACAGAGAATTGTTTTGAAACATGTCCAAGAACAAATCAACATTAATATTGAGGTAAGATGTCCAGACCAAAAATAATATAATTAAAATAACCTCAAAATATAACTTCCTAAAATTAAATATTAATTACAACTTCTTAAGTTACAAGGAAGAAACAAAACCAGAAATTGTGTTTGTGTTATAAATTACGAAAAACAAGATGGCGTCCTCCATACTCAACTTCAATAACAATTTTTTCGAAACAAAATATGAAGTCAAAAAGTTTATAAAATTAAGAGAGAAGAAATTTAAAAGATTAGCAGACATTAAATTCATCAACCAATGTCTAAAATTAGAATTGGTTCCCATGTTCATTAGAAAAAACCGTTAAGCATAACAATAACAGCAAACAACAAAAAATTTTGGAGAACAAATTACTAAAACTAGAAAAGAATAAACACTTTGAAATGATCAGTAATCTGGATATTGAAATTTATTTGTTACATATCAAATTGTCTAAAATATTAGGAAACATCATGTGGGAAAACCTAGAAAATAAATTTTTCACTTTTTTGAACATAACCATGAAAAAGAAAATTGAGAAACAAAAGACAAAGATAAATATTTGTTAACTAAATCAAAGGGAAAGAAGAATACATCAAATAAAATCAAACATCAGAATAAAACCAGAAATGAAGAAAAATCAGAATCCACCAGAAATTATGTTAAAATTTTTTCAAAGGCAACCTTTAACCTAAAAGAGACAAAATTGTTAGAAAACGGTCTAAAAACAGCAATAGATTATTCCAATAGAATAGAAGAATACATAGTGGACATTGAAAATTCAATAGAAGGGTTAGTTACAGAAGAAAAAATAATCATCAGAAAAAAATGTGAAGAAATTTTGAATAAAATAAAGAATACAAATAAAAACCCAGTTTGTAAGGAGAATTTAAAAACACTCAAAGAAATAAATAACAAAAATGTTGTATATACAAAATCAGATAAGGGTAACCAAATTATAATTCTGGACAAAGAAGATTATCAAAATAGAATGGAAGAACTTTTGAAAGAAAAAGAGTATGAAAAAATTAAGAATGACCCCCTACCAAAAACCATAAAAAAAGTGGAAAACTGTTTTAAAAATGTTAAAATTCTATCCAAGAAAGAAAAATTTCAATTAAAAGTAAGCAACCCAAGAAACCCTAATATACATGGACTTCCAAAAATTCACAAACCGGGAAACAAAATGAGGCCAATAATTAACAATATTGGATCACCAACCTACAAAATTTCGAAATGGCTGAATAATCAATTTAAAAGAATTAATAATTTTGAAAGTCTGCAGATTGAAAATTCATTGGAATTAGTTAAGAAATTAGAAAAAGTGGAAATTGAACCCACAGATAGGTTGGTTTCGTTTGATGTAGTTTCACTATTCACAAATGTACCGAAACAAAAAACTTTGGAGATATTGAACAATTGGTTAAGAAAAAAACAACATAGACAGAGAGATCAAAGAAGATTATTTGAAATTAACTGCGTTATGCATTGATCAAATGTTTTTTACATTCAATGGGGAGTTTCTATAGACAAAAATCAGGGCTCTCAATGGGAAACCCATTATCACCCTTCCTGGCAAATTTATTTATGAGCGATTTTGAATGTAAAATCACTAAAGCACATCCCACAATGTTTAAATTTTGGAGTAGATATGTTGATGATATAATTTGTATTGTTAAAGAAAAACATGTAGAAGATTCCCTAAAACTATTAAATTTACAGAGTACAAACATTAAATTCACCAAAGAAATAGAAGACAATAAACAAATACCTTTTTTGGATCTTAAATTGGTCAGAAACGAAGAAAAAAGAAAAAATTGAATTCAGGATTCATAGAAAAGAAACTCATACGGAAAATTTTATAAAATCAACAGGGTTCAATCCAATTGGACATAAATTAGCAGCATTTAATAGTTTAACTCATAGATTGGTAAACTTACCCTTAAACGAAGAAGATTTCAAACATGAGAAAAAACACATAATCAAAGTAGCAAGAGAAAATGGGTTTGATGAAAAAATGGTACATAAAAGGATAGAAAAGTATAAAAAACAAAAAATGATAAACAGAAGTAATCTTGAAAAAGAAGAACCACCTATGAAAAAATATAGGAAATTCACATATCACCCCTGGGTACATAATAAATTTCAAAATATATTTGAGAAGTTTAATATTAAATTAGCACCAAAAAATAACTACAGTTTAAATAAACTAATAAAAACCAACAAAAATGAAAAAACTGATAAAAATAAAAAGTCAGGAATATATCAAATTGAATGCATGGGTTGTGAAAAGATATATATAGGGAAAACAAAAAGAAACCTAAAAATTAGAACCAAAGAACACATAAGAAATATTAAAAATGGAGAAATTGAAAAATCTGCAGTTGCTGCTCATGTTTGGTCTGAAAAACATAATATTAATTCAGACACTAAATTATTAAAACAGTTAGAAAATACAAACGAGCTGACTATTTGGGAAAAAATTTATATTCAGAAGAACAGAAACAGAGTTATGAATTTTGATATTCCGATGGAGGGTGACCTTGTTTGGAGGTTCTTTGGCCAACCACAGGATGGAGCTGACATCGACATCCAGGTGGTGCAACATAATGCAACATAAATAAAACCAGTCTGGGAAAGCTGAAGATAAAACAGAGAATTGTTTTGAAACATGTCCAAGAACAAATCAACATTAATATTGAGGTAAGATGTCCAGACCAAAAATAATATAATTAAAATAACCTCAAAATATAACTTCCTAAAATTAAATATTAATTACAACTTCTTAAGTTACAAGGAAGAAACAAAACCAGAAATTGTGTTTGTGTTATAAATTACGAAAAACAAGATGGCGTCCTCCATACTCAACTTCAATAACAATTTTTTTCGAAACAAAATATGAAGTCAAAAAGTTTATAAAATTAAGAGAGAAGAAATTTAAAAGATTAGCAGACATTAAATTCATCAACCAATGTCTAAAATTAGAATTGGTTCCCATGTTCATTAGAAAAACCGTTAAGCATAACAATAACAGCAAACAACAAAAAATTTTGGAGAACAAATTACTAAAACTAGAAAAGAATAAACACTTTGAAATGATCAGTAATCTGGATATTGAAATTTATTTGTTACATATCAAATTGTCTAAAATATTAGGAAACATCATGTGGGAAAACCTAGAAAATAAATTTTTCACTTTTTTGAACATAACCATGAAAAAGAAAATTGAGAAACAAAAGACAAAGATAAATAATTTGTTAACTAAATCAAAGGGAAAGAAGAATACATCAAATAAAATCAAACATCAGAATAAAACCAGAAATGAAGAAAAATCAGAATCCACCAGAAATTATGTTAAAAATTTTTCAAAGGCAACCTTTAACCTAAAAGAGACAAAATTGTTAGAAAACGGTCTAAAAACAGCAATAGATTATTCCAATAGAATAGAAGAATACATAGTGGACATTGAAAATTCAATAGAAGGGTTAGTTACAGAAGAAAAAATAATCATCAGAAAAAAATGTGAAGAAATTTTGAATAAAATAAAGAATACAAATAAAAACCCAGTTTGTAAGGAGAATTTAAAAACACTCAAAGAAATAAATAACAAAAATGTTGTATATACAAAATCAGATAAGGGTAACCAAATTATAATTCTGGACAAAGAAGATTATCAAAATAGAATGGAAGAACTTTTGAAAGAAAAAGAGTATGAAAAAATTAAGAATGACCCCCTACCAAAAACCATAAAAAAAGTGGAAAACTGTTTTAAAAATGTTAAAATTCTATCCAAGAAAGAAAAATTTCAATTAAAAGTAAGCAACCCAAGAAACCCTAATATACATGGACTTCCAAAAATTCACAAACCGGGAAACAAAATGAGGCCAATAATTAACAATATTGGATCACCAACCTACAAAATTTCGAAATGGCTGAATAATCAATTTAAAAGAATTAATAATTTTGAAAGTCTGCAGATTGAAAATTCATTGGAATTAGTTAAGAAATTAGAAAAAGTGGAAATTGAACCCACAGATAGGTTGGTTTCGTTTGATGTAGTTTCACTATTCACAAATGTACCGAAACAAAAAACTTTGGAGATATTGAACAATTGGTTAAGAAAAAACAACATAGACAGAGAGATCAAAGAAGATTATTTGAAATTAACTGCGTTATGCATTGATCAAATGTTTTTTACATTCAATGGGAGTTTCTATAGACAAAAATCAGGGCTCTCAATGGGAAACCCATTATCACCCTTCCTGGCAAATTTATTTATGAGCGATTTTGAATGTAAAATCACTAAAGCACATCCCACAATGTTTAAATTTTGGAGTAGATATGTTGATGATATAATTTGTATTGTTAAAGAAAAACATGTAGAAGATTCCCTAAAACTATTAAATTTACAGAGTACAAACATTAAATTCACCAAAGAAATAGAAGACAATAAACAAATACCTTTTTTGGATCTTAAATTGGTCAGAAACGAAGAAAAAAGAAAAATTGAATTCAGGATTCATAGAAAAGAAACTCATACGGAAAATTTTATAAAATCAACAGGGTTCAATCCAATTGGACATAAATTAGCAGCATTTAATAGTTTAACTCATAGATTGGTAAACTTACCCTTAAACGAAGAAGATTTCAAACATGAGAAAAAACACATAATCAAAGTAGCAAGAGAAAATGGGTTTGATGAAAAAATGGTACATAAAAGGATAGAAAAGTATAAAAAACAAAAAATGATAAACAGAAGTAATCTTGAAAAAGAAGAACCACCTATGAAAAAATATAGGAAATTCACATATCACCCCTGGGTACATAATAAATTTCAAAATATATTTGAGAAGTTTAATATTAAATTAGCACCAAAAAATAACTACAGTTTAAATAAACTAATAAAAACCAACAAAAATGAAAAAACTGATAAAAATAAAAAGTCAGGAATATATCAAATTGAATGCATGGGTTGTGAAAAGATATATATAGGGAAAACAAAAAGAAACCTAAAAATTAGAACCAAAGAACACATAAGAAATATTAAAAATGGAGAAATTGAAAAATCTGCAGTTGCTGCTCATGTTTGGTCTGAAAAACATAATATAAATTCAGACACTAAATTATTAAAACAGTTAGAAAATACAAACGAGCTGACTATTTGGGAAAAAATTTATATTCAGAAGAACAGAAACAGAGTTATGAATTTTGATATTCCGATGGAGGGTGACCTTGTTTGGAGGTTCTTTGGCCAACCACAGGATGGAGCTGACATCGACATCCAGGTGGTGCAACATAATGCAACATAAATAAAACCAGTCTGGGAAAGCTGAAGATAAAACAGAGAATTGTTTTGAAACATGTCCAAGAACAAATCAACATTAATATTGAGGTAAGATGTCCAGACCAAAAATAATATAATTAAAATAACCTCAAAATATAACTTCCTAAAATTAAATATTAATTACAACTTCTTAAGTTACAAGGAAGAAACAAAACCAGAAATTGTGTTTGTGTTATAAATTACGAAAAACAAGATGGCGTCCTCCATACTCAACTTCAATAACAATTTTTTCGAAACAAAATATGAAGTCAAAAAGTTTATAAAATTAAGAGAGAAGAAATTTAAAAGATTAGCAGACATTAAATTCATCAACCAATGTCTAAAATTAGAATTGGTTCCCATGTTCATTAGAAAAAACCGTTAAGCATAACAATAACAGCAAACAACAAAAAATTTGGAGAACAAATTACTAAAACTAGAAAAGAATAAACACTTTGAAATGATCAGTAATCTGGATATTGAAATTTATTTGTTACATATCAAATTGTCTAAAATATTAGGAAACATCATGTGGGAAAACCTAGAAAATAAATTTTTCACTTTTTTGAACATAACCATGAAAAAGAAAATTGAGAAACAAAAGACAAAGATAAATAATTTGTTAACTAAATCAAAGGGAAAGAAGAATACATCAAATAAAATCAAACATCAGAATAAAACCAGAAATGAAGAAAAATCAGAATCCACCAGAAATTATGTTAAAAATTTTTCAAAGGCAACCTTTAACCTAAAAGAGACAAAATTGTTAGAAAACGGTCTAAAAACAGCAATAGATTATTCCAATAGAATAGAAGAATACATAGTGGACATTGAAAATTCAATAGAAGGGTTAGTTACAGAAGAAAAAATAATCATCAGAAAAAAATGTGAAGAAATTTTGAATAAAATAAAGAATACAAATAAAAACCCAGTTTGTAAGGAGAATTTAAAAACACTCAAAGAAATAAATAACAAAAATGTTGTATATACAAAATCAGATAAGGGTAACCAAATTATAATTCTGGACAAAGAAGATTATCAAAATAGAATGGAAGAACTTTTGAAAGAAAAAGAGTATGAAAAAATTAAGAATGACCCCCTACCAAAAACCATAAAAAAAGTGGAAAACTGTTTTAAAAATGTTAAAATTCTATCCAAGAAAGAAAAATTTCAATTAAAAGTAAGCAACCCAAGAAACCCTAATATACATGGACTTCCAAAAATTCACAAACCGGGAAACAAAATGAGGCCAATAATTAACAATATTGGATCACCAACCTACAAAATTTCGAAATGGCTGAATAATCAATTTAAAAGAATTAATAATTTTGAAAGTCTGCAGATTGAAAATTCATTGGAATTAGTTAAGAAATTAGAAAAAGTGGAAATTGAACCCACAGATAGGTTGGTTTCGTTTGATGTAGTTTCACTATTCACAAATGTACCGAAACAAAAAACTTTGGAGATATTGAACAATTGGTTAAGAAAAAACAACATAGACAGAGAGATCAAAGAAGATTATTTGAAATTAACTGCGTTATGCATTGATCAAATGTTTTTTACATTCAATGGGAGTTTCTATAGACAAAAATCAGGGCTCTCAATGGGAAACCCATTATCACCCTTCCTGGCAAATTTATTTATGAGCGATTTTGAATGTAAAATCACTAAAGCACATCCCACAATGTTTAAATTTTGGAGTAGATATGTTGATGATATAATTTGTATTGTTAAAGAAAAACATGTAGAAGATTCCCTAAAACTATTAAATTTACAGAGTACAAACATTAAATTCACCAAAGAAATAGAAGACAATAAACAAATACCTTTTTTGGATCTTAAATTGGTCAGAAACGAAGAAAAAAGAAAAATTGAATTCAGGATTCATAGAAAAGAAACTCATACGGAAAATTTTATAAAATCAACAGGGTTCAATCCAATTGGACATAAATTAGCAGCATTTAATAGTTTAACTCATAGATTGGTAAACTTACCCTTAAACGAAGAAGATTTCAAACATGAGAAAAAACACATAATCAAAGTAGCAAGAGAAAATGGGTTTGATGAAAAAATGGTACATAAAAGGATAGAAAAGTATAAAAAACAAAAAATGATAAACAGAAGTAATCTTGAAAAAGAAGAACCACCTATGAAAAAATATAGGAAATTCACATATCACCCCTGGGTACATAATAAATTTCAAAATATATTTGAGAAGTTTAATATTAAATTAGCACCAAAAAATAACTACAGTTTAAATAAACTAATAAAAACCAACAAAAATGAAAAAACTGATAAAAATAAAAAGTCAGGAATATATCAAATTGAATGCATGGGTTGTGAAAAGATATATATAGGGAAAACAAAAAGAAACCTAAAAATTAGAACCAAAGAACACATAAGAAATATTAAAAATGGAGAAATTGAAAAATCTGCAGTTGCTGCTCATGTTTGGTCTGAAAAACATAATATTAATTCAGACACTAAATTATTAAAACAGTTAGAAAATACAAACGAGCTGACTATTTGGGAAAAAATTTATATTCAGAAGAACAGAAACAGAGTTATGAATTTTGATATTCCGATGGAGGGTGACCTTGTTTGGAGGTTCTTTGGCCAACCACAGGATGGAGCTGACATCGACATCCAGGTGGTGCAACATAATGCAACATAAATAAAACCAGTCTGGGAAAGCTGAAGATAAAACAGAGAATTGTTTTGAAACATGTCCAAGAACAAATCAACATTAATATTGAGGTAAGATGTCCAGACCAAAAATAATATAATTAAAATAACCTCAAAATATAACTTCCTAAAATTAAATATTAATTACAACTTCTTAAGTTACAAGGAAGAAACAAAACCAGAAATTGTGTTTGTGTTATAAATTACGAAAAACAAGATGGCGTCCTCCATACTCAACTTCAATAACAATTTTTTCGAAACAAAATATGAAGTCAAAAAGTTTATAAAATTAAGAGAGAAGAAATTTAAAAGATTAGCAGACATTAAATTCATCAACCAATGTCTAAAATTAGAATTGGTTCCCATGTTCATTAGAAAAAACCGTTAAGCATAACAATAACAGCAAACAACAAAAAATTTTGGAGAACAAATTACTAAAACTAGAAAAGAATAAACACTTTGAAATGATCAGTAATCTGGATATTGAAATTTATTTGTTACATATCAAATTGTCTAAAATATTAGGAAACATCATGTGGGAAAACCTAGAAAATAAATTTTTCACTTTTTTGAACATAACCATGAAAAAGAAAATTGAGAAACAAAAGACAAAGATAAATAATTTGTTAACTAAATCAAAGGGAAAGAAGAATACATCAAATAAAATCAAACATCAGAATAAAACCAGAAATGAAGAAAAATCAGAATCCACCAGAAATTATGTTAAAAATTTTTCAAAGGCAACCTTTAACCTAAAAGAGACAAAATTGTTAGAAAACGGTCTAAAAACAGCAATAGATTATTCCAATAGAATAGAAGAATACATAGTGGACATTGAAAATTCAATAGAAGGGTTAGTTACAGAAGAAAAAATAATCATCAGAAAAAAATGTGAAGAAATTTTGAATAAAATAAAGAATACAAATAAAAACCCAGTTTGTAAGGAGAATTTAAAAACACTCAAAGAAATAAATAACAAAAATGTTGTATATACAAAATCAGATAAGGGTAACCAAATTATAATTCTGGACAAAGAAGATTATCAAAATAGAATGGAAGAACTTTTGAAAGAAAAAGAGTATGAAAAAATTAAGAATGACCCCCTACCAAAAACCATAAAAAAAGTGGAAAACTGTTTTAAAAATGTTAAAATTCTATCCAAGAAAGAAAAATTTCAATTAAAAGTAAGCAACCCAAGAAACCCTAATATACATGGACTTCCAAAAATTCACAAACCGGGAAACAAAATGAGGCCAATAATTAACAATATTGGATCACCAACCTACAAAATTTCGAAATGGCTGAATAATCAATTTAAAAGAATTAATAATTTTGAAAGTCTGCAGATTGAAAATTCATTGGAATTAGTTAACAAATTAGAAAAAGTGGAAATTGAACCCACAGATAGGTTGGTTTCGTTTGATGTAGTTTCACTATTCACAAATGTACCGAAACAAAAAACTTTGGAGATATTGAACAATTGGTTAAGAAAAAACAACATAGACAGAGAGATCAAAGAAGATTATTTGAAATTAACTGCGTTATGCATTGATCAAATGTTTTTTACATTCAATGGGAGTTTCTATAGACAAAAATCAGGGCTCTCAATGGGAAACCCATTATCACCCTTCCTGGCAAATTTATTTATGAGCGATTTTGAATGTAAAATCACTAAAGCACATCCCACAATGTTTAAATTTTGGAGTAGATATGTTGATGATATAATTTGTATTGTTAAAGAAAAACATGTAGAAGATTCCCTAAAACTATTAAATTTACAGAGTACAAACATTAAATTCACCAAAGAAATAGAAGACAATAAACAAATACCTTTTTTGGATCTTAAATTGGTCAGAAACGAAGAAAAAAGAAAAATTGAATTCAGGATTCATAGAAAAGAAACTCATACGGAAAATTTTATAAAATCAACAGGGTTCAATCCAATTGGACATAAATTAGCAGCATTTAATAGTTTAACTCATAGATTGGTAAACTTACCCTTAAACGAAGAAGATTTCAAACATGAGAAAAAACACATAATCAAAGTAGCAAGAGAAAATGGGTTTGATGAAAAAATGGTACATAAAAGGATAGAAAAGTATAAAAAACAAAAAATGATAAACAGAAGTAATCTTGAAAAAGAAGAACCACCTATGAAAAAATATAGGAAATTCACATATCACCCCTGGGTACATAATAAATTTCAAAATATATTTGAGAAGTTTAATATTAAATTAGCACCAAAAAATAACTACAGTTTAAATAAACTAATAAAAACCAACAAAAATGAAAAAACTGATAAAAATAAAAAGTCAGGAATATATCAAATTGAATGCATGGGTTGTGAAAAGATATATATAGGGAAAACAAAAAGAAACCTAAAAATTAGAACCAAAGAACACATAAGAAATATTAAAAATGGAGAAATTGAAAAATCTGCAGTTGCTGCTCATGTTTGGTCTGAAAAACATAATATTAATTCAGACACTAAATTATTAAAACAGTTAGAAAATACAAACGAGCTGACTATTTGGGAAAAAATTTATATTCAGAAGAACAGAAACAGAGTTATGAATTTTGATATTCCGATGGAGGGTGACCTTGTTTGGAGGTTCTTTGGCCAACCACAGGATGGAGCTGACATCGACATCCAGGTGGTGCAACATAATGCAACATAAATAAAACCAGTCTGGGAAAGCTGAAGATAAAACAGAGAATTGTTTTGAAACATGTCCAAGAACAAATCAACATTAATATTGAGGTAAGATGTCCAGACCAAAAATAATATAATATTCATGTAGACTTTCACGGCCGGAGTTGCTATGATGATCTTGAAGAAGATTTTCGGGCTGTAGGCCCGAAAATCTTCTTCAAGATCATCAAAATAGGAATGTTTTCAAATGATGATGTTCTGTGGACATCAGCCAAAAAAATAACCAACAACACCAGATATTGGAGAGCAGATTGAGCCATGGATTATAGTTTTGTCGGGGAACTACAAGCCTCACGACCACGGCCTACAGCTCGAAAATCTTCTTCAAGATCATCAAAATAGGAATATTTTCAAATGATGATGTTCTGTGGACATCAGCCAAAAAAAATAACCAACAACACCAGATATTGGAGAGCAGATTGAGCCATGCCCTAACCATGTTAAGTAATTGGGCCAAAGAAAATGATGATGATGATGATCACCATCATGTACCATCACGGTTTAGACCATTTCTGATCTGTTCTGGCTCCATATTATAGTTGCTTGCTCCATCTTTTAGTTGGTCGTCCATGACTTCTATATCCTTGTGGATTATAGTTTTGTCGGGGAACTACAAGCCTCACGACCACGGCCTACAGCTCGAAAATCTTCTTCAAGATCATCAAAATAGGAATGTTTTCAAATGATGATGTTCTGTGGACATCAGCCAAAAAAATAACCAACAACACCAGATATTGGAGAGCAGATTGAGCCATGCCCTAACCATGTTAAGTAATTGGGCCACAGAAAATGATGATGATGATGATCATCATCATGTACCATCACGGTTTAGACCATTTCTGATCTGTTCCGGCTCCATATTATAGTTGCTTGCTCCATCTTTTAGTTGGTCATCCATGACTTCTATGTCCTTGTGGATTATAGTTTTGTCGGGGAACTACAAGCCTCACGACCACGGCCTACAGCCCGAAAATCTTCTTCAAGATCATCAAAATAGGAATGTTTTCAAATGATGATGTTCTGTGGACATCAGCCAAAAAAATAACCAACAACACCAGATATTGGAGAGCAGATTGAGCCATGCCCTAACCATGTTAAGTAATTGGGCCACAGAAAATGATGATGATGATGATCATCATCATGTACCATCACGGTTTAGACCATTTCTGATCTGTTCCGGCTCCATATTATAGTTGCTTGCTCCATCTTTTAGTTGGTCGTCCATGACTTCTATGTCCTTGTGGATTATAGTTTTGTCGGGGAACTACAAGCCTCACGACCACGGCCTACAGCCCGAAAATCTTCTTCAAGATCATCAAAATAGGAATGTTTTCAAATGATGATGTTCTGTGGACATCAGCCAAAAAAATAACCAACAACACCAGATATTGGAGAGCAGATTGAGCCATGCCCTAACCATGTTAAGTAATTGGGCCAAGAAAATGATGATGATCATCATGTACCTTCACGGTTTAGACCATTTCTGATCCGTTCCGGCTCCATATTATAGTTGCTTGCTCCATCTTTTAGTTGGTCGTCCATGACTTCTATGTCCTTGTGGATTATAGTTTAATATCTTATAAAGTATCCTCTGTTCACTCATTCTACTATCATGTTCAAACCATTTATTTCTATGTTCTTCTATTTTTGTACCACACCAGTTAGTTGTAATTCTTCACGAATATCTTCATTCCTCTGTTTGTCCAAAAGAGTACATCTTGTCACATATCATAGGAATTTCATCTCAGTTGCTTTCAGTCTTTTTATTAAACTTTTGGTGAAAGTCCAACACTCTGAGCCAGAACATGAATAGCTAAAACTTTGTAAAACTTTAGGAGTGTTTCATCACAAACTTTCTTTGCTAATGTTCTTCTAATTGTACCGCAAACATGTTGAAACATATTAAACTTTCTATTAATATCTCTTGTCCGATCATTGCCTAGGAAAACTCCTAAATAATTAAAATTCATTACTTGTTCTATTACAAAATCAGTTACTATTATTTTGGCTTTTATTGGATTTTTCCCATGAAATGCCATCACTTTAGTTTTACCTGGAGATATTTGTTATATTCAGCAGCAATTTTCCCTAATTGAAAAATGGCTCTTTGTAAGCTGTCCTCATCCGTTGCTATAATTGTCTGATCATCTGCAAAAAGGAGTGTATATAATTTATTATTGTCCAAACTAAAATTATTTAATAAAATACTTTGCCATTTTCTCAAGACTTCGTCAATATATAAATTAAATATGGCCGGTGACAAAGGGCACCCTTATCTCACTCCTTGATTTATCTCTATATTGGCTGTAGATTGCCTGTATCCATTTTTAATTTTTATAGTTGTCTTTACCATTGATTATAATAATTTAATTATGTTCATTAATTTACTTATTTCTATCATAGTAATAACTTTAGCTTCTTAATATTAATTTAATAAGTAATGGTATAGCTTATTTATATATTAAATTTGGGAATTTTTAACATTATACTTACTTACTTAATTACTCACTGGCACTATCGAACCCGTAGGTTCATGGCCGCGCGGACATAAGCTCTCCACACATCCCTATCCTGAGCCAATGCTTTCCAATCATTCCCTGTATAATCTACTTCCCTCAAATCATAATTAATGTTGTTCTCCCACCTCATTATTGATCTACCAACTGGGTGTTTTCCTTCTGGCTTTCCTACAAGAAGTTTCCATGCACGTCTTTCATTCCCCATACGCGCAACATGTCCTGCCCATCACAGTCTATGAGACTTAACTGTTCTTATTATATCTGGCTTCCTATAAAGACTATGTAGTTCATTGTTATGTAGTCTTCTCCATTCACCTGTCTGTTCCATGGTATCTTTACCTTGTCATGGTGGAGTGGCTTGCGTGCTTAAATGATCCTGAGAGCTATGCCGGTGGTAACATTGCTGCCGATAGGGTTACCCATGCCGGACTGGTCGAAGGTGATAAGCCAGACGAAAAAAGTACCTTGGGCAAAAGAGTGACGATCTTTCACCGTAAAAATACAACTGTCAAGAAATGCGGACATGGGTTCATCTGAAGTAAAATTTTTAACATTATGAGGTTCAATTAATAATAATTAAATGAATCGTGATTTCTTCTTACCTCATACTTCTATGTTTTTTTAAACACAGCACTGCAGTATCGGCGACACGTTGTCGTAGCTGTGTGGAGTCCCTTTATGTCTTCTCAATGTAGAAGCCATTCATTATGTATTTATGAATGATGATTCATTGCATTGAATGTGCGACCAAGAGAGTAAGGTGAAGAGAGGGTTTATGCTTGGATGGGAATGTAGCCTGATAATTCAGGCTAATGCTCAGTGGTCAGAGCATCAGTATGAAAAGCTGAAGGTTTTGGGTTCGATTCCCGATTCAGACAAAAATTTTTCTCTTTACCATTGTTTACAATTAATTTAGTAGTTAATATTGAGTGGACAACATATTTTTAATAACTCATCTCATACAACTTCAAATTTCTTTGAGACCATTGGTTTCAAACAAATTTTTCGTTCATCTTCAGTCATGACTGCAACTGTTGAAATTCTCTGTTTGTTGATTTCTCTATGGTTACATCTAGTGCTGCCATCTTTGGTTAGCTTTTAAATTTCAAAATCAAATTTTTCTCTACAGGAATACTGAAGTTCATCGATCGATATTTATTCTTTCGAATGAATATCTTCTCCCAAACTGTTAATTCTAACGGTTTATCCAATTGTTTCAAAAGTTTTGCATCTCTATTAATTTTATGATGTTCTAACAAACTATGTTCAGCAATTGCTGATTCTTCAATTTCACATTTTTAATATTTCTAAAATGTTCTTTAGTATGTGTTTTCAAATTCCTTTTCATTTTCCAATTATATACAATCATTACAATTTATTTGATAAATTCCAGATTTTTTACTGTCTGGAATATTGATTTTTTTATTGGTACTTAGGAGATTACCCAGACTGAATTTACTTATTGGTGCCAAAGTAACATTGTGTTTATATTTGAAGAGAAAAATTTTCCCCCAGACCGAGACTCGAACCCAGAACCTTTGGCTTTCTAGGCCAATGGTCTACCATCTGAGCTATCGGGACAAGTTCCGCAAATTTTTCTCTTATGTACGTTGTAATTCCCAGCAGCAAATGCTATGAAGTCTTTGCTTCTATCTTCGCAAATGGCGGCTTCTTTATTAAGAAGACATTTATCGGGAATTTAAATCATCATCCATGCAAGTATTAGGCCATGTGGCCTGTTACAGTCTCAAAGAGAAAAGTTTTTAAGATGTTTTGAATATAATTACTACACAGAATTTACATTTAAAATCCATATAGTCTGTATATATATATTTATATAATATATTTTATTATATATGTATATTTAAAATCCATGTAGTCTGTATGTATGTATATATATATATATATTGTTTATTTTTTATTATTTCACTCACCTCATACTTCATAATTCATAGCAGACCCTGGGTTTCACATAATTTGTGACATTGTCAATGCTGCGTCACGTTCACAACTGACATCCAACGGCCTTCTATCCTGCAGACTGACCTCCGCGCCATCTGGTGGCCGACCGAAGAATTTCCAAATCAGTCCTCTTTCTTTATAACCGGGTATTTCAAAATTCATAGTTGTATTTTCATTCTTGCATATGTAAATTTACATATAATACATATAATACAACTATGAATTTTGAAATACCCGGTTATAAAGAAAGAGGACTGATTTGGAAATTCTTCGGTCGGCCACCAGATGGCGCGGAGGTCAGTCTGCAGGATAGAAGGCCATTGGACATCAGTTGTGAACGTGACGCAGCATTGACAATGTCACAAATTATGTGAAGAAACCCAGGGTCTGCTATGAATTATGAAGTATGAGGTGAGTGAAATAATAAAAAATAAACAATATTAAAGAACCTCATAGTGTTATTTCCTATCTACATAACTTAATATATATATATATATATATATATATATATATACACATATAGACTACAAGGATTTTAAATATAAATTCTGTAAATATATATATACAGACTACATGGATTTTGAATGTAAACATCTTAAAGACATTTCTTATATACAGACTACATGGATTTTAAATGTATATATATATATATATATATATATATATACAGACTACATGGTTACATGGATTTTATGTGTAAATATATATACATATATACAGACTACATGGATTTTAAATATAAATTCTGTGTAGTAATTATATTCAAAACATCTTAAAGACTTTTCTTTGCAAACGTATGATTTTAATCACATATATATATGCAATCATGAAAGAATTTGGTCTGGAACCAGTGCTGTATTTTATACAGAAATAACAAAACAACTGGATGAGTCACTTACAGTGGATGAGATCCTCTACAATCCCAAAATCCCACAACCAATCCCATGGAAAGAGTTCTCTGGGATGTCCCTAAAATACGGAAGGAAAATTTCTCCTTCATGAGATCGTAACAGGCCATTTGGCCTAATGCTTGTATGGGTAATGAGGACGATATATAAATACCTTGTACTCTGCCAGCATGTTTAAATCGACAGCCAGTGCGGGAACAATTAGCACCATAACGACATGGTTTAACTGCAGGTCCATTTCCTCCCTGATCCAGAACTTTCTGAACCACAAGGTCCATTTGTGTTTGCCAGAAACATTTGTCCTGAAAAACAATAATCATTATTATTCAAATTATTATAAAGTAGTGTTTAAATTCCCAATAAATGTCTTCTTAAACAAGAAGCCGCCATTTGCATGATCGAGCAAATGCTCATAGCATTCGGTGATCGGGAATCAACAGTGTATAAGAGAATAATTTGCATTTATATTGGAGTTTCTCAGGTAGCCTAGAAAGCTAAATGTCCTGGGTTCAAACCCTAGTCTGAGTGTATAATTTTTCTCTTCAAATGTAATTTAACCTTCAGTGAGAAGTGTTAAATTAATAACAAAAACATTGAAAGAAGTCCTACTAGCTTTATAAAGTGGTGTTTAAATTCCCAAATAAATGTCTTCTTAAACAAGAAGCCACCATTTGTGTGATCGAGCAAATGTTCATAGCAATTGGCGATCAGAAATTAACAGTGTATAAGAGAAAAATTTGTATTTAGATTGGAGTTTCTCAGGTAGCTCAGTGGTAGAGCATTGCCCTAGAAAGCCAAAGGTTCTGGGTTCAAACTCCAGTCTGAGCGTATAATTTTTCTCTTCAAATATTATTTCAACTATTTTATAATGCTTGAAATGCTGGAGATTTAATGATAGCTTGTGAAATAATTGTCTATAAAATTAATTAATAACATGGGTAATAATAAATGCCCAAATTATGACTTTGTATGTTTATGCAATACTTCAATTTTTTAATCCTGAATATTTTCACCATTTTCAGCAAAAAACTAATTGCTGATTTGGCTGTTGGAAGTTTTGTACATTCTCTCCCTCTGGTATTGAGCAGATAAGCCTCACAATTAAATTCCAGAAAAATAAAGACAAAATAATTCATTTTAAAGTTACCAGGAAAAAAAAAATATTTAATTGAGAGCTTCATCTGCCAGAGGGAGGGAATGTACAATACGTTCTGAATGTCTTCCTAAACATGTTCCAGGTAAAGAGTAAAATATGATGTGTATAATAACTATCAAGTCCAACGCTGTGGTCTCGAGGTAGCATGCTACCTTGTCACCCAGCAGGCCCGAGTTTGATCCCCAGTCGGGAAAGTTTCCTGGGTGATGGTTTTTTCGGGGTTTTTCCTCAACCTATAAGACAAATGTCAGGAAACTTTAAGGCCCAAACGATCCCCGAACATCATCTGGCCATCATTAACATATTCTTTAAGTTTGGGACTAAGCCCTCTCCTGGTGTATCCTTACCATCATCATCACCTATCATATATCATTGGGGCAGCGTAACTCCACCTTCCAGGTGCCCCAACCTCAGAAGTGGGTTACAATAATGCCATGCCAGGAGAGAATACCAGAATATCGAAATGACAACATGGTGGCTTTGAATAAATAAAAAAATATTTAGTTTAGTTTAAGGCCTCTGCTGGCGCATTATTACCATCATCATCACCTCTCATATTACAGCCTCACTATAATGGTTGTCCAGCAGCTCACTTTGTATCCCTGCAGCTGTTATGTATAATTAAATACAAAGATGCCGACTACCACCAACTACTTGCACTAAAATAATTCCACATTTAATCATTGTCAAGCATTGTCGTGCGGCACCCGCTTTTATATAAACGGACAATCATCATAGTGAGAAGATAATATCATCAGGGCAGCATAACCCTGCCTTCCAGGTGCTCCAACCTCAGGAGTGGCATTTAGTAAAATAATAATAATAATAACATTTTGTAGTGAGATCATATATTTAGGGATTAAAATAAATAAAAATGGAAGTTATGTAAAGGAAATAAAAAATATAAATAATAAAGGAAAATTTGCAATTGCTTGCCTCAATGGAATATTGTGGGATAAAAATATAAGTAATAAAAATTATCATCATCATCATCTTAAGGCACGACAACTTCAAAAGTGAAAGTTTTGGCCTTCTCAACAATCCTCCTCCATGCCAATCTGTCTCTTGCCATATTCAAATTAGTCACTTTCATTTTCTTTAGATTGCTCATTGTGTCATCCTCCCATATGATCTTCAGTCTTCCAACAGCTTTGCCTCCTATAGGTTTCCAGTGATAAAAATAAATGTAGGTAAAATTTAATCATTCACCTCATATTGACGATTTTATTATTCATTTAACACTTCTCATTGAAGGATAAATTATATTTGAAGAGAAAAATTTTCGCCTAGACCGGGACTCGAACCCGGGACCCTTGGCTTTCCGGGCCAAGTGCTCTACCAACTGAGCTACCGAGGCGAGTTACGATCTAGACGCAAATTTTTCTCTTATGTACGTTGTAATTCCCTCGCGCCAAATACTTGAAACCATAGCTTCTATCTTTGCAAATGGCGGCTTCTTACTTAAGAAGACATTTATTGGGAATTTAACACTACTTTATAGCCAGTAGGGCTTCTATTGACGATTTTATTATTCATTTAACACTTCTCATTGAAGGATAAATTATATTTGAAGAGAAAAATTTTCGCCTAGACCGGGACTCGAACCCGGGACCCTTGGCTTTCCGGGCCAAGTGCTCTACCAATTTTTCTCTTCAAATATAATTTATCCTTCAATGAGAAGTGTTAAATGAATAATAAAATCGTCAATAGAAGCCCTACTGGCTATAAAGTAGTGTTAAATTCCCAATAAATGTCTTCTTAAGTAAGAAGCCGCCATTTGCAAAGATAGAAGCTATGGTTTCAAGCATTTGGCGCGAGGGAATTACAACGTACATAAGAGAAAAATTTGCGTCTAGATCGTAACTCGCCTCGGTAGCTCAGTTGGTAGAGCACTTGGCCCGGAAAGCCAAGGGTCCCGGGTTCGAGTCCCGGTCTAGGCGAAAATTTTTCTCTTCAAATATAATTTATCCTTCAATGAGAAGTGTTAAATGAATAATAAAATCGTCAATAGAAGCCCTACTGGCTATAAAGTAGTGTTAAATTCCCAATAAATGTCTTCTTAAGTAAGAAGCCGCCATTTGCAAAGATAGAAGCTATGGTTTCAAGCATTTGGCGCGAGGGAATTACAACGTACATAAGAGAAAAATTTGCATCTAGATCGTAACTCGCCTCGGTAGCTCAGTTGGTAGAGCACTTGGCCCGGAAAGCCAAGGGTCCCGGGTTCGAGTCCCGGTCTAGGCGAAAATTTTTCTCTTCAAATATAATTCACCTCATATTTTTCTTTTTATTTTAATTTAAACTAGTTTTGGAACTTTAGATTTCCGTTCCATCATCAGTATCTCCATGACCATTGTTCTGTCATCTTGAAGAGCTGTCTTTTGCTCCTTCCATTGGCAGACTGAAAAACCTCGAAACCAGGTCATTTTCCCCGGGAATTTCAAAATTCATCAATTTCTCCTTTTCGCTCCTTTGAATGTAGATCTTTTCCCAAAGAGTGAGTTCTTTTGGTTTTTCTATTTGTTTTAATAATTTAGTCTTCTTTCAGGTAAGATGTTTTTCAGACCATGCATGGGCAGCCACTGCAGATTTTTTTACTACCCCTTTCTTGACATTCCAGAGATGTTCTTTCACTCAAGTTTTCAAATTTCTCTTAATTTTTCATATATAGAATTTCTCACATTCTTCACATTTAATCTGATAAATCCATGATTTATTTCCTTCTTCTATTTTCTCATTTTTGTTAGGTCTAATCAATCTACTGATGCTATAGTCATTTTTGGGTGCCAATCTTATTTGAAATTTTTTTTTAAATTTTGCAACTTGTGGTGCTTCAATGGATGATATGTGAATTTCCTGAATTTTACATTTTCTTCTTTTCCTTTTAGAAGAGTGCTTTGATTAATAAATTTAAATTGTAGTTTAAATTAAAGTAAAAAAAAAAATGAGGTGAGTGATTAAATTGTACCTACATGAATATACCTCATAGTGTGAATTCCTAAAATAAGTAAATAAAAATAAAATTAATATATATCATACAATTGTTAAAAGCATCATTACTTATGGAGCAGAACTTTGGCCATTAACAACAAAAACAAATAAGTATCTTTTGGCAATGGAAAATGAGTCCTTCAAAAGAACACCAGATGGCAGTTTGGATAATTACCGGCAAAAGAAAAAATTGACAGGCGTGAAACAGCTGATGATGGTGACGATGGTCGCCAATACTGTGGTGCTGTGTTAAAAAAAAAACATAGAAGTATGAGGTAAGAAGAATTCACAATTCATTTGATTCTTATAATGGAAATGGATTTTATACGAAGGGCAGCGAGAATTTCAAGAAGAGAAAAAATCAGGAACTCAGTTATAAGGGAGAAAATGAAGATTTAAGACACTATTTTAGATTATATTAAATTAAGATGGCATGGACATGTCCAACGGATGGAAGAGGATTGGTACCAAAATGTGTTTTGGAATGGAAACCTGAGGGAAGACGAGGCAGAGGAAGACCTAAAACCTCCTAGAGTCAGGGAAAATACACCATGTCCACAAATATAGTATCATACTTTAAACTACTACTACGTCGCTTTGGATAATCATATCTAAATTAAATTGGTGACAATCAAAAGAGAAACTAAAAATGTTTTCCTATACCTCATAAGTCATAACCATTGAATTTGGCCCCCACGAGTGACATTGCAGACATCTAAATATTTAAATATCCAACAATAAACCCATATCGACCACAAAAGTCATGATTAAATTTAGTTTAGGTTTCTGTATTGTTGTCCACTATTCTCCATTGTAGACATTGTTAACATGCACAAAACTTCTTGAGTTTCTCTTCTGATTGTCACCAATTTCATTTAGATAGGATTATCCAAAGTAACCTAGTAGTAGTTTAAAGTATGATACTATATTTGTGGACACGCGTATTTATACATGAAGGAGAAACATCTACAACCAGGAGATTGGATAGACCAACAAAATTGGCTATTAGGAATCGGACGATGTCAAAGACATTAATCAACCGATGATCTATCTATAATAATAATAATATCAATATCTTGACAGAGCATGTTATTAACGGTGTATATGACAAAATTGTGAAAACAAACCTGAGGATTGTCCAGACCACAGTTCATGACAAGAATGTTGGGTAACACTTTCAATTGACGTGACTGCAATGTAGGCTGAAATCTTTCACAACGATCACACCATGCAGGAGTCGTCTGCTCTGGACATAAACTGCGTGCAAGTACGTCACAGAAGGTATATTCTACTTTACCTACAAAAATTCAAACAACAAGAAATTGCATCACTAATTTAATAAATCATTTATAAACATTTTAATGATAAGGGACATCATGAGTAAAGTCAAAACACCTCATTTCATAAAATAGATCCTCTCATCTGGACATGTTTCAGAGATCATAATTCCCATTCACATATAGACTACCGGATTTTCGTTGGAATCTTCATCTATAATGTTGCCATCTGGTGTTTACGATGAACCTTGAGATCAAGTCCCATTCATTGGATATTTGAAAATTCATGGATCTAATTGAGTTTTTTGAGTCTGTACTATCTTACCTCAATTTAATGTTTGAGAACAAATCAACATTAAATTGAGTACAGACTCAAAAAACTCAATTAAAAGAACCTCAAAATATTACTTCCTAAAATAAAACATTCATGGATCTAAATTTGTTCTTCTGAATATATATGTTTTCCCAAACTGTCAATTCCAAAGGTCTTTCCAAATGTTTTAAAAGTTTGGCCTCTTTTTCAATTTTATGCTGCAATACCTGATTTTCAATTTCACCATTTTTAATATTTCTAAAATGTTATTTTGTGTCAGTGTCCAATTTCTCAAGTTATGTAGATAGGAAATAACACTATGAGGTTTTTTTTAATATTGTTTATTTTTTATTTCACTCACCTCATACTTCATAACTCCTAGCATACCCAGGGTTTCGTCACATCCTTTATGACATTCTCAATGAGTTGTGAACGTGACACAGCATTGAGAATGTCACAAAGGATGTGACGAAACCCTGGGTATGCTAGGAGTTATGAAGTATGAGGTGAGTGAAATAAAAAATAAACAATGTCCACAGGCTTCACAGGAACCAAAAGACAATTGAATTCCTTTTTAAATTTTATTAATAACATTCACAGAAGTATTAATTTCACAATGGAATTAGAAACAAATAATAGTATAAATTTCTTGGATTTATCAATAAAACACATTGATAATAAGTTTGAGTTTGGTATCTTATCTCATACTGATACCACTAACCACAGTTCTTCTCTTCACCCATATACTCATAAGATGGCAGCCTTTAATAGTTACATTCATAGACTTTTAAATATCCCTCTTTCACCCTTGGAATATAATAATGAATTGAATATTATTAAACAATTGGCTGTTAATAATGGCTACGACCCTGAAATTATAGAATGTTTAATTAAGAAGGTTCATTACAAAAAAGCAATTAACAAAGTTTTTTCCTTTACCCAAAGAAAACATAAAGAAATATGTCGTAATGTCATACATAGGCCCACTTTCAAATAAAATATCTAAACACTTTAAAAAGTTGAACATTAATGTGGCATTTAAAACTAATAAAACTCTACAAAATATAATAAAAAACAATAAAACCAAAACAAAAAAATGAAAAATTATCAGGTGTATATAAATTGAAGTGTGGCACATGTGACAATGTCTATATAGGACAAACTGGTAGACCTTTTATCTCTCGGATAAAGGAACACATGAGAGCATATAACAGAAATTTAGAAAATTCAAAATATGCTAACCACCTATTCCAATTTAATCATTGTTTCGATCCAAATTTTGAAATTTTACATATTTGTGATAAGGGTAAGAAGTTAGATCTTTTGGAGGCTGTAGAAATTAATAAATTTAAAAGTAGTAAAAAACTGTTAAATTCTCAACTTGATTTGAATGAATCCCCTTTGTTAAATTAAAAAATTTAAATAAATATTGTTGTATTGTTGCTTAGATCAGTTGGAACACAATTCATAATTTGTTAACATGTCTGAAGAAGGTACAGTGTACCGAAACAGCTGTCACTGAATTATATAATAAATATGAAAATCAAATAAAACTACGTTTTATTTTTATTTAATTAATAAATGTCCAATTTCTTTTTCGTTTTTCCTATGTATACTTTATTGCAGCCTTTACAACTAATTTCACAAATTCTAGATTTTTTACTATCTATTGGTTGTTAATAGATTACCAATAATATGTTAATAGACTAAATTTATTTATCGGTGCCAATGTTATATCGAATTTCTTGAAATTTTTAAAAAAAGTTTGTTATGTAAAAAAAATTACAATCTATTATAAAAGTTTTATTAATTGTTTTTTGATAAAACTAATGACGTAATTAAGCAGCAGGTGAGAGTTTAATAATGATATGACATATTCTTATATATTATATTTAAATAGTATATTGGTAAAATGGAGAAGTGGCTCTTGAATCTAATTTAACTGTAATACATAATCTTCTATTATCTGATATTCAAAATGAATCATCCATTATTATAACATCTTACCTGCACTGATATCAGGATATATAAGATTGCAGAGAAGAACGATTGATTCTTTGCTGACCTCATGGTTGCATTTTAGGCATTTGTGGATGTGAATTTGTTTTGTTCCAAACAAATTGCTGATGTCTGTTTCTTCTTCCTGAGATTCATTATTCTTTGTCTTTCCATCATCCTGTGTGCTGTCTGTCACAATAGAAACAGATAATATTTATTTTAGAAATAACACAAAGTTATAGTAACAAATACAAATTGAGGCAAGCTTTCCTCCACATACCATCACTAGGGCTCGGAAGTTGAGGACCTATAAAACGCCTATAAAAGACCTTAAAAAAGGCAATTAAAATAAATAATAATTTTGATTTCAACTGCATTCTTGATGAATATATAAGAAATTTTTAAAAATACAAAATTCTTGTAAAATGCTACATACATTGCGAAAAAAAATTGATGACTGAAAATGTTTCTTCTTTCACGCTTTATTTTTTTTTTAAATTCAACAGTTTGAAAAAAGGAATTCTGTGTCAATTAAAAAGAAAGTTCTTGGAGAATTTAGAATGCACTATTTTTCCCACCTAGAATTAATTCAGCAAACCTGCAATAGATAGCAGGCAGTCAGTAGGCTGGTTAAAAATAATGGGATTTTTTTGAGGGTTCAATATTTTCTTGCAGAACAAAAGTGTTTGCAATGTGAAAAAGTCTTTGGAAAGTAAAACTAGATGGTGTTTTTAAAAGAATTTGGAATTGAAACAAGACTATGGATTCTTGAATTATACAAATGGTATAATAGAAGGTAAAGTTGCAAAAAAAGCCATTAAGACCTAAAAAAAAATACCAATAAACCAGAAAAGTCAAAAAAGGACGAATAAAACCCAGCATTTTCTGGCCTACAATGACCCAAAATGTGTGTATATATATATATATATATATAAAATTGGACCTTGTCTTCAGATATAAAAAGAAAAAAGGACTTTTCCTCAACTTCCGAGCCCTAACCATCACACACACATATCAGCTTTGCACAAGTTTACTGTCTTGTAAAATAAATACTAGGATCTTTTTAATAAGCTAGATAGCATATATTTATTTCTTGCTAAGCCAAATGCAGAGGATTACTTTATCTTACACCTACATCCCAAAAGAAGTTCTTAACTTTACAACCTCTAAATTATATTTTATCATTGAAATGAATTAAACCAATTGACTAACTACATTCATTCATATTCTACAGGATATTACAGGACTTCTTTTATCTTCTAGGTATTAAATGAAGATTTTTAAAATACATTACGAAACTCCATTGAGGTCACTATGTTGAAGTTTTAAGAAATGTGAAACAGTACCTGAGATCTCAGTCGTCCTCAATCACTGCAAATTATTGAGGATGACTGAAATCTCAGTAACGTTTTACATTTCTTAAAACTTCAATTCTAAGTACTAATAAAAAAGTCAATGTCCCAGACACTAAGAAATCTGGAATTTATTAAATAATTTTTAATGATTGCAGTAAGATTTATATAGGAAAAACTAAAAGGAATTTGGAAACTCGTACTAAAGAACATTTTAGAAATATTAAAAATTATGAAATTGAAAAATCTGCAATTGCTGCACATAATTTATTAGAACATAATAGAATTGGAAGAGAAGCAAAAATTTTGAAACGATTGGATAAATTTTTAGAATTGGCAGTTTGGGAGAAGATATACATTCAGAAAAATATATATAGATCAATGAATTTTGATATTCCTAATGAGCAAAATTTAATTTTAAAGTTTATAAATTCAACCATAGGTGGTAGCACATAAGATGGTGACAATAGAAGAGTTGAGGGCACAAGAATTTCATCAGTTGGAATTTTGACTGAAGAGGGGTGAGATTTAGCTTGAAACCATGGTTTCGTGAAAGGCATGAAATTTATGAGGTGAGTTTTCAAAAATGTTCTCCAATGAATTTAAAAGATTTATTGACTGTATTCAGTATTTGAGGATAGGGACTAATGGAGGGTCTTTCATGAATGTAACATTACACCATTATATTCCATTAATCAACTCCTCTGCCTAACTATGAGAACACTGCTGCCTGAGGTATATAGAACTCCATCTGGCTAGCATTATAATAAATATAAGAAACTGAATGGAGCCGAGAATGAGAATAACATCTCTCAAAACATATTCTAGATAAAAATTAATTGAATCGAGAATTCTTCTTACCTCATACATCTATGTTAATTAACACAGTTTCGCAGTATCGAGAATCATCACTCCCATGTTCAGCCGTTATCATGACTGTCGATTCTTCATCATGCCGGTCATTTTCTAAACTGCTATCTAGTGTTGATTTGAAGAACTTTGTAATCAAATTTTGTTCGTCCAGAAACTCAAAATTAATGGATCTAAGATGGTTTTTCTGAATGTATATCTTTTCCCAAACTGTTAATTCCAAAGGTTTAGATAGATGTTTCAAAAGTTTAGCTTCTTTTTCAATTCTATGATTCTCTAATAAACTATGTGTTGCTATTGCTGATTTTTCAATTTCACAATTATTTATATTTCTAAAGTAGTCAACTGCTGTGGTCTCGAGGTAGCATGCTGCCTTGTCATGCAGTGGGCCCAGGTTCGATCCCCGGTTGGGACAGTTTTTCTGGGTGAGGTTTTTATCGGGGTTTTTCCTCACCTGTAAGACAAAGGAAAACTTTAAGGCCCAAACGGTCCCCGAAATCACATGACCATCACAATCATCATCATTCATATTCATCTTAGATTAAGCTTAGCATTAGGGACTGTCCTGGTGCACCACTATCATCATCATCACCCTCATATTATCAGAGCAATGTAACCCTGGCTTCCAGGCGCCCCAACCTCAGAAGTGGGTTACAAGTAGAAAAAAAATTCTAAAATGTTCTTTTGTGCGAGCATCCAAATTCCTTTTTGTTTTTCCTATATATACTTTATTGCAATCTTTGCAATTAATTCGATAAATTCCAGATTTTTTTATTATCTGGAGTTACTAGCTAATACATGGTGTGCACTGCTACACCTAAATAAATGAAAACTAATGTGTTTTTATGTTTAGTTGAATAAGTAACAGGAATAATAATTAAAAATTGATATCGTAATTATTTTTAGATATCCCGTGCCAATTACCCGGCGTGGCCCGAGAACCTACTTATCCCGATCTTCTTGGCATAAATGAGCTGAAAGATTAAGGTTTTTATGTTTATTTGAATAAGTGAAGTGAAAAAATTATATCGTAATTATTTTTGGTTACCCCATGCCGATTACCCGGTGTTGTGCGAGAATCTACTTATCCTGATCTTCTTGGCATAAATGAACAGAAAGACGAAAATTAATGTTTTTATGTTTAGTTGAATAGGTGAAAGGAAAAAATAATAAAAAATTTATATCGTAATTATTATAAGATACCCCAGGCTGATTACCTGGTGTTGCCTGGGAATCTATTTATCCCGATCTTATTAGCATAAATGAGCTGGAAGACAAAATTCGTTATTGTGAGTTATCCATAAAAGAATGCCCACCGTGCGCTGCTATGCTTGCCCGGAAATCTACTTTCCCGATCTCCTTGGCATCAATGAAAGACAAAAACGGTTATTGTGAATTATCCGTAAAAGATAAACATATGCTGTCATGGACTTTTTGTAGAGTTTTTGAGCTATTGATTCTGTATACATTAATTTGCTGTATTTATTATGGTTTAGGCAGCGCAAAAAGCAACTTTTTCACATATTTTACAAGGGCAATTTTAAGGGTGAAGGGGTTGAGTATTACAACTCTCTTATAGCCTAAAATGTTCCTGGGAATCTCCTGAACATTTTGTAAAAAGCCCCATCACAATCGGATGAATGGTATGGTAGCACATACAATACGAATAAGCAAACTTGCATATTTATATGTTAGATCAGAAGATTACTCAGGCTAAATTTATTAATCGGAGCTAATGTTATATTACATTTTTTGAAAATTTAAAAAAAAAATTTGTTATCAACTTCTGGATGGCAGTAATTTCCTTGAATTTTTCATTTTTATTGGAATTATGTTGTGTTTCTGTGTTAAATAACATAGATGTATGAGGTAAGAAGAATTCACGACTCAATTGATTTTCATTAAGAAAACTTCATAATGTAAAATTCCCAACATTAATATATGAATATTCTAGGTAATTCAAGTTTTCAATAACGTTTGGATGTGATTATCAACTGAAAGTTATCATGATAAAATCCATGCATATTTACTACATCCATGCATTTTCTACACATATAGTTGCATTAAAAATACTATCATACCAAGCATCCAGATTCAGTGTGTTAAATTATTTAGAATTAAAAAAAAATGCATGCATGGTAAATTAATCTACAGTGCTTTCAACCATTTTACAGAAGCTGGCAGTCAGTTAGTCACAGAAGTAGTTTCTGCTATACATGCATAAAGCCTTGTGTGCAAAATATAACTTTCACATAGCTTTAATCCAATTTCCGGTGTTGAGTTAACTAACTAACTCACTGGTACTATTGAACCCATAGGTTCATGGCCACGTGGACATAAGCTCTCCAAGGGCGATATGTGAATTTCCTGTATTTTTATAGGTGGTTTTTCTTTTTCAAGGGTGCTTTTGTTGATCATTTTTCATTTCTTATACTTTTCTATCCTTTTGAATACAATTTTTTTATCAAACCCGTTTTCTCTTGCTACTTTGATTATGTGGTTTTTCTCCATTTCGAAATCTTCTTTGCATAAGGATAAGTTGACCAATCTGTGAGTTAATCTATTGAAGGTTGCCAATTTATGTACAATTGGATTGAATCCTGTTGATTTATAAAATTTTCCATGTGTTTTTTTCCTATGAATCCCAAATTCAATTTTTCTTTTTTCTTCGTTTCTATTGGGCACACAATAAATTATGAAAGATATTTGACAAATTTAATATTAAATTAGCATCAAAAAATGACCACAGTTTAAAGAAACTAATAAAAACTAATAAAAATGAAAAAACTGACTAAAGTAAAAAATCAGGAATATATCAAATTGAATGTACTGGTTGTGAAAAGATATACATAGGGAAAACAAAAAGAAACCTGAAATTTATAACCAAGGAACACATAATAAATCTTAAAAATGGGGAAATAGAAAAATGTGCAGTTGCTGCTCATATTTGGGCCGAAAAACATAATGTAAATTCGAACATTGAATTTTGAAACAGTTAGAAAATACAAAGGAACTCGCCATTTGGGAAAAAAATTTACATTCAGAAGAACAAAAATAGAGTTATGAACTTCGAAATTCCTGCTGAACGTGACCTTGTATGGAGGTTCTTCAGCCAGCCGGAAGAGGGAGCTGATATCAACATCCAGAGTTCACAACATAAAACTCATCAGTCTAGTAAAGCTGACAATGATATAGAAGAATATATTGGAACAAGTTCGAGAACAAATCAACGTTAAATTGAGGTAAGATATCTCTAGACTCAAAAAACTTGATTAAATGCATGTATTTAACTTTAACCTTGAACATCTCAAAATCTTTGGAAAATCAATTAATGCAGTTGACTTTTGAAAATGTCTCCCCAACACTTGTGGGTTAGTTTAACGTTGGAGAATAAAATAAATAAATAGTGTGATAATTAAACATAGATTAATTAAAGGAAATATGTCACTGGTTGTAACATCCTATTATTTAATATATGTAGGAAATAACACTATGAGGTTTCTTTTAAGTACAGAGTGATTCAGAAATATGGCTATACGTTTGATCGCATTTTGTGACGAAAATATTATTAAAGGAAATATGATGTTATCATTGAAAAGCGAATCCTTCAAATTACAACAATAGAACAAAACAAAACAAATCACTGCTCACGTGCAGCTTGGCTGGTTGATTTTTCTGGGCTAGCGTCGAACGCCTTCACAATTCTCTTCTTTGTTTCTGCATCCGTGTTAATGCCTTCCAGGAGGTTTGATTTTCTGCATCCTTCCTGTTTCCAGCAGTCATTTTCTCCACTTCCCCACGTTCGATGGCTGCAAAGCTACGTTAAACTCACATCTTGCCCCGTCTTGCGGCCTCACGAGCATTAGCATACATTAGTGCCCATGCAGCAATTGTAATTTGCTCTTGCATATTCAATGCCATTTTGACTAATGACGTAAGTTCTACACTGTTTGTTTTATTCCATTGTTGTAATATGATTAATTGCCTTTCCAATGGTAATTTCATATTTCCTGTAATGGTAATATTTTTATCAGACAACGCGATCAAACGTACAGCCATATTTATGATTCACCCCGTATTAATGATTTGGATATTTTGTCTCACCTCATATTTCTTGGTTTTTATGCAGACCTAGGTTTCGTCACTTTTGCGCGACATTGTTGATGCTTCCAACATGGAAGCGTGCTTCCAACATGGAAGTGTGCTTCCATGCCGCAAATATAGACCATGAATATGGAATGGTAATTTGTATGGGTATATAGGGGATACATTCCTAAGTTCCAAAAATAATATAAAAATTATCAAAATAAAATCAATTTTATGAAAGATTATGGACAATTTCTATTGCTTATTATTGTCGGGCTTAGGCAAGGCTTAAAGAACTTAGTAATTTTTTTCTGTTTTGCCGATTTTAAAAGGTCTTTCAATTCAGATTGATATTAAGCTGTGGCATTAACAAATTTGCCTTTTAAAAATAAGACTTCTTTCCATAGACAGATTAATTTTCACAAAGCTCATTTGCCATCTTTAATCTTTCACTCAGGTTTTTCAAGTTAAAGGTCACCTTTTCAATGTTCATAGAAGCCTCTTCTTCAGAACTAATTTTTCTTTGCATTTACTCAGCATTATAAATTGGGAACAAAGCAGAAGAGACACATGTTATTCATTCAAAATTATTGCAATAAATGACGAGTTGAAAAAAATAAAACACCAATCTTGGCGGGCGACATTTATCAAAGGATATAGCGGCGATTTTTAACAATGAACTTTAGGCATAGTGACAATAAGATTTGTTTTACTTTGATATCTATTTGTCCATTTGGTTTGAAACACTCTTTGTAAAAACTGCCTTGGCACATACTAGCAGTAAAAAAAAGTTGCCGATGCGTTAATAAATAATCCTTTTAATACACCAACTGGATCCACTAATAAAGACATTTTTAGTCACGAATGCAATAACTGTGTCACAATTTTTTAACCCGCAAATAATGAAAATGTGAATAACAGAACCGTGAATAAGATGCTTTTACTGCACGTTTATGACATAGGACTTCTAAATTCAAACAGATTTAGATGACAGAATTTTCATTTGTATTGAACAGTATCTGAATATCAACCTAAGCATTCCCACTATCCAAGAATAGGTTATATTCAATTTAACAGTCCTTCAAATTAAAGCTAAGCATGAAAGGGTTAATAAATTTTGCTGAAAGACTCCTATTTCATACCAAAGGTTCTATTCCAGGCTGTAAGTATATGACACCCTCAGGGGTCCTCATCTAGGGGATATGTGGATGGCGACCACAAGGTGCCCAAGCTGTGCAAAACATTTCTTCCGCTTACTTGTGTTTTGCAATCTTTTAACTTTACTATCTAACCTCTCTTGGTTAACTCTTGTTTTTTCGACCCCGACGCTATTAGGGCATCCGAGGGCTAGGGAGTCATTCCTTTCTTCCATTTCTTCTTTCCTTTATTTTCTTTTCTTCTCCTGAAAGGCCTGACCAGAGGCTATAAGATGGCAGCCCCATCACTGGTCTTGCCTTCCTTTGGCCAGCAACCAATCGAAGGGACTATTATTATGCTTCCAAGTCTTATACAAGAATTTCCCATACGGAAAAATTTTCTATAGGATCGTAACAGGCCTTGGCCTAATACTTGGAAGGAAGAAGAAGAAGAAGTATATGACACAAGATCAACAGCTTTCAATGTCAGGATTTTTACAGCCTAAAAATTTTAAAAATATATTCATAAACTAGGTAATACCTGGTGTGTGTAGCTATGCCTAAATAAATCAAATATTAAAGGTTAATTAAATTATATGGTGTACGCTGAAATGAACCAAACATGGTACTTGATAGTCAGTTTTTAATTTTGGATTTCAAGTAAATCTCCACTTCTAATTGTTAGATTTCGCTCATTTTTGGATAATACCTACCTTGGTTTATTTATGAAATATTAAAGGTATTAAATTGTATGGTATATGCGGAGAAGAACCAAACATGGCAGTTGCTTGTCAGTTTTTAATTTCAGATTTCAGGTAAACCACCACTTCTAATCATCAGATTTCAATCATTTTTGGATAACACCTACCTCGGTTTATTTTAATATGATATACTGAATTTCATTGTGAAATATCGAAAAATGTAACTTCTAGAGCGATTTTTCAATTTTCACTTCGGGTGAACTCCTACACCTAATGGTTTTAGAGGGTCCAATCGTGAATCTAAACCATCGGGTACCCTATCAGTCATACACAAAAAATTTCATCAAAATCAGTCCAGTCGTTTAGGAGGAGTTCAGTGACAAACACACATACAAAAGAATTATATATATATATATATATATATGGATGTTATAATTAAATGTTTAACATTGAGCAATGCAAGCTTAATATGGTTTGATAAGAAAAATAAATGCCTGCACGGGATTTGAACCCGAACTCAGAGTTCCGGGTTCGAATCCCGCCCAGGCATTTATTTTTCTTATCAAACCATATATATATGGATATATATACTGTACATATAAAGATACACAATTTTAAAATTATTCTTACTTCCTCATACCCTGGAAGCAAATCATGCATTTCTGGGCACACACCATGTAACTGTTTGCAAGATGCAAAATAAACTAAAAAATTACAGCAAAAAAAGTGGGCAAGGTTATAAGTACAAGAATTGAGACAAGCCATTTATATTCTAAAAAGTGGTAGTTGTGAAGTAGACATTAAAATTTGACTCAATTCTTGGAAATAATTAGAACATAAAATAAAGCATACTACTTATAAATTCCTTGTAGTTGGCAGCAGCGTACAGTGGAAGGACAAGTGCATTCCAACACAATGCAAACAAAACATCTGTCTGTCCGGCTTATTGAATACAACTTGTTTCATCTACGAGTACATTACCTATAAACAGATAAATCTGTATTTTTTTTTTAAATCTGAATCATTATTTTCCAAATATGAATTAAAAATGGCACTAGAACTTTTATAATTTTAAAAGTATAGTACATTAATTTTTTGATCCTACAGTATTGAATTTTGTTACAATTGTGATTGTTTTTGTCTTAATTAATACATTATATTAGGGGTATTAATTACATTCCAAAAATTTTAAACTGGTATATTCTAAAAAATGCCTCTTAGGATCGCATGCAAATACATTAGTCTCTACTCAAATTACTTCCAATCACTGGTGAGCTGACTCACCGTGAGCAAGTGCAAAGATTGAATTAGCTACCCACAAACTGGTCATGCATGAAAGTCGTCGTTTTTGTAATATTGGCAAGAAATTACCAGAATTCTCAGCGATAAAACCTCTTCCGTTACTTTCGTCTGCTATAGAGGAACGCATTTATGCTTGCATCCCGCAAATAATACCGTATACAACAACGTCTGTGTCGCACAATATTACGCCGATTCTCCTGTTCTTCCAGTTGAATTCTTTGGTAGACTCTATCAAATTCCTCTTCTCCGCATATACCGAAAACATGATCAAAGTCTTCAAGGTCCGACATCTTGAATAAAGCGGCAAGGTTTCAAACTACATCGGTTACCATCGGTTCCCTTCGGGATTCTCACGATAAGTTTCTATCTTAAGCTATGATCTTAAGTTACCTCGTCAGGTAGCTTACGAATTTCAACAATTATTATCGCATGAATAGATTTCTGAGTAAGCAAAATCGTATTAGGATACAACTTTCTCAGCCGAGAACGCCTTTTACAGTCTAATGCGTTCAAAAATTCGACCTTTAAACTCATTATATTTAATTAATGTTGGGAAGTAAACATTATGAGGTATAATCATTAAAATTCATCGGAGAACATATTGTTTAAACAACTCACCTCATAGGATTCATGCTTCCATGATATCGCGATTTCAAACATAATCATGTTCATCGTCAGCCATAACTCCGACTGATGAAATTCTTCGGCCGTCAACTATTCTATTGTCGCCATCTTCAGTGCTGCCATCTATGGTTGAATTTATGAACTTCGAAATCAATGTAATTTCGTTAGGGATATCAAAATTCATTGATCTATTTTTGTTTTTCTGAATGTATATTTTTTCCCAAACTGTCAATTCCAAAGGTTTCTCTACTTGTTTTAAAGTTTAGCTTCTCTTCCAATTTTATGATGTTCTAATAAACTATGTGCAGCAATTGCAGATTTTTCAATTTCACAATTTTTAATATTTCTGAAATGTTCTTTTGTCCGAATTTCCAAATTCCTTTTTGTTTTTCCTATAAAACTTTATTAATAATCTTCACAATTTATTTGATAAATTCCAGATTTCTTACTGTCTGGAACATTGACTTTTTATTGGTACTTAGAAGATTACCCAGACTAAATTTATTTATTGGTGCCAAAGAAATGTTGTATTTGTCAAAAATTTTTTGAAATTTCCTATGCATTTCAGGATGGTAAGTAATTTTCTTGTATTTTTTCTTTTCTTTGCAATTTTGTAGAGTAGTATATTCATTAAGTCTTTTATTGTGTTTGAATTTCTTCAACTTATTTATAATTAATTCTTTATCAAAACCATTTAATCTAGCAGTGTTTAAAATATGTTTAAACTCTTTATTGAAATTTTCTTCGTTTAATGGTACATTTGTCAATCTGTAAATTAAGCTATTGAATATTGCATGCTTATGAGCAATGTGATTGAAGCCTGATGATTTAATGTAATTATCTGTATGAGTTCCTTTTCTAAATATATCAAATTCAATTTCAGTGTTTGATCATTCCTAATTATACATAAATCCAAAAAGGAATTTTGTTTTCTTTTTCTAATTCAACGGTAAACTTTACTGATTCATCCTGAAGGTTTAATAATTTAAGAGCATCTTCAATATCTTAGAATTTATTATTGCAAAAAATATCATCCACATATCTGTACCAAGTCTTAAACATCCATGGGTATGCTTTAGTGATTTGACACTCCAAGTAACTCATGAACAAATCAGCTGAAAATGGTGAGAGCGGATTACCCATTGACAAACCCGAAACCTGTTGGTAAAATTTTTCATTATAGGTAAAATAAGAATTACTGACACATAGCTTAGTAAGAGTTATATATTCCTCTAATATTTCATTTTTAATATTTAGAGAACTTAACCATTTCCTCAAAAAATTTAGCATTTTTTCAACTGGTATACTAGGAAACAATGAAATTACATCAAATGAAACCAATCTGTCATCATGTCCTAGACTCATATTTTTCAATTTGTCAACCAATTCCAGAGTTCAGAGCTCTTTGGAGTGTCAAATCACTAAAGCATACCCATGGATGTTTAAGACTTGGTACAGATATGTGGATGATATTTTTGCAATAATAAATTCTAAAGATATTGAAGATGCTCTTAAATTATTAAACCTTCAGGATGAATCAGTAAAGTTTACCGTTGAATTAGAAAAAGAAAACAAAATTCCTTTTTTGGATTTATGTATAATTAGGAATGATCAAACACTGAAAATTGAATTTGATATATTTAGAAAAGGAACTCATACAGATAATTACATTAAATCATCAGGCTTCAATCACATTGCTCATAAGCATGCAATATTCAATAGCTTAATTTACAGATTGACAAATGTACCATTAAACAAAGAAAATTTCAATAAAGAGTTTAAACATATTTTAAACACTGCTAGATTAAATGGTTTTGATAAAGAATTAATTATAAATAAGTTGAAGAAATTCAAACACAATAAAAGACTTAATGAATATACTACTCTACAAAATTGCAAAGAAAAGAAAAAATACAAGAAAATTACTTACCATCCTGAAATGCATAGGAAATTTCAAAAAATTTTTGACAAATACAACATTTCTTTGGCACCAATAAATAAATTTAGTCTGGGTAATCTTCTAAGTACCAATAAAAAAGTCAATGTTCCAGACAGTAAGAAATCTGGAATTTATCAAATAAATTGTGAAGATTATTAATAAAGTTTATATAGGAAAAACAAAAAGGAATTTGGAAATTCGGACAAAAGAACATTTCAGAAATATTAAAAATTGTGAAATTGAAAAATCTGCAATTGCTGCACATAGTTTATTAGAACATCATAAAATTGGAAGAGAAGCTAAACTTTTAAAACAAGTAGAGAAACCTTTGGAATTGACAGTTTGGGAAAAAATATACATTCAGAAAAACAAAAATAGATCAATGAATTTTGATATCCCTAACGAAATTACATTGATTTCGAAGTTCATAAATTCAACCATAGATGGCAGCACTGAAGATGGCGACAATAGAATAGTTGACGGCCGAAGAATTTCATCAGTCGGAGTTATGGCTGACGATGAACATGATTATGTTTGAAATCGCGATATCATGGAAGCATGAATCCTATGAGGTGAGTTGTTTAAACAATATGTTCTCCGATGAATTTTAATAATTTAAACTCATTCTTTATCAAACTAATTAGATTAACTTTTTTTTTTTTCAAAGTTCAAATCCCGGTTCAAGCATTAATTTTGCTTTCTTAAAATTAGATTCTACCAGGATTGGAAAATGCTAATATAAATAAAAACATAGAAAATTTAAAGCTTTACCGCTAAAAAAGTAATGTATAAATTCTCAATAAAAATACTTCTGAATAGAAGACGTCAGTTGGCATGATGGTAGCGACAGCTATTAGCCTTCGGACGAATGAGAATTGTATAAGTTGAAAGAAATATTAATGTTTGTATTGTTGCTTGAATGGTGTAATGGACAGAACACTTGTATGGAGAACAAGAGGTCCAGGGTTCAAATCCCAGTTCAAGTGTTAATTTTCTTTCTTAAAATTACAATTAGATGAAATGTATGTTTATCAGGTCATTTTTTATATTTTATGATTGAGCTTGGTATATTAGATAAATTATAAAAAAAACTGGCACTTTTCGAAAATGATTTGCAATGATCAATTTATAATTTACAAAAAATAGCTGCTAAATTTAGTATGGAAATATCAATTAACAAAACTAAAATTATGGCATTTCATGGGAAGGACCCCATACAAAGTAAAATCTGTTTCCAGAATAAAATTTTAGAGAGATCTAATCAATTTAAATATCTTGAATATTATCTATCTGGGATGAAAAGGATATCCCTGAAAAAAATACTAGTTATAATAAAAGTTTGGGAATTATTAATCAAACTATAAATTGATAGTCTCCAGAATAAAATTTTTAAAGAGATCTAATCAATTTAAATATTTTGGATATTATCTCTCTAAATTGGAAACACCATCTTGAAAGAATGAGTTCAAATCGGATCCCCAAAGCTGTTTATAATTATATACCAAGAGGATGAAGATCACAGGGCCGTCCTATGAAACGCTGGAGGGAAAATTTTCTATAGGATCCTAACAGGCCTTGGCCTAATACTTGGAAGGAAGAAGAAGAAGAAGAAGAAGAAGGATATTATCTCTCTATCTGGAATGAAAAGGATATCCCTGAAAAAATTACTAGTTATAATAAAAGTTTGGGAATTATTAATCAAGTTATGAAACCATCGCTTGTACAAAAAAAAACACCAGATTACATTTATACAACACTTTGGCTAGACTAGTGTTGACCTATGGTAGTGAAGCATGGACACTAAAAAGACAACATGAAAGCAGAATAACGGCTTGTGAAATGAGATTCACATGCAGAACAGCGGGTTACATCAGATGGGAACAGAAAAGGAACACCAATATCTTAAAAGAATTGAAGACTATGCCAATTTTGGAATATATTAAATAGTACCAACTAAATTGGAAACATCATCTTGAAAGAATGAGTTCAAATCAGATCCCCAAAGCTGTTTATAATTATATACCAAGAGGACAAAGATCTCTGGGCCATCCTATGAAACGCTGGTGGGAAAATTTTCTATAGGATCCTAACAGGCCTTGGCCTAATACTTGGAAGGAAGAAGAAGATAAAAAACATAGATATGGAACTAACTAACTCACTGGCACTATCAAATCCATAGGTTCATGACCATGCAGATATAAGTTCTCCATACATCCCGTGTATAATCTACATCTCTCAATAATATTCCAGCTTCGTCCACCCAGCTGGAGAGAGTATTTTCTAACTGGTATTTTGTTCAAAATATGAATATGAATTGCCTTTCATTTGAAAAATTGAAAAAGCTTGTGCATGATGTTTTTATTATTAATTTAACATTTCTCAATGAAAGATAAATTAAATTTGAAGAGAAAAATTTTTGCCTAGACCGGGACTCGAACCCGGGACCCTTGGCTTTCCGGGCCAAGTGCTCTACCAACTGAGCTACCGAGGCGAGTCACGATCTAGACGCAAATTTTTCTCTTATATACGTTGTAATTCCCTATCGCCAAATGCTTTTGAAACCATTGTTTCTATCTTTGCAAATGGCGGCTTCTTAGTTAAGAAGACATTTATTGGAAATTTAACATTACTTTAAAAGCCAGTAAGGCCTCTAATGATGTTTTTATTATTAATTTAACATTTCTCAATGAAAGATAAATTAAATTTGAAGAGAAAAATTTTTGCCTAGATCGTGACTCGCCTCGGTAGCTCAGTTGGTAGAGCACTTGGCCCGGAAAGCCAAGGGTCCCGGGTTCGAGTCCCGGTCTAGGCAAAAATTTTTCTCTTCAAATTTAATTTATCTTTCATTGAGAAATGTTAAATTAATAATAAAAACATCATTAGAGGCCTTACTGGCTTTTAAAGTAATGTTAAATTTCCAATATATGTCTTCTTAACTAAGAAGCCGCCATTTGCAAAGATAGAAACAATGGTTTCAAAAGCATTTGGCGATAGGGAATTACAACGTATATAAGAGAAAAATTTGCGTCTAGATCGTGACTCGCCTCGGTAGCTCAGTTGGTAGAGCACTTGGCCCGGAAAGCCAAGGGTCCCGGGTTCGAGTCCCGGTCTAGGCAAAAATTTTTCTCTTCAAATTTAAGCTTGTGCATGTTTATTACTCCCTTAAAATGAAAGATAAAATGTGTGATGAATATTATTAACTACATATTGTCAGTAATCTGATATGTTTTTTTTATTTAATATAATATGTAGGAAATAACAGTATGAGGTTTATATTTGAAGAGAAAAATTTTCGCCTAGACCGGGACTCGAACCCGGGACCCTTGGCTTTCCGGGCCAAGTGCTCTACCAACTGAGCTACCGAGGCGAGTTACGATCTAGACGCAAATTTTTCTCTTATGTACGTTGTAATTCCCTAGCGCCAAATGCTTGAAACCATAGCTTCTATCTTTGCAAATGGCGGCTTCTTAGTTAAGAAGACATTTATTGGGAATTTTACACTACTTTATAGCCAGTAGGGCTTCTATTGACGATTTTTATTATTAATTTAACACTTCTCATAGAAGGATAAATTATATTTGAAGAGAAAAATTTTCGCCTAGACCGGGACTCGAACCCGGGACCCTTGGCTTTCCGGGCCAAGTGCTCTACCAACTGAGCTACCGAGGCGAGTTACGATCTAGACGCAAATTTTTCTCTTATGTACGTTGTAATTCCCTAGCGCCAAATGCTTGAAACCATAGCTTCTATCTTTGCAAATGGCGGCTTCTTAGTTAAGAAGACATTTATTGGGAATTTTACACTACTTTATAGCCAGTAGGGCTTCTATTGACGATTTTTATTATTAATTTAACACTTCTCATAGAAGGATAAATTATATTTGAAGAGAAAAATTTTCGCCTAGACCGGGACTCGAACCCGGGACCCTCGGCTTTCCGGGCCAAGTGCTCTACCAACTGAGCTACCGAGGCGAGTTACGATCTAGACGCAAATTTTTCTCTTATGTACGTTGTAATTCCCTAGCGCCAAATGCTTGAAACCATAGCTTCTATCTTTGCAAATGGCGGCTTCTTAGTTAAGAAGACATTTATTGGGAATTTTACACTACTTTATAGCCAGTAGGGCTTCTATTGACGATTTTTATTATTAATTTAACACTTCTCATAGAAGGATAAATTATATTTGAAGAGAAAAATTTTCGCCTAGACCGGGACTCGAACCCGGGACCCTTGGCTTTCCGGGCCAAGTGCTCTACCAACTGAGCTACCGAGGCGAGTTACGATCTAGATGCAAATTTTTCTCTTATGTACGTTGTAATTCCCTAGCGCCAAATGCTTGAAACCATAGCTTCTATCTTTGCAAATGGCGGCTTCTTAGTTAAGAAGACATTTATTGGGAATTTTACACTACTTTATAGCCAGTAGGGCTTCTATTGACGATTTTTATTATTAATTTAACACTTCTCATAGAAGGATAAATTATATTTGAAGAGAAAAATTTTCGCCTAGACCGGGACTCGAACCCGGGACCCTTGGCTTTCCGGGCCAAGTGCTCTACCAACTGAGCTACCGAGGCGAGTTACGATCTAGACGCAAATTTTTCTCTTATGTACGTTGTAATTCCCTAGCGCCAAATGCTTGAAACCATAGCTTCTATCTTTGCAAATGGCGGCTTCTTAGTTAAGAAGACATTTATTGGGAATTTTACACTACTTTATAGCCAGTAGGGCTTCTATTGACGATTTTTATTATTAATTTAACACTTCTCATAGAAGGATAAATTATATTTGAAGAGAAAAATTTTCGCCTAGACCGGGACTCGAACCCGGGACCCTTGGCTTTCCGGGCCAAGTGCTCTACCAACTGAGCTACCGAGGCGAGTTACGATCTAGACGCAAATTTTTCTCTTATGTACGTTGTAATTCCCTAGCGCAAATGCTTGAAACCATAGCTTCTATCTTTGCAAATGGCGGCTTCTTAGTTAAGAAGACATTTATTGGGAATTTACACTACTTTATAGCCAGTAGGGCTTCTATTGACGATTTTTATTATTAATTTAACACTTCTCATAGAAGGATAAATTATATTTGAAGAGAAAAATTTTCGCCTAGACCGGGACTCGAACCCGGGACCCTTGGCTTTCCGGGCCAAGTGCTCTACCAACTGAGCTACCGAGGCGAGTTACGATCTAGACGCAAATTTTTCTCTTATGTACGTTGTAATTCCCTAGCGCCAAATGCTTGAAACCATAGCTTCTATCTTTGCAAATGGCGGCTTCTTAGTTAAGAAGACATTTATTGGGAATTTTACACTACTTTATAGCCAGTAGGGCTTCTATTGACGATTTTTATTATTAATTTAACACTTCTCATAGAAGGATAAATTATATTTGAAGAGAAAAATTTTTTTTCGCCTAGACAACGTACATAAGAGAAAAATTTGCGTCTAGATCGTAACTCGCCTCGGTAGCTCAGTTGGTAGAGCACTTGGCCCGGAAAGCCAAGGGTCCCGGGTTCGAGTCCCGGTCTAGGCGAAAATTTTTCTCTTCAAATATAATTTATCCTTCTATGAGAAGTGTTAAATTAATAATAAAAATCGTCAATAGAAGCCCTACTGGCTATAAAGTAGTGTAAAATTCCCAATAAATGTCTTCTTAACTAAGAAGCCGCCATTTGCAAAGATAGAAGCTATGGTTTCAAGCATTTGGCGCTAGGGAATTGCAACGTACATAAGAGAAAAATTTGCATCTAGATCGTAACTCGCCTCGGTAGCTCAGTTGGTAGAGCACTTGGCCCGGAAAGCCAAGGGTCCTGGGTTCGAGTCCCGGTCTAGGCAAAAATTTTTCTCTTCAAATATAATTTATCCTTCTATGAGAAGTGTTAAATTAATAATAAAAATCGTCAATAGAAGCCCTACTGGCTATAAAGTAGTGTTAAAATTCCCAATAAATGTCTTCTTAACTAAGAAGCCGCCATTTGCAAAGATAGAAGCTATGGTTTCAAGCATTTGGTGCGAGGGAATTACAACGTACATAAGAGAAAAATTTGCGTCTAGATCGTAACTCGCCTCGGTAGCTCAGTTGGTAGAGCACTTGGCCCGGAAAGCCAAGGGTCCCGGGTTCGAGTCCCGGTCTAGGCGAAAATTTTTCCTCTTCAAATATAATTTATCCTTCTATGAGAAGTGTTAAATTAATAATAAAAATCGTCAATAGAAGCCCTACTGGCTATAAAGTAGTGTTAAATTCCCAATAAATGTCTTCTTAACTAAGAAGCCGCCATTTGCAAAGATAGAAGCTATGGTTTCAAGCATTTGGTGCGAGGGAATTGCAATGTACATAAGAGAAAAAATTTGCGTCTAGATCGTAACTCGCCTCGGTAGCTCAGTTGGTAGAGCACTTGGCCCAGAAAGCCAAGGGTCCCGGGTTCGAGTCCTGGTCTAGGCGAAAATTTTTCTCTTCAAATATAATTTATCCTTCTATGAGAAGTGTTAAATTAATAATAAAAATCGTCAATAGAAGCCCTACTGGCTATAAAGTAGTGTAAAATTCCCAATAAATGTCTTCTTAACTAAGAAGCCGCCATTTGCAAAGATAGAAGCTATGGTTTCAAGCATTTGGCGCTAGGGAATTACAACGTACATAAGAGAAAAATTTGCGTCTAGATCGTAACTCGCCTCGGTAGCTCAGTTGGTAGAGCACTTGGCCCGGAAAGCCAAGGGTCCCGGGTTCGAGTCCCGGTCTAGGCGAAAATTTTTCTCTTCAAATATAATTTATCCTTCTATGAGAAGTGTTAAATTAATAATAAAAATCGTCAGTATGAGGTTTATTAAATTAATATTGAGAAGCTAAAGTTATTACTATGATAGAAATAAGTAAATTGATGAACACAACTAAATTATTGTAATCAATGGTAAAGAGAAAAATTTTTGCATGAACCGGGAATTGAACCCCAAACCTTCAGCTTTCCATGCTGATGCTCTGACCACTGAGCTAATTCAGGCTACATTCCCATCCAAGCATAAGGTAAAGGGGGGATTTATGCTTGGATGGGGATGTAGCCTGAATTAGTTCAATGGTCAGAGTATCAGCACGAAAAAGCTGAAGGTTCTGGGTTCAATTCCCGGTTCAGGCAAAAAATGTTCTCTTTACCATTGATTACTATGAGATTTCTTTTAATTTCATATGATATGTTTTGTTAATTTCTGTTTCTTAACTGTTTTTAAATTCATATTCCTTTAGTGTAGAATACCAAGTTCATTCACTCATTTTGAGAATTTTCCTCATCATTGAAGGTTTTCTGCAACCAATCTTAGTAATTAACATGAATTTAAAAATATACATATTAAATGACTATGGACTTATTGACCATCAGTTGTAACAAACACTAACAGAAGTTAAAAATTAATTTCTTGGTGATTTATTTATCAAAATTAAATAAATTGTTCAAATTCATCGGAGAACATTTTGTTTAACAACTCACCTCATAGGATTCATGCTTCCATGATATCGCAATTTCAAACACAGTCGTGTTCATCTTCAGCCATAACTCCGACTGACGAAATTCTTCGGCCGTCAACTGTTCTATTGTCGCCATCTTCAGTGCTGCCATCTATGGTTGAATTTATGAACTTCGAAATCAAAGTAATTTCGTTAGGGATATCAAAATTCATTGATCTATCTTTGTTTTTCTGAATGTATATTTTTTCCCAAATTGTCAATTCCAAAGATTTCTCTACTTGTTTTAAAAGTTTAGCTTCTCTTCCAATTTTATGATGTTCTAATAAACTATGTGCAGCAATTGCAGATTTTTCAATTTCACAATTTTTAATATTTCTGAAATGTTCTTTCGTCCGAATTTCCAAATTCCTTTTTGTTTTTCCTATATAAACTTTATTGCAATCTTCACAATTTGTTTGATTCTTCTTCTTCTTCCTTCCAAGTATTAGGCCAAGGCCTGTTACGATCCTATAGAAAATTTTCCCTCCAGCATCTTCCGGAAAATTCTCATAAGACTTATTTGATAAATTCCAGATTTCTTACTGTCTGGAACATTGACTTTTTTATTGGTACTAAGAAGATTACCCAGACTAAATTTATTTATTGGTGCCAAAGAAATGTTGTATTTGTCAAAATTTTTTTGAAATTTTCTATGCATTTCAGGATGGTAAGTAATTTTCTTGTATTTTTTCTTTTCTTTGCAATTTTGTAGAGTAGTATATTCATTAAGTCTTTTTTTGTGTTTGAATTTCTTCAACTTATTTATAATTAATTCTCCGATGAATTTGAATGATTATACCTCATAATATTTACTTCCCCAGTCTGAGCATATAATTTTTCTCTTATACATTGTTAATTCCTGAGTGCCAAATGCTACGAGCATTTGCTCGATCACGGAAATGGCAGCTTCTTATTTAAGAAGACATTTATTGGGAATTTAAACACTACTTTATAAAGCCAGTAGGGCTTCTTACGATGTTTTTATTATTAATTTAACACTTTTGGCTTTATAAAGTAGTTTTTAAATTTCCAATAAATGTCTTCTTAAATAAGAAGCCGTCATTTGCATGATCGAGCAAATGCTCATAGCATTTGGTGCTCAGGAATTAACAGTGTATAAGAGAAAAATTTGTGTTTAGATTGGAGTTTCTCAGGTAGCTCAGTGGTAGAGCAAAGATCCTGGGTTCAAACCCCAGTCTGAGCATATAATTTGTCTCTTCAAATATGATTTATCCTTCAGTGAGAAGTGTTAAATTAATAATAAAAACATGGAAGTTACAGTTACAAATCCCTGTTTTATACCTAGGAGGCTTGATATAATTTATAAAACTAGAAATTAGAGAATCTTTTGAAAAAGTAAGTGTCGTGAAATTATAAATATAAGCTATAGAAAGAGAACAAGCTGTATTCGAACAAGCCAGACAATATCAATGTCCAGTACCTTCACTTGATCCAGAAATCCACAAATATTTACCATCCTCTTGATCACTTAGACCCATATACCTCCACTCCTCACCACTATGCCCATTTGCTAAATGGATATCATACAATTCTTCAATTCTCTTACTTCTATTATCATCTTGCTTTGATGAACTATCACCGTTTGCTTTAGGTGTCAGTCGTGAGTGAATATCACCGAGAATACTGGGGAAATCCTTCTCCTTGTACACAAAGTAATCTCGACCAGCTATCAGAGATTCGTTCTTCCTCTGCTGCTCCATTAACTTGCGTTTCCTTGTCTCTAAGATCTCATAGTGCATCTGATGTAGAATGAAGCGATTCCAACTCTATAAAAAAATATAAACTATGAGGTAAGAAATAAAAATGACTTATTCTTCATGAAAAAAATATATATATATTCATTAAATGTAAATTATTGCGTTAAATTGTTTTAAATATTACCATTATTATATTTATTCTATAAATTTATATTTAATATATTTATTTTTAATATAAATATTAAATTGTTATATATTTTACATATAAAATTTTTTATAAATCTTTATAAATTTAATATAGATATTATTTATATTTAATATATTAATTTATTATATAAATAATACCATATTATAAAATTGGAATGAATTGAAAATGCCATGCAAAAGCAACAAAACCGATCTGCATAGAAATCAAGAAATATGAGATGAGTCATAATATCCAACTAATTAATAATTAAAATATTACCATATTTGAAAAGAAAAATTAAATGCCCAGACTGAGACTCGAACCCAGGACCTTTGGCATTCCGGGCCAATGCTCTACCGAATGAGCTACAAGGGTCCAGAAAGCCTAAGGTCCTGGGTTCGAGTCTCAGTCTGGGTGTTTAATTTTTCTCTTCAAATATAATTTGTCCATCATTGAGATGTATAAAATGAATAATAAAAACATCAAAAGAAGCCTTACTGGCTTATAATGTAATATAAAAATTCCCAATTAAATGTCTTCTTAATAAAGAAGCCGCCATTTGCAGAGGTTTCATAGCATTTGGTGCACGGGAATTTACGACGTATATAAGAGAAAAATTTGTGTTTAGATTGTAACTCACCCTGTTAGCTCAGTCGGTAGAGCATTGGCCCGGAAAGCTAAAGGTCCTGGGTTCGAGTCTCAGTCTGGGCGTTTAATTTTTCTCTTCAAATATGATTTATCCATCATTAATGTGCCGACATTGTAAAGAAAGCTAGCAAAAATGAAATGGTTACACGAGCCAAATGAGGTAAATTTAGAACAATTTGGTAGTATTAGACGGGAAATCACCAGATTACTAAAGAGTAAAAAGAGGGAATATTTGAGAGAGAAGATTAATGATCTTAAAATGAATGCAAAAAATAGGAACATTAGAGAATTATATCAGGGAATTAGTATAGAGAACAAAGGGTTTCAGGCTAAAACAAACATAATTCGGAATGAAATTGGGGATATGATTGCAGATTCTAGGAATATATTAAATATGTTAATATTATTCGTTTTTAAACACCTTAATGATGGACAAATTATATTTGTCCATCATTAAGGTGTTTAAAAACGAATAATATTAACATTAAAAGAAGCACTACTGGCTTTATAAGTAATGTTTAAATTCCCAATAAAAGCCTTGTTAATAAAGAAGCCGCCATTTGCAAAAATCGTAGCAACGGCTCGTAGCATTTGGGGTTAGGGAATTAACTATGTGTAAGAGAAAAATACGTGTTTAGATTGGAGGCCTAGGTGGCTCAGATGGAAGAGCATTGACACAGAAAGTCAAAGGTCCTGGGTTCAAACCCCAGTCTAGGCGTATATTTTTCTTTTCAAATATAATATATTAAATAGATGGAAAAGTTACTTTAATCAGCTATTAAATGTACATACAGAACAGGACATTAAGGAGGGTAATTTACAGACAGCAGATATGCTAGTCGCAGAACCAAGTGCATTAGAGGTTGAAATGGCGATAGAAAAATTGAAGATGTATAAAGCATCAGGTTCAGATAAAATCCCAGCAGAACTGATAAAATCAGGGGAAGAAAAATTGATGGACAAGATACGTCGGTTGCTTAGTATGATTTGGGAAAAAGAAGCTTTTCCGGATGAATGGAAAGAATCGATCATCGTGCCAATTTATAAGAAAGGAGATAAAACTGAAGAGATTGAATTAAAAATATACATCTCACCTAAATTTTTATGACATGGTAAAATCAAATGTTTCTTACCTCTCCTCATACAAATCTTCTAAGTAGATCGCGATTTCGATACTATTTATTCTGTACTATTTTATGACTAGAGACCAGATGTTGGGAAAATGCCTACAATTATTTATTACAGATATTGTAAAAGTGACTTCATATAAGTTCATACCGACGACCCTAGAGTTCTTTTCCATGAAGTTAATTTTGCCTTAAATGCCTATTTCAGCTTACAATGCCTATAAATGCCTATTTGCCATTTTTATCGAAACTAACCTAATATTTCAATTAAATTAATTGAAATGGACAAACTTCATGACACATATCTATTATTTTTTTTGTTGATAACATTGAATTCAATCTGTAGTCCTTGTTCACAGACAGGTGTTTCAAAGACAAAGTTGTGCGGTTTTTTTATATATTTTTTTTTACCTTTAGAACAGTTGTTTCACGATGCCTAAAGAACGGACTACAGTAAAAGACAAACTGACCAATTTCGTGAAAGAATTTGGTGCGGAAATATTCTCAAGTGACATTGTTTTGCAAAGTGTGTAAAAGTGCAGTGAATTGCACGAAAAAGTGCCATGTTTCGCAGCACGTACACGCTGCAAAACATACGGATGCTCTTTGTAAAAAGGCAAAACAAGTTCCAAAATTATCTCTAATATCTTCGTATGCTATTGAGAGCATATGTTTATATTCTTTACGTTAGGCTGTAAAATTTTATGTTGTAGTCCATTTTTTGTAAGAGCCTATTTTGATTTTTTGAGTGCCTATATTAATGATTTTTAGTGCCTTTTTGCCTGCCTATTTTGAACTTTTTAAGTGCCTAACATCCGGACTCTATTTATGACATGTTTCAATGAACATCATCACCATTCTCTACTAGATTCCCACTCAAACCAATATATTACTGATTCACTCACTCATTGTGTTACTTGTATCCATTTTGATAATCCTTGCTATAATCCAACATTTAAATGCTTTAATTATTATGAGTTGATTTTTTTCCTGACTCGCCTCATATTTATGTTTTTTCTTGCAGACTATAGTTTAAGCAACCTCTTGCCATTTTTAATGCTATCCAACTGTTGAATTAACGGTTGGCGATCTTGTAGGTTGATTTCTGCACCTTCTGCTAGCTGACCGATGAACTTCCCAGTCATTTTTTTTTCTCCCGGGAATTTCAAAATTCATTGTTTTCTCTTTATTTATTTTTTTTGATGAAACTTTTCTCCCAAATAGTGAGTTCCTTGCATTTATCTAACTGCGTCAGTAATTTGGACTTGTTTTCAATTCTGAAGCAGTTAGATAAATCAAAGGAATAAATCATATTTGAAGAGAAAAATTATACACTTAAACTGGGGCTTGAACCCAAGGACCTTTGGCTTTCTAGGCCTAGACTCTACCGACCGAGCTATCTGAGCAAGTTCCAATCTAAATGCAAATTTTTCTCTTATATACACTGTTAATTCCCGTGCACCAAATGCTATCAAACCTTTGCTTCTATCATTAAAATGGCAGCTTCTTTATTAAGAAGACATTTATTTGGGAATTTTACATTACATTATAAAGCCAGTACGGTTTCTTTTGATGTTTCTATTATTTATTTCATACATCTCAATGATGGAAAAATCATTTTTGAAGAGAAAAAAAATTATACGCTCAGACTGGGGCTTGAACCCAGGACCTTTGGCTTTCCAAGACTCTACCAAGACTGTACTCAGTTGGTAGAGTCTTGGCCTAGAAAGCTAAGGGTCCTGGATTCAAGTTCCAGTCAAGTGTATAATTTTTCTCTTCAAATATGATTTATCCATCATTGAGATGTATGAAATGAACAATTAAACATCAAAATCTAAGGAACTCACTATTTGGGAGAAAATTTACATCCAAAAAAATAAAGAGAAATAAATGAATTTCGAAATTCCTGGGAAAAAGAAAAAGAAATTGATTTGGAAGTACATCGGTCAGTCAGCAGAGGGAGCAGAAATCAACCTACAAGATCACCAACCATTAATTCAACAGTTGGATAGCATTTAAAATGGCAAGACATTGCTGAAACCAGTGTCTGCAAGAAAAACATAAATATGAGGTGAGTCAGGAAAAAAAACCAACTCATAATAATTACAATAAACCTCACAGTGTTACTTACTTTTAGGCTCGAATCTATGAACGCATTAGACCGTAAAAGTCGTTCTCTGCCTGTACTCTGCTGAGAAAGTTGTATCCAAATACGTTTTTGCGTTCTCAAAAATCTGTTCATGCGATAATAATCGTTGAAATTCCTATAGCTACATGGTGAGGTGACTTAGGAGAGAAACAAATCGTGAGAATCCCGATGGGAACCGATGTATTTTGAAACCTTGCTGCTTTATCCAAGATGGCAGACCATGAAGACTTTGATCATGTTTTCGGTTTACGCGGAGAAGAGGAATTTAATAGAGTCTATCAAAGAATTCAACTGGAAGAACAGAAGAATCGGCGTAATATTGCGCGACGCAGACGTCGTTGTATATGGTATTATTTGCGGGATGCAAGCGTAAATGCGTTCCTCTAGCAGACGAAAATAACAGAAGTGGTTTTATCGCTGAGAATTCTGGGTAATTTCTTGCCAATATTACGAAAACAACGATTTTCATGCATGACCAGTTAGTGGGTAGCTAATTCGATCTTTGCACTTGCTCACGGTAAGTCAGCTCACCAGTGATTGGAAGTAATTTGAGTAGAGACTAATGTATTTGCATGTGGCCTTAATATTGAATTTAACTGCTTTATTTGTTATTTATGTTAATTCTGTATATGTAACACATACCTGTATAAGTTGAATGAGATTAACTTTTTTCTTACTTTCAGGATGTTGATCTGAAAGTATAAGACCAAGAGCTGATGCTTCTGGAACGGTTCGGAAAGCTCTGAGGAAATTGCTTGATTGGCAGGGGAATCCTTGAGAAACATCAAGCATGTGGAAAAGGTAACCCAGTTCACAGGCCAAACAGAACTCCTTATAGCACAGATGTGACAACAGTACATTTCTAACTGGACTCATATAATACAACACCTGAAAAACAAAATCACATATAAGTTCTATGTTGAGACCTTCCAGTCAGATTATCTTTTGTGTCTTAAAGAGGAGTGCATTGTGCCAGGTTCCAGTCATTTTTATCTAGATATATATATGAATGTATGTGTGTCTGTCCTTTATAGACTTCTAAACCGTTCAACCGATCTTCGTGAAAATTTGTGTATACAGGTTTGCAGATGCAGCGAGTGTTTAGTCATTTCTATTATGTTCTAAAATCATTAGTTGCAGGACTTCACATAAAACAAAAATTTTAAAATCGCAATTTTTTATGTTTCACAACAAAACTCAGTGTATTAAAATAAACCTAAGTATGTACTACCAAAAATCAGTGAAATCCAACCATTAGAAGTAGGGGTTTACTTGAAATCCAAAATTTAAAAAATGCCTCTACAACCAAACCGATTTTGATTAAATTTTTTATTTGTGTTTGAGTGGGTCCCTGGAGGCTTTACAATTGGACCCGGTAGGTGGCACTGCGATCAGATAATAGGAATTTTTTTATGTCAGATTTATATAGTCATCTGCATTACATATCCAACAACAATGTGACATTATAATGCACGCTTCTTGAGCCACAACAGATGACAGTGAGGAGTTTTCTTGCAAACTTATTAATTAGAGAATAACTGGAGAATAATAGAATCCCAAGAATGATGCTGGATTGGAATGCTGAAAGCAGAAGGAGGAGGGAGAAACCCAGGGAACAGTTAATGGATGAAAAGAGAAGAAACATAATCAGCATAGACCTCAAAGAAGAAGATGCTGAGGATAAAAATCTGTGGAGGAGCAAAATACATTTGGGCTGAAGGATAACTACTGTAATGCAGAGAAAATCCTTAATAAAAAAATTAATTAGTGAATTTTATGGTAAAAAAAGTATCAAGTAATTTATATTTTTATTGTCCGGCCATTACACGAGAATTGAATGTTATGGAAAGACAACATCTGCTAGGTCCACTAGTATATCATGTTTATCCAAGATACCAGTGATGGTTCCTGCCTTAACTAACTGGAGGTTCACTAGAGTATTTTTAAAATTAATTTAATATGATCCAGAGCAAGTTGACTCAAGTTGTTTCATTTGAGACTCATATTAGGTAGATCCTGGGTTCAGATATCAATGCCGACCAACATACAGAACCCTTTCATCATATTCAACATTTCATCTTATCAATACAAATAAATAAAAAATAGACAGTATGTGAACTTAGATGTTCAAAGCTTAAATAAGAAAAACATACGCAGCATAAGCGATTTAGAAAGCATGCTAAATAAATACCATTGGAATAATAAAAACATTTCTCTTGCTGTAACAGCACTTAGAACACAGTACTTCCAGATTTACTCATTAGTTTCCATCAAGAATTCATGTATCACTGGTTGATCCACCAGGGACAAGAGACATGTATATAAGCTTATTAATAGTGAGTGGAGAACATATTTTAATCGACTCACCTCATACATTTTCAAACTTCTTTGATACCGACGGTTTCAGACAATATCATGTTCTTCTTCAGTCATGGCTTCCACTGATGAAATTCCGTGATTGTTGATTTCTTTAGTGACAATCACCTCTTGTGCTGCCATCTTTCGTTGGGATTATAAACTTTGTAATTAAATTTTTATCCACAAGAATATCAAAATTCATAGATCGATATTTATTTATCTGAATGAATATCATTTCCCAAATTGTCAATTCCAACGGTTTATCCAATTGTTTCAAAAGTTTCGCTTCTTTTTCAATTTTATGATGTTCTAGTAAACTATGTGCAGCAATTGCTGATTTTTCAATTTCACAATTTTTAATATTTCTAAAATGTTCTTTAGTGCGTGTTTCCAAATTCCTTTTTGTTTTTCCTATGTATACTTTGAAACAAATGGATAAACCGTTGGAATTGACAATTTGGGAAATGATATTCATTCAGAAGAATAAATATCAATCTACGAATTTCGATATTCCGGTGGATAAAAATTTAATTACAAAGTTTATAATCCCAACGAAAGATGGCAGCACAAGAAGTGATGTCACTAAAGAAATCAACAATCATGGAATTTCATCAGTGGAAGCCATGACTGAAGAAGGATATGATATTGTCTGAAACCGTCGGTATCAAAGAAGTTTGAAAATGTATGAGGTGAGTCGATTAAAGTATGTTTTCCACTCACTATTAATGATATAACCTCATAATGTTTATTTTCTAATATTAATTTAAATGTATATAAGCTGTTTTCCCCTTGCTCCTCTACTAAGCCTGCAAACTAATTTCAAGCAATTCATAAAGAGAAATTGAACCTCTATGCTTCTAAAGTGTGCCTGCTCAAGATTTCCATGACAGAAATAAACAGCTGCATCAAACTATCTGAGTATTTAAGAAACTTGTCAAATAAACACTGTCTGTCAGTATAATTATTCACTATTTTTAATTAAATGAATTTTTATTGGGGGTTCAGTGAACCATTCAACATATAGATGAATGACACCCCAATTTTGAAGATTTTTAAAATAAATTTTCTCTCGTACTTATTGAATAAGTTTTCATTCCAATTCATGATATCTCCCTTTTTGGCCCACTAAAAGATTTTTGGGAAGAATTAGCATTTCTCAATTTTTCCTTAAATTATCACCACTAATGAAAGTTGTTATTGTCTAATTGCAAGACATGAGGATTCTGGCATTCTAGTACAATTTTGGGAAATTCTTTAATCTTCTGGAAATGAGAGTGTTTGCCTTTGCTTGTTGCTCATTATATCTTGCAGGGAACACATACAGTTTAATGTTTACTGCAGAAGTGAGTAACTTTGCCCTCCTCTATTAACTTCATCATCATCATATGGGCCTGTTGGCCCATTCCACTCCCCGATGAACAATATGCTACAGGTCATCCTTCCAACGTCATTTTATTCTTCCTGCATTTCTTCGACCTTGAGGTTTATAATAAAGTATTTGTTTTGATAAATGATTATTTGGCATTCTTTGTACATGTTTACCCCAATTACATTTATTTCTGTATATTCTCTCGTTTATATTATATATTTGTAATTCATCTCTGATATCTTGACTTCTCTTTTGATCTTTTAAGGGGAGTGATGGGTGAAATTTCTATTTTCTATATTTTTTGAGCAAGAGACTTGATTTTTTGTACAAACATTCACTGTATGATACACAATGATGTGTTTAAGTTTAATTCTTGTGAGATATTTATTTTATGAGTTATTAAATATTACATTTTTAAAAAATTGCATATATTATAATTAAATGGGTTCCACAATTTTTTAGTAAAATGTCTGATTTTTTACAAGACCCTAAAATATTTAGAAAAACATGATGCATTAGAATTGTTATAATGTGAATACAAAGGGAGAAAAAAAAAAATGTTGTACCTAATGTGTGGAATTACAAAAAAAAATAATAATTGCATACATTTTATTTTTTATATTTCTTAAAATATTACTTCAGTCATGAAACCCATGTTGTTACCCATTGCTTTTAGGACATTCAGTAAAAATTTGAACCTTCTATGTAAAAATTTCTGAATTCCATTCAATTTTGAATGTACAAAATGCAGTGAAAATAAAAGTGTGGAAAAACAAGTTTAAAGATTTGCATGCAGATAGTATTTAACTTGCGCAGCCTTTTAACTCTGGCGTAATTTAGGGCACTTAGAAGCGTCATAGGCCTCTGAAACTTTGCTAACATATAGAGTACAGGCTTTTTTTAGTACAAGAAACAAAAAATGCCAATTTTTATCTCAAATGGTCAATTTTTCACCCATCACCCCCCCCCCTTAAAGGTACACCTGCAACAAATCTCAGAAATCTCATTTCTATTGTCTCAATTTTATGTTTATCAGAGATCGTTTAAGGCCAAGTCTCAGACCCTTATGATAAAGTTGAAACGGCTACTGTTTTGTAAAATTTCAATTGAGTTTCCCTTGTGGTCTTATTTCTCAAATATCTTCTTATTGAACCACATATCTGTTGAAATTTCCCTAATTTCTTCTCCATATCCAAATTTTGCAGGTACAATATCATGCATCCCAGATAATTGAAACAAGTTACTTGTTCAATGATGTTTGCCACAATTACAATTTTTGTCCTTTTATGCTGAGTTCCAATAAATGCCATTGACTTTGTTTTCTCTGTTGAGATCTTTAAATTATAATCGTTTATTAGTTTTTGTAATTTATAAACTGATTTTTATAGTTGATTTTCCGCAGAAGCTACAATGATCTGGTCATCTGCAAATAAAAGACAGTTCATTTTCGTACTGTTTATCATAAAAGTTCATCTAAAAGATTTTGTTAACTTCAGAGAAACCAAATTTAGTCCCTGTCACTTAGTTGTTCACAACTTCTGCATCAATTTGAAATTAGCATCATAATGCCTCCTCAAACCAGTAGCAATCTCTGAACTTGCAGTATTATAATTTTCAATGGAATCTGACTTTTTATTAACTCTCCACTTTAACACGTGTAAGAAAATCCTTCACTCAACTTGACTGCTACCATTACAATTTGTGAATTTCATTATTGGGGCTCTTTTTTACTGTAGTGACTTTCTGATTTTCCTATTAGCTACTGAGTACTGTATATACAATTTAAGCCATATATTTTATACCATTATTGTGCAAGTGCCTTTAATCATTTCCAAATCGGCAACAATATATATATTTTCTTTATTCAATGCCCCAGGTTGTCGTTTCGACATTCTGGTGTTCTCTCCTGGCATTGGCGTAATTGTAACCCACTTCTGAAGTTGGAGTATCTAGAAGGCGGAGTTACGTTACCCTGATGATATGATGGGTGATAAATGATAATGAAGCGCCAGAAGAGTTCTTAACCTAAACTCCAAACCATGGGCACCCATAGAAATAATTCCCTTTAAAGAAAAATTCCTATGGTTTGACCGGAAATCAAACCCGGGACCTCATGAACTGTAGTCAGAAACGCTGACCACTAGCCCATGAGGCTGGTCAACAATTTTTTATTATTATTATTATTACATATCTACTAAAACTGAAAATACAAGAAACCGTTATTCTCCAGTTATATTACGTTAATGCGAAACATGGAAAAAGATTACGAGTATTTAAGAATAAAGAATAAAGTTCTCAGGAAAATTTTTGGACCAAAGAGAGATGAATATACAGGTAAATGGAGGAGACTATGTAATAGTGAGCTACATGGTCTTTATGGAAAATCAGATATAAAAAGAACAAATTGTTAGTTCCTTAGATTTATAATTTTTAGTTTACTAAAACATTTTGATAAATCTAAAGAACTCAGAATTTGGGAAAAAATTTACTCCCATAAGAATAAGGAGAAAACTATGAATTTTGAAATTCCCAGGGAAAAAGAAAAAAAAAAATTGATTTGGAAGTTCATCGGTCAGCCAACAGAGGGAGCAGAAATCAACCTATAGGAACGACAACCTTAAATACAACAGTTAGGATGCATCGACAATGTCGCATAAGTGTGACAAAACTATAGTCTGCAAGAAAATTTTAAAAAAATATGAGGTAGTCAAAATATCTATCTTATATTATGTTGGAATCTAGTTTTTCATATTCTCAAAGAGAAAAGAAAAATGTGATTAATAAAAAATATACTAAACCAATAAAACTTGAATGAATTCCTCTAACTGTTTGAGATATAGGAATTTCATATAATTTAAAAGGTTATGTGAATTACCTGAACCATTGAATTGCAATATGAGTTTGGTAGAGTTGCTTCTAATCCTGAGAAGCTGGTCCTGTTGTACTGGTCAAATTCAAAGTCGTCCATACCCATTTTGGAATATTTCACATCAATTTTGCGGTAACGTTTAGGTATAGCAATAAAATTACCATCTTCTCCTGACTTGTTAGATCTTGGGTCACTATTGAAGAGTTTTGTTTGAGTGCGTCCACCAGAACGTTTTTCCAATTTATATGCCACCTGAAAATTCAACATTACAGAGATTATTTTAATGTTATATATTAAACTAATACTAATAAAATTCATGGTTAAAACCGTTGAGGTGGAGAGTCATAAAATAAAATAAGTTAAAATACCTTATTAGGTAAAATCCATCGTTCTCAACTTTTAAAATATGTGATCTTTATGCTTGTAGGCCTTTCAGGACATCCATCCCATCTTCAGCAGTTCATTCTTCTCTACAGCATCCAGGTTTGTGTTTGATGCTGCTGGTCCTAATGTGGCTTTGTCACGACAGCAGCATCAAACACAAACCTGGATGCTGTAGAGAAGAATGAACTGCTGAAGATGGGACGGATGTCCTGAAAGGCCTACAGGCATAAAGATCACATATTTTAAAAGTTGAGGACAATGGATTTTATCTAATAAGGTATTTTAACTTATTTTATTTTATATTAAATTAACACTTTCCAGAATTGGATATAATTTTTCTTTCTAAAATAATATAAAATTAACACATTCAGTACCGTAAACCAGTTAAGGCGTTTAAAGAGGCTATCGTGTAGGCGGCCATTGGTCAGTTAACTTGTTTTACAGCAGGCATGAACAAACCGCGTTTATATTCGGCGCCTAATTATTGTGTTGGCTTAGTATGTCTTGGAGATCATAGATGGCATGTAAATGTACATTTTCTATTCCCGTTTGACACGTTTAACCTTGGTGAATCCCCTTTTATTTTTAAAACAAACAACACATGGAATTTGTTCACCCAAATTTGCCTCCAGGCTCCAATGCAGTCATATATGTTTCTCGTTATCGCGTTGTTGTTTGTGCGTGAGTGAAACCATGGCAAAAGAAAAATATCTCACTGAAGAAGAATTAGTGAATATTTTGTATAATGATGATTCAGGTGATGAACTGATTCCTGAATTAGAAGATTCACAAAGTGAAAGTGAAGATGAACTTCCACTTCCTGATATTGATACGCCGATACCATGTGATGTCAATCACCCAAGTTATTTCACCATCAAATCCTACTAGGATATCTCCTTTAGGTATGTGCAAAATTTGAATTTTCTAGGACTAATAGTTTATGAATAATGGTCCATTTTCTGAAGTGCCATGAAAAGGGTAGCTGGGGTATATAAATGGCTGGCCTATGGGTTTAAATGCCCTGCTCAATGCCTGGTACTGAATGTGACACATTCAAAGGGATCATTTTTACAACAACAAAAAATTACTTTATAAGATGAAATGACTTTGTTTAATTAATAATTGACAGAAAGTAACATTATGAGGTAATATTATCAAGAAATTGAAACAGATATATACACCTTACCTCATTATATTTTCTTAATGTTTTATTTTAGAAAGTAATATTTTGAGGTTCTTTTAATTGTATTATTTGGAATCTGTTTATCTTACCTCAATATTAATGTTGATTTGTTCTTGAACATGTTTCGATTAGATATCAATCATCTTCAGCATCTTGCCCAGACTGGTTGGATTCATGTTGTAAACCCTGGATGTCGATGTCAGCTCCCTCCTGTGGTTGGCCAAAGGTCATGTTCCATCGGTATTTTGAAATTCATAACTCTGTTTTTGTTCTTCTGAATAAAGAATTTTTCCCAAATAGCTCTTTTGTATTTTCTAACTGTTTTAATAATTTAGTGTCCGAATTTATATTATGTTTTTTCAGGCCAAACATGAGCAGCAACTGCAGATTTTTCTATTTCCCCATTTTTAATATTTCTTATGTGTTCTTTGGTTCTAATTTGTAGGTTTCTTTTTGTTTTCCTATATATATCTTTTCACAACCCATACATTTAATTTGATATATTCATGATGTTTTATTTCTATCAGTTTTTTTCATTTTTGTTGGTTTTTATTAGTTTATTTAAACTGTGGTTATTTTTCGGTGCTAATTTAATATTAACCTTCTCAAATATCTTTTGGAATTTATTATGTGAATTTCCTGTATTTTTCCATATAAAAGAGCTATTTGTAAAAAATCTTTATTCACAAGAACAAAAACAGAGTTATGAATTTCAAAATACTGAAGGAACATGACTTCGCTTGGAGGTTCTTTGGCCAACCACAGGAGAGAGCTGACATCAACATCCAGGGTTTACAACATAAATCCAACCAGTCTGGGCAAGATTCTGAAGATGATTGGGATCCAATTGAAACATGTTCAAGAACAAATCAACATTAATACTGAGGTAAGATAAACAGACTCAAAATAATATAATTAAAAGAACCTCAAAATATTACTTCCTAAAATAAAACATTAATTAGATTATAAGCCTAATTATGTAATAAAATATTCTAGTAGTTGGATAATGGATGATAAGCTGTTGGTATTATGCTATTGTCAAAACAAAGTCATACAATTAAAAAATATCAATGATGGAAGAGAAAATAATTTGGTAATTTATTTATGAATTAAATTAATGTTTTTATTACCTCACCTCATATCCTTTTTCTTCTAGACTGCAGTTTCGGAGCTTATCCCCATCATCAGTAACCTCTAGTCGACCGTTGTTATGTCTTTCTAGGCAGTTTTCTTCTTTCTTCTATCGATGGCCTATAAACCACCGATAGAAGAAACAAAGAAAACCACCAAGAAACGACATAACAACGGTCAACTAGAGGCTACTGATGATGGAGATAAGCTCCGAAACTGCAGTCTAGAAGAAAAGAGGATACAAGGTGAGGTAATAAAAACATTAATTTAATTCTTAAATTAAACCTCATAGTGTTCTTTCCCTGTGAAAGTTAAATATTTATTTATATTTGAGTTGTGAATTTTGACTCAACTCATATTTCTTGATTTTTATGTAGACCTAGATTTCGTCGCTAACTTTGCGACATTCTCGATGCCACACAACTGCCATCTTGCGGTTGTCCCTCCTGCAAATTGGATTCTGCACCCTCTGTTGGCTGATCGATGAACTTTCAAATCAAATTTTCTTTCTTTCCTTTACACCAGGAATTTCGAAATTCATGGTTTTCATTTTTATTCTTGCATATGTAAATTTTCTCCCAAATTGTGAGTTCCTTAGATTTTTCTAACTCTTTAAGTAATTTACCTTAGTTTCAATTCAATAATTTCATGCACATGCATGGTCAGAAAAACATAGAATTGTAACTAAGGCAAAATTACTTAAACAGTTAGAAAAATCTAAGGAACTCACAATTTGGGAGAAAATTTACATATGCCAGAATAAAAAGAAAACCATAAATTTCGAAATTCCCAGTGAAAAGAAAAAAAAAATGATTTGGAAGTTCATCAGTCAGCCAACAGAGGGCACATCAATTTGCAGGAGAGACAACCACAAGATGGCAGTTGTGTGGCACCGAGAATGTCCTAAAGTTAGCAACGAAACCTAGCTCTGCTTAAAAAATCAAGAAATATGAGGTGAGTCAAAATTCACAACTCAAATATAATTAAAATAAACCTCATAGTGTTATTTCCTACATATATTATATTTATTAAGGTATATTTATGTTTAAGGTTAAGCATGTACACAATTATAAAAACTTGTGACTAATAAAAATGTAATTGAGAATCTGACAAGGGAATGGGAAAATGGGATCATCTTTAAACTGTAACAGTGCATTTTTTGTGTGTATTGAAACAAACACTCATATGGATTATTTCGATGTTATACTTTAAATGAACATTTTCCAGAATTGGACATAGTTTTATTTTAGAAAGAAAAATTAACGTTCAGACTGGGATTCGAACCCTGGATCTCTGATTCTGCACGTCAGTATGATACTGATTACACCATCTGAACTCCAATACAAACATCAACAATTCTTTCCACTTATACAACTCTCTTTCGTCAGAAGGCCAGTAGCCATCGCTACCAACAAAGAGAGTTGATGGTGTAATTGGTATCATGCTGACGAACAGACTCAGAGATCTGGGGTTCAAATCCCAGTCGTGGCGTTAATATTTTTTATGCAGGACTGTTTCTGTTATTTACACAGGTATCCTCAACCAAAATATACATTTTTTTTCTTCCACACTTCCCGATCTTGTGTGTCTGCTTCTGTCATATTTCTCTTCTTCATGTCGTCTTGAATTTCCTTTATCCACATTGGCTTTGGTCTACCATGTTTCCCTTTTCCAGGAGGTATCCATTTAAATACTTCTTTGTTTGTTTCTGTGTCCCTTCTTCCCATTATATGTCCATACCATCTTAGTTGGATTTCTTCAATCTCTTGTACAATATCCTTTTCTACATTCATAATTGGGGCATTCCATAGCGTAGTGGTTAAGGCACTGTGCTACAAGCCGGAAGGTCGAGGGTTCGAGACCCGTGGGGTCAGGATTTTTAAACTGACCCAAACCTTCTGGTAGCACTATGGCCCTGGGATCGACTCAGCCTCTAATGGAAATGAGTACCAGATGCTTGTTCTGGGGGTAAAGGCGACCGTCATGCAGGGCTGACAACCCGGCTGATATCAAGTGCCGAATGTCCAGAAAAATGGGACCGTTAACCTCCTACTACCCCAAAGGTCTCCTGAGGCCTGTATTGGGATCACTTTACTTTATTTACATTCATAATTTCTCTTATTGTATTATTTTTTATTTTGTTTAATTTTGATATTCTTGCCGATCTTCTCAAAAAGTCCATTTCTGTGACTAATAATTTATATCTGTGTTTTTGCTTCAACATCCAAATTTCTGCACCATATAATAAAATACTCTTCACAATTGTGTTATATATTAATAATTTAGTCCTTTTGATTATATGCTTACTCTATAAAATAGAATTTAATATCCCAATAACTTTTTTGTCTCTATTGTTCTTTTTTCAATGTCTAATTCAGATGATCCATCTTTTTAAAATACTTCATAAACCCAAATACTTAATATATTCCACTGTTTTAATTTTTGTTCCATTTATTTCTAATTCCTCGGAAAGGTCTGTGTGCATATATTCTGTTTTATTATAATTAATTGTTAAACCCCATCTTAAGTATTCTTCCTCTAGTTTCCTACCCATATAGTTAATTTTTCTTTCCAAAATAAAACTATGACCAATTCTGAAAAATGTTAATTTAAAATATGAAGCTTTACTGCTTAAAAGTAATGTATAAATTCTCAATAAAAATACTTTGAATAGAAGTCATCAGATGGCATTTGTTGGTAGCGACAGTTATTTGCCTTCTGATGAAAGAGAGTTGTATTAGTGAAAAGAATTGTTGATGTTCATATCGGAGTTTGGATGGTGTAATCGGTATCATACTGACGTGCAGAGTCAGAGATCCAGGGTTTGAATCCCAGTTCGAGCATTAATTTTTCTATTGTTTATTTTTTATTATTTCACTCACCTCATACTTCATAATTCATAGCAGACCCTGGGTTTCTTCACATAATTTGTGACATTGTCAATGCTGCGTCACGTTCACAACTGACGTCCAACGGCCTTCTATCCTGCAGACTGACCTCCGCGCCATCTGGTGGCCGACCGAAGAATTTCCAAATCAGTCCTCTTTCTTTATAACCGGGTATTTCAAAATTCATAGTTGTATTTTCATTCTTGCATATATAATTTTTTTCCCAAATTGTGAGTTCCTTCGGTTTTTCCAATTGTTTAAGTAATTTTGTTTTGGTTTCTATTCTATGTTTTTCTGACCAGGCATGTGCAGCTATTGCAGATTTTTCGGTTTCTCCATTTTTAACATTTCTGAGGTGTTCTTTTAATCTTGTATTTAGATTCCTTTTTGTTTTTCCTATGTATATCTTTTCACAATCTTTACAATTAATTTGATAAATTCCCGATTTTTTTGCAGTCTTCAATCTTTTCATTTTTGTTGGTTTTTATTAAATTACCTAAGCTGTAATCATTTTTCGGTGCTAATTTAATGTTGAATTTGTTGAAAATTTTTTGAAACTTGTCAAATACGAAAGGATGGTATGTGAACTTCTTGAATTTTTTGCCTTTATTTTTATCTGTCTGAAGAGTACTTTCATTGATGACTTTTTGTTCTTCAGACAGATAAAAATATAGGCAAAAAATTCAAGAAGTTCACATACCATCCTTTCGTATTTGACAAGTTTCAAAAAATTTTCAACAAATTCAACATTAAATTAGCACCGAAAAATGATTACAGCTTAGGTAATTTAATAAAAACCAACAAAAATGAAAAGATTGAAGACTGCAAAAAATCGGGAATTTATCAAATTAATTGTAAAGATTGTGAAAAGATATACATAGGAAAAACAAAAAGGAATCTAAATACAAGATTAAAAGAACACCTCAGAAATGTTAAAAATGGAGAAACCGAAAAATCTGCAATAGCTGCACATGCCTGGTCAGAAAAACATAGAATAGAAACCAAAACAAAATTACTTAAACAATTGGAAAAACCGAAGGAACTCACAATTTGGGAAAAAAATTATATATGCAAGAATGAAAATACAACTATGAATTTTGAAATACCCGGTTATAAAGAAAGAGGACTGATTTGGAAATTCTTCGGTCGGCCACCAGATGGCACGGAGGTCAGTCTGCAGGATAGAAGGCCGTTGGACGTCAGTTGTGAACGTGACGCAGCATTGACAATGTCACAAATTATGTGAAGAAACCCAGGGTCTGCTATGAATTATGAAGTATGAGGTGAGTGAAATAATAAAAAATAAACAATATTAAAGAACCTCATAGTGTTATTTCCTATCTACATAACTTAATTAATTTTTCTTTCTAAAATAAAACTCATATGGAGTGTTTAAGGACACAAGTTGTGGGGCTTCAAGGTTTGAAAAATTATTTTTTGCGCGATAGTGCATTCAATCGTACTTACAGCAATGACGACCATGATTGAAAGTTCAACTTCCTACATTTTGGGGTTGCCAACCTAAATAACTATACTGTACAATTACATATTACCAACCCCATGCGGGAAGTAAAACCATTGTCCTTTATGTATACTACGTACAATGTATATACAAAAATATATCCAAAAGGTAGTGTTAATATACATTATACGAAACAAATCACTGTATTTTAAATGAACTGAATTTTATTTGAAACAATATAAAACAATAAATTCATACTTGCTACCATTTTATGGCTGATGGAGTCATGGCTGCTGTAGTATCAACTAATAAACATTGGCCACACAGTTAATGTTTTTTATAATGAATGCAAATATTTCCAACAAAGATGTTATTATTTTACTATTATTTATTTTTTTGAAAACACCATCGTGCAAAAAATAATGTACAATGCATGTTTGTGAAGTGTTTTACAGAATCTCAGATATTAAAAACCGAGCAATAGTGAGATTTTTAATCATATCGTCACTTCTGTAAAAACCACTTCCCAACCTAGCATCATAATATACAATTACAACCATCTGATATTTATGTATCCAGGCTAGGTGTCATTATGAATGCTCAGGCCAGGCATGTTCACTAGTTGCAGAACATATCACATTCAATTTGAGTGCACTTTGGTAAGCACAAAATGTTGATTTCTAAGACTTTTCAATCTTACTTACTTAATCACTGGCACTATCAAACCCATAGGTTCATGGCCATGCAGACATAAGCTCTCCATACATCCCTATCCTGAGCTAATTCTTTTCAATCATTCCCTGTATAATCCACTTCCCTCAAATCATAGTTAATGTTGTTCTCCCCACCTCATTCTCAGTCTACCAACTGATCGTTTTCCCTCTGGTTTTCCTACAAGAAGCTTCCATGCACGTCTTTCATTCCCCATATGTGCCACATGTCCTGCCCATCGTTGTCTACGAGACTTAAACACAGTTCACAAAATGTGAAAAAATTAGTGGCATACTTCCTTTGCAATTTGGTTTGAAGTTAGCAGTTAGTAAGTAATTTTTTGATGTGATAGTGTGTGCTGCATAGTCTAGTGTAATTTGTATGTAAACTGTGCAGAATGCAGCACACATTCCATTAGTAAAATCTAGCTGTTTGTGGTATGTTCCTTCTTTTTGTATTGTAAGCCTATGTTTTCCCTTTACAGAGATTTAGGCGCTCTCCCCTACAGGGAAGAATTTGAACCATACTAATTTAGTTACACTTGTTTTCGTATAGATGTCATTTTGAGTGGAACATGGTCAGCGTTCTGCCTCATACTGACATCCAGAAAACCAAGGTAGTACTAGGACGGGAAAATTCGGTAAATTTTGCTTAGAGGCCTTTTCATTCAGGCTTAAGGAATTTTCACGAGCCTGAAAATCTTCAGACTCGGGACCCATGGGTTTAAAGTCCCTCCCGGAGGACTTGCTCCTTGGGTTTTTCCGTCCTAAAAAAAACCCATCGACCCCGGCCGGGTTTGAACCTGCAACCCTCGGGACCAGAGGCAAGGAGCATAACCACTAGTCCACTGCAGCCGACGGTATGTTTCTTTACAGTGTATTTCAAGTGGAGTGAACTGGATAAATTTATAAATTCAACTATTATAGGAAATATCACTAACAAACTATACCCGAGCCGTCATATCTCCAGCTCTGAAGTTTAGGTTATATGAGGGGAAGGGAGAATTCGCCCTCTACTTCCAATAAGGATATGGTTGTGTGGGAGTAGATGTCTGCCACAACCAATCACTGCTCTTGATGCAGCTATAGCGTGCTAGTAAGGTTTGAAATTGCTGAGATGTTGTCAGCTATATGTCTGCTAACCGCATACATAAAGCGGCCATTCCCACTGAATATCCATATTGGCAACACTGTCGTGAAAACATCAAGGCCGGAGAATCAGTGACTGCAGTATAACTCACTGGCACTTTCAAACCCGTAGGTTCATGACCGCGCAGACCTAAGCTCTCCATACATCCCTATCCTGTGCTAATGTTTTCCAATCATTCCCTGTATAATCCACTTCCCTCAAATCATAATTAATGTTATTCTCCCATCTCACTCTTGGTCTACCAACTGGGCATTTTCCTTCTGGTTTTCCTACAAGAAGCTTCCATGCACGTCTTTCATTACCCATTCATGCCACATGTCCTGCCCATCGCAGTCTATGAGACTTAACTGTTCTTATTATATCTGGCTTCCTGTAAAGACCATGTAGTTCACTGTTCACTGTATGAAGATTTCTCCATTCACCTGTCTGTTCATCTCTCTTTGGTCTCTCTTATTCTCAAAAACTCGTAATCTCCTTTCCTCCCTTAAAGTAAGAGTTCATGTTTTGCATCCATATAATATAACTGAGGAATAACAGTTTTATATTAAGTTATGTAGATAGGAAATAACACTATGAGGTTTTTTAATATTGTTTATTTTTTATTATTTCACTCACCTCATACTTCATAATTCATAGCAGACCCTGGGTTTCTTCACATCTTTTGTGACATTCTCAATGCTGCGTCAGTCGTGACCATGACGCAGCATTGAGAATGTCACAAAAGATGTGAAGAAACCCAGGGTCTGCTATGAATTATAAGGTGAGTGAAATAATAAAAAATAAACAACAGTTTTATATATTTTCAGTTTAATGTTTTTTTGAAAGGAGTTGGGACATCAAGAGTCTCTGTAATGCATAATAGCATGCATTTCCAGAATTGAGCCTATGTTTAATTTCTATCTGTGATTATTGTTCCTAGGTATTTGAATTCAGCCATTACCTCAAAATTTCCCTCATTTGTCATTAGCTGTCCATTTCCATTATATAATGTATTTCTATGTGTGACCATATATTTAGTGTTATTGATATTTAATTCCAGTCCCAGTTTCTTAGTGTTACTAGTGAGAGAGTGAGAGAGTGAGTGCGAGTGTGCATCTGTGTGTGTGTGTGTGTTGGCCTTTAGTACCTCTTCACCATCGCCAGGAAATATCACTATGAGGTTTAATTTAAAATACAATTCTTTACACCTCATCATATCCTGTCTTCTCTTTAGACCAGTTTCGTAACCTTAGCAGTTACATCTTCAGTAGCATTGCTTCTTACTCCATCTGTTGGTGGACTGCAATCAAATCAACTTCCCAGGAGTTTCAAAATTCATTAATTTTTATTTTTTAGTTTTTTGAATGTGGATTTTTTCCCAAGCAGTGAACTCTTTAGGTATTTCTATTTGTTTTATGAACTAGCCTTTCTTTCAATTTGATATTTTTCTGACCATGCATGAGCAGCTATTGCTGATTTATCCAATTCCCCATTTTTTTAAAGCAACAACTGTTGAATATTCAATCTATAAATTTTAACATGGAAACTGAAATAAATAGACAAATTCCATTTTTAGGTCTAAATTTAACAAGAAATTAAGAAAACAATATAGAATTGGAATATACGGAAAGAAGATAAACAAGATAATTATATTAAGGCTTTCAGAATTTAATCTTTTGCTCACAAAGAAGCAGTATTCAATAGTTTGACATATAGATTAGTGAATATTCCCATAAACAAGAAAAATATGAAAAAAAATAATAATCAATGTAGCAAAAGTAAATAGGTACAAAAAAAACATGGCACACAGGAAAACAAATAAGTTCTAAAGACAAAAATTACTCATCTAAAGTGCACTTCTAAATGAAAAATCAGAAAATATAAAATTCAAGAATTTCATCAACCATCCATTGAAGCACCACAAATTAAAAAAAAAATATTTAAAAAGGTCAACATAAGATTGGTGCCTAGATATTAATATAGCAGCAACAAGACAATTAAAACCAACAAAAATTACAAAATTGAAGAAGAAAACAATTTACATATGGAAAACAAAAATAAATTTGAAAACCAGAGTGAAGGAACACTTTAGGAATATCAAAAATGGGGTATAAGACTTGAAAGCATAATAATAGTCCCTTCGATTGGTTGCTGGCCAAAGGAAGGCAAGACCAGTGATGGGGCTGCCATCTTATAGCATCTGGTCAGGCTTTTTGGAGAAGAAAAGAAAATAAAGGAAAGAAGAAATGGAAGAAAGGGAAGACTCCCTAGCCCTCGGATGCCCTATTAGTATCGGGGTCGAAAAAAAACAAGAGTTAACCAAGAGAGGTTAGATAGTAAAGTTAAAAGAGTCTGGTATAAGTAAGTGGAAGAAATACCAGATCGGTTAAAGATAAAAGTCCTATGAAACACTGGAGGGAAAATTGTCTATAGGATCGTAACAGGCCTTGGCCTAATACTTGGAAGAAAGAAGAAGAAGAAGAAGAAGAAAAATGGGGTATTGGAAAAATCAGCAGTAGCTGCTCATGCATGGTCAGAAAAACAACAAATTGTAAGAAAGACTAGTTATAGTTAATTTAAAGCTAAGCAAGAGAAGACTTAAAGCACTTTTACATGCCATAAATCTACAAGGGACTTGTGAACTTAACTTTTAAAAGAAACCATATTCAAGATTTTTATGTCCCAAAAAATACACTTAATCTGGCTGAGTTTTTAAAAAGTCAAACATTTTGCCCACAATAAAAAATTTAGTGGTATTATATCAGTTCAAGATTTGCTGACCAAGATAAGGCCTAATCTTTGTCAATTCAATAGATATGGTATATGTAAATGAGAAAACTGTAAATGGCAATTGTACATAGAATAAGAATGAGTTGTATATTTTGACTCACCTCATATTTCTTCGGGGCACGCCGTAGCGTAGTGGTTAAGGCACTGAGCTACAAGTCGGAGGGTCGAGGGTTCAAGTCCCGTTGGGGTCAGAATTTTTAAACTGACCCAAACCCTCTGGCGGCACTATGACCCTGTGGTCGACTCAGCCTCTAATGGAAATGAGTACCAGACACTTGTTCTGGGGGTAAAGGCGGCCATCACGCAGGACTAACAACCCGGCTGACATAAAGTGCCGATTGTCTAGAAAAAGTGGGAGTCTTAACCTCTTACTACCCCAAGGGCCTCCGGGCCTGTTGTGGGATCACTTTACTTACATATTTCTTCATTTTTATGCAGACTAGTTTCGTCGCTTCTGTGCAACATTCTCAATGCATTACAACTGTTGCCTTGTGGTTGTCCTGCTCCCTGATTTTCTGCTGATTGAAGACAGCAACAAAGCAGGGATTTATCAAATTGATTGTGAAGATTGTGAAAAAATATACATAGGAAAGGAATTTAAATACAAGATCAAAAGAACACCTTAGAAATGTTAAAAATGGGGAAATAGAAAAATCTGCAACAGCTGCACATGCATGGTCAGAAAAACACAGAATTGAAACTAAGACAAAATTACTGAAACAGTTAGAAAAATCTAAGGAATTCGCAATTTGAGAGAAAATTTACATCTGCAAGAATAAAAAGAAAACCATGAATTTTGAAATTCCCGGTGAAAGAGGAAAAAAATTGTATTTGGAAGTTCATCGGTCAACCAGCAGAGGGAGCAGAAATCAACTTGAAGGAAGGACAACTGCAAAGCAACAGTTGTAATGCATCAAGAATGTTGCACAGAAGCGATGAAACTAGTCTGCATAAAAATGATGAAATATGAGGCGAGTCAAAATATACAACTCAATAATATTTAAAAGGAACCTCATAGTGTTATTTCCTATATATATTTAATAGAATTAGAATCCTAAACAACTTATCAATGTCTAATATAAACACAATCAAAATATAAGGTTCCGACACACAAAAATGTCCCGTGCCGTAGCCAAGTGATTAAGGCAAGAAGCCTTGGCGCAGAGCTACAGGTCTTGCGCTGGTTCAAGTCCCGATGGGGGAAGAAATTTTTCTCATGGAATTTCGGCCAGTATGGGACCGGTGCCCACCCAGCATTGTGAGGCAATTGGGTAGCTACAATAAGTAGCGACTCCAGGTTGAGAAGACCAGCTATAAAGGCTGGGGGACCCGACATGCTGACCATATGTCACCCCTACACTGGCTTATGATCGTCTACCTCTGTGATTAACTCAGGTGGACGTAAGGTCAGCAGCCGGCTGGTAGGCCTAGGGCCTTCAAGGCCTGTCGTGCTTGGAGGAGACACAAAAATTGTGCCTTCAGATCTTCTAAATAAACTATGAAAGTGTTAAAAAAACACTGAACTGGTATAATATATTACTAGGAATCCCAATTAATTATATGACAATTGGAGAGTGGATGTATTCACTTCAGCAGTACATACACTAAAATTGCACAAGACACAAACATTACATTACATTAAGCGCTCCACATTTTTTAACTCTCCCTGTTGGAGAGAGTTGGGTGCTTCCTATTGGGGCCCCAAATAAAAATGTCAGATTCATAACATTCAATATATTCATGTAGCCTGGATAAAAAAACCTTTAGTTTGTAATGTATTTTTTTAATTGCCTTATTTCCTCTGTTTACCCAGATGAGATAATGAGTTGAATTTCCATTAATAAAACATTGTTCATAATTTTAAAAGAATGTATAAAAATATAGAAGTGTTGATGTTTTTATTATTAATTTAACACTTCTCACTGAAGGATAAATTATATTTGAAAAGAAAAATTATACGCTCAGACCGGGGCTTTCTAGGCCAATGCTCTATTACTGAGCTACCTGAGAAACTCCAATCTAAATGCAAATTTTTCTCTTATACACTGTTGATTTCCGATCACTGTTAATTAAAATATATAGAAGTGTTATTTGAACAAGATGTGAAATAAGATAAATTTCCTAATTGAAAATAATTGTGTAAGGGTAAAATTTATTTAAGGATCAGCAATAAAAATACTTTTTACCTTTCAGCAAACAAAGTGAGAATTAAATCTAATAATAAATTTATTCAATCAATGAATGAGTCACTTCATATCTTACCTCATAGTTTATGTTTCTTAAACACGGGAACTACAGTTTTCAAGAGAACATCTCTCTCATTTTCGGATTTTCGTTGGAATCTGCATCTATAACATTGCCATCTGGTGTTGATTTGATGAACTTTGAGATCAGGTCCTGTTCATCGAAAATTTTGAAATTCATCATCATCATCATCATCATCATAGCACATTCACGAATTTAGGCCATTAGTTGACCTGTTTTGACCTCAAGAGAAACACCATCCAGAAGTCTTTTCAGTGGATGTCCTAGCCTTCTTCTTCCTGCGGGTTGATATCTTAACATTTATATTTAATTATTGTTTGGGTATCCTGTGATCTTCCATTCGATGAACATGTTGCATCCATTAAATTTCGAAATTCATGGATCTTAATTTGTTCATCTGTATATATATCTTCTCCCAAACTGTCAATTCTAAAGGTTTTTCCAAATTTTTTAGAAGTTTGGCCTCTTTTTTCAATTTTATGACTCTTCATTAAACTATGTGCTGCAATAGATGATTTTTCAATTTCACCATTTTCAATATTTCTAAAGTGTTCCCTTGTGCGAGTGTCCAAATTCTTTTTTGTTTTTCTTATGTAAACTTTATTGCAGTCTTTACAACTAATTTGATAAATCTCAGATTTTTTACTATCAGGGATGTTCAATTTCTTATTGGTTATTAATAGAATCATATTTGAAGAGGAAAATTATACGCTCAGACCAAGACTTGAACTTGGGACCCTTGGTTCTCTAGACCAGGTGCTCTACCACCTGAGCAAGTACTGATCTAAACGCGTTAGATCGGTACTTGCTCAGGTAGCTCAGGTGGTATAGCACTTGGTCTAAAGAACCAAGGGTCCCAGGTTCAAGTCGCATTTAGATTGGTACTAGCTCAGGTAGCTCAGGTGGAAGAGCACTTGGTCTACAGAACTAAGGGTCCCAGGTTCAAGTCCCAGTCTGAGCGTATAATTTTTGTCTTCAAATATGATTTATCCATCATTGAGATTAATATTAAAAACATATTAATAGAATGATAATAATAGGGATGTCCTCTTGAAAACTGCAGTTCCCATGACTAAGAAAAGAAACTATGAGGTAAGATAAATAATAGTTTTAAAAAACTAAAAGAACACGCTTTATTAGAAAACTAAAAAATGAAAAATAATTTTAATTTCCAATACGCTTGGGATAAAATAAAGTGGTCAACAAAAAAATCATCTCCAACACATATAGAATAAAATTAGAGTTATCAACAAAAAGAAAATAATTTTACCATCAAAAGCGCGGAGTGCTCTATATCAATTAATATATTTGATAATAAACAGATATTGGTAAAAGTAAGCTCTCTAAGAAGAAAATGTAAAAATCATAAAAAGTACCCCACGCTTTTGATGGAAAAATTATTTTATTTTTGTCGATAACTCTAGTTTTATTCTATATGTGTTGGAGATGATTTTTTTGTTGACCACTTTAATTTTATCCCAAGCGTATTGGAAATTAAAATTATTTTTCATTTTTTAGTTTTCTAATAAAACGTGTTCTTTTAGTTTTTAAAACTATTATTTATTTTTTTATTTTTTAGTTTTAATATTCTACAGAATAAGATAAAATGTAAATATCTTTAAATTCGATACTATTGTAGTATGAGCTAAAATTAATACTCTTCTATAAAAAAAAACCCTCCCAGCTGGATTTGAACCAGCGACGTATGGATTACTGATATTACATACCACTAAGAGTTCACTGCTCTACCAACTGAGCTCTTACAACGATTGACTAAAAAGTCGACAAGTCCGCAACCTATTATACCAGTTTTCATTTTTTCGATTTTCGGATGATTCTGGCCATGATTTTAGAAACAAAATATGAAATTATTGTATTGTCACGGGTCCTCTACACGTATACAAAGTTTCAAGTCGATCCAATGTTTCTAAGTGGGTGAAAATCGTGTTGAAAGATTCCGTTACATTGATACAAAAACACTTTTTTTTTATTTTCTGATGATTATGGCCAGGATTTTAGAAAATAAATATGAAATTATTGTATTGTCACGGGTCCTCTACAAGTATATAAAGTTTCAAGTCGATCCAATGTTTCTAAGTGGGTGAAAATCGCGTTGAAAGATTCCGTTACATTGATAGAAAAACACTTTTTTTTTATTTTCTGATGATTATGGCCAGGATGTTAGAAAATAAATATGAAATTATTGTACTGTCACGGGTCCTCTACAAGTATACAAAGTTTCAAGTCGATCCGATGATTTTAAGTGGGTGAAAATCGCGTTGAAAGATTCTGTTACATAGATAGATAGATACAGGTCAAGCTAATATAAAGCGTGTAATAAGAAGTAACTCATTCATTCATTGAATTAAGAATCTCATAATGTTACTTCCCATGAATAAATTCATTATCTTTCAAAATGGATTCATCATCGTGAATTAAACAATGCTTTCTATTAAAGTAGAAGGATGAAGAATGATTGGAAATGAAGAGGAAAAGTGATTAACAGAGATCCCACAGATTTGAGTAAGGCAAAAAAAGGAAGAAAATAAATGTTTATTGATTCATATAACCTTTATTAAACTGTACTGAAAGAGTACATAATTTAATTGTAACTTGTTACAATATGTATGTATTGAAAATATAAATAATATTCCTTATTATTACTGACAAAGGACTAATTGGCAGTTGACTAAACTTTAATATATTTAAAGATTCAACTATTTAAACAACTAAATCTACCTCATGTTCATTTTTTAACATTCCTAAAAACAATAAACACACTCAAGATTGCTTTCTAATATTAACATCACAGTACTTTAGGTAAAGCTCTAAACAAATAAAAATATCAATGAAAAAAAAACTATAATTAACTAATCTTTATTAAATGGTTTAACATTAAATTATTTTGAGATAATTGTAACATAGCACAATTCAAACATGGCAAGGCTGAGAGAATAAGTGTTTCAATATTTTCATTTTGATTTATAATTAATCTATTATTTATGACAATTTTTATACAATGTTTTCCTTTTAAATATTCCATGAAAGCTCAATAAATATAATATATATTTGTTTAGAGTTGTATTAAAACCTTTACAATCAATGTTATTTATTGACAACACAGTTTAAGCCTCAACTCAAATGGGATCTTGTTTTTATAGGCAACCAACTTCAATAGTTAATTGAAATTATGGAAGGATATAGGAAGCCAAGTAAATGGTAAATGTGAAGTGAGAAGTGGATAAACGAAATAAGGTAACGAAAACTAAAGATTTTACAAGATGAATTAAAAATGGGAAGAAAAATATGAACAAAATATAAATGAATAATCAGGAGGGTTTATTTTAAAGGGCATGGAGAGAAGTGAACCTAGTAGAAAATTTTAAGGCATTAAATTAATATTTAATCAAACAAATTTTATGACACTACTTCTTGTAAGTCCTTGTTTCTCTCAACAAGACTGCTTAGGTGCTCTGCCCCTAAAGGGGAGAAATTCAACCATACTAATTTAGTTACAGTTGTTTTTGGATAGATGTCATTAAATGACCCAGGGACAGCGTTCTGCCTCATACTGACAACTAAGAAACCAAGGAAGACTAGGATGAGAAAATTTGGAAATTTTGCTTAGATGCCTTTTTATTCAGGCTTAAGGATCTTTTACAAGCCTGAAAATCTCCAGACTCGGGACCCATGGCTTAAAGTCCCTCCTAGAGGACTTGCTCATTGGATTTTTCCATCCTAAAAAAAACCAATCGACCCTGGCTGGGTTTGAACCCATGACCCTTGGGACCAGAGGCAAGGAGCATAATACTAGTCCATCGCAGCTGTTTTTTTTTTCACTGTCACAATTTAATTTTAGATTAGTTAAATCAATTTTTTACTATGTATATAATAAGACAAGTAAGATCTGACTAGAAAGCTCACCAATATAACAGATAAGATGGAAAAATGTGATAGCATCAGGTCGTTTTACTAAGAGTTAATATGTCTGCACCAAAGCAATTTTCTCTTGCAAATCTGTCCAGTTTTCCAAGTAATTCTGTAGTATTATTTTAATTATCTTTTTAGATTAACCTAAATTGTTTGATTTCAAGTATAATTGATTATAAGTAGTTTTAAGGAGTATTCTCTCATGGCATGGCATTATTGTAACCCATTTCTAAGATTGGGGTACCTGGAAGGCAGAGACGCTGCCCCGATGATATATACTAAGTGGTGATGATGTGCCAGGAGAAGCCTTAATCCTAAACTTAATGAATATGTAATGATGGCCAGTTGATGTTTAGGGACCATTTAGCTTTTTTTCATTTATTAACCCATACTATATTTAAGGCATTACTTTTTATGTGTGCGGCCTTAAAGTATCCTGATATTTGTCTTACAGGTGAGGAAAGTCCTGACCAGGGATCGAACCCAGGCCTGCTGCATGACAAGGCAGCACACTACCTCAAAACCACAGCAAATTTCTGTAGTAGTATTATATTTAATGATGATATTTAACAACTCCAATCATTAGGGCCCCAATTGAATAGTAGGCATGAAAGGGCTGATAAATTTGGTTTAGAACTTCTTTTTTCAGACTTCGCATTCTTTTATGCACTGTAAATACATGACACAGGTTTACTTCCCTTTTGAAGGTAGCCATGTTCAGGATTTTTATGCCCTTAAAAAATGCTGACATACTGCAATGGCAAAAAAAGCAACTAAGACATTACATGGAATAATTTTGAACAAAAATATTACAAAGGAAACTAAAATGAAAATTTATAAGAGCATAAAACAGAATATTTTCTCAAACGGAAGTGAAACTTGGTCTTTGACGGAATTACAAAAGAATAAAATTAGAACAGTGGAATTTGACTATCTTAGGAAAAGCCTCCAAAAAACAAGACAGGATAAAATAAGAAATGAATTTCTTTGGAGAGAAATGAATGTCACCACATCTGTTGTTAAGAGGATTGAAAATCAAACTCTTAAATGGTATGGAAGATGAAAGATGGCCACCCCCTGGAAGAAATAAATGTGGCAGACCAAGATGGAAATAGAAAACTTATGTCAGAACTATAATGGATGATAGGAATTTGGAAGAAGGAGATTGGAATGATAGAAATAAATGGAAACTGAAGACAGCAAGCCCAAGAGTGGAGGAAAGCCGAAGAAGAAGAAGAAGAAAAATATGCTGACCCCAGCCAGGTTTGAATCTGAAAATCTCGAAACCAGAGCAAGTATGGCAACCATTAGTCCACCGAGACTTTGAGAAAAAATCAGGATGTAAATTTGCAGACAGAACAGAACAATTAGTAACAAACATCAAAATTTAAATCATAACTCAAATTAAACAGTTTAGGAAAACTGATAACATACTTAACGGGCATAGCTGCTACAGAAAATTATTCTCCTTCACATCAGATTGCTAGTACAACACTCGTTAATTCCTCAAGTATTGCAGATTAATGTATCCTATATCAAAGTTGCATACAATTAAATAGTTTACTTTTTCCAGCAAGGAATAGGACAAGGAGACTCATTAAGTCCCATTTTGTTCACACTAATAATGGATAAAATTATTAAGGGACTAAAAGTTGATGTTAGAAAAAGGGATTAAAATAGGCAACAAAGAGCTGAAGATAATAAATTATACTGATGACACAGTTGTAATTGCACAAAGTGAAGATGATTTACAAATGCTATTGCACAAATTTAGAATCATTGCAACAAAATATAACATGAAAATGCCAATAAACAAAACCAAATCAATGGCAATATCCAAGGACCCACACCGTGTTAAATTAGAAATAGAAGGGAAAAGTATAGAACAGGTCATGAAGATCAAATATTTAGGAATAGAAATTAATAACAGCAACAGAATTACAGATGAAATCCTCCATCAATCAAATAATGCATACAAAATATTGGGATGTTTAAACAATACTGTTTGGAAAAATAAAAATTTAAGAATAGATACAAAAGTAAGAATTTACAAATCTGTCATAAGACCAGTTTTAACATATGGTTGCAAATGCTGAACAGAAACTCAAAAAACAAAACAAATTAATGAAACAACCAAAATGAAAGTTTTAAGGAAAATCGCTCTCAAAAAAATACAAAACAAATTAATGAAACAACCGAAATGAAAAGTTTTAAGGAAAATCACTGATAGAGAAAATTTGCAGCTCTGTTATTAGAGAAGAATGTGAAATTGAACCTATAAACCTCTGGATAAATGATAGAAGACTAAACTGGAATGATCACATAGATAAAATGAAGAACAGTAGATTAGTGAAGAAAATACGTGACTGGACACCTCAGCAGAAAAGGCCATTAGGAAGATCACAATTACAATGGAAGGACGTCACCATACCCCGGACCTGAAGTGAATGAACACACAACAAGCTGCCTGCTTTCATGCATAGAGGAAGAAGAATAAGAAGAAGAAAGAAGACTTTTTTTCATATTTCATAGCAATGCCTCCAATATTTAATTTTAGGAAGTTATATTTTGAGGTTATTTTAATTATATTATTATTTTTAGTCTGGTGGACATCTTACCTCAATACTAATGTTGATTTGTTCTTGAACATGTTTCAAAACAATTCTGTTTTATCGTCAGCTTTTCCAGACAGAATTGTTTTGAAACATGTTCAAGAACAAATCAACATTAGTATTGAGATAAGATGTCCAGACTAAAAATAATAAATAATCAATTGAGTTGGTGTTTACTTGATGAAAATTCATATTTGTTAATTAAATAAAAATAAAACGTAGTTTTATTTGATTTTCATATTTATTATATAATTCAGTGACAGCTGTTACGGTACACTGTACCTTCTTCAGACATGTTAACAAATTATGAATTGTGTTCCAACTGATGTAAGCAACAATACAACAATATTTATTTAAATTTTTTAATTTAACAAAGGGGATCCATTCAAATCAAGTTGAGAATTTAACAGTTTTTTACTACTTTTAAATTTATTAATTTCTACAGCCTTATTATAAATATGTAAAATTTCAAAATTTGGATCGAAACAATGATTAAATTGGAATAGGTGGTTAGCATATTTTGAATTTTCTAAATTTCTGTTATATGCTCTCATGTGTTCCTTTATCCGAGAGATAAAAGGTCTACCAGTTTGTCCTATATAGACATTGTCACATGTGCCACACTTCAATTTATATACACCTGATAATTTGTTTTCTTTTTTTTTTATCAGGTGTATAGAAATTGAAGTGTGGCACATGTGACAATGTCTATATAGGACAAACTGGTAGACCTTTTATCTCTCGGATAAAGGAACACATGAGAGCATATAACAGAAATTTAGATAATTCAAAATATGCTAACCACCTATTCCAATTTAATCATTGTTTCGATCCAAATTTTGAAATTTTACATATTTGTGATAAGGGCAAGAAGTTAGATCTTTTGGAGGCTGTAGAAATTAATAAATTTAAAAGTAGTAAAAAACTGTTAAATTCTCAACTTGATTTGAATGAATCCCCTTTGTTAAATTAAAAAATTTAAATAAATATTGTTGTATTGTTGCTTACATCAGTTGGAACACAATTCATAATTTGTTAACATGTCTGAAGAAGGTACAGTGTACCAAAACAGCTGTCACTGAATTATATAATAAATATGAAAATCAAATAAAACTACGTTTTATTTTTATTTAATTAATAAAAATAATAATATAATACCTCCAATGTTTGGCTAAGTGAATGAATCAAGTTTAGAAGAGGATTTATGGTAAGCAGTTATTTGTAAATATTTGTGTTATGAGACAATTGCAATGACAGAGGCAATTTTGTCAGGATAACAATTTTCCTTAAGGTGAGATGGGACTTACAGCTCATAATTCCCTCTCTGAAAAAAGGCATGTCCTCGAATTTCAAACCTATGAAGTTCAGAATCAGAGGTAAACATATTACTTTTAAAAATACAATAGGAAGTAACATTTGGTGTGCGGGAATTGACAACATATATAAGAGAAAAAATTTGCATTTAGATTGGAACTCGCCCAGATGGCTCAGTCGGTAGAGCATTGGCCTAGAAAGCCAAAGGTCCTGGGTTCAAGTCCCAGTCTGAGCATATAATTTTTCTCTTCAAATATTATTTACCCATTATTGAGATGTATGAAATGAATAATAAAACATCGAAAGAAGCCATACTGGCTTTATAACGTAATGTAAAATTCCCAAAAATGTCTTCTTAATAAAGAAGCTGCCATTTGCAAAGATAGAAGCAAAGGTTTCATAGCATTTGGTGCACAGGAATTTACAACGTATATAAAAAAAAGTTGCATTCAAATTGGAACTCGCCCAGATGGCTTGGTCGATAGACCTAGAAAGCCAAAGATCCTGGGTTCGAGTCCCAGTCTGAGCGTATAATTTTTCTCTTCAAATATGATTTATCTATCATTGAGAAGTATGAAATGAATAATAAAAACATATTAAGAGGTTTATTTAATAATTAAGATATTTGGTCTGTGTAATCTTATTTCTTATGGTTGTTTTGTTGAACATATGTTTCAAGGCTTGCAAGCCCCATCTTCAGCAATTACAGACTAATCGCTGATTACAGTCTGTAATCGCCGAAGATGTGATTCAGAAGCCTTGAAACATATGTTCAACAAAAACAACCATAAGAGGTAAGAATACACAGATCAAATATCTTATAACATATTACTATTAGATCATCTGTAATGAGAACTGTATTAATAGGATGTTAAAACTTAAATTATTTTAAGAAGAGTTTTTTAGGTTTACATACGTTAACAGATTTAGAGAAATTCTTTAAGGAAGGCTACAGAAGGAATTTCAATGTTAAAGATGACCAAGAAAAAAAGAATTAATAAATTGAAAGAAAAGGTTCAACAAGGATTAGATTTAAGGAAGAGTAAAGCATGTTTATCAACGAATACGTACTTTCATAACAACAGAGACTCCATTGCTAAGTTTTCATTAATAATTTGGTACACCTCACAGCTTGATTATGTGTCAGCCCTTTATAATCAGTTCCAAATATATATATTCAGATTTTTATCTTTGCACATTTCCAATTCCATGTTGATCTTTACAAATTACTCATTCTTACAATATTCAAGAACACACAGACTAAAAAAAGTGACACACTCAGGTTTCGTCATGTGAATCCTCAAAAAAATAGCAAAGATTAAAATACCTAGCAAATTATTGCTAAATGCATTCTATTAAAATAACATAGATTTGAAAGAAAGAAAGCCTAGCAATGCTGTAACAGTAATATTGTAATTTTAATTGGAAACATTTTGAATATAATAAACATTAAGGGACCAGAAATAACTGAAAATAAAATAAATTTACCTTAAAACAAAACTATATATATGTGTGTGTGTGTGTATACTAACTAATACCTGATAGACATTGTCCTGCCCAAACGTTCAATTCTCGTATCATGGCCAGATGAAAAAAAAAAGTTTTTTTTTTACCTTAAAATTCACAAATTAAGACATAATTAGAAGTTCTCAAGAAAACTCACAGCCATCTGTTGTGGTTCAACAAGCATACATTGTATTTGAAGAGAAAAATTTTCGCCTAGACCGGGACTCTTCAAATATAATTTATCCTTCAATGAGAAGTGTTAAATTAATAATAAAATCGTCAATAGAAGCCCTACTGGCTATAAAGTAGTGTTAAATTCCCAATAAATGTCTTCTTAACTAAGAAGCCGCCATTTGCAAAGATAGAAGCTATGGTTTCAAGCATTTGGCGTGAGGGGATTACAACGTACATAACAGAAAAATTTGCGTCTAGATCGTAACTCGCCTCGGTAGCTCAGTTGGTAGAGCACTTGGCCCGGAAAGCCAAGGGTCCCGAGTTCGAGTCCCGGTCTAGGCGAAAATTTTTCTCTTCAAATATAATTTATCCTTCAATGAGAAGTGTTAAATTAATAATAAAATCGTCAAGCATACATTGTTTTCACGCAGAATATGTCGATAATGCAGATGACTACATGTCTGATGTAGGAAAGTTCCTATAGCAGCGCCACCTACTGAGTCCAATTGTGAATCTAAACTATTCAGTGACCCACTCAAACACACACAAAAATTTCAATAAAATCAATCCAGCCATTTAAGCAGTTTTGAATTTTGGGTTTGAAGTAAACCTCCATTTCTAATTGTCGGATTTCACTCATTTTTGGACGATACCTATCTCGGTTTATTTTAATAGGATATACTGAGTTTTGTTGTGAAACATTCAAAATTGTAACCGCTAGAACGATTTTTAAATTTTCACTTCAAGTGAACTCCTACATCTAATGGTTTTAGAGAGTCCAATTGTGAATCTAAACCTACCAGGGACCCATTCAAATACACACAAAAAAGTTAATCAAAATCGGTCCAGTCATTTAGGAGTAGAGTGACAAAAACACATGTACAGAAGAATTAAGTATATAAAGATATCCTTCCTTACTATGGCTCTTACAACCCAAGTCAGGCCCTGGCCTCCCCTTTTTGGGGATTCTTAATCAATCTGATTTAGTTATGGTTATTTCCCTACAGATGTCATGAGTGACATGTGTTTGGCCTCAAGAGATATCTAGAGGGTAACTATAGTATTAAATGGATGGTACAAAGTTGTTAATTCTTTTAAATTTATCGGAGAACATTTTTTGACAACTCACCTCATAAATTTTGTGTTTTTTCACGAAACTGCGGTTTCAAATGTAATCACGTCCATCTTCTGCCACAACTCCAACTGATGAAATTCTTCGGCCGTCAACTCTTCTATTGTCACCATCTTCAGTGCTGCCATCTATGGTTGAATTTATAAACTTCAAAATAACATTTTGTTAGTTAGGAATATCAAACTTCATTGATCTATATTTATTTTTCTGAATGTATATCTTCTCCCAAACTGTAAACTCTAAACAGAAGCAAAACTTTTATAACAAGTGGAAAAACCTTTAGAATTGACAGTTTTGGAGAAGATATACAATCAGAAAAATAAATACAGATCAATGAATTTTGATATTCTTAACAAACAAAATTTGATTTTGAAGTTTATAAATTCAACCATAGATGGCAGCACTGATGGTGGCGACAACAGAAAAGTTGACAGCTGAAGAATTTCATCAGTCGGAGTTGTGGCTGAAGATGGACGTGATTATGTTTGAAACTGCGGTTTCATGAAAAAAATTAAAGTTATGAGGTGAGTTTTCAAAAATGTTCTCCAATGAATTTCAATGATTATATCTCATAATGTTTACTTCCTAACATTAATTTAATATGACTATTTAACTCATGTCGCAAATGGTAGTCAATGACCAATTAAGTTTCAATGAATTTTGTTTTACACCAATGACAGTCGTGTTTCACTCCACTCTTTATCAGTTTCTCTTTATCAGCTCCTGCTTTTGTGATAAAGAAAGCTCCTCCTTTTTTAATATTCTGAACAGGTTAGACCATTATTTTTTTCCAAGAAATACATTGAATATAGCAAATAATGAATAGATTCAGTGATTTTACTGAGTTGTTTATTCAAAATATAAATGATTAACCTATAATGTTGATTATAATTGTTTGATGTGTTTCATTATTTCTCCACTAGAGTGCATTCTTACAATATTGCGATCCTATTTGGCAATAAATAATATGATCGAGTTGCAGTGAATATACATAACCTCACATTTCTAATTTGTTTTCAAACATTGCCACTTACATTAACTATATAAATATTTTAAAACACCGGTAACTACTGACAATTTTATTATTGATTTAACCCTTCTCACTGAAGGATAAATTATATTTGAAGAGAAAAATGTTCGCCTAGACCGAGACTCGAACCCGGGACCCTTGGCTTTTCTCTTCAAATATAATTTATCCTTCAGTGAGAAGTGTTAAATCAATAATAAAATCGTCAATAGAAGCCCTACTGGCTTTATAAAGTAGTGTTAAATTCCCAATAAATGTCTTCTTAACTAAGAAGCTGCCATTTGCAAAGTTAGAAGCTACGGTTTCAAGCATTTGGCACGAGGGAATTACAATCTATATAAGAGAAAAATTTGCATCTAGATCGTAACTCGCCTCGTAACTCAATTGGTAGAGCACTTGGCCCGGAAAGCCAAGGGTCCCGGATTCGAGTCTCGGTCTAGGCGAAAATTTTTCTCTTCAAATACCGGTAACTATATTCAAATAATTATTTTTTAGTAAAGAGCTTAATTTTATTCGTTAAATAGTCCTAACAAATCCACCCTTGATTTCCAAATTCTCTAGATAAATTGGAAATCACTCTTGGCATTACTTATAATAAATTTTTGCATAGAATTTCTCTTTCTTTCAGACTTAAAGTTCTTTTTACCACCTCGAAAATCTTCAGACTTGGGACCCATAGCTTAAATTTTCCCAGAGGATTTATTCTTTGGATTTTTCCATCCTCAAAATCCATCGACCCCAGTGCGTTGGAACCCATGGCCCTTGGTACAAGCAAGGAATATAACCACTAGACCACTCCAAACAAATTCAAGGCCCAAACCCTATTACAGTTTCAGTGAAGCATTCTCGGTCCTAGGACAGTATTAAAGCATGATTTTTTAAAATCTATTGCGATTCATTAGTTACACACGAGTTTTCCACTGTAACTCGTATTGATTTATAAATTGTAAGACTGGTTGTAATTTATGTGCTTGCAAGATATCTTTAATTTCTTTTACGGTCCATGTGTTTCCTAATTTTGCTATCAAAATTCTCATTTCACAGAGGTGTTATTCTGCTGATATCAGTACTCCTCATGGTCCATGCTTCGCTTCCGTAACATAGTACAGGTCTGGACAAAGTTTCATATAAACATATTCTTGTGTTCATATAATAAAGTTGGGAATTTTTACATTATGACGTTTTCTTAATAAAAATTAAATGAATCATGAATTCTTCTTACAACATACATCTAAATTTTTTAACACAAAACTGCAGTATCAGGAATCATCACTCCCACCTCAACTGTTGTCAGGACTGTCGATTCTTCATTATGCCAGTCATTTCCTAAACTGCCATCTGGTGTTGATTTGAAGAACTTTGAAATCAAATTTGGTTCATCTGGAAACTCAAAATTCATGGTTCTAGTATGTTTTTCTGAATGTATATCTTTTCCCAAACTGTTAATTCCAAAGATGTTTCAAAAGTTTAGCTTCTTTTTCAATTCTAAGATTCCCTAATAAACTATGTGCTGCTATTGCTGATTTTTCAATTTCACCATTTTTTATATTTCTAAAGTGTTCTTTTTTGCAAGTGTCCAAATTCCTTTCTGTTTTTCTATAATCTTTGCAATTAATTTGATAAATTCCAGATTTTTTTATTATCTGGGGTGTTAACTTTTTTATTAGTTAGCAGAAGATTATCTTTTCTCGTGTATTGCTGTACTAAGGAAGGCTTCAGGATTTTGTTAATTATTCCTATTGTTTTATTATATTTATACATTTTAGAAGTTATGTCTGTTTAACCAACAAATTTTAAATTATGTCAAAGATATGAAATCTCAAGTGACCCTTTCTATTAACTTATTGTTTATGCAAATTTTGCTTGTAACCAGGTATTTCCCACAAAAGGCCATAACTTTTGTTTTGTCATTGTTGATTTCTTTATCATATTTTGCGCTGATTTTATTTAGATTATGTACAAAATACTGAAGCACATCTTCATTACATACAAACAAAGCTAAATCATTTGCGAAGAGTAGACTATCCAATTATAGGTTTCGACAGATAGAAATTGAACCATGTTGAGTTTGTTTCCTTTCTTTGATGATTCTGTTCATATACATAATGAAAAGTATTGGAGATGAGCCACGTCCATGTCTTATTAAATTAATATTAAGAAGATAAAGCTATCACTATGATTGAAATAAGTAAACTAATGTACACAACTGAACTATTGTAATCAATGGTAAAGTTCAGGAAAAAATTTTTCTCTTTACCATTGATTACAGTCCTTGTCTTACTACGCTATGAAATTGTTTCCAATCTGTAAGTCTGTTGTTACTTCTAACTGCTACCAAAGCTGTTTTATAAATGTTGTAAATGTTTATATTTGAAAGAGAAAAATTTTCGCCTAGACCGAGACTCGAACCTGGGACCCTTGGCTTTCCGGGCCAAGGGTCCCAGGTTCGAGTCTCGGTCTAGGCGAAAATTTTTCTCTTCAAATATAATTTATCTTTCAGTGAGAAATGTTAAATCAATAATAAAAACATCGTTGTAAATGTTGATTAAATTTTTTGAGGAACATGATCATCTGCTAGCACCTGCAATAATTTATTTCAATTGACTCTATCGAAGGCTTGTTTAAAATAAATAACAGCAATGAAGAAGAATAATTTAATATTTATATATTAAATTTGGGAATTTTTAATTCTTATTAATTTAATATTTGCTTAAGATATTTTTATTCTTTGAATTTGCTAAGGATTTATGTTTTGAATTTTGAGTGTGTCATTTTCTTTCACTCTGTATTGAAATCATGTGCACAATGATAAAACAAATAAATTACTGATCTAAAACTTAATTCTTTCTGGGAATGCACAATTTAAAAAAAAACAATTTTAACAGAAATCATGCAATATGTAGCAAAAAATTATGAGAAAAATCACAAAATTAAAATGCACTTTTCTATGAGGGTACAATGTACACATTACATATTGTTATTTTCTTAATTAATTTTATAACTTTGATTTTGCATCTGTTTCACAAATTCTTTTCTACTTTAATTTTGAAATTCCTGGAAAATAAGACCTCATCACTAATAAGAAATCCAGGTGACAGTTCAATTAAAAAATCTAAATCTAGCTGAGAATGTAGATGAAAAATCACAAAGAAAAATTCATGTGAGATATTATTTTATCAAATCAGTTGTAGAATTTCAGGGTCTTATTTGATACAATTATTACTTCATTAATATTGGGTGGGGAACATATTTTTAATAACTCATCTCAAACAATTTCAAATTTCTTTGAGACCATTGGTTTCAAACAAATTTTTCGTTCATCTTCAGTCATGACTCCAACAGTTGAAGATGAACGAAACAATTGTTTGAAACCAATGGTCTCAAAATTTGAAATTGTATGAGATGAGTTATTGAAAATATGTTCTCCGCTCAATATTAATGATATAACCTCATAATGTTTACTTCCCAACATTAATTTAAATATTATTACTTCATATTGTTATTTTCAAAAGTTTCTTATTTACCTTCCTTAGTATTCAGTAAATGACTGGATAATAGACACATTACCACCACACACCAAACATGATACATTAAATACAGTTATGTAGATAGGAAAAAACACTATGAGGTTTTTTAATATTGTTTATTTTTTATTATTTCACTCACCTCATACTTCATAATTCATAGCAGATCCAGGGTTTCTTCACATCTTTTGTGACATTCTCAATGCTGTCACGTTCACAACTGACGTCCAACGGCCTTCTATCCTGCAGACTGACCTCCACGCCATCCGGTGGCCGACCGAAGAATTTCCAAATCAGTCCTCTCTCCTTATAACCGGGTATTTCAAAATTCATAGTTGTATTTTCATTCTTGCATATGTAAATTTTTTCCCAAATTGTGAGTTCCTTCGGTTTTTCCAATTGTTTAAGTAATTTTGTTTTGGTTTCTATTCTATGTTTTGGAAAAACTGAAGGAACTCACAATTTGGGAAAAAATTTACATATGCAAGAATGAAAATACAACTATGAATTTTGAAATACCCGGTTATAAGGAGAGAGGACTGATTTGGAAATTCTTCGGTCGGCCACCAGATGGCGTGGAGGTCAGTCTGCAGGATAGAAGGCCGTTGGACGTCAGTTGTGAACGTGACACAGCATTGAGAATTTCACAAAAGATGTGAAGAAACCCTGGGTCTGCTATGAATTATGAAGTATGAGGTGAGTGAAATAATAAAAAATAAACAATATAAAAATACAGATTGATTCTAAAGCTTAATGTGACATCCTAGCCACTGAATGATACAACAATTAGGAATGAAAAATATAAACACATCTTAAAGCTGTACCGGTATAATTGGAGGGCTCTTTTGATTGTAAAAATATAGTAATATGTTCTAGTAAACAAGTAATTGCCGACAGCGGCGTTTTAAGTTATTTGAGGGTGTCTGAAGTAATATGAATAACTGTTAAGTTTATTGTCTGGTCATATGTTACGTATTTTGGAAGTCGGTAGGTATTAAAGACAGTTATATTACGGTCTTAGACTTTACGCAAATCCTCAAAGTTAAAACTCAGAAGGGGAGCATCGATACGGTTAGGAGAGATGAAAGATTGGTTTATTGCTTTTAAGAAACTTCAAACAGAAAAAAAAATATGTAGCCTCCAAAAACATAACAGGTAGCTAGAGAGATTATTGACCTCGAGTAACTTGGAAATGAAGATAGTCACGTAAAAGGCCATGCCCTAAATTTAGTAGGCCTACATCGACTTGCACATGTAGCCTATAGAGGTGTGTCAAAAGATTTATTTTATCCAATGAAAATTTTGTATAAAAATTGTAATGGCGACGGAAAAATAAGTCAAATCTACGACTTTCTTAAATATTTAATAAAAAATGTTATGAAGTTAAAAATCAAAGTAAGTAGGGCGAGTGCCCTATCTGTAGACCATAGAGAGTGAGAGGGACGAGTGCTCCCATATAGGCAGTAGTTGAGCAAGTAGGGCAAGTGCCCTATCTGAAGAACTGATAGTCAAAGTAAGTGGAGCGAGTGTTCCCATTAGGAGAACGTACAAAAGAAAAGATCCGCGATAAGCATTATTAAAATTTAGTCATGGTTTTTTGGCTTTTTTCTTAGCCAAGTTATAAGATAAAAGTGCATAATGTACTATTGAGGGAAAAGAAAATTAATAAAATCCTTCTATCACGTCACCTAAAATTAGTTTGATCAATATTTACCTTAAATTGTTCCTTATCTATCACCGGTTAAAATCATAAGTTCAACCGGACCCTGAAGAAACACAGAGGAACTCATAGCTTGCCTTATCTATCATTAATTACCCCAATATTAGTTCCTTTGATCACCGGATTTTTTTCCAGTACAAAGCATGATATTGTTTATGTGTAATTAGATGATATCATGGATAATAATTTGTATCTCCTGTGTGCAGTTGCTGAACCAAAATGTACAATGCACTAACAAGTTTAATTGGGAAGCCAAAGAAAAGATGTCTACCATGCATGAGTCTTGGTCATTGGAAAATAAAATATAATAACTACAATATAATACTTAGAAAATAATTAAATTAAAATGAGTTAGAATATTCATGACTAGGGAATGGATTTTTATGTAAATAAATATTTTTCTTAAATTTGAAGAGAAAAATTCTCGCCCAGACTGGGACCTTTGGTTTACCATACCAATGCTCTTACCAACTGAGCTACCAGGGTGAGTTCCAATCTAGATGCAAATCTTTCTCTTATAGACGTTGTAATTCCTGCACAACAAATGCTCGAAATTGTGGCTTCATTTTTGCAAATGACGGCTTCTTGATTAAGAAGACTTTATTGGGAATTTAAACATTACTTTTAAAAGCCAGTAGGGCTTCTATTGATTTTTTATTATTAATTTAACAAATTGCATTGAAGGATAAATTATAATTGAAGAGAAAAATTCTTGCCCAGACCAGGACCCGAACCCAGGACCTATGGTTTACTGTACCAATGCTCTTACCAACTGAGCTACTGGGGCAAGAATTTTTCTTGTAGCATGTTTTCTCAACCTGAAGCCGCTACTTATTGTAGCTACCCAAATTCCTCACGATGCTGGGTGGGCACCGGTCCTTTACTAGCCAAAATTTCATGAGAAAGTTTCTTCCCCCATGGAGAGTTCTATTTGAATTAGTTTTGATATATCATGTATTTTTGGATTCAATTTGTTTAGAAATGAGGAAAAAAGGAAAATAGAATTTGGTATTCATAGAAAAGAAACACACACTGATAATTATATTAAATCAACAGAATTCAACCACCTGGTGGTCTTAATCAGCTTAGCACATGAACTAGTAAACATACCCTTGAACAAAGAAAATTTTGAATTAGAGAAAAAACACATAATAAAGTAGTGAAGGAAAATGGTTTTGAAGAAAAAATTATACACAGAAAAAGTACAAAAATTGGTTAATGAAAAAACTCTTCAGATAGAAAAACAAATTGAAAAGAAATACAGGAAATTCACATATCATCCAAGGGCACACAATACATTCCAAAAGATTTTTTGACAAATTTAATATCAAGTTAGCACCAACTAATTAAAACTAACAAAAATGAAATATTGATGAGGGGGAAAAAATCAGGAATATACTAGATAAAATGTGCTTATTGAGGGGAAAACAAAGAAAAACTTAACCTCAACTCATATCCAGTCTTCTAATTATACCGCAGTTTCAAAGTCTTGGCAGCTTCATCTTCAGTAATTTCTTATCGACTGATGTTATGTCGATCAGAAGAACTATTTCTTCTTCCCTTTGTTGGTGGACCAATACACTTCCGGATCCAATCAGAATCCACGGGAATTTTGAAGTTAATAAATTCCCACAGATTCTGATTGGGTCTGGAGGTTTATCGGTTCACCAACAGAGGGAAGAAGTAGTTCTTCTGATCGACATAATATCAGTTGACAAGAAATGACTGAAGATGAAGCTGCCAAAGCTTTGAAACCACGGTATAATTAGAAGACTGGATATGGGGTGAGTTATGAAGCATTTTAATTTGATCTTAAATTAAACCTCATAGTGAATTTCCCTATAAAAGTTCAAAAAATTTAACCATTAGAACGAAAGAACATATTAGAAATGTAAAGAACGGAGAAGTAGAAAAATCTGCATCGGCTGCTCAAGTTTGGTCAGAGAAGCAAAATATCAATGTAAACACAATATTATTAAAACTTTTTTTTTATATTTGAAGAGAAAAATTTTCACCCAGACTGAGACTCTAACCCAGGACATTTGGCTTTCCAGGCCAATGCTCTACCAACTGAGCTACTGGGCCAAGTTCCAATCTAGACGCAAATTTTTCCCTTATATACGTTGTAATTCTCGTGCACCAAATGCTATGAAACCTTTGCTTCTATCTTTGTAAATGGCGGTTTCTTGGTTAGGAAGACATTTATTGGGAATTTAAACATTACTTTATAAAGCCAGTAGGGCATCTATTAAATAATTAAAACAGTTGGATAATACAAAAAAACTCACCATTTGGGAGAAGATCTACATATAAAAGAACAAAAACAAGGTTATGAATTTTGAAATTCCTGGGGGAAAAGATTTGATTTACAAGTTCTTCGGTCAACCAAAAGATGGAGTGGGAGCCAACAATGTAAAAATTCAACAGCCTGGAAAAGCTGATGATGGAATACATGATATACCGAAACTAGTTCAAAAAGAACACAAGTTATGAGGTACGATGACTCTGGATTCGTCTTATTTATTAAGATTAACCTCATAATGTTACTTCCTAATGTAATTTATGAATTACATGGTTTATTAATTGTATTCAGTAACTCACTAATCTCTTAAGTTACATTCTACTTAATCTTCTTTCATCACCTAGTATATCACAAAAACCTTGGAAATTACTATATATATAAATATATACTAAAATCCTATGAATCCTTGAATCCTATGAGGTGAGTTGTTTAAACAATATGTTCTCCGATGAATTTTAATATACTAAAATGTTTATAATATTATATATAACTGAAATATTTTCATGTATCATGTTGCCTGTAATTATGGAATACCATTTCCACAGTAAAAGATAATACAATTATAATTTTCTGTCATCAATTCCTCATTACAGTTCTTATTTCTAAATGAGATTCTTTTTTTTATATATATATCGCATAACTTGACTAGAACAGAATCAGGTTTCAGTATCTGAGCCCAAAGAAATAAATAAATCTCTTCAATTCTAATTAATATAAATATTAGCTAACTATAATACTTGATATGATGGATTCTTTAAAATCTGTAATCTCACTTGATTTCTTCTGCAACTCATCGGGTTGGGGGCATAGCCAATTGTTCCCTGCATTTTCATAGTTCTCAGGATCTCGGGATCAATTGGAGGCGTTCTCCTATAACAAAAATGCCACAATCAAAACTAAATAAAATTGAAGCATAATGCATAGTCTAATATTGATGTTTTTATTATTAATTTAACATTTCTCAATGAAAGATAAATTAAATTTGAAGAGAAAAATTTTCGCCTAGACCGGGACTCGAACCCGGGACCCTTGGCTTTCCGGGCCAAGTGCTCTACCAACTGAGCTACCGAGGCGAGTTACGATCTAGACGCAAATTCTTCTCTTATATACGTTGTAATTCCCTATCGCCAAATGCTTTTGAAACCATTGTTTCTATCTTTGCAAATGGCGGCTTCTTAGTTAAGACATTTATTGGAAATTTAACATTACTTTAAAAGCCAGTAAGGCCTCTAATGATGTTTTTATTATTAATTTAACATTTCTCAATGAAAGATAAATTAAATTTGAAGAGAAAAATTTTTTTTTTTCGCCTAGACCGGGACTCGAACCCGGGACCCTTGGCTTTCCGGGCCAAGTGCTCTACCAACTGAGCTACCGAGGCGAGTTACGATCTAGACGCAAATTCTTCTCTTATATACGTTGTAATTCCCTATCGCCAAATGCATTTGGCCAAGGGTCCCGGGTTCGAGTCCCGGTCTAGGCGAAAATTTTTCTCTTCAAATTTAATAGTCTAATATGTTTGTGTTGTCAGCCAAAGTGGCGTAAGAATTGAAAACAGATATCACTGAATTCGTGACATTATCGATGCATTGATTCTTACCTCTTATGGTTGTTTTTGTTGAACATATGTTTCAAGTTTATATAATAAGTTTGGGAATTTTTAACATTATGAGGTTTAATTCATGAGAATTAAATGAATCAATTCATTTAATTCTTATATGTTTCAAGGCTTGTGAGCCCCATCTGCGATTACAAACAGATTTTTCTCAAGTTGTCAGCTCTGATTCTTGACTCCTGCTCCCTCTGCCTGTGGTCCAATGAACTTGCTAATGATGTTCATTTCTCCAGGAATATCAAAATTCATAATTGTTCTTCTGTATGTAGATTTTTTCCCATATGGTGACTTCATTTTTGTTTTCTATTATTAAAACAGTTAGAAAACAAAAATGAACTCACCATATGGGAAAAAATCTACATACAGAAGAATTTTGAAATTCCCGGAGAAAGGAACCTCATTATCAAGTTCATTGGACCACAGGCAAAGGGGGCAGGAGCCAAGAATCAGGGCCAAAATCTTGAGAAAATTCAGTCTGTAATCACTGAAGATGGGGCTCACAAGCCTTGAAACATATGTTCAAAACAAAAACAACCATATGTTTCAAGGCTTGTGAGCCCCATCTGCGATTACAAACAGATTTTTCTCAAGTTGTCAGCTCTGATTCTTGACTCCTGCTCCCTCTGCCTGTGGTCCAATGAACTTGCTAATGATGTTCATTTCTCCAGGAATATCAAAATTCATAATTGTTCTTCTGTATGTAGATTTTTTCCCATATGGTGACTTCATTTTTGTTTTCTATTATTAAAACAGTTAGAAAACAAAAATGAACTCACCATATGGGAAAAAATCTACATACAGAAGAATTTTGAAATTCCCGGAGAAAGGAACCTCATTATCAAGTTCATTGGACCACAGGCAAAGGGGGCAGGAGCCAAGAATCAGGGCCAAAATCTTGAGAAAATTCAGTCTGTAATCACTGAAGATGGGGCTCACAAGCCTTGAAACATATGTTCAAAACAAAAACAACCATATGTTTCAAGGCTTGTGAGCCCCATCTGCGATTACAAACAGATTTTTCTCAAGTTGTCAGCTCTGATTCTTGACTCCTGCTCCCTCTGCCTGTGGTCCAATGAACTTGCTAATGAGGTTCCTTTCTCCAGGAATATCAAAATTCATAATTCTTTCCTTGTTCTTCTGTATGTAGATTTTTTCCCATATGGTGACTTCATTTTCGTTTTCTATCATTAAAACAGTTAGAAAACAAAAATGAACTCACCATATGGGAAAAAATCTACATACAGAAGAATTTTGAAATTCCCGGAGAAAGGAATCTCATTAGCAAGTTCATTGGACCACAGGCAGAGGGGGCAGGAGTCAAGAATCAGGGCCAAAATCTTGAGAAAATTCAGTCTGTAATCACTGAAGATGGGGCTCACAAGCCTTGAAACATATTTTCAACAAAAACAACCATAAGAGGTAAGAATACACAGACCATATATCTTAATTATTAAATAAACCTCTTGATTTAAATTCCTATTGTATTTTTAAAATAAAATTTCCTTTCCTCTTATATAATTCTCTTATGTCCAAAGGCAGATATTAATAATGCCCTCAGATGACTTCTATGCAAAGTATTTTTAACCAGAATTTCACATTACTTTTAAGCAGTAAAGCTTAATATTTTGATATTATATTTGTTTCTTTTCTAATGGTGAGATTTGACGCTTAAGTCTTTTCTCTCTGGCTTCCCAGTACAAGCAAACATGGTCCTGGATTTAAAGCTGGACATACTAGAAGGTGGTGTTTGTCCATGATTGGGTATCGGTGTTTGTATAGGACACATCTGTCTTATGTTTGATGTTATATTTAATTTAACATATTCCAGTACTGGACAGATTTAGAAAAGAAAAATTGATCTTGAACCGAGAATCAAACCCCAGACCTCTGACTCTACGCATCAGCATGCAGTCCAAATCAGAGGTCTGGATTCAATTCCTGGTTCAGGCATTAATTTTTCCCTTCAAAAAAATTCATTATAAATTATTCACACAATAAAATTTTTATAAAGATCTATATATTGAACAGTAGAACTTCATGTACATGTTGACTATTAAGCTTACCTGTAAACTTTCCTCAAATACTGTTCTGGCCAATCAGAAAGTAATGTGGTTCCCTGCTGGCAATAAGGCAATGGAATGGAAGACAAAGGTGTGACATCGTCGAGTATGCTGATTGGTGGAAGAGGTTCAACCGGATCAGCAAATTCAGTTTCACGGGAAAAGCTATTAAACATTGCTGTATGAGGATTTGATGTGTAAAAATGAATTGAACCTCCTCCATCGCCAAATGCCATGCACTGACACGATGATGATACATCTAATGCAAGACACATGGAACCAGCTGTGTTAATCTGAAAATAAAATCATAGAAATGTACTTACTTGCACAATTACTGCTTTGACCTATACCAAGTCCGAGAAAGAACTAATCAAAATTACCATGTTTATTCGAGTAATTTCCCCCCCCTTTTTTTTTTTAGATTTAGGAGTTAAAATTCGAGGGAAGGAAATTATGTGATGACTATGAAAATATCAATATGCTTTCACAATGTAAAACACTATCAACTAGACATCTACAGTAATTACCATTTGTAACTTAAAATTTGCAATGTAGCTGTTTTACTATCTTCCCATGAGTTTAACGACACTGACACTGTGACAGAATAACATTGTTACCAATGCACAATGATACCTAACTCTATTCAGACTGACAAAACAGATGTGCGGGTGACAAAGTCTGCAGGCACCGTTAGGTCTTTGTAGAAGGATTCGACCTTGGGTTTTCCATGAATTCCTTTGTTTTTTACTTGAAATTTTCATAAGTGTGTCCAAAATTGTAACTGAAAAATTTTGGCCTAGGTAATGCACACTGTATCAGAGGTGAATTTAAAAATATACCAGATCGACTACATACTGATACAGGAAAGATTCCGAAACTGCTTGAAAAATGTGAAGACCCTACCAGGAGCAGATATCAATTCAAACCATGTCCTACTAATAGGTGAAGTAGATATTTGCCTGAAGAAGATAAGAGGAAGACAGGCAACAAAGAAATTTGATTTGGAGAAACTCAAAACTAAAGAGGAAAGGAGAAAATTCCAACAAAATTTTCAGGAGAAAACCTCTACCATGGAAATCTCATATGGCAATACCAAGGAACACTGGAGTCATTTGAAAACCTGTATACAAATAGCTGCAGAGGATACAAAGAGAGCAAGAATATTAAGAAACCTTGGGTCACAGAAAAAATGTTAGAGAAGGTGGAAGAAAGAAGAAAATGGAAAAATAGCAACACAGAAGAGGCCAAAAGAAACTACAGGAAACTAAACAACGAACTTAGAAGAGAAACTGACAAGGCAAGGGAAGAATGGATGAAGCAGAAATGTGAAGAACTAGAGAATCTGGAGAGGAAAGGAAAATATGATTTAAATGTACCAGGAAGTTAAAAGCTTGGACTATGGAAAGAAGAGCAGGAAAACTATGTGGCTGATTGAGGACGAAAATAATGAAGAAATAACAAACAGGGAATTATGAATACATGGGAAAAATATGTAGAATAGCTATATGAGACAAGAAATCGTCCGGCTAACTTGGATATAGAAAATGAAGAAGACGTATCAGAAGATGAAAAAGGATTTTCAATTCTGAAGCAAGAAGTTGAACTAGCAATTAAGGAAATGAAAAATGGGAAAGCAATAGGGGTAGATGGAATCCCCATTGAATTAGTTAAAAGCTTGGGTGAAGGAAAGAAGGAAATTCTGCATTTATGCAACAAGATATATAAAGGTCAATGGCCCGAAGAATTGACTCTGAGACAGTGTTAATACCAATACCGAAGAAAAACAATGCAAAGAAATGTAAGGAGTTCAGGACTATCAGCTTGATATCACACTCTGCAAAGATTCTCCTGCGAATACTGAATCGACGTTTACGTTCTATGATGGAAAGCGAATTGGAAGTAGAACAGTTTGGTTTCAGGAAGGGAATGGGTACAAGAGATGCAATTGGATTGATACGAACAATAGGAGAAAGATATATAGAAAAACATAAATACGTTTATGCAGTATTTGTTGACCTGGAAAAGGCCTTTGACAGAGTAAATTGGAATAAACCCCTTAAGATCTTGAAGAGAATTGGTGTGAACTGGAAGGAGAGGAGGCTCATAAGTAGTCTTTATATGAAACAGCGAATAAAAGTGAAGATAGGAGAAGAAATGTCAGAGGGAAGAGAAATTGGAAGGGGGGTAAGGCAAGGATGTCCTCTATCACCTACACTTTTCAACATCTACCTGGAAGACCTAATAAAGGACTGCTTCAGTAATACGGGAAGCGTAAACATGGGAGGAAGAAGAATAAAGTGCATAAGATTTGCTGATGATATGGTTTTGCTAGCAGAAGATGCAATGACATTGAGGAACATGCTGATGGAGCTGAATGATAAGTGAGGATTATGGGATGAAGATAAATATAAATAAGACGAAGGCCATGATTATAGGAAAGAAACCAAGGAAGATAAACATGAGGATTAAAGATGAGGCCATTGAGCAAGTGGAGAGCTTCAAATATTTGGGTTGTACTATCAGTAGTAACATGAACTGCAGTCAAGAAGTAAAGCAGAGGATAGCAATGGCAAAAGAAGCTTTCAACAAGAAGAGAAGCATTTTCTGCGGACCTTTGGCAAAAGAATTAAGGAAGATGCTAGTGAAGTGCTTTGTGTGGAGTGTAGCATTGTATGGTGCAGAGACTTGGACATTACGACGGAATGAGGAAAAGCGACTGGAAGCTTTTGAGATGTGGATATGGAGAAGAATGGAACATATAAAATGGACAGACAAAGTAAGAAATAAAGATGTGCTAGACAGAGTGGGTGAAAGAAGAATAATGCTGGAACTCATAAAGAAGAGGAAAAGAAATTGGATTGGCCATTGGCTAAGAAGAAACTGCCTGCTGAAGGATGCTCTAGAAGGAATGGTCAACGGAAAGAAAGTTAGAGGCAGAAAAAGGCATCAGATGATAGACAATATTAAATAAAATGGTTTGTATGCAGATACAAAAAGGAAAGAGTAGAGAATACTGAGTTTGCAGTGAAAGACCTGCTCTTGAGCAGAACACTATGAATGAATATATTTGAAAAACCTAGGGGATAATTATGCAAGCGGGTCAATCATGTGAATAAACATTCATTTCATTTTCATTAGCTTATGAAAACACACAAATTCTTTCACTATTGTCCTTGAATGAACTGGCCATGTGACAATAACATATCTGTGCAATATTTGGGTAAAAAATCAGCAGTTCGACAACTGAGGAAAAATACAAAAATCTCAATCAGATTGGTTGGTATTTCAAATTTGGGCCTCCTGAACAAACTTATATGTATATATATATACATCGATGATGAACTTTGATATTCCTAACGAACAAAAATTTCAAATTTATTTAACTTCCACAGGGAAAAAAAACATTATGAGGTTTAATTTAAGAATTGAATTAATGTTTTTATTACCTCCGAAACTGCAGTCTAGAAGAAAAAGGATATGAGATGAGGTAATAAAAACATTAATTTAATTCTTCAAAATTTCCAAGTTTTTAAATTCAACCATACATGGCAGCACAGAAGATGTTGACAACAGAATAGTTGACGGCTGAGGAATTTCATCAGTCGAAATTGTGACTGAGGATGGACGAAATGTTGTCTGAAACTGTGGTATCGTAAAAAGCACGAAATTTATGAGGTGACTTTTCAAAAAAATTTCTCCGCGGTGGACTAGTGGTTATGCTCCTTGCCTCTGGTCCCGAGGATCGCAGGTTCAAACCCGGCCGGGGTCGATGGATTTTTTAGGATGGAAAAATCCAAGGAGCAAGTCCTCCGGGAGGGACTTTAAGCCGTGGGTCCCGAGTCTGAAGATTTTCAGGCTCGTAAAAAATCCTTAAGCCTGAATGAAAAGGCCTCTAAGCAAAATTTACCGAATTTTCCCGTCCTAGTACTACCTTGGTTTCCTAGATATCAGTATGAGGCGGAACGCTGACCACGGACCACTCAAAAATGACATCTATACGAAAACAAGTGTAACTAAATTAGTATGGTTCAAATTCTTCCCTGTAGGGGGAGAGTGCCTAAATCTCTGTTAAGGGAAAACATGGGCTTACATTACATTACATTACATTACATTACCTCATAATGTTTAGTTTCCAACATTAATTTTAACATATAGCTAGTTTTTATTATTAATTTAAATATATAATTAATTTAAGGTAAAATCAAAAATGTATCCTACCTCTCCTCATATTAATCTTCTAAGTAGATCGCGATTTCAGATGTTCCAATCGACATATCAGTCATCAAGATGGTACTGAAGATGGGACCACTATGGTCTTGAAATTGTGATCTACTTAGAAGATTAATATGAGGAGAGGTAAGAGACATTTGATTTTATCTTAAATTAAACCTCATAGTTCAATTATTAATAATTTTTATTGTTAATTAATTTTATTATTAATTAATATTTATTATTAATCTCACTGAAGGATAAATTATATTTGAAGAGAATAAATATAAGCTCAGACTGGGGTTTCAATCCAGGACCTTTGGCTTCCTGGCCAATGCCCTTTCCCTGAGCTACCTGAGCAAATTTTTCTCTTATACACTGTTAATTCCCAATCGCCAAATGCTATGAGCCTTTGCTCGACTATGCAAATGGCAGCTTCTATATTAAGAAGACATTTATTGGGAATTTAAGAGTCATAATGTCAGTTGAAAATGAGAGAGATCCTTCTCTTGAAAACTAGTTCCTGTGTTTAAAGAAACATAAAATATGAGGTAAGATGTGAAAAAATGACTCATTAATTTACGAATTAAGAACCTCATAATGTTATTTCCCATATTTAACTATGAATTTAAACACTACTTTAAAAAGCCAGTAGGGCTTCTTTCAATGTGTCTATTATTAATTTAACACTTCTAATTGAAGGACAAATTATATTTGAGAAAAATTATACGCTCAGACTGGGGGTTTGAACCCATGACCTTTGGCATTCTAGGCCAAGGCTCTTCTCCTGAAAAGAGCCTACTAGCTTAATAAAGTAGTGTTTAAATTCCCAATAAATGTCGTCTTCATACAGAAGCCACAGTTTGCATAATCGAGCAAAGGCTCGTAGCATTCGGCAATCAGGAATAACAATGTATAAGAGAAAAATCTGCATTTACTGCATTTAGATTGGAGTGCTCAGGTAGCTCAGGGGAAGAGCATTGGCCTAGAAAGTAAAGGTCCTGCAAACCCCAGTGTGAGTATATAATTTTTCTCTTCAAATATAATATAGGTAGTTAATTAGATAATAATCAAAATTCTTTTGTATTTGTAATTTTTCTAGCCAATAGTCCACCGCTGTGGTCTTGAAGTAGCATGCTGCCTTGTCACACAGTGGGCCCAGGTTCGACTCCCAGTCGGGACAGGCTCCTGTTTTGGGGTTTTTCCTCACCTGTAAGTCAAAGGTCAGGAAGCTTAAGGCCTAATGCTCCCCAAAAATCATCTGGACATCATCATCATCATCCCTATCATTATCATTATCATCATCATCCATCACTGGTGTGGAAAGCAATGGGAAGCTACCACACCTATAATTCCTTAGTAAAGGTGCAAAGCATAGCATGAAAATGCTATGATTGCAGTGAAAGATCTGCCCTCGGGCAGAATTACTATAGAATAGCCTACTTCCAAGATGCCATGAAGGAAGATTACTTATAGAATGTGTATTTACCTGATACAAGCAGAGGTTTGGCTGTGAGAGAGCTACTGTATCAACGAGCTGCATCTGACCCAGAGCCGACACTGTGACTAAACGAGAAGAGAAAGAAGGCATGAACCTCAAGAGCAGGGGATCCAACATCACTTGAATTGGCGATACAGCTCTCATCATGCGTAAATCGTATACCATCAGAAAGCGATCCACAGATAAATTGCCTTGCCTAAGCATAAAACAAATGTAACTAGAGTCAGTTTGCTTCTAATGGCAGGACATATAAATATTGATAATTGCAATATAAAGTTGATTTGAAAAGTGACTAATGAATGCTAACTTGATTTCAAACCTTGTGAATAGAACTGTAAACTATACTAAAATAGAAAAAACAAATGAATTCAAATACCTAGGCATTATCTTTGACAGTCATCTTAAACGGGACAAACCTATAAATTTTCTAATAATTTTATTTTAGGAAGTAATATTTTGAGGATCTTTTTATTAGTTTTTTTGAGTCTATATATATATATCTTACCAAAATTTAATGTTGACGTCAGCTGACAATGATATAGAAGAATATATCGAAACATGTTCAAGAATAAATCAACATTAAATTGAGGTAAGATATATTTATATATAGACTCAAAAAAAAAACTATATAAATTTTATCTGTAATAAACTAAAAAAACAACATATATATATACAGGAAACTTCCGATTATCCGTGTGCATATTATCTGGTTTGCAGATTATCTGGGTATGACTGTTTTTTACTGAATTTTTTAAAAATTAAGATAAATACTGCACTGTATTTTGTATTGTTATGAAAAAATTCTTTATTTTTAAACATGCTACTGTGAGCTGCGCTTAGAAACTCTCACAATAGAGTAACCTTCACTCACAACCCCCTTCCCTGACGCGTTTAATGATACCCATCAACATTCTGAGATTACAGTACAATTTCGGAAATTTCCGTTGTGTGAGTCACAAAGTTTGTTGTTACAGATTAAAACCACAGATATGCTATGGCAGTGGGTTTATCACTGGTTAGTAGTGTGGTCATTGGTGGTTACTAGTGTGGTTATCGCTGATTATTTGTGTCATCCCTGGTTATGATGGCCATTTTGAATAACTGCTGTAACCAGAGTGGTCATGACAGGAAATAGTGCCACTTTTTTTTCATATTTATGAGTAAAATAAATTAATGATAATTACAACTCACACCTAAATACAATTAATATAACATTTTATGAATATTTGTTGCTTTTAAGTAGTGTTAAAGTGGGTAAATAAATTTCTGATCAATTTCCATGGCACTGAATAACTTAATTGGGTTATCCGTGTTTTTCGATTTTCCATGCATATCTCGGTCCCAATTAACACGGACAATTAGAAGTTTGCTGTAAATTCAAAATCCTAAAAAATAAATGTTTTAAAAGTATAGTTTCTCTTCCGATTTTGTGATTCTCTAGCAAACTATGAACCGCAATTGCCGATTTTTCAATTTCACCATTTTTAATATTTCTAAAGTGTCGTTTTGTATGAGTTTTAAATTCCTTGTAGTTTTTCCTATATATACTTCCTAAACTTTTAACGTAAACTAAACTTTTAAAACATTTAGAGGAGCCTTTGGAATTAACAGTTTGGGAAAAGATATACATTCAGAAGAATAAATATAGAGTCATGAATTTTGAAATTCCTGACAAGAATAATTTGAACTCTTAAGTTCATAAGACACCAGATGGCAGTTCAGAAGATGGTGTTAATGACGAAATTTCAACAGTTGGAGTTTGATTGAAGATAAAAGTAAAATTTACTTTTGAAACTGGTATCGTGAAAAAAAAAACAATTTTATGAAGTGAGATATAAAAACATTTTCTCCAACTCATTCATAAATTGTAGATACCTCTCCCACTTTGAATTTGATTAAAAAATGAGATAATTCTGTATTGTCTAGCAAGCATTTTAAAATACTGCTGATTATTACTTTTTTAGAAATTAACACTAAGAGGTATTAATAAATTAATGAGTCATTTCAACATCTTACCTCATATTTCATGTTTTATCAAACACGGTAACTATAGTTTTCAAATGATCTTGTCATTCATTTTCAACCGCCATTATGACTACCGGATATTCGTTGGAATCTCCCTCTCTAACGTTGCCATCTGGTGTTGATTTGACGAACTTTGAGATATCGTTGCCATCTGGTGTTGATTCGATGAACTTCGAGATGAGGTCACGTTCATCCGGAATGTCGAAATTCATAGATTTAAATTTGTTCTTCTGTATAAATATTTTCTCCCAAACTGTCAATTCCAAAGGTTTTTCCAAATGTTTAAGAAGTTTAGCTTCTTTTTCAATTCAATGACCTTCCAACAAACTATGTGCTGCAATAGCTGATTTTTCAATTTCTCACCATTTTTAATATTTCTAAAGTGTTCCTTTGTGCGAGTGTCCAAATTTCTTTTTGTTTTTCCTATGTATACTTTATTGCAATCTCGACAATCAATTTGATAAATTCCAGATTTTTTACTATCTAGGGTGTTCATTTTCTTATTGGTTATTAATAAGTTACCAAGGCTAAATTTATTTATCGGTGCCAATGTAATGTTGAATTTCTTGAAAATTTTTTGAAATTTGTTATGTATTCCAGGATGATAAGTGATTTTCTTAAATTGTTTTCCTTTCTTTGAATCAGATTACAGGGTAGTGTATTCTTTTAATCTTTTTTGTTGTCTGAATTTCTTCAATTTAGTTATAATTATTTCCTTTCCAAAACCATTTAAATTAGCTATGTCCAAAATGTGATTGTATTCTTTCTTAAAATCCTCTTCATTTAGTGGAACATTCAATAATCTATATATCAAACTGTTGAAAATTGCATGCTTATGCGTAATATGATTGAAACCTGAAGACTTTATGTAATTGTCAATATGAGTATCTTTTCTGTATATATTGAATTCAATTCTTTGTTGTTGTTCATTCCTTCTTATGTAGAGGTCCAAAAATGGGATTTGGTTATTATTTTGGTAAATATGAGGTAAGATGTTGAAATGACTCATTAATTTATTAATTAAGAACCTCATAATGTGTTTCCCAATTTTAACTTTGACTAAGAGGTATTATTTATTTAAGTAAAATTTTATTACCTCACTACATAATTTTCTTCTTAGATTAGTTTCAGGATCTTCTTCAGTTCCATCATCAGTACAGTCGTGGAAATAGTGATGATGGACCGAAGAAATTCCTGAAACTAGTCAAAGAAGAAGATTATGATGTGAGTTAATAAAATTTTACTTAAATAAATTGCTGATTATGTCCAAAAAGAATCGTTGATATACACGCTTCTTATGCAATATCTTTTAAAAAAATCTTTTGCAGCATAAATTAAACAGAATAATTCACAATATATTAAGAACAAAGTACCATTCAACTCAAGCTCAATATCAATCTGATTTTGGACTAAATACAAACACCTTTCTTGCCCAAGGCAGCCTTATTTAAGGAACTCCAGGGCATCATGGTGCACAGGAGTTATGGTTTGTGATAACATGTAAAACTGGAGATCTGAGTTTTAAATCCTACTTCTTGTGTGATTTTTTCTCAAAATGTGTTTTATTGAGAACATTTTGATTCTTAAGAAATTATGGTAAATACCTATTGGAGAAACCACAAGTGACCAGAAGATTTCCATGCACATCAAAGTCAGATAAACTTCCCGAATGTGCTTCTAATGTGTGTTCCACTTGTAAAGTGCTGGGATCACGAAGGTCAATCCTGCCAGAAGGATCTCCAGCACAAATAAATCGAGGATGCTGTCGTAAGATTGCACAGCCATTTTTCCCTACATGTAACTGCAAACATAAGAAAATTATAAACAATAAACAACAGTGAGAAGTGTTAAATTAATAATAAAAACGTCAATATACAAGATGTTTTTATTATCCATCATTGAGATGTACAAAATGAATAATAAAAACATTGAAAGAAGCCGTACTGGCTTTATAACGTAATGTAAAATTCCCAAATAAATGTCTTCTTAACCCTTTAGGTGTCATGAGCCAATTAGATCGGCTCTGGTGCTCCAGTCCATTACCTGCCAGACAATATACTTAAACTACTTGCAAAGCTGATCACATTGGCAGGCGCGATTTAAATCTCTGACTCAAGAGGTTTTACCAGTGGCATGCAGAGGGTTAATAAAGAAGCTGCCATCTGCAAGATATAAGCAAAGGTTTCATAGCATTTGGTGCACAGGAATTAACAGCGTATGTAAGAGAAAAATTTGCACTTAGATTGGAACTTGCTCAGATAGCTGAGTCAGTAGAGTCTTGGCCTAGAAAGTCAAAGGTCTTGGGTTCAAGCCCCAGTCTGAGCATAATTTTTCTCTTCAAATATAATATACAAGATATTCATTTAATATTTGAAGGAAATAAACACTACGAGGTTTCTTTTAATTATTATGAGTTATGTATTTTGACTCACCTCATATTTTTTTAAAATTTTTTTGCAACCTATAGTTTTGTCGCATTTATGCAACATTGTAGATGCATCATTACTGTTGTATTTTTGGTTATCGATTCTGTAGGTTGATTTCTGCTCCCTTTGTTGGCTGACAAATCAACTTCCAAATCAATTTTTTTTTTTCCCCCTGGGGATTTCAAAATTCATAGTTTTCTCCTTATTCTTGTGGATGTATATTTTCTCCCAAATTGTGAGTTCTTTAGATTTATCTAACTATTTCAATAATTTGGCTTTATTTTTGATTCAGTAAGAAAAACACAGAATTGAAACTAAGGTGAAATTGCTGAAACAGATAAATCTAAGGAAGTCACAATTTGGGAGAAAATTTTCATCCTCAAGAATAAGGAGAAAACTATGAATTTTTAAATTCCCGGGAAAAAGAAAAAAAATTTATTTGGAAGTTCATTGGTCAGCCAACAGAGGGAACAAAACTCAACCCATGGATCGACAACAGTTATGATGCATCGACAATGTCACATAAATGCAACGAAACTATAGTTTGCAAAAAAATAAAAAAATACGAGGTGAGTCAAAGTACATAACTCATAAATAAGATAATTAACAGATACTTTGAAGATATTTTTTGACTGGCAGGAAAAGCACATAAGTAAAATATTGAAACTTTTTTTTTAGATAATAATCTACAAGTTGATCTTCAACTTATGATCTAAGCTCACTGTTATGTAGTCTTCTTCATTCCCCTGTCTGTTTATCTCTCTTTGATCCAAAAAGTTTCTTGAGAATTTTATTCTCAAATAATCGTAATCTTTTCTCCTCCCTTAAAGTAAGATTCCATGTTTCGCATCTGTAGTAAACCGAGCTGCAATTGCTGATTTTTCAATTTCACCATTTTTATTGTAATATTTATAAAGTGTTCTTTTGTACGAGAAAACACGGAACTTTACAAGGCAAGATATAAAAACATTTATAAATTGAAAATACCTCATAGTGTTACTTCCCACTTAATTTTGATTAAATGTGTGATGTGTTTATTCTGTAGTGTGGCTCTGTACAAAATTCTGTGTTTCTACAACTATGATACTGAAAAGAAGTTATAAAAATTTGTATTCAAGTACTGTAATACTTTATATTATATAATACAGTATGTACATAAATGAATATAGTAGTTTCAAGTAATAATATTATCACTCAGATGAGGTGCAGAAAGTTGTGTGTAGACTGAAATGAAACAGGAAAAAAAAAATAGTTTTAGTTGTGTGAGTGGGGGATAGTCTTTTATTTTGTATAACAACAATAATAACAGAAATGGCAACTTCTCAACAGAAAGTGTTTTGTGTTTTGCAGTTTGAGAGTTGTAAATCACTTGTAACAGTTCAACGTGTGTTTCATAGGCAGTTTAATCATAATCCTCCAATGCCAACAACATCCGTTGATGGCATTATCAGTTCGCAACGATTATTTTTTTCAAAAAAATTTTTTCCGATGAATTTAAATGATGGGATTTAGTTATCAAAATATTATTTAGCGGTCCTAGTGGTTAAGAAACAAATCAATGTAACAACTGGTAACAAAATTTGAAATATTCTTAGTCTAAGACCAAGGTCATAAATGAACAAGGCTTCATTATTGAGTGAGCTGTGATAAACAATAATTCATTATCGAGTGGGCTGTGAAACATACCAGATTTGTTTCTTGGCCCTGAGTAAGATTGAATTCTATTATTTTCTCCTGATGTCCACCCATTAACAATACATCTCTTGAAATTTGAAGCTGACATTGCATTTCTTGCATATTTTCTGAGCTGAAATAAAACACACAGTATCACATTAGCAATTAACATCATTGTCATGAACATTCATAAGTTATAATGGGAAATAACATTATGAGGTTCTTAATTCAATGAATGAATGAGTCAATTCTTATCTTACCTCACACTTTGTTTTTTTTTAAACACGAGAACTGCAGTTTTCAAGAGGAGTCCCTCTCATCCTCAGCCGATATTATGACTAACAGATTTTCGTTTGAATCTTCATCTATAACGTTGCCATCTGGTGCTGATTTGATGAACATTGAGATCAAGTCCTGTTAATCGGGAATTTCAAAATTCATGAAATTTACACAACAAATTTAGATCCATGAATTTTGAAATTCCTGATGAATAGGACTTGATCTAAAGGTTCATCAAATCAACACCAGATGGCAACATTATAGATGAAGATTCAAATGAAAATATGTTAGTCATAATATCGGCTGAGGAAGAGAGAGACTCCTCTTAAAAACTGCAATTCCCATGTTTAAAGTAACATGAATTATGAGATTATTATATTTGAGTTGTGTTGACTCACCTCATATTTCTTGATTTTTATGCAGACCAGTTTTGTCGCTAATTGTGCGACATTCTCAATGCTTCACAACTGTTGTCCGGCGGTTGTCCCTCCTGCACCCTCTGTTGGCCGACCGATGAACTTCCAAATAAAATTTTTTCCCCTTTCACCGGGAATTTCAAAATTCATGGTTTTCTTTTTATTCTTGCATATGTCAATTTTCTCCCAAATTGTGATTCCTTAGATTTTTTTAACTGTTTAAGTAATTTTGCCTTAGTTTCAATTCCGAGTTTTTCTGACCATGCATGTGCAGCTATTGCAGATTTTTCTATTTCTCCATTTTTAACATTTCTATGGTGTTCTTTCAATCTTGTATTTAAATTCCTTTTTGTTTTTTGCTATGTATATTTTTTCACAATCTTTACAATCAATTTGATAAATCCCTGATTTGTTGCCATCTTCAATCTCTTCATTTTTGTTGGTTTTGATTAATTTATTCAAACTGATATAATTTTTCGGTGCTAATTTAATATTAAATTTCTTTAATTTTTTTTAACTTATTAAATACTTACAGGGTGGTATGTAAATTTCTTGAATATTTTACCAATTTCTTTATCTGTCTGAAGAGTGCTTTCATTTATCACTTTTTGTTTCTTGAATTTATTTATTTTTTTATAAATCATATTTTCTTGAAAACCATTATCTTTTGCTATTTTTTCCTCTTTTTTAAAATTTTCTCTGCTCATGGAGATTGAAAGAACACCATAGAAATGTTAAAAATGGAGAAATAGAAAAATCTGCAATTGCTGCACATGCATGGTAAGAAAAGCACAGAATTGAAACTAAGGCAAAATTACTTAAACAGTTAGAAAAATCTAAGGAACTCACAATTTGGGAGAAAATTTACATATGCAAGATTAAAAAGAGAACCATGAATTTTGAAATTCCCAGTGAAAGGGAGAAAAAAAAAATTGAGTTGGAAGTTTAACGATTAGCCAACAGAGGGCACAGAAATCAATTTGCAGGAGGGACAACTGCCAGACAACAGTTGTAAACATCAAGAATATTGCACAGTTAGCAACGAAACCGGTCTGCATAAAAATCAAGAAATGTGAGGTGAGTTAAAATACACACAACTCAAATATAATTAAAATAAATCTCATAGTGTTATATCTAGAGTCCGGATGTTAGGCACAAAAAATTCAAAATAGGCAGGCAAAAAGGCACTAAAAAATTCAAAATAGGCCCTTACAAAAAATGACAACATAATTTTTTACAGTCTTATGTTAAGAATAAAAAACATATGCTATCAATAGCATGCGAAGATATCAGAGATGCTTTTGGAATTTGTTTTGCCTTTTTACAAAGGGCAGAACCCTCTTTGTCACTCAGCAATGTTTCTATTGAAAAGAAGCAAAGAACTTTTCTTGAAACTTTAGAGCCGGAGCATAATACAATGGGACATAGCATAGGACTATTTTGCTTAACGGGAATGCAAGAGGTGAAAAAATACAATATTTACCTACCGGGAGTGCATTGAGGGGAAAACCATCTACCTGCTAGGTTGTTGGGTTATTGCCACCCTTATCCTAAAATATTCTAAGGGAATTTATAAAAAGAACACTTGAAAACTTCTATGAAATGATTTGTGCCATGAAGTATGTCCATTTCAATTGATTTCATTGAAATACTGAGTTAATTTTGAGAAAAAATTGAAAATAGGCATTATAAGCTGAAATAGGCATTTATAGGTAAAATGAACTTCATGGAAAATAACTCTAGGGTCATTGGTATGAACTTATATGAAGTCACTTTTACAATATATATATAATAAATAACTATAGGCATTTTCCCTAACATTCGGTCTCTAGTTATATCCTAGATATATTTAATGACGTATGAGGTAAGATAAGAAATTACTCATTCATTCATTGAATTGTCATGAACATTTCACATATTATGATATTGATGAGATTGTGCATAAGTGAGGAAGGTTCAAGTTTATAGCCCTTTGTTATATTCTGACAAAGACATAGTTCTTTTTGTATAGACCGAGAAATTGTATCTTTTTCTTCCATAGTTTGCATATGCATTACACATTTATTTCACATACTAAAGCCAGCGGTTTATTATGGTCTGTTTCCATTGTTCATTATAATCTTGAATATTTCACATATTAGATATAATGGTTTGTTATTGTTCTATCCATAATATATTTTTTTTAATTTTGATGTTATTTTTTTTAAATTAACATTTTTCAGAATTGGACTTACTTTCATTTTAGAAAGAAAAATTAACACTTATAAGTTTCTTTCATCTTTTGAAGTGTATTTTTAAGATACTTTAGCATACTTCCCAAATCTACTCTCTACTTTTCCAATCGAACATAATGTATTTAGGTAAAATTATTTATCACTCAAAGTAATGGCTGTTCCTGTATTGATGTATGGATCAGAATGTTGGACGATCACTAAAAGACAAGAACAAAGATTGGAAGCAGCTGAGATGAGATTTTTAAGAAATATAGCAGGATATACTCTGCTGGATAAGAAAAGGAATGAAGATATAAGAAAGGAACTAAATATTTTCAAACTTACAGACCGAATAATTAAATACAGGAACGACTGGAAAGAAAATATTGATAAAATGCCAGAAGAAAGATTTCCAAAATTATTGCTAAATTATAAACCGCACGGAAGGAGAAATGTTGGACGCCCACACAGAAGATGGTCTGAACAATTTTAACAATTCTAGCTTTCATGAAACCAGAACAAGCCAACAGGCTTAATCTCTGGATGATGATGATGATGATATTTATCACTCGCCTCATATTATTATTCTTCTTTAACTATAAACAGGTTTTGGAACATAGTTTCTGTTCCATCCGGAAAAACATCTTATCGAGAAAGAAGCTAAATTATTAAAATAGAAAAATCAAAAGAACTTACTGTTTGGGAGAAGATCTACATTCAAAAGAGAGAAAAGAAGAAATTGATGAACTTCGAAATTCCCGGGGAGAATGACCTGGTTTCGAGGTTTTCAATCTGCCAATTGAAGGAGTGAAGGACGGCTCTTCAAGGTGACAGAACAACTGTCGTTATGATACTGAGGATGAAACAGAAACTATGTTCCAAAACTAGTTTATAATTAAGGAAGAAAAATAATATTACGAGGTGAGTGATAAAAAATTTTACCTAAATGAATATACCTCATAGTGTGACACCTAAAATAACTAATAATCTATCTTTAATAGTGAGTAGAGAATATATTTTTAACGACTCACCTCATATGATTTCAAATTTCTTTGATACCATGACTGAAGAGGGACATGATATTGTCTGAAATCGCCGGTATCAAAGAAATTTGAAATCATATGAGGTGAGTCGTTAAAAATATATTCTCCACTCACTATTAATGATATAACCTCATAATGTTTACTTCCCAATATTAATTTAAATATATATGGTTGGTTGGTATCTAATGTCGAGCACTTGATAATAAAATCATTCGCTCTCTTGCACTCCAATATTTAGCAGAAAGGCTGGTCTCTTCTACAAAAGCTGGACAACAGAGGAGATGGTTTCTTTCCATATCTTCATTTAAATTGCAAAAAGGGCATTTAGGTGAATCTGTTATGCCAATTCTGTATATAAAAAAATCTATTTATCTATAATGGCATAGCCCATTGTTGAGCCATAACCTCTCCTTTGTAAGGAGTTACTAGACCAAGTTAATTTTTAGTTACTTTATTTGCTCATAGATAGCATGCGGTCAACACCGACCCAATGAGACATCTAACAGGCAACTAAGGTATTCTAGGATGTTGAAGTAGGTAAATTTTGCTTACAGTTCTTTTCATTCAGCCTTAAGGATCTTTTACGAGGCTGAAAATCTATAGATTTGGGATATATGGTTTAAAGTACCTCCTGGAGAACTTGCTTCTTGGATTTTTCCATCCTAAAAATCCACTGACCCCGGCCGGGTTTGAACCCATGACTTCTGAACCAGAGGCAAGGAGCATAACCACTAGTCCACAGTTGCCGACAACTGAACTTGAGGCAATGTAAATTCTCATCCATAGGTCCTATACATTATTTCTAAATTTCCTGAGTCCTGTTTTGTGCATTTAACATACATTCATTAATTGTATAATATGAATTCAAGATTTATATTTTATTTGAGATATTGCACATAAAAACTCACCTATAAGTGAAGATAGGAATTCCTCTTCGCATCTGACATCGCAGAGCTGTTTGTGTTAAGGCTAAGATACCATCTTCGAATGTGTGTATGTGACGAACTTCTTGATTTGCATGTACTTGAAATGATGTGTATTTCTGTAGACCTGGTCCATAGTATGAGGTTACATGACCCTGAGGAAAATATGTACATAAAAGTTGTTTTGTTTCATAGATTTAACATTCTATTACTGCTACTGTATTTTAAGGACTATAAGAAAAATCTTAATTTTTAAGCATTTTTTTTAACATAACATTTTTACCATTTTTATTATTAGATTGCAAAGCCAGACTAAAAAAAATCTTAGTTTATAAAACCGTTCTGATCTATAAAATCCTTGAAAATCGTCATCTGAACTTTCTTCTTCGTTGTCATCATTATCCTCTTCATATATAAGATGGTCTTCACTGCCAACGAGAGCGTACTTATGCTGCACTTCTTGAAAGATTTAACAATAATGTCTTCTCTCACTCTAGACCACAACTGTTTTATCCACTGACACACTTGTATGATTGTATGTAGTTTTAAAGCTCCCTTCGGCGTGAATTCATGTTGGGTTTCATCCGTCATCCATTTGTTCAAGTTCACTGGCACCATAGATTGCAATGATGCATCATAGGCTAGACAGTGTTCTGGGTTTGTAATGGTGGGGTGGGAGGGAAAGAGAGTTAGCAAGCTTGTGAATACCTGCAACTCATGTGCATCGGTGCACTGCTGTTGCCAGTTGAATCCAATGTTGCCAGATAGAGATAGGTTTCCTGCGGCATCGTACATATGGCCATTTTTAAGACGCAGGAATTTTAAATCAAACGCTGGACATTTTTATATTAATTTGGAGTATAAGACGCACCTGAATTTTGGAGGCAATTTTTCTAAGAAAAAAGTGCGTCTTATAGTCCATAAAATACGGTAACAGGCTAATTGTGACCCTAAAATGTGACTTCCTACAGGGATAAGCTTTACATATTCGACGTTCTTGTCATTATCTCTGTAACACAGAACTGATATAGATTAATATTTTACAAATTTTATTAAATAGTCCATGAATATATTTGAGTTTCATTAAATAAAATACCATCTCCAAACACAGTATTGCCTAAGCTGAGAACATCTTCTTCTTCTTCTTCCTTCCAAGTATTAGGCCAAGGCCTGTTACGATCCTATAGAAAATTTTCCCTCCAGCGTTTCATAGGATGGCCCAGAGATCTTTGTCCTCTTGGTATATAATTATAAACAGCTTTGGGGATCCGATTTGAACTCACTCTTTCAAGATGGTGTTTCCAATTTAGTTGGTACTATTTAATATATAGGGGCACGCCGTAGCGTAGTGGTTAAGGCACTGAGCTACAAGCCGGAGGGTCGAGGGTTCAAGTCCCTTTGGGGTCAGGATTTTTAAACTGACCCAAACCCTCTGGCGGCACTATGGCCCTGGGGTCGACTCAGCCTCTAACGGAAATGAGCACCAGACGCTTGTTCTGGGGGTATAGGTGGCAGTCACGCAGGGCTGACATCAAGTACCGATTGTCTAGAAAAAGTGGGAGCCTTAACCTCCTACTACCCCAAGGGCTTCCGGGCCTGTTGTGGGATCACTTTACTTTACTTACTTTACTGTTTAATATATTCCAAAATTGGCATAGCCTTCAATTCTTTTAAGATATCGGTGTTCCTTTCTCCGATCCCATCTGGTGTAACCTGCTGTTCTACGCATGAATCTCATTTCACAAGCCGTTATTCTGCTTTCATGTTGTCTTTTTAGTGTCCATGTTTCACTACCATAGGTCAACACTGGTCTAGCCAAAGGGTAATATAAATGCAATCTGGTGTTTTTTGTACAAGGGATGGTTTCATAACTTGATTAATAATTCCCAAACTTTTATTATAACTAGTAATTTTTTCAGGGATATCCTTTTCATCCCAGAACATTCCAACTTTAATATAACTTAATATAATTTATATTACGCCAATGTCAGGAGAGGACAACAGAAAAGTCAAAATGACAATCTAAGGCATTAAATAAAAAAAAAACTTATAAAAACAATATTAGAAACACAATTCATGGTCCACAATATTATAATTTGTAACCCTTGCTGAAGAAAACTTACACCTTGATTTCCCATCCATAGGAGTTCCTCTTGTTGATCAAATGCAATTGCAGAAACCCCAAATCGTTCACCACCATCAGCAAGAATGGTGTGTGTCTCCTGAAATTCAGCATCTGTATATCCTTCAGAGAAATGTTCATTAGTGGCAACAAATCCTTCGCTTGGAATCTCATATCCTTCTTCTTCTACAGGATAATGCGCTCCATTGTCATAAACTGTTTTATAAACAAAAAGAAACTCTTAGAATTATGGTTGATGACCAATTCTCATTTCTTATCTCATAAATATGAACTCTTAATAGTTTTTTAACTTTTAACTTTGCTCCATACAACTATTTAAGAGTTCATATTTATGAGATAATAAATGATAATAAATGCAAATTGAAAATATTATACCCCCTGAAACAGAAAATGTGCTCTTATGATAGAACATTTTTTATGGAATATAGTCCTAGCACAGATTACTTATTACCATAATTTTCCTTATCATGCAGCAGGCCCGGGTTCGATCCCTGGTCGGGACAGTTTCCTGGGTGAGACAAATGTCAGGAAACTTTAAGGCCCAAATGGTCCCCGATCATCATATGGCCATCACAATCACCGTCATTCATATTCATCTTAGATTAAGCTTAGGATAACTAATTTTATATTGGGCTCAACTGCACTTCTATTAGCGCTTGATTTTTCAGTTATATTGTTGTAAACTATAGCTCTTTTTCTATATTTACAAACATTATTTAATATTTTAAACTTTTTCAAACAATTTTTATAACATTATTAGACAATTTTGAAGAATTTATTTAAATATGCAATCACAATATTATGACACTGTTAGACAATATTGTGATGCTAACTGCTATTTTCTCCACAGAGTATATTACTTAGTCTGTGATTTTTCTATCGCTGGTTGGATCAGCATTAGAGAGTGATAAGTAAGTGTACACCCATTTTAATAAACATTCGGTAATTTTGATATTATTAATATATTTTTTTCAACATAGATTCAGGGATTTATTGCAAATATTGGTCATTTAAATTTCATAGCGACAGATAGTAATCGAGGATGATAATCGACATGTGGTTCGATTGTGGGTTATCGCTAGCTCTATAAACTCTGGTGCATGTGCACTGTTGTTCTATAGGACTTTGAAAATATTTCACGCTAGTTTAAGTGCAGTTTTTCCAAGTTCTAGAACTGCAGTGCACATGCACAAGATGCGCAAATGCTTAATGTAGTAGTGAAATCGGCATTACCTACATTTGCAATTAATTCCAAACTTACAACTTCATGTTGTTAGATTCCAATGGGACAAGACAGTGTAAACAGGATTAGTTTATAGTTTATTAAATAATATTATTTATTTTGTTAGGTTACAACGAGGGAAATTGGTGTAAGTCCATTTCTTATAAACATTTGGGAATTTATTGCAAAAGTTAGTCATACCAATTTCACATATATATCCTGCCAGCTGGTGGAGGTTTCATGTCATGGGCATGTCCACTACGATTCTTTAGCATGAGATTGTAATATGGAAAATCATAGAACGTCCTAATCTAAAATTGAGCCAAGGCAGTTTTTTTAATTATGCTGAAAAAACGTGCAAAAAAGGGTTAGATGTATATCTTGATTTTGTACCAACTTACTTTGACAATCAATAATCAGGATAAATCCTGTTACCGGGTTCTTTGTTATTTATAATATCCGAGTGAAAAATTATCAAAACTTCCTATGTACATCCAATACCAACTGATTTAAGTAAAATGTACGAAATAGTTTAGTTTATAATTAAAGTTAATAATACATACGTAACATTTCATCCGAAGAAGTGGTGACTGATGGGTCATAATGACCCATTCCCGGGTAATCCATAGGCAGGTTTGTATCACTATTATTTGTGTAAGAAATTAAAAATATGCACACACTGCAACATATAAAAACACAGTTCACATCACACTACTAAATCACAATCATATCACAATTGATACACTTCACTATAAACAGGCGTAAAGTAACCAAGGAAATTAAAATCAAACGGATGGAGAAGTCTTGTCACCGCCTTTTGGATCTCCCTGTCCCTATGGCACCTAATCTGATTGTTTTGGATTTCATAAGATCAGATGGTAATGCATTATGAAGTATTGAAGCATAAGCTCGAGACAAAAGTAGTAATTATTTAACAAACATATAAATGACAATAAAAAAAAAGGCTAGATCTCTTAGCATAATTATAGATTTGAATTTTAATAAATTTTTTTGATTGAGGGTCTTTCCACTTTTCAACGGTTGCCCTTTTACCAGCCGGCTGCTGGCCCTTCACATCCACATGTGTCAATCACAGAGGTAGATGATCAACAGCCAGTGTAGGGGTGACATGTGGTTAGCATGTCGAGTCCCCCAGCCGTTAAGCTAGTTCCTCAACCTGGAGCCGCTACTTATTGTAGCTACCCAATTGCCTCACGATGCTGGGTGGACACCGGTCCCATACTGGCCGAAATACCATGAGAAAATTTCTTCCCCCATGGAGACTCGAACCAGCGCAAGTCCCGTAGCTCTGCGCCAAGGCTTCCTACCTTAACCGCTCGGCTACGGCGCGGGAATACGCAAATAAAAACATCGTACTTCGATTCAAAGTTACGGTACCATGAAAGTATAAAAAAACTAGTCAGAATACAAACATAGAGAGTTGTCAATATCTTATAATTAAATTACCCACAATTTCTTTTAAGTGTATTCGACTTTTCGTTAGTATAACCCTCCACTTCATTTCATCAGCGTACCTCTCAACCAGCGATAACCCACTGACTGACTGTAGTTGACAGCTGTTTGCGCTGCCCAGTGTGCCTTTTGCTGGGACTGTTATTTGTCCCTTGACGGCGAATTCGCGTAGGCGTGTGCAGTATTGGGTTTCGCTGTTTTCTCTAGCCTATACGGCGGTTATATGGGGATTGATTCTATTTTAGCATATGCTATTGATATAATGTGGAAGTTTGATTCCAAGGCAGATAGATCTCGCTTAATTGGGGCATCGGAAACCGTGTCGCTGATAACTTTCAGGACCGGAATGAGCCACGCCAATCTGCGCTGACCCCTCTGATCTTGGTTATTTCATGCTGAATACTACGGGTGGTTTAATGTGTCGAATATGTTTCTATGTGTAGTACGCCATTGTGGAAGGTGTCCTATATTGCGTACTATGGGGTTTCCATGATCATTTATATTTCGGAGCATGGATGTAACCCTTTCAGTTATGATAGTATCAATATATGGTACCTTCGTGGCCTCGTGCATCTCCGTTATCCTTGTGTAACGCGGTGCCGAAAGTATAATTTTGAGACGTTTGTTCTGCAATATCTGAAGTTTCTTTTTGTGGCATTTCGCAAGGATACTCAGAAATTCGCAGCCGTACAATAGCATACTACGGATCACGGCCACGTATAGAGTGACCTTGATCCTTCGGGACAGAGACGGCGACTTGAAAAACGGGTATAATATGGCTATACCTTGCTGAGCTTTAAAAGTGATATGGTCGATATGAGCTCTTAGTGTGAGTTTTTTTATCCAATATTAGGCCTAAATATTTGACTGAAGTTTCTACTGGTAGGGGTTGCACACCCATAGTGAGCTGAATTGGACAGGGAAAGTTTGATTTGGTGAACAGCACGACTTGTGTTTTATTTGCATTAAGTTTAATGTTCCAGGAGCAAAACCATTCATATATTACGGTTATTGCTCGCTGGAATGTTGCAAGTCTGTGAGGAATGGATTTGAGTTTCGATTGCATGAAGAGACAAGTGTCATCAGCAAAGGAGGCTATTTGTAGTGATGGAGCTGAAGGAAGGTCCGAGACATATAGTGAGTACAATAAGGGTGAAAGGACAGCTCCTTGTGGAACTCCCGCCAGTATGGACTTCATGTCAGATTTATTACCACTTACTGAGAAGTAGAAGATTCTATTTCTCAGATAAGTGGAGATAATTTTGACTAAATTTGGAATTGTATTAGCTTGTATATCAATCCGTTTATCCAAGTTGTGTCAAACGCTTTCTCAATGTCAAGGAAGACTGCTATTGTACTACGCTTGGCGTTGAAACCAGTGACAATTTGGTCTATAAGCCTGGCCAGTTGCAGTGGTGTGCTGTGTGAATTTCTGAATCCAAATTGATGGTTAGGAATTAGTTCCTTATTTGTAACTTCAATTTTGAGTCTTGCCAAAATGAGTTTTTCTAGGATTTTTCCTAGAACTAGCAGGAGGCTTATTGGTCGCAAATTGTCTGGATTATTTGGATTTTTACCTGGTTTCGGTGGGGGGGCACGCCGTAGCGTAGTGGTTAAGGCACTGAGCTACAAGCCGGAGGGTCGAGGGTTCGAGTCCCGGTGGGGTCAGGATTTTTAAACTGACCCAAACCTTCTGGCGGCACTATGGCCCTGGGATCGACTCAGCCCCTAACTGAAATGAGTACCAGACGCTTGTTCTGGGGTAAAGGCGGCCGTCACGCAGGGCTGACACCCCGGCTGACATCAAGTGCCGATTGTCAAGAAAAAGTGGGAGCCCTAACCTCCTACTACCCCAAGGGCCTCCTGAGGCCTGTAGTGGGATCACTTTACCTTACCTGGTTTCGGTAATACAATTACTTTAGCCATCTTCCAAGCTGCAGGGAAATGGTTAAGTTGTATGCAGGATTTAAATATGGTGAGGGGACGTAGTAGCGCTTTGCGCGGTAGGTGCTTTATGGCTAGATTACTGATCCGATCATGTCCTGGTGCACTTGTAGTGCGAAGGGCCTGGACATGAGAGCGTAAGTCAGCTAGATGGATATTGGGTCTTTCATTAGGGAAGGGAGCAGCTAGAAAAGTGTCTACTCTGTCATTGACTTCAGCTTCGTGAACTGACGTCGTTAGCTCTTGTGGTCTGAATCGGTCTGCAAGATTTTCCGCGAGAACTTGCGCTTGATCGTAAGGATGATAAGCCCAAGTTCCATTATTCTGAATTGCAGTCGGTTTAGAAGGTCCGCGGTTTGACTTTATTCTTTTTATAATCTCCCAAGGTGGGGTCTTTTTTGCATTAAAGTTAGCCAGGGAATTTTCCCATTGCGTAATTTTGTGATCTTGCAGTCGTTCTTTGACCAGTCGAGCATAGCGATTGTACTCCTGCTTTGTTTGAGGTGCTCCATAGAGTCTGTACTGTTTGAGGGCTCTCCGCTTATGCTCCAGGAGGTCGAGAAGTTCTGATCTGTTTGTGTAGGACGTGTAGTGTTGTTGCGTGATGTGGCTGTGTCAAGTGCGGTTTGAATAGAAGCCTGGAAGTCATTTATGGAAGTCTCCAGTTCTTCAGTGGAGTTGATTCTCAGTCGAGAATTAATCCGCTGCGAAAGGAGTCTTGAATAATGATTCCAGTCTGTATTCGTCGTGTGTGGCCGGAAGGGGGGCTGAAGTAAGTACCTAATGGTGAGCTTAAAGGTGATGGGGACATGATCTGAGTTAAGCTCACCAGGTAATGTGCCTATTTGTGGAGAGATGTCGATATTTTTGGATAGTGCAATATCCAGGATATCGTAGCATAAGCCTTGCTGTGTGTTTCGAAAGAAGGTGTGTTCCCTTGGTGCTGAAATTTCAATGTTATGGTTGTTACAGAAGGTTTGTAAAACCATACCAGAAGCGTTGTGTACTCGACAGTTCCATGCGCGATGCTTAGCATTCAAATCGCCTGCCAGTAGGTACCGGGGCGAGAAGGATGTAAGGATGCGCATGTCATGTCGCGTGAGTGGTCTGAGTGGTGATTTGTATATTGCAGCTATGAATATGTTTAAGTGTGGTGCTATAGGAAGGATAATGCCAGTGGCCTCAATGAAGTGTAGCCCTGGGACAGAGATGTGTCTATGTGAGATGGATTTTTTAATACAGATTGCTGTACCACCAAGGGGTCCATTAATGCGGTCTGTACGATATATGTAGTAATCAGTGAGTCGGAATTTATCCTTTGGTTTCAGATGCGTCTCGCTGATTAGGAGTATGTCGATGTCGTGTGTGTGTAGTACAATGTCCAGTTCATGGATCTGAGAGGCAATTCCGTTGGCATTAAATTCCATGACATTAAGAAAGTGTCCCTCAACGTGTCTATACATCGCTGAAACATAACGACATCGTTTGAGTTAGGAACATCATACGTTCCATTGGGTTTTTTTATAGTATTCAACATGGGGACCATGCTGTGTGCCAGGTTTTGTAGGTTAGGTGTAGCCATTGTGCTTCCTTGTGCTTGGGCCGAGGCAATGCGTTCCTGTAAGTTTATTTGAGGTTTAAATGGGATGCCAGAATTTACTGCAGCACTATAGGATATTTGGGGGTTTATTTTTTGGGAATTAAAAGTGCGTGCAGTAGTACTTTTAACTTGTTTGGGTTGCCTGCTTCTCAGGTAGGCCTGATTAGCCTCCTCATACTTTGGGCATTTCCTGTATGAAGCAGGATGACCTATTTCTCCACAATTTGCACACTTTAAAAGAGAGGAATTAGATCGTGTTTCTTCTCGGACTGGACATTTTTTATGGCTGTGTTCTTTTGCACAGATAACGCATTTGGGAGTAAGTTTACAACCAGCAAATGTATGGTTGAATTTCTGGCACTGGAAGCATTGCTTGAGGCCAGAGCGAGGACGGTATGGCTCAAAGGAGACCACTGTACTGTATAATTTATCGAGATGATAAATTTGTTTGGATTTGTCATTGTTGGCGAGCTCGATTACATAAAGAGGGAATCTGTGGATAGAACCATCCTCATTTTTCTTCGATATTTGTTTTACACTATGGACTTCATATTCTAGTTCCACGAGTTCACTTTTAATGTCTTCGATATCGACATTAGAGGGAAGCCTTTTCAGCATTACCCTCAGGGTTGGTCTGTTTTTATATTGGAAGGTATAATATTGCCTTCCAATAGAGTCGAAATACCGCGTTACAGTACTATGGTCTTCTTTGGTAGTGGTGTAGTACCTGAGACCTTCGTTAGTGTTGACTATTTTGATGCCATTTGATATGAGTGTTTTCAGAGTTTTGTATATTTTAACTAGGTCGGTATGGCCTATGAGTGTGATTGGAGGTGGCCTAGGACCTCTTTTGGGGTTAGAGTTGGCATTAGGAATAGTATTTGAAGGTCCAGGTACTGGTGACTCTTCGTGGGTGTTGTCTGTTTGTGAGTTACATGTGGATGGGTTCTCCTTAGTGGATGGACCATTGTCCACATGCATTGTCTGTAATTGGTTTTGTGTCATTTGTGTGTTTCTGTCTGTGGATGGTTTATCTTTTGATTTATTAGAGTCACTTACCGTACCTTGTTTGTGCACTGGCTTTCCCTTACCTGACACACTGCGTGTAGAGGAAACCGAGTTCACGCCTTCATTAGCCAGAATTGCGAATCTGTTGGACAATTCAAGCTGAAGGGTGTCCTCGCTGGCTGTTGTTTGCCGTGGCATTTTAGATTTTGTCATTTTTTGTGGATTTTTCCTTTTGTGGCTATTTTTTACTTTCGCTAATGGACGGAAAGTCTTTTGATTTATCCGCGGTTTTCTTAGTTTCACTAATGGACGGAAAGTCTTTTGCTTTGCCCGCGGTTATTTTACCTTTTCCTTTTTTGCTTAGGCATTCATATTGGATTTCTTTGAACGTGTCCTGAACTATGTTAGCTACTGTCTCTAGATAGTAGCTCAGGTCACGTGTTGCCACTTGAATCTCATCTATTTGGTTCCTGCACTGCAAGGCAATGTCTTCAGCTAGCGAGGAACCAGCGAATTGGGGGAAGGTATCCAGGAAATTCATGATGATTACGATAAGTCCTCGTATTTCAGAGGCTGTTTTCAAGTGAGGTGAATTTTCATATAGATTAGCATTGTCTATAAGTGTCTCGAATTCCCTGAGAACCTCCGCCCATATTTCGTCTGATTTTTGGTTTTCCTCTACGACATCCATCATTATATCATGCAAATTATTGTTATTAGACATGCTGCTTGCCATTGCAAGACTTAGTTCCATAAACTTAATTACTAGGAGGTAAGTACACGACTTACCAGCGTGTTAAAGAGCACTTGCACTATCACTTTTACACTAATTATATCGAATTATCAGCTAAGCCGAACACTGCACACACAAGGGTGGTTTATTTTTTGGATGACCACTATAGGCCGACAATATTTTGGGGACTTCGCTCTATAATTCGCGAAAGCACACTGCACAACACTTAAAAAAGACTGTCACGATCACTGCTGGTCCTTTGTTCCTGCCACCGGATGCCACGATGGTCCCGAAAGGGTAGAGAACACGTGTATATCGTTTAACCACTTTGGTTTATTCAGAGATAACACAGCGAAGATCGTCCGACGGATATCGTCAGCGATTATCGCTCGGCGTTGTTCGTACAATACTGGTTTCACGTTGAGTGCGGTTCACTATGCAAATGGAGCGAATATCGGTTACTCCCTATAGCGAATATCGTCCATCGCTTATGTTTATGGAATTGTCGCCAGATGGTACCATTGTACGATACAGCGGAACGTTTACCTCCAGTCATAGCAGCATTGTTGCTGCGTCGCATGGACATAGATACTTATGTGTATATTCAGGAACAAATAGCAAATTAAGCACTTGCACAGTTTACTTAGAGTAATAGCTGCTCCACACCCAAGTTCATGACCAACAACATGCTTCATCTGCAGATTCAGTAGTCGAAGTGTCCACAGATTCATTATCGGAATTGGCTATTTCTTATTCTTCTGCTGATGTTTCTTCGTTGCCCTGGAAACAATAGAAACAAAATACCCTTGTTTTAAATGGTTACATATATATACAGATGGCTCTAAGCTCAATCACAATGGCCCTGTGGGAGCTGGAATCCATTGCTCACTCTTCTATCTATATACTCCACTTGGACCAAATAAAACGGCTTTTGATGGAGAAATAAAGGCAATTCATACTGCACTTTCACAAATCATATGCCGTCAACAAATCAATGACCATATCGTCATTCTGATTCCAAAGCTGCCATACAAGCAATAACATCATTCAAATCAGCTCAAAGCAAAGAAGTAGTAGATTGCAATAAACTACTCACTGACCTTTATCAAAAACATAAGACAGTAGTATTACAATGGATACCATCTCACTGCGGAATTAATGGAAATGAAATAGCCGATATGCTGGCAAAACGAGGAGCAATGTGTTTATAGCAACCTAATTTAAACACATCTTATCGCTCAGCAATAAACTGTATCAAACAAATGATAAAGAACACATTCTCAACCAATCTTCAGATCCGAATTCAAGAAAAACAGTGGAAAAACACCATACACACTACACCAGATGCGCCTCAAAAGGAAGCGTAGCATATTTTCGTTCGACTAAACACAGGACATGATTGTCTTGCAGCTCATCTACATCGGATTGGAATCTACAGAAGTCCTCATTGCCCACTGCGCTCCACGAACACCAACATGGACAGAAACCACCTGCTACAGTGTCAGGCACTTCACTCTGCTACGCTGAAGGATAGATACTGGAAAGCAAGAGCCAAACTTTCTGTTTTGCTATAATGTTCTATTGTATTAATTTATTGTATATATTTTTGTTTTCTCATAATTATGGACAATGACTTCTGTCAAGTCCCCTGCATTTGTATAAATAAATAAACGTTTCTTCGTCACTCTGTCTATTCCAGTGTTAATTATAATGTGATCTATTTCTTCTAATAGACCGTCTCTTCCCCAATAACTGGTCGTGTCATGCGTGTTGAGCATAGGTACAGACGACCTTTCGGTGTCATGACCCTATCTTAATATGCTTGTATTATGTGTATTTTATAGATTTGTTTTGATAGGAAAATACTCTTCTCTTAGCTTCCTGTTTTTGTTTATGTATGTGTGTCTTTTCCAATAGTCATCTCTGCATTTATTTACATGTTTGATTGCTCCTGCCCAATTATCTTCAGTAATGCTGCAGACATATTGGTTTTCAATTCGGTGAGACATTCTTCTGAGCGATTTTATGTTTCGCTAAATGTCATATTATTCAATAGGGTTCAGATCAGGATGATACGGGGGCAATCTAATAGGCGTAAATCCATTGTCTCTAAGATTCTTATCAGTAGGATACAATGGTTGTGGAGCATTTCTTTTTACAACTTCAATGAGTTCTGCTCTTGTGAGATCCGTAGGAAAATATATGTTTTGTGTAAGCCAGAATTTAAGTGTCGCTACGGATGAATGTGATGAGAAATCCTTGTTTTCTAATTTGTTGTGATAAGACGCATTGTCTAATACATCATCTTGCTGGCAAACCAGGCATCAATTGCATTTCTGGAAATTTGCTGCATTCATTTCATCATGATAGTCACACAATTTGGACTTTGCATCATACATTAGAAAAGCACCGTGTATAAACCCCATGTCTCCCACAGCTTGAACCACTATTAATCTTTGGCCTGCACTACTATTAAATGTGGCAGATTAAAATCAAAGAACACAACTAGAGTTTCGAGATCATTTGAGAACAGACTCTTCGGTTGGATCAAGTTATTCCGATAACATAGTTGAACTTCCATAAGTCAAACTGCTATAACTGAAGGTAATTTTAATTCCCTAGCAGCAGCATACATATTTTATATGTATTTTTTTTCTATGACTCAAAGTTATTTTACTCAAATTAAAGAAAGAAACACGAGTTTTTTTTATCAAGTATAAATACTGATGCTATACACTCCTGGCGCGACAGGCCTATATGGCCCTTAGGCTACCAGCCGGCTGCTGGCCTAATATCCACATGTGTCAATCACAGAGGTAGATGATCATCAGCCAGTGTTGGGGTGACATGTGGTCAGCATGTCGAGTCCCCCAGCCATTATAGCTGGTTTTCTCAACCTGGAGCCGCTACTTATTGAAGCTACCCAAATGCCTCACGATGCTGGGTGGGCACCGATCCCATACTGGCCGAAATACCATGAGAAAATTTCTTCCCCCATGGAGACTCGAACCAGCGCAAGTCCCATAGCTCTGCGCCAAGGCTTCCTGCCTTAACCACTCGGCTAGAGCAAATACTGATGCTAGCAAAATTAAATGTATTGTAGGATACAGTCTCACTTTATTTATCATCCAATGTGATTCCTGAATTACAAACAATGCATCATATGATTCCATACTTTCAATGAAATCCTCCTTAACTTCTGAGACATATTCATGCCTTTGGCATGGCAAACACTAAATTTGTTACATGCAAGGAATTTACATTCACAAATGGAAGCAAGTCGAGAGAAAAGTTAATAAAATGTTTTCAATTTTCAATCTGAATAAAACTCTGTGTTGACTTGATAATGATTAGAATGCTACTGATTTCAGTCAAATAAAATGAAAAAAAAGTGAAAATTCTCCATTGTTCAGGTTGTACTGTATTTAAATTTTGTTCAGTTCTATGTTCATTGAAAGAAGGCAGGTTCACTACTGAAACGTTCATGTAAAGCTAATGAGAAATTAATTTAATATTTATAAATAATAATTAATATATATTGGACACTGCAAAGTAAATTAAATGGCAAAATTTGCTGTAAAAAAAAACATTTAAAATATATCACAAAGATTAGTAAAGGGGGAAAAGGGGATTATGGCCAAAATGGGACACAAAGCTACTAAAAAAAAAACGTCCAAGCACAGCAGGCCTAGAAGGCCCTTGCTCTACTAACCGGCTGCTGGCCTCACGTCCACATGCATTAATCACAGAGGTAGATGATCATAAGCCAGTGTAGGGATGACATGTCAGCATATCGGGTCCCAGCTGGTCTTCTCAACCTGGAGTCGCTACTTATTGTAGCTACCCAAATTCCTCACGATGCTGGGTGGGCACCGGTCCCATACCGGCCGAAATTCCATGAGAAAATTTCTTCCCTCATGGGGACTTGAACCAGCGCAAGTCTCATAGCTCTGCACCAAAATCTGGTCTCTTTCAATTATGAATTATATTTTAGAATGTTTTTTTTTAACCTTTTCTGTGTGTGAGGGGGCTTTAGGCTTATCAATTTTGCCTTAAACACTCGGCTATGGCACTGGACAGGAAGTTACTACGATGATCAGAAATTGCCTCCATTTTCAATTTCAGGCAATATCTCACTCACTGGTTTCTGAGAGCTATAATTTGTACTACAAAGAAAAATAGTCTTAAGACAAGTAATAACACTGATATGTACAGTACTCATTCAAATTAGTGAATTTTTATTTTTACATTTATATATAACATAATCTCTCATATTATGAGACAGGCTTACAACATGATGTTGTTTGCTTACTGTTGGGATCCTTTAACCCATTTTGCTTCTTCTCTCCCAGTAAATTTCTCTTAGGTTGCCAGATTGTAGAAAGGTTCTGGGTTGTTTTGCATAATGTAGCAGATGTTCCTGATCCATTCTTGAATATGGTTCTCAGCATAAGATGCATTCACCAAAATAGATAGGGACAGAGGGAATCTCTTTAATCCATCCATTAAATCGCTTTTGATTATTTTCATCTTGTATAGGTATTCAGCAAGTCAGTCATAGACTGTGTTGAGTTTAAATGTGGCAACGACTTCTTTACTTGGTTTCTGGCAGTTGTTCTTTCAAGTTTTTTTCAATATCTGCCCATCTTTAACCATTTTCTAGTTGAGTGTAATGATGTGTATACTGCAGCCACTGATTCTCTGGCCTTGACGTTTTCACGAGTGTTGCCGATATGGATATTCAGTGGGAGTGGCCGCTTTATGTATGCGGTTAGCAGACATACAGCTGACAACATCTCAGCAATTTCAAACCTTACTAGCGTGCTATAGCTGCATCAAGAGCAGTGATTGGTTGTGGCAGACATCTACTCACACTACAACCATTTTCTTATTGGTAGTAGAGGGCAAATTCTCCCTTTACCCCTCATATAACCTAAACTTCAGAGCCGGAGATATGGCGGCTGGGGTATAGATTCAATTTCACTTTTGGTTTTAATTAATCTTGATACTGTTAGGTGCCTTAATGATTTGTTTGTACAATGCAATTTGGTTCCTTTTTTTGCCAGGATACCTGCCATGTCATTTCCAAGTAAGTCATATGTGAAGGTATCCATTGCACACAGATTTCCTTATGTAAATGTTCAAGTGCTCTTGTTTTGAGAATAAAGTTCTAAGGAACATTCTTGAGCCAAAAAGAGATGGACAGGTGAATGGAGAAAACTTCATAACAGTGAGCTACATTATATGTATAGGAAGTCAGATATAATAAGAACAGTTAAATCTCATAGGCTGTGATGGGCAGGACATGTGGCATGAATGGAGAATGAAAGAGGTGCATGGAAGCTCCTTGTAGGAACACCAGAGGGAAAATGCCCAGTTGGTAGACCAAGAATGAGGTGGGAGAATAACATTATCCATGATTTGAAGGAAGTAGATTATACGGGACATGATTGGAAAACATTAGCTCAGAATAGGGATGTATGGAGAGCTTATGTCTGCACGGCCATGAACCTATGGGTTCAATAGAGCCGGTGAGTTAGTTCAAGTTATCTTAAGGGGGCAATGGGTGAAAATTGACAATTTTTGGAAAAATAATCATAATTTTTTTTTTGCAGGAAAAAAAATATGGGCCTTTCTTTACATATTGCCAAAGTTTCATGAACCTAAGATACTCGTACTTAGAACATAGAATAATGATGTCATATTTAAATGGCTGCACTATTTAAATCCCCATTATAGGGGCTTTAGCTACAATGGTAATATTGTAGTTTATGGGTTTGCCTTCCTGGTGTGTCAAGTTTAGTATTTTCTCTCATTCTAAATTCTCCTGGTACCTGATCAGACTTTGTATAGTGTTTTCAAATTACTAATCTTAACATGCATGAAAACTTTATAATTAATTTTTTTCATATTTCTATAGAAGTACATTTTGTTGTTATATTATTTTGAGTCTGATTATCTTACCTCAATATTAATGTTGATTTGTTCTTGAACATATTTTGATTGGATATCAATCATCTTCAGCATCTTGCCCAGACTGGTTGGATTTATGTTGTAAACCCTGGATGTCGATGTCAGCTCCCTCCTGTGATTGGCCAAAGAACCTCCATATGAGGTCATGTTATGCCGGTATTTCAAATTTCATAACCGGTATTTTGAAATACCGATGGAACGTGACCTCGTTTGGAGGTTCTTTGGCCAACCACAGGAGGGAGCTGAAATCGACATCCAGGGTTTACAACATAAATCCAACCAGTCTGAGCAAAATGCTGAAGATGATTGAAACATGTTAAAGAACAAATCAACATTAATATTGAGGTAAGATAAACAGACTCCTATAAATTTTATAATATGAGTTTGAAATTTTTACGGATGTTCTGAACATTCTAATTAATTAAATGAGGTAGCCATAATTTTTGTATATTAAGAATTTATCAAAATAAAAAATAAAATGTATGATCTATACAAAAAATATAAAAAATGAATGTCGAGTACATTTTTTTTCATCTCTCCTAGTAAAATAATGAAAAATCTGAATTGAATATGTTATTATACACATCTTATTGAATCTAAATATATATTTTTAAACATTTTATCTTAGACATGACAATGGAGATAGATTTTGAAAAAATGTCTTTTGTTAAAACTAAAATCTGAATAATTTAAAAACTTTTATTTAACGTTTACAGGAATTAATCACTATGAGGTTTAATTTAAGGTAAAATTAAATGTTTCTTACCTCTCCTCATATAAATCTTCTAAGTAGATCACGATTTCGAGATCATAACGGTCTCATCTTCAGTACTTTTTTGGCAACTGATGTTTTGTCGATGTCGGCCGCAGTGGACTAGTGGTTATGCTCCTTGCCTCTGGTTCCGAGGGTCACGGGTTCAAACCTGGCCGGGGTCAATGGATTTTTTAGGATGGAAAAATCCAAGGAGCAAGTCCTCCGGGAGGGACTTTAAGCTGTGGGTCCCGAGTCTGAAGATTTTCAGGCTCGTATAAAAACCTTAAGCCTGAATGAAAAGGCCTCTAAGCAAAATTTACCAAATTTTCCCGTCCTAGTACTACCTTGGTTTCCTAGATGTCAGTATAAGGCGGAACGCTGACCACGGACCACTCAAAATGACATCTATACGAAAACAAGTGTAACTAAAATTAGTATGGTTCAAATTCTTCCCTGTAGGGGGAGAGCACCTAAATCTCTGTAAAGGGAAAACATGGGCTTACAATGTTATGTTGATCGGAAGAAACTCTTCTTCTTCCCTCTGTTGGTGGTTCATCGGTCCACCAACAGAGGGAACAAGAAGAGTTTCTTCCGATCGACATAACATTAGTCACCAAAAAAGTACTGAAGATGAGACCATTATGGTCTCGAAATCATGATCTATTTAGAAGATTTATATGAGGAGAGGTAAGAAACGTTTAATTTTACTATAATTTAAAAACTATTGATGCTACAGAAATAAAACGTAGACATTTAATTATTTATACCAACATGGATATATATTAAATTAATATTAAGAAGCTAAAGCTATTACAATGATTGAAATAAGTAAATTAATCTACACAACTAAACTATGGATATACATACCGAAATGAAGTTTCTATCTACAAAATTATGGAAATTAGGAATTTCACCCATTGCCCCCCTTAACTTTAACCAGGCTAAATAAATCTATACTATTCTATTCTAAATCTATTGTTTTAGATAGTGGATTAAGAGTTAGAACATATTGTATGTGTTTTGTCACATATGGAACATGCCAATATTATTTGCTAATGGTAGATGGTAAGTTTTTCAAATATTATATTGTCTATAAAATGAATCACTGAAGAAGGGAAAATAAGATAGTGAAACACATTTTTAAATCTTAGAATTATTTTCTAATAATATACCAACTGTTAAAGACTTAGTTCCTTTAACACTTTTTTTAAATAACATTATTAATACCACAATACTTGCTACTAAGTTTAAACTTTGTTTCATGTACATCTTGTTTTCCATCCTAGATATTAAGAAGTAGAAAGAGACTATGTTATTAGCTTAACCAAACTTATGTTAAAATTTAATAGAACTACTACCTCATTTGTTATATGAAGACATTCCATGTACCTCTCTTCATATTCCTTATATTTCACCAGTTTGTGTTTTTACAAAAATTACATTTTACAATATTTTACATCATAAAATAAAATTACACTACAAATATACTTATTTTTAACAATATGTTATAACCATGCAAATCAGAAATTAAATTTGTAGACATAATTCCGATACAATTTATTTAGGTTCTACATAAATTAACTTTATCTAAACCATATAATACAGAACTACACTTTTTGTTTCATCTAATATTCCATCACTTTATCCTAAAATAAATCAATCAGCATTTGTGCTTACAGTCTGAAAACATTGTGCTGTGGCATTTTTTATTCAGTCTGAATTCTAGAGTATATTAAATTAACAACTCACAAGGTTATTAAATATATGTAGGAAATAACACTATGAGGTTTATTTTAATTAATTTGAGGCGAGTCAAAAACACAACTCAAATTAATTAACTCACAAAGTGTTTAATAAAACACTGACAATGCAAAATATGTACTAAAAGGCAATGAACTGACAATTTTACGAGAAAACACTTGTCAAATTAATTGAATGATTTGGCTAAAAGCGACAACGAAGTTCAGTTCAGATTATATTTAGATTCCTATTAGATGCACAATTACACAATGCAAGACTGCTGAAATATCTGCACTTGATTGCATTCCTGAACATGAATGTCAGCACTTCACAACCTATTGTGTCAATTTCTTTATCACTGATTTGTAATTAAAAATGTTGCTAACAATTCAAATCCTTTTTGTAATTATTCCATGTCATGCTATTGTTGAGTTGTTTTTAATTAATTGAATTTATATTTAACTGGATATTCTGTGTTCAGTAGTAATTTGAAAATGCATAAGAGCCAAACCATGTATTTTAGATACGAGTTTCTTCCACATTAATCAACTCTTTTCCCTGTGCTACATATTTGTTAGAGGTTTTGTTAAACGTTTTGTAATTAATATTTAATTTTAGGAAGTTATATTTTGAGGTTATTTTAATTATATTATTTTTAGTCTGATCATCTTACCTCAATATTAATGTTGATTTGTTCTTGAACATGTTTCAAAACAATTCTGTTTTATCGTCAGCTTTTCCAGACTGGTTTTATTTATGTTGGAAAAGCTGATGATAAAACATAATTGTTTTGAAACATGTTCAAGAACAAATCAACATTAATATTGAGGTAAGATGATCAGACTAAAAATAATATAATTAAACATTTTGTAAATGTGAAAATTGGGCTTACACTTAATAAAAAAAACTTATTGGCCCAAAATTTGAGAATGGTACTTGCTTTGTAATAGGTATTTTAATATGAACACTGAATATAATAAAAATTACGACAAAATTGTAGGATCAACAAAATTAATCCTCCCAGCAAGTGGTATTTCAATTACAATAACAATAACCTTGTTTCAACTTCCACACTACATAAATAAGTTCTTAATTAAGTTCGTATAAGATTAATCAAATAAAATTATGCTAAACAATAATAAACTCAATAATTTCTTCAATGAGTAGAAGACAACACTTTCCACAAAAATATTTCCCTTATAAAATGAATTCCCAAAACACATTCTGCCAATTTGAGCACTATTTTTTAAGTGGAATTCTTAAAAGCTCAAATTATAAAACATTTTACAATCCATACGTATGTATCTGATACTCTTGATTTAACAATAAAGTTATTATGTTCATGTTCCCAATATTAGATGTTATTGTGATGTGATGTGTATCAATTTCCATTACTTTGTGGCAGTTTGATGAAGATGTTTACTCAAGTAATCATACAGTACACAGCTACAGAGGAGTTTCCAGTATCGTTCTGGATCCTTGTTCTCAATATCACATAGCAAATTCACTTTAAAAATAATGTTACATGGGAGAGAGAAAATTACTGAATACAAATGGTTATATGTACTACAATCATTTATATGATGGTTTGGGTTAGGATTGTTTATATTTATATAAAAAAGCACATAATTATTATATTACTTGTGAATGGTTAATATAATTTTGTTTTCAACTGATGGAGGAAAAAAGTGGAAATTCTTGTTCATGAAAACAGATTGTGGAAATATATTTTTAGGAAAACTGAACCAAGTCCCTTTTATTTGGTAATTGAATAGTTGCCCCGAAAAGAGATCTAACCCACAAAAACTCGAAAGTTGAGTTTTCAGTGGGTTAGTGATCAATCCAGAGAGTATCACGGCATGGTGCACATAAAACTATCAATACTCTCTTCCAGACCTGTTTTATTTATTTTTAAAAGTTGGCTTTCAAGCAAATAGTGATCTATATGTAACAAAATGGCGGAAGCAGTTAGTCAAGTCATGAGTCAGTGCAGAAAAACAATTATTCACATGTGCAAATTCATTCCACCACAGCTCCGTGAATTCTAATCAAAATCTTAGAGAAATTGAATGAAAATAAGAAACACACAAAGAATGTAACAAAATAACATTAAATGGAAAATAAATACTGAAAACTGATTAAGTTAGACATTTTTCTAACTGAACCAGTGTTCAATATGTATTTTCTATTTCTTATTATAGCATTTCTAGATAAATATGCGTTAGATCATTTTTTCACTATATAGAGATAGATCACTTTTGCACTCAATTCTGTATTAAATTGTTAATATTTAGTTATTAACATGTTATTTTGCATTCAAATTGACTGTTTATGATTCCAATAAGATGAGAGATTAAAATGTGTATGATATAATAATGAACATTATACATTTTTTTTTTAATTTTCCAAACAATTTGTAGTTTGTGGGTTAGATCTCTTTTCGGGACAACTATTCAATTATTAGAATTAAAATAGGGACGTTAATTTGGTACCACTCAGAAATACATTGAAAGAGTAAATGGCTCTTCCATGCCCAGATTTCAATTCCAATGCTAAATACCTTATCTGTTAAGGAGCATAATTAAATTACATAATAAAAGAACAAAAATATGTAAATTGTCATAAGAATTTATACGTCATGAAACACACAGCTACTCAGAAGACTATTAAAGCATTTCATTTGACTCAGATTTTCACCTGACGGTTATGAAATTGATCTTGGCTGAAGTTAAATGGAGTTTTTGGACAAGGAAAATTTAGAAACACATCTTCCTCAAAGATGAACTTAAAAATCTTCAGTCACATGTGTGACATATTAAAGAACCCTAAAATATGTAAAGCATATACCTGGTAAAATTCCTAAATATAGGAACTCACCCTGGTATTTCAGTTAGCTTTGTAGCAGAAATATCCAAAATTAAACTTACTAAACAAATATAACAAGCCTGTACACAAAAGCTATGAAACATGGATATGAAAAAGAACATAAACATATTCACTCACCAGTTATATAAATAAAATATTTCCTTAATGAAAGACTTCCCATTATTAAGTCTACATTGTTGCTATCAACAATTTTCAAATATAATTTAACATTGTCTTTCCCCTGGAGAAAAGCCTTACAAACATGGCAAACATGATAAATAAAGAGGATAAAGCCTATTACATGAATAGCCATTGCATCAACTGTTATCTATTAACCTTCCGTTGGGCGCAATATTCTGACCTTTGAGTTTGGGCACATGTGCCTGATCAGCACATGCTTAAAAAAATTATTAACACACTGTTTGTCAATCTGAACAACGGGAAGTCGAAGAAATGTTATTGTTAGGGATGTCCAAAGGATAAAATATTAAAAATTTGCTGCTAGAAAACTATGTATTGGACATAGCATCGATTAAGAAAAATTTGTGACAAGCCTTCAAACATGATATAAAAGTAAGAACAAGTTAGGTTGATAATATTAAATTAATGTTGAGAAGTAAACATTATGAGGTATAACAATATGTTCTCCGATGAATTTTAAAGTTAGGTTGAGTTTAAATATACTTGAAAATAGTTCACATTATCAACATTTAGCCTACATTTTTAGCAAAATTATTCAAGAATATAACATTATTTAGTCTAAAGAAGTTAAATAAATAATTTTCTTTTGCAAATATTTTCAAAATACACATTTTCAATAACGTAACGACTTCGGGCGCAATGAGCTTCTCTGAACAAAATATTTACAACCTGCCATGGTAACAGTCGAGAGCAAACTGAGTAGGGTGGTTTTTTAGAGAAGGTAAAAAGAAACGGCTACTGGGATGCCCAGTCATCAACACCGTCTGATGGCAGTGGAACGGAACAAAATTGACAACCTGTGCCTCTCATATCAGATGCGCCCGACGGAAAGTTAATGAACTAACAAACCATCAAACAAAAACTATGATTGTAATTGCTTTCAAAGTAAAATTTGTTAAAATAACTTCCTATCTCAACTGTGTTAAAAATTACTTAAAATTATTAACTGTAGACCTTTTGGAAGTCAACTTCCATTATCAACAGAAGAAATAAGTGCTAGTAACTGTTGTGCGACGCTCTAGAAGATGCCTTAAGACCATCAACATCTAAAGCATCACACAACAACAACAGTTAGTAGCACATATTTCTTCTGCTGGTGATGGAAGTCTACTTCCGAAAGGCCTACAATTACTAATTTTAAAAAAAATTTAACACAGTTGATGGTGAAGGCATAAGCCAAAAGGTATATATTTTAACAAATTTTTCTTTGTGACTACTATTTCAACAGAATTTAGTATGAGTTTTATTAGTACTGACTCTATTTGCTTTGTCTTTCTCAATAGTCTATTAAAAAAATAAGTGGAGGTCTCATTTTTTAAGAGTCATGATGCCATATAAATGATGTAGGTTATCTTCTTTGAATTCTGAGTCATAAATAATTGGTCAAGTCCACATTCACTCTCACTCGAATCTCATTCCCCGACCTTCCCAGTCTCATTGCTTCTACATAGGCACTAAGCATATTCAGGGGAGTGGGAGGGGAATGACAAACACATGCGCAGGAGAAGAATGCAAGCAAAAGCGACTGGAAGTTCCATTGGATCAGCAGTGAACAGTCTTCATAAGCAAAATAATGTATACAATGACTGCGAAAGCTAAAGAGAAATAAATTATCTGATAGAACCTACATTCTACAAGCCTTATGCTTTGAATATCAGCCTGTATATTACATGTGAAAAAGTTAATTTAGTATGTACTTAGTATTGTAAATAAAATGTGCTCCAATAGCACTAAATATGCATTTAGAATTTATTTTCATGCAAAATTCTTAAGTCAATTATAAATTATGATTTTTTTTTTTTTTCCATTTACTAATAAATAAAAATATCAGACAATAGTTGATTAAAATAGTCAATTGTATGTTAATTGAATTTATGCCATTTAGAAAAAAACATAAATAGCAGCGTACTAATTTTCAAGCGATAGTGTATAAAATCATATATGTGACCATCTATTCAAATTCAGAGAGTAGTTATTACACTCTGAGAAATTTATTTCAAACAAAAGACTTCTTTTTAAAAATATGATAATTGAACAGATAATTTATTCTTTAATTACAGTAAATCAAACTGAGACCTGAAATTCAGTTTACATGTTCAGTGCAGCATAACATTTCACTATAAAAAATGATAACTTCTGAAGATGTGAGTTCAGTTTTTATAATTTTTTTTTGTTGATTTCATATAGAATAATTATTAAATGTTTTATAAATTTATATTTCAATAATAATATAATAATAATAATAATAATAATAATAATAATAATAATAATAATAATAATAATAATAATAATAATAATAATAATAATAATGTTTATTCATAAAAGAAGGAATTCATTTGGCTGTTAAGAAACGCACAGCTTCTTATGCAGTAAACATTTCTTATGTAGCACAAATACTGCCTACTTCATTCTTCGTACTCATTGCAAGAATCACATGACTTCTCATTGTAACTGATATACGAGACTCTCGTGGATGCACTCCTTTTCAGCCGCTCTCACTTATGAGAGTAAGTAGGAATAAGACAGGGTTTGAACATCTTTAGTCATAACAAGAAAAGCTCCAGGAAATGAAGTTTACTACAGCTGAAAGTAAGAGTTAAGTATAATTATCTTTATAGATCTATAAAGTAATTAATATTTATATATGTGTATGTATATATAATAAAAAAATTAAAATAAACCTATATACAAGACATAAACTAATATATATTATCCATTCTGCAGATTCATACATTTTTATATAACAACAGCCCAATGAGTTCAATTAATGTGTGTATATCATGCAATTCATCAGTCTTTAAATGGCCAACATCTGAAAGGCACTTTCTTTATTCCATTCTTGTTATTAATGGTAGGAATGAAAACACCACAAAACCCTATTAACCCATACAAGCATTAAATATTCTATGCTCTCCATCAGAAAATGGAAAACCACAATCATTCTTTTTCAGACACTAAAAATGAGCAAAATACAGAGTGAACACAAATGACTGGAGCATTTTTATTGAAAGCAAATTATTGTAAATATTGCTATGAAACTTTACAGTAACACAGAAAAAATAACAAAGTTTGTTTTTATTGCTAAAGGTTTACAATATGAACTAATTTAGTGACTTAAAGACATCAACTCTCTAATTTAATATATATAGGAAATAACACTATGAGGTTTCTTTTAATTATTAATTCTTCTTGTCTTCTTGTAAGCCCATGTTTCCCGTAACAGAAATTTAGGCGCTCCCCTACAGGGAAGAATTTGAACCATACTATTTAGTTACACTTGTTTTCGTATAGTTGTCATTTGAGTGGTCCATGGTCAGCATTCCGCCTCATACTGACATCTAGGAAACCAAGGTAGTACTAGGACGGGAAAATTCGGTAAATTTTGCTTAGAGGCCTTTTCATTCAGGCTTAAGGATCTTTTACGAGCCTGAAAATCTTCAGACTCGGGATCCACGGCTTAAAGTCCCTCCCGGAGGACTTCCTCTTTGGATTTTTCCATCCTAAAAAAATCCATCGACCCCGGCCGGGTTTGAACCCGCGACCCTCGGGACCAGAGGCAAGGAGCATAACCACTAGTCCACCGCAGCCGACTTTTAATTTATTAATGAGTTGGTTATTTTGACTCACCTCATATTTCTTTATTTTTATACAGACCAGGTTTCATCACTTTTGCGCGAAATTGTCGATGCATTTCAACTGTTGTTTTGCAGCTATCTATCCTGTAGGTTGATTTCTGCTTTGCTGACTGTCCAATGAACTTCCTAATCATTTTTTTTTAATTTTGAAATTCCTAGAGAAAAAGAAAAAAAAATTATTTGGAAGTTCATTGGTCAGCCAAGAGAGGGAGCAGAAATCAACCTATAGGATGGATAACCACAAAAAAACAATTGGAATGCATCGACAATGTTGCGCAAAAGCGACAAATCCTGGTTTGCATAAAAATCAAGAAATATGAGGTGAGTCAAAATAACCAACTCATTAATAATCAACTCTCTAAGCTAATTTATCCCATCACAAGGAATCTCAATTCTAGTTCTGACACTTGAATGAAACTGTAATAAAAAAACAGATACAAAGTACTTTGTTCTAAATTATTATTAAAGGTTATGACTACAAGATAGCATAAACTCTTTCTTTGTTCAACACTATGTTTCAATTGAAAATACAATAGGAAGTAACATTATGAGGTTACACTTAATAAATAAGTTTGGTCTGTATTATTTTTACCTCATACAGTTGTTTCTTTTGGACATGTTTCAAAGCTTGTGTGCTCCATCTTCAGTTGGTACAGACTGATTTTTCCTGGGGAGAGGAACCTATTAGCAAGTTCTTTGGGCCACAGAAAGAGGGAGCAGCAGTCGAAATATTGGGCTAACAACTTAGGAAAAATAAGTTGTACCAATTGAAGATGGAGCAAACATGCTTTAAAACATATGTCTAAAAGAAACAATTACAGTCAAGCCGTTCTAAAATCTGGCGTGACCACACCTACTGGATTTTTGCCAGGACCGCTGCACGAGTTTTATAAAACAAAGCGGCATTGACAAGTCAGTATGAACTTGTGAGGTGCACGAATCAGTACCAATATTATTACAGTAAGGTGTTAACTGTGGATTTTGAGAATCATAATGCCGCAGAGGAGTCGAAAGATCATCAATTCGCAAATCAGAGAAACGATTCTTAATGTTAGAGATTATTTTGAAAAAGGGTGTGAGAACCCTGGTAGTAGTACAAGTAACATTCTCTGTAAATGTGACGTGTGTCTGTTGTCCTGTAATGTTGACGACAACCACTGTTAATGAAGCAGCTAGTCAGCTGATCAAAAGCTGTTGTGTGATTCGCTACCGGTTTTTACAGCAACTCTACTTTATATGAGATAAGAAGAATACAGACCAAACTTATTTACTATTTTTCAACTTTAAAAGTACAATAGAAACATGTGCCTCTTGGACAATTCAAACAAAATTTGTCTTATAACATCAAACATAGCATTATATTATAATTATATCATCATACCTCTAATAGCATGGTTATTAGAAATCATTGAACTATTCCAATGATTTGTGTTCATCCCATATAACAGTAGAGATAACATGAAGGATAAAATACAAGTTACATTCCTATACTATATGTATATGTAACATAACACCTTTTCAAGAGAGAGACAAAATATATCAGAGCATGATTTAATGAGTTGAGGGCCACAAGCAGCACTCATCTTACAAGGCAGTTGGATTAAAACTTTTTATTTCATACTATGTCTCACTTCAGGACTTTACAGTTTTATATAATGGTCAGAAAATTCAATATTACAGTATCATTTATTGTAATAGTTACAAAATAAAGCAGGAAATTTCAACAACACATAAATAAACCACAACAAACTTAATTACCGGTAGTGATTTTACAAGTAAATCAAGTGAAATATGTAAATAATAAGTTCATATCATCAGTATTTTATTTCCCATTATAAAAATATACTTAGGTTGTAACTTTAATAGTGGCAACTATTTATCTATTACTAGTATACAAGTGACAAACCTGTGAAACTTCTATAATCCTTCAATGTAGTACCTAGCATTGTCTACAACTCATTACCAGTGATGTGGAAGTCTTAGCATCCCTGTAGCAGCTCCTGTTCTGTTAATGTTTCTGGCTGACTGCCTTAATGCCAGCAGAATCTCAGGAACATTATGGAATTGAATGTTCATCTTAGGGATCAAATCAAAATCACAGAGCCTAAGTCCAGTGAATGTGGTGCATGGGGGGTGATAAGCAACTGTACATATCAGCTATAGGGTGTACTGTGTGCATTCGAGCATTATCCTACAAAATGATTGGAGGGTTCTGCAAAAAATGTGAGCACATCCTTCGCAACGCTGGTCTCAGGATTTTCTCCAAATAATGACAGAAATACTGTGCATTAACATTCTGTCCTTGCGGGATAGTATGCATTAAAATGATGCCATCGCAGTCGTATGCAAGAATAACCATCACACTGACATTTGTAGGGTTATGACGTACCACTATTTTGCGTGGTGACCCATGAGGATGCCACTCATTGGACTGACACTTAAGTAGAGGCTCTTATGACCTGGCCCAGGTTTCATCAAGCATAATAATGCACCATAAGAAGGCGTCACCATCACAACCATAACGCTGCAGGTGAGTTTGAGTGGAGTTGTGTCGTAGCCATTGCTGCTCCTCAGTCAAATCCCAAGGAACCTACAGATATCAAATTTTTCGCATTCTCAGGCATTTCTTTAGAATATGATATAGTCATATGTGACATCTCCAAGGCTAACTCACCTACCATCTATCGTCAATCACTGTTTAGTGTTTAGAAACTGTCTCCATGTCCTTTTCACTAAACTTAGATGGCCAGGCCTGGCCATGTGTTCCACGTGGTCACGTCCTTCGTTAAAGGCTCTAACCCACCTCACCACAGTCCTGTATACTAATGGTGTCTCCCCACATGCTTCCATAAGACCTTCATGACATTGTCGTGCTGTACAGCCATGGGCACGTTGAATTTTCAACCAAAATCGCTATTCCCGCTATGTAAACACAACAGCTTAGAGCAGCAACTCAGAGAAGACTACCTTCCTCTCTCCAAAGTGCATGTGCTTTGAGATGTAAGAACCAGTTCATTTCGTGTAAGGTAAATCATACAGATATTAACATGTGATAGAAGATACAACATTGAACTTCATCTAGATTCACTTCTACATCAGCGTTGCCACTATTTTTGTTACAGCCCACATATTTTTTAAGTTATGATAAAATTTGCATTTAATTTTGTCAATACTGATCTGCAGTGATAGAATCAGTTTTCATTTGTTTCTTGATACAAATAATATTGCAAATGACTGACTTCATACTCATAAATGTGCATTTATGCAATACTAATTAATAGTGTATTTTATTAGAACATACTTTTATTCTTATTTCACCTTTAAACAGTCCTCAAATTTCAATATTACACAAAAGTCTGTTCATTCTGAGCATATTTTAGGGGTTACTTTTTGTATTGTTGTTGAACATAATAAATCATTATTTATTAAAAATAATGAAATTTGACATAATATGAAATAAAATGATATATGTTCCAAGAATTGAAAAGTTTTACAAATTCACTTCAAAATTCTTGTAATCATCTCAACTCATTCATAAAACCCCACTTTCAATTATTGTAATAAAAATAACTTCTGGAAGAGATTGTGCATTAATCATATATTAACTGGATACACAGAGAAAACTAAGTAAAATTGATCCAAAACATTACAAATAGTTTCACATTGATATGAATTGTAGTGGCTTTAAAAAAATGCACCTTCAAAACCTTGTAACTTTGGTCGTAAGAGTTTTTTAGAAGAGTAACATTTGAGAATGTGGCTTTCTTCAAAGAGGGCAGTCTCATTTCACAGAGATGTGTGGCACGAAAGAAACCCTCAGATATCAAATGCATACAATTATAATGTTATGGGCTAGAGAACACAAAGTTCAACAAACTTCAATAAAAACTCTTCAATTATTCCTATCCTAGCTTGTTCTATCTGAATATTATACTCTCATCTACAATTTTGGTTTAATTAATGATCTTTTCTTCAGAAATTTGTCAATCAATATTTTGAAAGCATTTCTATTGCCTTCCATTCTATCTAATCCTACCATTCTCAATCTCCTTGATTTAATTAAACTAATTATATTAATTTGAAAGATATAAACCATGCAGTTTCTGTTCCTATACCCATTTTCATGTCTTAGGATTTTATTTTTTAAAGACATTTACCAAGTTTCTCCCCTTTATATTATGTGACCATATTTTATAATCATATAGTCCACAGGTAGAAATAAAATGTTATGTTACTTCTTTAGGACACACTATGAGGCATTATTTATTTAGGTAAACTTTTATCACTCGCCTCATATTCTTCGTCTTTTTTAAACTAATTTCACAACTTTACACTTCAGTAATTTCGTGACTGTTGCTCTGTTGTCTTGAAGAGCTGTCTCTCGCTCCCTCTGTTGGTAAGTTGAAAAACCTCAAAATCTGGTAATTTTCCCCAGGAATTTCAAAGTTCATTAATTTCTCCTTTTCATTTTCTTGAATGTAGATTTTTTTTTTTTCCCCCCCAAACAGGGAGTTCTTTGAGTTTTTCTATTTGTTTTAATAATACAGCCTTCCTTTCAATAAGATGTTTTTCTGACCATGCATGGGCAGATTTTTCTACTTCCCCTTTCTTGATATTCCAAAGATGTTCTTTCACTCTGGTTTTCAAATTTCTCTTAGTTTTTCCTATGTAGACTTTCTCACATTCTCCGCATTTAATCTGATAAATCCCTGATTTGTTTTCTTCTTCTATTTTCTCATTTTTGTTAGAACTAATTAATCTAATGATGCTATAGTTGTTTTTTTGGTGCCAATCTTACGTTGAAATTTTTAAAAATGTTTTGAAACTTATGGTTTGGGAATTATTAATCAAGTTGTGAAACCATCCCTTGTACAAAAAAACACCAGATTATGTTTACATAACACTTTGGCTAGACCAGTGTTGACCTATGGTAGTGAAGCATGGACACTAAAAAGACAACATGAAAGGTTGTGAAATGAGATTCATGTGCAGAACAACGGGTTACACCAGATGGGATCGGAAAAGGAACACCGATATCTTAAAAGAATTGAAGACTACGCCAATTTTGGAATATATTAAACAGTACCAACTAAATTGGAAACACCATCTAGAAAGAATGAGTTCAAATCGGATCCCCAAAGCTGTTTATAATTATATACCAAGAGGACGAAGATCACTGGGCCGTCTTATGAAACGCTGGAGGGAAAATTTTCTATAGGATCGTAACAGGCCTTGGCCTGATACTTGGAAGGAAGAAGAAGAACTTACGGTGGTTCAATGGATGACATGTGAATTTCTTGAATTTTATATCTTTTTAAGAGTGCTTTGGTTAATAAAGTTTGTCTTTTAAACCTGTTTATTTTCTTGTGTATCATTCTTACATCAAATCCATTCTTTGTAACTACATTGATTATGTGTTCTTTTCTTTTTTTGTTCCTGGGTATGTTCGCTAATCTCTGTGTCAAACTATTGAAAACTGCTTCTTTGAGTGTTATGTGATGGAAACCTGAAGCTTTTATATAGTTATCTACATGTTTTTTTCTGCATATATTCCAAATTCTATCTTATTTTCTTCATTCCTCCTTAAGTTTAGATCTAAAAATGGTATTTCTCTATGAATTTTGGTTTCCATAGTGAACTTTATAGTTTCACTTTGAATGTTCAATAATTTCAACGCATCATCTATCTGATTATGATTAACTATTACAATTATGATATTCCACATATTTGCACCACAACCTGAAATTAAATGATGTCCACTGATTATCTTATCTTCATAATTCACCATGAATAGATTAGCTAAAAATGGAGACAAAGGGTTTCCCATCAAAAGTCCTGAGTTTTGTTTGTAGAATCTCCCATTGTATGTGAAAAACATATCATCAACACATGATTTAGTTAAGGTTTTGTATTCAAATATCTTTTCTTTTTCAATCTTATTTTTGTCGACAATTTTCTAAAATTTTGATAGTTTGTTTTCCCTTTACAATGCTGGGAAACAAGGAAACAACATATTTTAGAAAAAAGCAATTATCATCACATAACAGGAGAAAGTGGTCATGAATGACAATCTCAATAACTAAATAATAATCAGTCTTGTATGATACCTGTTTCAAATACACAGTTGTAATAAATTGAAAATATGTCTTTCAATATCACCCATTGTACTTTTCATGCTTTGGGTTTAAATTGGGTATATTGCTATATTCAATGTTTTTATTATTCATTTCATACATCTCATTGATGCATAAATCATATTTGAAGAGAAAAATTATATGCTTGGACTGGGACTCGAACCCAGGACCTTTGGCTTTCTAGACCAATGCCATACCAACTGAGCTATCTGGGCGAGTTCCAATCTAAATGCAAATTTTTCTCTTATATACATTATTTATAATGTAATGTAAAATTCTCAAATAAATGTCTTCTTAACACAATCAGTACCGTAAACCAGTTAAGGCGTTTAAAGAGACTATCGTGTATGCGGCCGTCAGTCAGTTAACTTGTTTTAGAGCGGGCACGACCAAACCGCACTGATATTCGGCACCTAAATATTGTGTTGGCTTTGTATGTCTTGGAGATCATAGATGGCATGTAAATGTACATTTTCTATTCCCGTTTGACACGTTTAACCTTGATGAATCTCCTTTTATTTTTAAAACAAACACATGGAATTCGTTCACCCAAACTTGACTCCAGGCACCAATGCAGTCGTATATGTTTCTTGTTATCGCGCTGTTGTTTGTGCGTGAGTGAAACCATGGCGAAAGAAAAATATCTCACTGAAGAAGAATTAGTGAATATTTTGTATAATGATGATTCAGGTGATGAACTGATTCCTGATTTAGAAGATTCACAAAGTGAAAGTGAAGATGAACTTCCACTTCCTGAAATTGATACGCCGATACCATGTGATGTCAATCACCCAAGTTATTTCACCATCAAATCCTACTAGGATATCTCCTTTAGGTATGTACAAAATTTGAATTTTCTAGGTCTAATAGTTTGTGGATAATGGTCCATTTTCCGAAGTGCCACAAAAAGGGTAACTGGGGTATTTAAATGGCTGGCCTGTGGGTTTAAATGCCCTGCTCAGTGCTGGTACTGAATGAAGTCAAGGTTTCCTAGCATTTGGTGTGTGGGAATTGACAGTGTATATAAGAGCCCAGATGACTCAGTCGGTAGAGCATTGGTCTAGAAAGACAAAGCTCCTGGGTTCGAGTCCCAATCTGAGCGTATAATTTTTCTCTTCAAATATGATATTGCTATATTGTTTACAGATTTTCTAACTAATGAAGGTTGGTTGCAGTGGTCTAACTGTTATGTTCCTTGCTTCTAGTCCAGGGTTGCAGGTTCAAACTCAGATGGAGTCGATAGATTTTTAGGACAGAAAAATCCAAGGGACTAGTCCTCAAGGAGGGACTTTAAGCTGTGGGTCCCGTGTCTGAAGATTATGGGCTATAAAAGAACCTCAAGTCTAAATTAGTCCCTCTGAGTAAAATTAAACCATCTAAGTAATAAGTTAGTTGACAACTAGAGGTATTACTTAGGAGCAACTGGTTGAGGCAAGGTGCTGACCACATGTTACTTATTGACATCTAAGGAAATAGCATAACTAAATTATTTAGACGATATATTTTAAATTATGAAGGTTCCGTGGCGCAAGCGGTTAGATGCTCGCATCTCAACACTAGGATCCTGAGATCGAGTCTCAGTCACTCCATGTGGGTTTATTTTAAATTATGAAGGTTCCATGGCGCAAGCGATTAGATGCTCGCATCTCAACACTAGGATCCTGAGATCGAGTCTCAGTCACTCCATGTGGGTTTTTTGGTGGACAAAACGGAGCTTGGGCAGGTTTTTCTAGGAGTTTCTCCCCATTTTCCCTTGCCACAAATTTCATTCCACCATACTCATCTCATCCACCCCTGTGACATTGCATCAGGGATGGTCGACTGGCACCCTTGTAGTTCACAGACCTCTATAAATATAGGGGCTTCGTCTCATCTCATTCCTTGATCCGACCCTGAGTTGAGGATATTTATTTTATTTTAAATTAACATTTTTCAGAATTGGACAGAGCTTTTAATTTAGAAAGAAAAATTAATGCTTGGACCAGGACTCGAACCTTGGATCTCTGACTGCGCATCAGTGTGATACCTATTATGCCATCCAAACTCTGATACGAATGTCAACAATAATTCTTTCCACTTATATAATTCACTTTTATCAGAAGCCAACACTACCGTCAACACCATCTAATGACTATTATTCAAGGTATTTTACTGAGAATTTATACCTTACTTTTTAAGTGGCAAAGCTTAATTCCTAATTAAATTAGTTTAGTCGAGAAACTCCTGCTTGGGAAGCAACCATGTCTCCACATGGGACATATGGGATATATACAATCATAACTGATGAAGAGAAAAAACTAAATATTTGACAAACTTAAAACTCTGACGTTGGAGGAACTAGCAGAATATAAAATGGAGCGACATATGAAGAAATACAGAATTTTAAGTACCTAGGATCCATTGTATCCAGGAATGATGATGTATTATTGAAACAAAAGAAAAACTAGCAGCAGGTAACCGATGTTTAAGATCTCTGAACAAAATTATACAATCTAGATATATATATATATATATATATATATATATAAAGTAAAGTGTAAAATGATCCCACTCAGGCCTCAGGAGGCCCTTGGAATAGTAGAAAGTTAAGGCTCCCACTTTTTCTAGACAATCGGCACTTGATGTCAGCTGGGTTGTCAGCCATGCATGACGGCCACCTTTACCCCCAGAACAAGTGTCTGGTACTCATTTCCATTAGAGGCTGAGTCGACCTCAGGGCCATAGTGCCGCCAGAAGATTTGGGTCAGTTTAAAAATCCTGAACCTCTGGGACTCGAACCCTCCACCTTCTGGCATGTAGCTTAGTGATATATAAGAAAATTAAAATAAGAATATATAAAACAATTATTAAACCTGTTGTAGTGTATGGCAGCATATGATTCAATTAAGAGGGAGAAGTTATATAGTATCCTGCTGGAGTTCGGAATTCCTAAAAAGTTAGTTAGACTTATACGAATGTGTCTAAATGGCTCAAAGAGTAGGGTGCGTGTAGGCAAACAGTTTTCAGACACTTTTGAAATCCAGAATGGGTTGAAGCAAGGAGATGCACTATCTCCTCTACTATTTAATTTTGTACTAGAGCATGCCATTAAATTTTTAGAGAATGAGGAAGGCTTACAACTCAATGGTATTAATAAGCTGTTAGTTTATGCTGATGATGTAGTACTACTGGCCGATAGCGAGGAGATACTAAAGGCCAACACGCACACACTATTGAGTAACACTAAGAAATTAGGACTGGAAGTAAATATCAGTAAAACTAAATATATGGTCACACGTAGAAATTCAGTATATAATGGAAATGGTCAGCTAATGACAAATGAGGGAAATTTTGAGGAAGTGGCTGAATTCAAATACCTAGGAACAATAATCACAAATAGGAATGAGATGCACAAAGAAATGAAACATAGACTCAATTCTGGAAATGCATGCTATTATGCATTGCAGAGACTTTTTATGTCCCAACTCCTTTCAAAAAACGTTAAGCTGAAGATATAAAAAATCTATTATTCTACCAGTTATATTATATGGGTGCGAAACATGGACTCTTACTTTAAGGGAGGAAAGGAGATTACGAGTATTTGAGAATGAAGTTCTTAGGAAAATTTTTGGACCAAAGAGAGATGAACAGACAGGTGAATGGAGAAGACTACATAACAATGAACTACATGGTCTTTATAGGAAGCCAGATATAATAAGAACAGTTAAGTCTCGTAGACTGCGATGGGCAGGACATGTTGCGCGTATGGGGAATGAAAGACGTGCATGGAAGCTTCTTGTAGGAAAGCCAGAGGGAAAACGCCCAGTTGGTAGACCAAGAATGAGGTGGGAGAACAACATTAACTATGATTTAAGGGAAGTAGATTATACAGGGAATGATTGGAAAGCATTAGCTCAGGATAGGGATGTATGGAGAGCTTATGTCCGCGCGGCCATGAACCTTCGGGTTCGATAGTGCCAGTGAGTGAGTAAGTAAGTAAGTAAGTAAGTAGTGTATGGCAGTGAATCCTGGACCATCAGAAAGAACCGCTACAAGACTTGCCACCTGGGAGAGAAAGATCTTAAGGAAAATATATGGTCCAATTATGGATAAGGGTACCTGGAGAATAATAACTAACCAGGAAACATTTGACCTATATAAAGATAACGATATTAAAGTTAGATGTATTGAATGGTTGGGCCATATTTGCAGAATGAACGAGACACGTTTGCCAGTATGATATCAAACGCTAAGCTGGATGGAAGGAGAAAAGTTGGAAGGCCTAGGTTATGATGGATGGACGATGTACAGGCAGACCTACAGAAGACTGGCATAACAAATTGGAGAAATAAGGCCATTGACCAAAGAGAATGGATGGTTGTTATGAGGGAGGCTAAGGTCAAACTAAAAGGACCATCACGCTAATGATGATGAACTATTGAAACATATTCTTGATAAATTATATTTGAAGAGAAAAATTTTCGCCTAGACCGGGACTCGAACCCGGGACCCTTGGTTTTCCGGGCCAAGTGCTCTACCAACTGAGCTACCGAGGCGAGTTACGATCTAGATGCAAATTTTTCTCTTATATACGTTGTAATTCCCTAAATGCATTTGGCGATAGGGAATTAAACGTATATAAGAGAAAAATTTGCATCTAGATTGTAACTCGCCTCGGTAGCTCAGTTGGTAGAGCACTTGGCCCAGAAAGCCAAGGGTCCCGGGTTCGAGTCCCGGTCTAGGCGAAAATTTTTCTCTTCAAATATAATTTATCTTTCATTTAGAAATGTTAAATGAATAATAAAAACATCATTAGAAGCCTTACTAGCTTCATAAAGTAATGTTAAATTCCCAATAAATGTCTTCTTAACTAAGAAGCTGCCATTTGCAAAGATAGAAGCAATGGTTTCAAAAGCATTTGGCGATAGGGAATTACAACGTATATAAGAGAAAAATTTGCGTCTAGATCGTAACTCGCCTCGGTAGCTCAGTTGGTAGAGCACTTGGCCCGGAAAGCCAAGGGTCCCGGGTTCGAGTCCCGGTCTAGGCGAAAATTTTTCTCTTCAAATATAATTTATCTTTCATTGAGAAATGTTAAATGAATAATAAAAACATATTCTTGATATTGCACAGGAGATTCATAATGAAATACGGGACCAAGAATTGTGTTTGAAAGCAGAATGATTATGAGGTTGGTATATAAGATTGACAACACATGGAAGTACATCAGATGCTTCACTTCCATCTCATTAAATTGCGAGAAAGACAAATTGCTTTCCACAGAAAAAAAAATAGTTGTAGAGACTGCAATAAAGTATACATAGGAAAAACAAAAAGGAATTTGAACACTCACTCAAAGGAACACTTTAGAAATATTAAACATGGTGAACTTTTATAAGATTCATATGTTCCGTTCAGGTATTATTCAAAATTAAAATATAAAATTATGGAATATTCACCTGAAAGGTCCGTCTCCTCAACTTTATTTAACTGTAATGCTTTCGGGACTAGTCCCATCATCAGCAGGATTCAAAACTGGTGTTTCACTGAAGATCTGGTAGAGGGGGTTACATGTACTGGGTTCATTTTCAGTTCACAACAACGACCATCTCATAAACAAACCCAGTACATGTAACCCCCTCTACCAGATCTTCAGTGAAACACCAGTTTTGAATCCTGCCAATGATGGGACTAGTCCCGAAAGCGCTACAGGTAAATAACTAATAAAGTTGAGGAGACTGACCTTTCAGATGAATATTCCATAATTTTATATTTTAATTTTAAAAATGGTGAAATTAAAAAATCAGCTATTGCACCACATAGTTTGTTGGAGAGTCATAAAATTGAAAGAGGCTAAACTTTTAAAACATTTGGAAAAACCTTTGGAATTGACAGTTTGGGAGAAGATATATATTCAGAAGAACAAATTTAGATCCATGAATTTTGAAATTCACAATGAACAGGACTTGATCTCAAAGTTCATAAAATCAGCACCAGATGGCAACGTTATAGATGAAGATTCAAACAAAAATCCGGTAGCCATAATATTGGCTGAAGATGAGAGGAATGTCCTCTTGAAAACTGCAGTTCCTATGTTTAAAAATACATGAAAGATGAGGTAAGATAAGAATATTACTCAATTCATACAAAAAAAAAGTCTTAGCTATATAGCACAATACCCAAACCATGGCAAGAAGACAATCTGTACCCGTTTTTCTATTAATGAGTTCTCAAAAGGACTATCAACAGTAATCTAACAAGAGGTTGTGTTTTTCTGAAAAAATCATGAGCGACAAAGTCATGAGTGATTTTGTCTAATGAAAAACTCAACTTCACATTGGATTTGGAGTGACTATTTAGCGAATAATACAACATCAGAAGCTAAAAATAATTATAACGTTTAATTAGATTATTTTCAGTCTGATCATCTTACCTCAATATTAATGTTGATTTATTCTTGGACATGTTTCAAAACAATTGTGTTTTATCGTCAGCTTCTTTTCAAACATGTCCAAAGAACAAACCAACATTAATATTGAGGTAAGATGATCAGACTGAAAATAATCTAATTAAAATAACCTCAAAATATCATTTCCTAAAATTAAATATTAACAACGTTTAATATTTTACCAAATGTGAGCTTATGTATTCCGATCTTACTTCCGGGCGATTTCTAAGCCGGCTGTATAGTTATAAATAGCATATCTTTACTGTTAAATCTCTTTGGGTTTGGGAAAAATCAATAACAGATGATTGTATGAGAAATAACTATTAACAATAATGCAGATTCATTATACAACATTTAATAATTTTCTTTTATTTATTTTTATTATATTTTTTTAAGTTGTTTTCTTTTGGCATTTCTTGCTGTACCATATTTATCGTGCATTGTTGAATCGATATCCTTGTCAAAGAAGTTAATTTGTGGAGATATCTCTCATTACAAACAGGAAGAGGCAACATTATCAACAGGAGAGGCAAGATTATCGGTCTATGAGTTAAATAGTCATGGGAAGACTATGCTTCATTATTATGAACCAGTGTACATAACATGTGTAAATATTTATATATTAAATTTGGGAATTTTTAACATTATGAGGTTCAATTAATAAGAATTAAATGAATCGTGATTTCTTCTTACCTCATACTTCTATGTTTTTTAAACACAGCACTGCAGTATCGGCGACCCATTGTCACCATCGTCAGCTGTTTTCACGACTGTCAATTTTTTCTTTTGCCAGTAATTATCCAAACTGCCATCTGGTGTTCTTTTGAAGGAATTATTTTCTAAACTGCCATCTGGTGTTCTTTTGAATGAATCATTTTCTAAACTGCCATCTGTTGTATTTTTGAAGAACTTCTAGAACTATGAACTTCGAGATTCCGGACAAACAGAGCATGATTACAAAGTTCTTCAAAAACACAACAGATGGCAGTTTAGAAAATGATTCCTTCAAAAGAACACCAGATGGCAGTTTAGAAAATAATTCCTTCAAAGGAACACCAGATGGCAGTTTGGATAATTACCGGCAAAAGAAAAAATTGACAGTCGTGAAAACAGCTGACGATGGTGACAATGGGTCGCCGATGCTGCAGTGCTGTGTTTAAAAAAACATAGAAGTATGAGGTAAGAAGAAATCACGATTCATTTAATTCTTATGTGTAAATATGCATGTGAAGAACTGTTGCAAATAATTTCTGAGAGAGATTTGCAAATATATGACTGGATATTTAGATTTCAAAGCATCTGATACCTGGCTATTGAACTTCTAACGACATTATAATATACTCGTAAGACTATAGACAGTGTTTAAAATAAGAGGTCAACACAAATGCCAACCACACTGCTGCAGTCTGTGTAAGCAGCATACCTTTTTACCAGTAACAAAAGCATTTTTCAGCTTGAAATGCATTACTCAAGAACTCTGGCTAAAAGGCAATAAGAAAAATTGAAGCTGTTGCATGAATATAAAATGCTATTTTAATATTTGTAGGAAATAACACTATGAGGTTTCTTTTAATTATTAATGAGTTGGTTATTTTGACTCATCTCACATTTCTTGATTTTTTGTCCAGTGCTGTGGTCTCGAGGTAGTCACACAGCAGGCCCGGGTTCGATCCCCGGTCAGGACAGTTTTTCTGGGTGAGGTTTTTATTGGGGTTTTTCCTCACCTGTAAGACAAATGTCAGGAAAACTCTAAGGACCAAATGGTCCCCAAAATCATATGGCCATCGCAATCATCATCATTCAAATTCATCTTAGATTAAACTTAGGATTAGGGACTCTCTTGGCACACCACTATCATCATCATCACCTATCATATCATCGGGGCAACATAACCCCGCCTTCCAGGCGCCCCAACCTCAGAAGTGGGTTACAAGTACGCCATGCCAGGAGAGAACACCAGGAATGTCAAAAGACAATTTGGGAGAAAATTTGCATCTGCAAGAATAAAAAGAAAACCATGAATTTATAAATTCCCGGAGAAAAAGAAAAAAATAAATAAATATTGTTGTATAGTTGCTTAGATCAGTTGGAACACAATTCATAATTTGTTAAGATGTCTGAAGAAGTTACAGTGTACCAAACAGCTGTCACTGAATTATATAATAAATATGAAAATCAAATAAAACTATGTTTTATTTTTATTTAATTAATGAAAAAAAATTGATTTGGAAGTTCATTGGTCAGCCAGCAGAGGGAGCAGAAATCAACTTACAGGATGGACAACCACAAAACAACAGTTATAATGCAATCAACAATGTTGCGCGACAAAACCTGGTGTACATAAAAATCAAGAAATATGAGGTGAGTAAAAATAACCAACTCATTAATAAACAAAATGCTAGTACTCATTCCTATATGGTAATGCCTTTAATTTGTTTACAGGGAGCATTGGCTGGTAAGCTCTTCATTGTCCTAAAAAAAGGATGGAATAGTACTTGTCACTTAACAGAATGAATTTAACGGATTTGTATAATCTACATGTTACTGCATCAACATCTGATAGCAATGGCTGCGAGAATGGCCAAATGCAGATACCAGAAATTTACTTATAATGGATAATATTTGAAGAGAATTTTTTTTTTTCTCTTCAAATATAATTTATCTTTCATTGAGAAATGTTAAATTAATAATAAAAACATCATTATAATGGATAGTTTTACAATGAACAATATGTAATAGTTGCCTGAAAAGAGATCTAACCAACAAAAATTCAAAAATTGAGTTTTCAGTGAATTTGTGATCTATCCGGAGAATAGCATGATGTGGTGGGATGTAAAATTATCCCTACTCTTTTCCAGACCTGTTTTATTTATTTTTAAAAGTTGGCTTTCAAGCAAATAGTGATCTATCTGTAACAAAATGGCAGAAGCAGTTAGTCAAGTCATGAGTAGCAGTGCAGAAAAACAATTATTGTACATGTGTAAATTCATTCCACCACAGTTCTGTGAATTCTATCAGAATCTTAGAGAAACTGGGTGAAAATAAGAAAGACACAAAGAAATGTTATGAAATAACATTAAATGGAAAATAAATATTGAATACTGATTCAGTTACAAAATTTTTCTAATTGAATCAGTGTTCAATATGTATTTTTTATTTCTTATTGTAGCATTTTTGTTAAATATGGGTTTGATCATTTTTCCACTCTATAAAGACAGATCACTTTTGCACTTAATTCTGTATTAAATTGTTAATATTTAGTTAGTAGCATGTTATTTTGCATTCAAATTGGCTGTATATGTTTCCAATAGGATGAGAGATTAAAATGTATATGATATAATAAAGGTAATAGCCATAAAATGAACATTATGTGTTTTTTTTCATTTTCCAAACAATTTGTAATTTATGGTGTTTCTATTATTAATTTAACACTTCTCACTAAAAGATAAATTATATTTGAAAAGAAATTTACACGCTCAGACTGGGTTTTGAACCCAGGACCTTTGGCTTTGTAGGGGAATGCTCTACCACCCGAGAAACTCCAATCTAAACACAAATTTTTCTCTTATACATTGTTAATTCCTGATTGCTAATACTACGAGCATTTGCTTGATCACACAAATTAACAGTGTATAAGAGAAAAATTTGCATTTAGATTGGAGTTTCTTGGGTAGCTCAGTGATAGAGCATTGGCCTAGAAAGCCAAAAGTCCTGGGTTCTAACCCCAGTCTGAGTGTATAATTTTTCTCTTCAAATATAATTGTAATTTGTGGGTTAGATCTGTTTTTAGGGCAACTACTTTATTGCAAACAACAGCTCCAACTGGGAAGTCAGTGGAAACCCTACAAATTTTAAAAGGAACTACCAGTACAATTCTTTTTCTTTTTCAGACAGTACAAAACATACTAGAGGACTATATCAAATTATCCAATCAAGGTCAAGCATTTTCATTCAAAGATACATACCACTGTCACTCTGCATTCATTAATTTCAGTCAATGGGATTCAAAGATATTCTAATGGATTTCATGAATCACAATTATTTATTATATGGTTTCAAGTGTCAAAGCAGTAAGCTTTTCACATACATGAAGTTAACCTTTGCAAAGTTCTTTCCATATCAGGTGCCCATGGTGTATTGCAAAGTTCTGTTTTAATCACTTTATGCTGGTCGCTTGCACTTTGCCCACTGCTGCATTTAAATCAACAAATACATTAATATATTTTCAATGTTTTTATATTAAATTTGTCATTTACATTAAAGGACAAATTAATATTTTAGGAGAAAAAATTACCATATGTGAAGAGAAAAATTATATGCTCAGATTGGGACTTGGACCTAGGACCTTAGGCTTTCTAGGCCAATGCTCTACCAACTGAGCTATCTGCGCGAGTTCCAACCTAAATGCAAATTTTTCTCCTATATATGCTGTTAATTCCCGTGCACCAAATGCTATGAAACCTTTGCTGCTATCTTGCAAATGGCAGCTTCTTTATTAAGAAGACATTTATTTGGGAATTTTTACATTACATTATAAAGCCAGTACAGTTTAGATTGGAACTCACCCAGATAGCTCAGTCGGTAGAACATTGGCCTAGTAAGCCAAAGGTCCTAAGATTCAAGTCCCAGTCTGAACGTGTAATTTTTCTTTTAACTTTTATAGGAATTAATCACTATGAGGTTTAATTTATGGTGAAATTAAATGTTTCTTACCTCTCCTCATATATATTTTCTAAGTTGATCGCGATTTCGAGACTATAACTGTCTCATCATCAGAACTTTGTTGGCGACTGGTGTTATGTCGATCGGAAGAAACTCTTCTTCTTCTTCCCTCTGTTGGTGGCTCTTCAAATATAATTTATCCATCATTGAGATGTATGAAATGAATAATAATAACATTGAAAGAAGCCGTACTGGCTTTATAATGTAATGTAAAAATTCCCCAAATAAATATCTTCATAATAAAGAAGCTGCCATTTGCAAGATAGAGGCAAAGGTTTCATAGCGGGAATTAATAGCATATATAAGAGAAAAATTTGCATTTAGACTGGAACTCGCCCAGATAGGTCAGTCGGTAGAGCATTGGCCTAGAAAGCCAAAGGTCCTGGTTTGAGTCCCAGTCTGAGCATTAATTTTCCTCTTCAAATATAATTTATCCATCATTGAGATGTATGATATGAATAACAAAAACATCAGAAAAATGTATGCCTGAACTGGGATTTAACCCAGGATTTCTGGCTTTTTGTATTAGCATTTTATCCATTAAGCTATCTAGGCTCCTGATTTTAGACAAATTTAAAATAAAAACATTGAAAAGATAAGATTTATTAGCTAAAAAAGTAATGTTAAAAAGAATAATACATTGAAAATGAAGCTAAACTAGCTATAAAAAATATGTTAAAATCCCACTAAAATATCTTCTTGAATAAGAAGCTGTGTATAGAACAAAGGTACTCAACTTAAGGCATGCAAAATATATATAAGAGAAATAATCAAGAGCCTAGATAGCTTAATGGATAAAGCACTGGTATGGAAAATCATAGATCCTGGATTTAAATCCCAGTTTAGGTGTAAGTTTTTCTCTTAAAATATTAATTTGTCCTTTAATGTAATTGACAATTTAAAAAATAAAAACATCGAAAACATAAGCTTTACTAGCTGAATAAGTAGTGTTAAAAAGAATAACAAACATTGAGAACATTCATGTATATTGATGTCTCTGAAGTTAAAAATTTGTAGCTACATTTCTCATGACCATTAGCAGCTAAAAGGTAAATTAAAGCATACTATTGCATCAGTATATTTTTCATTCTGAAAATGCATAGCCGAACTGAAGAGGTGTACTCATAGTTTATGGTGGAATGAAATTTCTTTAGAAAAATTTACTCTTTTTTGATTAATTAAAAATTAATATAAATGAATTTGTACATGACACATGTATATTTGTAAATAAATAATACTAATATTGCACCGGGAAAATTAAGAATAAGATGTACGAGAATCAAAATGACAAACTACACATATCCCACAGGCTAATGGTACAAACCTAAAGACCACAATATGATGAAGAATGAGTCATTTTTTATATCTTACCTCATAGTTCATGTTTTCTTAAACATAACATGTTTTCTTTTCTTAGAAAAGACCTCTACATAATAAAGAATGAACAAAGAATTGAATTCAATATGTACAGGAAGGATACTCATACTGTCAATTATACAAAGTCTTCAAGTTTCAATCATAAATTGCATATAAAAATGCAATTTTCAACAGTTTGATATATAGATTATTAAATGTTCCACTAAATGAAGATTTTAAGAAAGAATACAATCACATTTTGAACATAGCTAATTTAAATGGTTTTAGAAAGGAAACAATTATAAATAATCTAAAGAAATTCAGACAACAAAAAAAGATTAAAAGAATACATAAGCTAATTTAAATGGTTTTGGAAAGGAAATAATTGTAAATAAACTAAAGAAATTCAGACAACAAAAAAGATTAAAAGAATACACCATCCTGCAATCTGATTCAAAGAAAGGATATAATTTAAGAAAATTACTTATCATCCTGAAATACATAACAAAGTCCAAAAATTTTCAAGAAATTCAATATTACATTGGCAACGATAAATGCATTTAGCCTTGGTAATCTATTAATAACCAATAGGAAAATGAACACCCCAGATAGTAAAAATATGAAATTTATCAGATTAGTTGTAGAGACTGCAATAAAGTATGCATAGGAAAAACAAAAAGGAATTTGGACACTCGCACAAAGGAACACTTTAGAAATATTAATAAATGGTGAAATTGAAAAATCAACTACTGCAGCACATAGTTTGTTAGAGAGTCATAAAATTGAAAAAGAGGACAAATTTTTAAAACATATGGAAACACCTTTAGAATTGACAGTTTGGGAGAAGATATATATTCAGAAGAACAAATTTAAAACCGTTAATTTCAAAATTCTTGATGAACGGGACCTGATCTCGAAGTTCATCAAATCAACACCAGATGGCAATGTTATAGATGGAGATCCCAACAAAAATCCAGTAGTCATAATGTCAGTTGAAAATGGGAGGGATGTTTCCTCTTGAAAACTGCAGTTCCCATGTTTAAGAAAACAAAAACTATGAGGTAAGATATAAAAAATGACACATTCTTCATGAATAAAAACCTCAGTTATTTCCCATATTTAACTATGAAGTCACAATATGACCTAAAACGTTCAAGCAACTCAAAATAAAATAAATTCTGAAATAAGAATAATATAGAGATATAAATATTATCCGGCAAAAATCACGGAATTTATTAAAATTCTTTATATTGGACCCTCAAATTTGAAGCTAAATATACTAATTCCAAGCTAAGTTCCAGTTGTATTGTAAAGAAACTTGCATAAAGTATTTCTGCTGACTTTGTCTATTAGCGGAACCATGATACTACTTTTAACTGCCATAAGAATCAATTGAGTATGGAACTGTCAATGATAGAAACATTGTTCTTAGGCAACATCATATTTTACAGGAAATAAGCCTCAATACAAGTATTTCTGCTGACTTTGTCTATTAGCGGAACCATGATACTACTTTTAACTGCCATAAGAATCAATTGAGTACGGAACTGTCAATGATAGAAACATTGTTCTTAGGCAACATCATATTTTACAGGAAATAAGCCTCAATACAAGATAAGATGGTATCAATAACACTGGTCAACATGATTTTTGTCTCATGAGTACCAACAGTTGTACTTAATGCAGTTTTTTATTGTGTTTACAAATATGTATTCGGAATTTCTCCATCACCCACAGTTTTTTTATTTCAATTTCAATTATGGATTTAAATAATTATTTTTTTAATAAACGTTTTTTCATCCATTTGTCCACTGAGCGATGAGCACAGGGAACACTTTCATCAGGAGTTTTCAGCAATGGAAAAGAGATAACAAGGCAAATAGAATCCTAATATGCTGGCCAATTATTGTTGGACCATCAAGAGGGATGCTCCACAGGCGAAATATAGCAGAAAATCATCATTTCTTAATTTCTAGGTGAGTCCAAATGTTCGAATATTGTGTAGTTACAAATGTAGAAAATATTAGTGTTCGAAATTATAAATTCCTGTCTCTCGAAAAACCGATATCATATTTGAATTCAGGACAAAAAATACTATCAGAATCACATATTTTTCTTTCTGAGACAAAAAAAGTTTCCTTTTGTTGCTCAGTGTAATTTAGGAACTTCCTCCATTTCTTATTTATTTAGGACAAAAAATTATATTAGACTTTTATGCTTTTTCATGATGTCAATAGATATCCTTAATTTACTGAAATTGTTCAAGTTCATTACGAGCAGAATTTATGTTCCATGCTGACTCACCTGTAAATTCTGTGGTTATTTTCACCACATCCTCAATGGCTAATGTGGGATATTTTTCACTAAACTGTTTTGAAAACATTCAAAATAATTTGTTTCTCTCTGCTTTTCGAATGTTTTCCTTACTAATTTTCCAATGCTTTATAAATTATTATATAGAAACAGCCATTTTGAAACAACTGAAATTCTAATGCATTTTGCTTGCAAAAGAATTTATTAAAATTGTAATTATATATTTTAAGATTCTCCCACATAACTATATATGTATTATATAGACATATGCTAGATAATATATACTTTTATTATTTTTTACATCTTCCTACACACTTAAAGATAAACAGTTATTCAACCAATTAAAATGCAATCATACATTTGCTTTGTTTACATTACAACTGGAACTTAACTTGGAATGGATGTAGTTACACTTCTTCTTGAAGAACCAAAAATTTAATATGCAATTACCTCAACAAATCTTATTAATATTGAAATTAATGTTGGGAAGTAAACATTATGAGGTAATAATCATTTAAAATTCATTGGAGAAAATTTTTTGAAAACTCATAAATTTCGTGCTTTTCATGAAACCATGGTTTCGGATGAAGTGTCATCCATATTCAGTCAAAAGTCTGACTGAATGAAATAATTCCACCATCAAATCTTCTATTGTCACCATCTTCTGTACTGCCATCTATGGTTGAATTTATAAACTTCAAAATCAAATTTTGTTCATTAGGAATATAAAAATATATATAAAAATGTAGTTCGATGAATTTTGATGTTCCTAACGATAAAAATTTGATTTTGAAGTATATAAATTCAACCATAAATTGCAGAAAGAAGATGGTAACAATAGAAGACTTGACGGCAGAAGTATTTCATCAGTCGGAGTTTTGACTGAAGATGGATGAGACTTCATCCAAAACCATGGTTTCGTGAAAAGCATAAAAATTTATGAGGTGAGTTTTCAAAAAATTTTCTCCAATGAATTTTAAAATCTTATTTAATTTGCATCTCATTTTATGAAATATGCCATTAGAACTCCCCATTAATTGATTTTATATTACTTAAAAATATACTAACTTGTCACATAAAAATTTTCCTTCTAATAAATTATGAAATGTGTAAAAGAATGTCATACAATAAAATTAGATAACAGTGTGTTAAACATAAAACCTTATCCACCATTTAATTTGGAAGATATGTCATCTGATCTGTATAGAATGTTAAACATTAATTACTCATGCACATGTGTTTCGATAACCAAAATATGATATCAACAAAATACTGAAAATATAAAAGAGAGAAACACAATTACCATATTTATTTGCATAATTTGGACACATTTTATCTTTTCAAATATGCAATTTTAATAGATGAAAAAATAATACTTTATTTTATATATTATTATGTAAATAAAAGTTATTTTTCAAGTCTAATTTTATTATCATTAATAATAAGTATACAATTCACACATGCTCCATAATTCCACTCATTTTTAGACAAATGTTTTCTAGAAATTTAGAAAGTTATAAAAGAAGTGTCCTGCACCTTAGCTGAGTGGTTAAGGCAAGATGCCTTGGCGCAGAGCTACGGGACTTGCGCTGGTTTGAGTCCCCATGGGGAAGAAATTTTCTCATGGAATTTCGGCCAGTATGGGACCAGTGCCCACCCAGCATCGTGAAGAATTTGGGTAGCTACAATAAGTAGCAACTCCGGGTTGAGAAGACCAGCTATAACGGCTGGGGGTCCCAACATGCTGACCACATGTCATCCCTGCAATGGCTTATGATCGTCTATCTCTGTGATTAATTGATTTCAAGAACTTTGTAATCAAATTTGGTTCGTCCGGAAACTCAAAATTCATGGTTCTAGTATGGTTTTTTTGAATGTATATCTTTTTCCAAACTGTTAATTCCAAAGATTTAGATAGATGTTTCAAAAGTTTTGCTTCTTTTTCAATTCTACGATTCTCTAATAAACTATATGCTGCTATTGCTGATTTTTCAATTTCACAATTTTTTATGTTTCTAAAGCGTTCTTTCTTGTGTTTAAATTCCTTTTTGTTTTTCCTATATACACTTTATCGCAATCTTTGCAATTAATTTGATAAATTCTAGATTTTTTTTATTTTCTGGGGTGTTAACTTTTTTATTTGTTACCAGAAGATTACCCAGGCTGAATTTGTTAATCGGAGCTAATGTTATATTAATTTTTTTTTTAATCTTTTGAAATTTGTTATGAACTTCTGGATGGTAAGTAAATTTCTTGAATTGTTCATCTTAGAATTATGTTGCAGGGTGGTATTAATGCAATCTTTTTTGCTGTTTAAATTTCTTTAATTTCTTCTTTATTATGTCTTCACCAAAACCATTTAAGTTACCTATGTGTATAATATGATTATATTCATTCTCAAAATCCTCTACATTAAGTGGAATATTTAAAAACCATGCTAGAACCATGAATTTCTGAACGAACCAAATTTGATTACAAGGTTCTTCAAATTAACACCAAATGGTAGTTTAGAAAATTACTGGCATACTGAAAAATTGACAGTTGTGACAACAGCTGAAGATGGGAATGATGTTTCTTGATGCTGCTGTTCTGTATTAAAAAAACATAGATGTATGAGGTAAGAAGAATTCACGATTCATTTGATTCTTATCAAACCCAATTGCACAAATAACCATGACACAATTCAGGAATTGGGAGGAACCGAACTGCTACCATACCCACCATAAAGCCTTGATCTTGTGCCTTCAGATTATCAACTGTTTTGATCGATGCCCCAATTCTTGTGTGAAATTTCTTAGACAATGAAAACAACGAAGCTGTGAAAGCAGGTCTCAATGATTTTTTTGTATAAAAAACCAGAGACTAGCATCATCGTGGGACGATAAACCTTGCTGAAAGATGACTCAAAACAGTTTCTTGTCAGATAACATTACAAATAAATAAATAAAGAATTTCATCAGTCGGAGTTATGGCTGAAGATGAACATGATTACGTTTGAAAATGTGGTTTTGTGAAAAATGCGAAATTTATGAGGTGAGTTGTCAGAAAATGTTCTCCGATGAATTTCAAATAAAGTTTTGTTTTAAATAATTATAGTATAAAGGAGACAGTATCTAAATTTAGCCTGTGACAATAAAATTACAATGAGAGTTAGTTTCTTGGATGCTGTTTCTTGCCATAGATTCATTATTATTATTTCTATTTAAACAACCAGACATATAATTAGTATTTTTGTTGGAAAATATAATATTAATATGAAAAATGTTGTCCAAATTATGCAGACAAATACAATATAATGTTAAGTACATGAGTGAGGAAAGGAAACAATACCCTGTCATGGATACCCTCACACACAGCAACTAACTAATTATTAAACATAATATCCGGTAGAACCGATGCTTGTTGTTGATTCGATAAAGCAACGCAAAATGTCGGGCCATAGTTCTCATCATCACCGCGCCTTTTCTGTCCTTTCTGCATAGCAGTTGCCCCTTCATCCTCAGCTCGCAAATTGTCCTGTAGTGCTCGTATCTCTGCTATATGCGCATCAAGATCACCTTCTTTCATAGGAGGTAAAATTCCTGGCACATAACGTGAGAAAAGATGAGGATATCGACGTCCGTATTCTCCACGTCCTACGCAATGTAGATTTACAAATAGAGCTGATATTGCAGCTGGAGGAAGAGCAAATGGTCTTGTCAGCAAGTCTTCCACACTCGCTGAAAAAGAATATAAATAAATTCCCGAAATATTGTATATGCTTATACAAATAACATTGAGTTTTTATTATTAATTTAATACTTCTCACTGAAGGACAAATTATATTTGAAGAGAAAAATTATACACACAGACTGAGGTTCATAGCATTCGGTGCTCGGGAATTAACAATGTATAAGAGAAAAAATAGCTCAGGGTTAGAGCATTGGTCTACAAAGCCAAAGACCCCAGTCTGAGCATATAATTTTTCTCTTCAAATATAATTTGTCCTTCAGTGAGAAGTATTAAATTAATAATAAAAACATCAAAAGAAGCCCTACTGGCTTTATAAAGTAGTGTTTAAATTCCCAATAATTGTCTTCTTAAATAAGAAGCTGCCATTTGCATAATCGACCAAAGGCTTGTAGCATTTGGGGTTCGGTAATTAACAATGTATAAGAGAAAAATTTATGTTTAGATTGGAGTGCTCAGGTAGCTCAGGGGTAGAGCATTGGCCTAGAAAGCCAAAGATCCTGGGTTCAAACCCCAATCTGAACATACAATTTTTCTCTTCAAATATAACATTGAGTTTAAATATTTAATTTTAGGAAGTTATATTTTGAGGTTATTTTAATTATATTATTTTTGGTCTGGACATCTTACCTCAATATTAATGTTGATTTGTTCTTGGACATGTTTCAAAACAATTCTCTGTTTTATCTTCAGCTTTCCCAGACTGGTTTTATTTATGTTGCATTATGTTGCACCACCTGGATGTCGATGTCAGCTCCATCCTGTGGTTGGCCAAAGAACCTCCAAACAAGGTCACCCTCCATCGGAATATCAAAATTCATAACTCTGTTTCTGTTCTTCTGAATATAAATTTTTTCCCAAATAGTCAGCTCGTTTGTATTTTCTAACTGTTTTAATAATTTTAGTGTCTGAATTTATATTATGTTTTTCAGACCAAACATGAGCAGCAACTGCAGATTTTTCAATTTCTCCATTTTTAATATTTCTTATGTGTTCTTTGGTTCTAATTTTTAGGTTTCTTTTTGTTTTCCCTATATATATCTTTTCACAACCCATGCATTCAATTTGATATATTCCTGACTTTTTATTTTTATCAGTTTTTTCATTTTTGTTGGTTTTTATTAGTTTATTTAAACTGTAGTTATTTTTTGGTGCTAATTTAATATTAAACTTCTCAAATATATTTTGAAATTTATTATGTACCCAGGGGTGATATGTGAATTTCCTATATTTTTTCATAGGTGGTTCTTCTTTTTCAAGATTACTTCTGTTTATCATTTTTTGTTTTTTATACTTTTCTATCCTTTTATGTACCATTTTTTCATCAAACCCATTTTCTCTTGCTACTTTGATTATGTGTTTTTTCTCATGTTTGAAATCTTCTTCGTTTAAGGGTAAGTTTACCAATCTATGAGTTAAACTATTAAATGCTGCTAATTTATGTCCAATTGGATTGAACCTGTTGATTTTATAAAATTTTCCGTATGAGTTTCTTTCCTATGAATCCTGAATTCAATTTTTCTTTTTTCTTCGTTTCTGACCAATTTAAGATCCAAAAAAGGTATTTGTTTATTGTCTTCTATTTCTTTGGTGAATTTAATGTTTGTACTCTGTAAATTTAATAGTTTTAGGGAATCTTCTACATGTTTTTCTTAACAATACAAATTATATCATCAACATATCTACTCCAAAATTTAAACATTGTGGGATGTGCTTTGGTGATTTTACATTCAAAATCGCTCATAAATAAATTTGCCAGGAAAGGTGATAATGGGTTTCCCATTGAGAGCCCTGATTTTTGTCTATAGAAATTCCCATTGAATGTAAAAAACATTTGGTCAATGCATAACGCAGTTAATTTCAAATAATCTTCTTTGATCTCTCTGTCTATGTTGTTTTTGTTGTTGCTTTTGAAAAAGCATTTGGCGATAGGGAATTACAACGTATATAAGAGAAAAAATTTGCGTCTAGATCGTAACTCGCCTCGATAGCTCAGTTGGTAGAGCACTTGGCCCGGAAAGCCAAGGGTCCCGGGTTCGAGTCCCGGTCTAGGCGAAAATTTTTCTCTTCAAATTTAATTTATCTTTCATTGAGAAATGTTAAATTAATAATAAAAACATTCTTATCAAGACTTTATCTAGTAAGTCCCCTCTACAACCCCTAGAAGTTTGTAATACTTATTGTGAATCACCCTGTATAAATATTTTAAACTAAATAATAAGAATGTAAACTAAATAGCCCAAAAAAGGTATGCCAGAAATATAATTTTCTAGAAACATAACTTGGAGGCACCTCATAGTGTAGTTGGTTAAGGCAATATGCTATAAGTTGGAAAGTCGAGGGTTTGAATCCCAGTGGGTCAGGATTTTTAAACTGATCTAAACCTTCTGGTTGCACCATGGTCCTTATGTTGACTCAGCCTCTAATGGAAATGAGCATCATACACTTATAATTATATTATTTTTGGTCTGGACATCTTACCTCAATATTAATGTTGATTTGTCTGGGAAAGCTGACGATAAAACAGAATTGTTTTGAAACATGTCCAAGAACAAATCAACATTAATATTGAGGTAAGATGTCCAGACCAAAAATAATATAATTAAAATAACCTCAAAATATAACTTCCTAAAATTAAATATCATACACTTGTTCTGGGGGCAAAGGCTGCCATTACAAGGGGCTGACATCAAGTTCCAATTGTCTAGAAAAATAGGAGCTTTAACCTTCTACTACCCCAAGGACCTACTAAGGCCTGCAGTTAACATATTATCCACTGAAGCATCACAAGTTAGAAAAAAAAATTAAAAAGTTCAACATAAGATTAAAACTGAAAAATGAGTTTAGCCTCAATAGAATAATAAAATCCAACAAAAATGAGAAAATAGAAGAAGAAAATAAACTGAGAATTTATCATATAAAGTGCAGGGATTTTGATGGGATATACATAGAGAAAACAAAAATAAATATGAAAACTAGAGTAAAGGAACATCTAGGAATATTAAGAAAGGGAAAGTAGAAAAATCTGCAACAGCCATTCATGCTTGGTCAGAAAAACAACAAATCGAAAGAAAGGCAAAATTAATTAAACAAATAGAAACACCTAAAGAACTCTCAATTTGGGAAAAGATCTACAATAAAAAAAAAGACCAATTATGAAATCAATGGTAAAGATAACAATTTTTGCCTGAACCGTGAATCGAAACCAGAACCTTCAGCTTTTCATGCTGATGCTCTGACCACTGAGCTAATTCAGGCTAAACTGAAGGTTCAGGGTTCAATTCTCGGTTCAGGTAATTTTTTTTTCTCTTTATCATTGATTACAATAATTTAGTTGTGTTCATTAATTTACTTATTTCTATCATAGTTATAGCTTTTGCTTCTCAATATTAATTTAACCAATTATGAATTTTGAAATTCTCAGGAAATGTGATTTGATTTGGAGGTTCATCAGTTCATTACCAAGAGATGGAGGAGGAAACAATGAATCAACAACACAACGGTCGAGTAAAAACTAATGATGAAGGATTATTAATTTCTCTGAAACCAGTCTAAAATGGTAACAAAATATGAGGTAAGATGTAATTTTCCATCCATCCATCCAATGACTGATTGGCTAAAATTTGAGCTTTGGCCTTCCTTAACTTCTGACTCCAATCATTTCTATTTTGCACGGCAAGCCTCCAGTTGCAACACTTAAGTAGGTTTGCAGCATCTTCCTTAATACCATGATAGGTTTCTGAACGTATTTGTTTTTAGGGGGTGGGGATGTCAACCCCATGCCCAACCTCCAGTGATCCTGAGGGATCGATGATTTTCTGTTTGGGTTTTCTCAAGATGTAATTTTATTAATAGTTAATTAACCATATTCCTCTTCTATATTTTAATATCCTTGAAATAATGAAGTTTGGCAAATTCCTACCAGGGAAATAAAAATAATTTTAAGTACAGAAATGGACATTTTAAGAAGATCAGTTGGAAAATCTAGAATGGATAAAATATGAAATAAAGAAATAAGGGAAATTATGGGTGTACAAGAGGAGCTGGACATCATAAACATTATAGAAAAGAAAAGATTACAGTGGTATGGCCATGTCAAAAGAATGCCAGGGCAAAGATTGCCTAAACTTATTATGGAATGGATCCCAATGGAAAGGAAGACCAATTTATAAGAAAGGAGATAAAACTGATTGCAACAGCTATAGGGGTATCTCATTACCTTCAACTTCGTAAAAAATTCTAACAAATATATTAGTAAGCAGACTTAGGGTCGAATCTATGAACGCATTAGACCGTAAAAGGCATTCTCTGCTGAGAAAGTTGTATCCTAATATGATTTTGCTTACTCAGAAATCTGTTCATGCGATAATAATTGTTGAAATTCATAAGCTATCTGACAAGGTGACTTAAGAGAGAAACGAATCGTGAGAATCCCAAAGGGAACCGATGGTAACGATGTAGTTTGAAACCTTGCCGCGTACCTTGCTGCTCTATCCAAGATGTTGGACCTTGAAGACTTCGATCATGTTTTCGGTATATGCGGAGAAGAGGAATTTGATAGTCAACCAAAGAATTCAACTGGAAGAACAGGAGAATCAGCATAATATTGCACGATGCAGACATCGTTGTATATGGTATTATTGGCGGGACGCAAGCATAAATGCGTTCCTCTAGCAGACGAAAATAACGGAAGTGGTTTTATCGCTGAGAATTCTGGGTAATTTCTTGCCAATATTACGAAAATGACGACTTTCCTGCATGACCAGTTAGTGGGTAGCTAATTCGATCTTTGCACTTGCTCACGGTGAGTCAGCTCACCAGTGATTGGAAGTAATTTGAGTAGAGGCTAATGTATTTGCATGTGGCCCTTACTCCCTACATTGATGACATTCTAGGAGATCATCAATGTGCACTTAGAAGAAACAGGTCTACAACAGATCAGATTTTTAGTTTAAGACAGATTTTAGAAAAGAAATGGGAATATAATGGTACTATACATCAACTATATGCAGACTTCAAAAAGGCATATGATTCAATTAAGAGGGAGAAGTTATATAGTATCCTGCTGGAGTTCGGAATTCCTAAAAAGTTAGTTAGACTTAAATGTGTCTAAATGGCACAAAGAGTAGAGTGCATGTAGGCACACAGTTTTTGGATACTTTTGAAATCCAAAATGGGTTGAAGCAAGGAGATGCACTATCTCCTCTACTATTTAATTTTGTACTAGAGCATGCCATCAAATCTTTAGAGGATGAAGAAGGCCTACAACTCAATGGTATTAATAAGCTGTTAGTTTATGCTGATGATGTAGTACTATTGGGCAATAGCGAGGATATACTACAGGCCAACATGCACACACTGTTGAGTAACACTAAGAAATTGGGACTGGAAGTAAATGTTAATAAAACTAAATATATGGTCACACATAAAAATACATTATATAATGGCAATGGACAGCTAATGACAAATGAGGAAAATTTTGAGGAAGTGGCTGAATTCAAATACATAGGAACAATAATCACAAATAGGAATGAGATGCACAAACAAATTAAACATAGGCTCAATTCTGGAAATGCATGCTATTATGCATTACAGAGACTCTTGACGTCCCAACTCATTTAAAAAAAAAGTTAAACTGAAAATAATATAAACCTATTATTCTACCAGTTACATTAGGCCTATAAGGATGCGAAACATTAAGGACTCTTACATTACGGGAGTAAAGGAGTATTTGAGAATGAAGTTCCTAGGAAATATTTGGACCAAAGAGAGACGAACAGACAGGTGAATGGAGAAGACTACATAACTGTGAACTTACATGGTGTTTATAGGAAGCCAGATAGGCCTATAATAACAGTTAAGTCTCATATGACTGCGATGGGCAGGGCATGTGGCAAGAATGGGGAATGAAAGACTTGCATGGAAGCTTCTTGCAGGAAAACCGGAACGAAAACGTCCAGTTGGTAGACAAAGAGTGAGGTGGGAGAATAACATTAAGCATGATTTGAGGGAAGTAGATTATACAGGGGATGATTGGAAAACATTAGCTCAGGATAGGGATGTATGGAGAGCTTATGTCCGTGCAATACTACCAGTGAGTTAGAGTTATAATATAACTGGTAGAATAACAGTTTTATATATTTTCAGTTTAATGTTTTTTGAAAGGAGTTTGCACGCTTTTCCAGAATTGAGCCTATGTTTAATTTCTTTCTGCATCTCATTCCTATTTGTGATTATTGTTCCTAGGTATTTGAATTCAGCCACTTCCTCAAAGTTTCCCTAATTAATCATTAGCTGTCCATTTCCAATATATCCATCCATAGTAATTCTGCCCAAGGGCAGGTCCTTCACTGCAATCATAGCATTTTCGTACTATGCTTTGCAGCTTTACTAGGGAATTGTAGATGTGGTAGATTCCCGTTGCTTTCCACACCGGTGAAGGATGATGATGATGGCCATATGATTTCGGGGACCATTTGGGCCTTAAAGATTTCCTGACATTTGTCTTACAGGTGAGGAAAAACCCCGATAAAAACTCACCCAGAAAAACTGACCCGACCGGGATTCGAACCCGGGCCCGCTGCGTGACAAGGCAGCACGCTACCTCGAGACCACAGCAATATATAATGTATTTATTCGAGTGAACATATATTTAGTTTTATTGATATCTTATTACACAAATCAATTAATATGAAGGTTAAGAAGAATGTCATGGATATATATATGGGTTGCAATCATGGTCTCAACCAGAAAAGAAATAATCACAAATCAAATCTGTCAGAGAAAAATGGAGCAGAAGCTACTCAACATCACATGAAGAGACCAAATAAGAAATGAAGACATCCGCAGATCAATGAATCTAAAAGATGCAGCGAACACAGTAATATATTCAAAGTGAAGTTGGGGAGGACATATGCTCGGAATGGACCCCAAAAAAAATTAACATACACAGTACAGTAAAAGCTCCTTATTCGTAGTACCTTTATTTGCAGGTTAAAAAATTGTGATAGTTCCTACATTCACGGCTAAAAATGTCTTCATTTGCGGATTCAGTCCGTATATTAGAAGGATTAATGTCCTTTATTAACCATCAGCAGTTTTCTTTTACTGCAGGCAGGTGCCAAGGCGGCTTTTACAGATAGTGATTCAAACCAAATGGACAAATAAATATCAAAACAAAACAAACCTTGTTTTAATATTAATTTAACATTTCTCAATGAAAGATAAATTATATTTGAAGAGAAAAATTTTCGCCTAGACCGAGACTCGAACCCGGGACCTTTGGCTTGCCGGGCCAAATGCTCTACCAACTGAGCTACCGGTCCCGGGTTCGAGTCTCGGTCTAGGCGAAAATTTTTCTCTTCAAATATAATTTATCTTTCATTGAGAAATGTTAAATTAATATTAAAACATCATTAGAAGCCTTACTAGCTTTATAAAGTAATGTTAAATTCCCAATAAATGTCTTCTTAACAAAGAAGCCGCTATTTGCAAAGATAGAAACAATGGTTTCAAAAGCATTTGGTGATAGGGAATTACAACGTATATAAGAGAAAAATTTGCATCTAAATCGTAACTCGCCTTGGTAGCTAGTTGGTAGAGCATTTGGCCCGGCAAGCCAAAGGTCCCGGGTTCGAGTCTCGGTCTAGGCGAAAATTTTTCTCTTCAAATATAAAACAAACCTTACTGTCACTAAACCTAAAGTTCATTGTTAAAAGCTGTTGTCATATTTCACGTGGCAATATGTACTTTGATAAATACCTCCATCGCTACAATTGGTATATTTTTGTTTCAACTTGTCATTCATTGCAATAATTTTGATTGAATAACACGTGTCTCTTGTGCTTTGTTCCCAGTTTATAACGTTGGGTAAAAGGAAAGAAAAATTAGTACCAATGAGAAAAAAATTAGTGTTGCCGCTTAAAGTAAAAATAGAAATGCTTGACTGTTTATGCACATTGGCGAGTCATTCGCATCTATATCATGCTGTTTCAATTTTAATGAATCAAGAAACCTGAAGACAAAATAAGGAATTTTATCGCAGAATTCACAGCTGAATATTAATCCTAGTTCAAAGACCTTTTAAAAGTGGTAAAACAGGAAAAAGTTACAAAGTTCTTAGTCTTGCCTAAATCTGACAGTAATAATTAATAGAAATTGTTCAGAATCTCTCATCAATTGATTTTATTTTGATAATTTTTATTTTATTCTGTAATCTTGGAACATATCCCCTATATACCCATAGAAATTACCATTCCATATTTGCAGTTTCTGTATTAGCGGCATATTTACGGAACATATCCAATTTTTATTTTATTCTGTAATCTTGGAACATATTCCCTATATACCCATAGAAATTACCATTCCATATTTGCAGTTTCTGTATTAGCGGCATATTTACGGAACATATCCCTTGCAAATAAGGAGCTTTTACTGTACTGTGTGGTCAGGAAATAGAAGCATGGGGAGGTAAAGGATGCGATGTTTTCAAGTGTCAACTAGAGAGTGTGTGGTCATGAAAAGCAGCAGGTAAGAAAAACTGGAAGAAATCTATAAACATTGAGAGATCTGTCTTTAGAACCATGGAAATTGCTGGTCTGAGGCACTCACTTTAAAGCCACCTTGTAATAGGAGTTTCTTGCTAGCACCGGGATCTTAATGGGCTAATTATAATTCTAATTCTAATATTACAAATCTCATTACATAAAAAGTAAAATGTCATCAATATTCTACAATACTTTTTATTGGTAAAACTTCCTTTTTATTCAATGCCCCACAATTGTCATTTCGACATTTTCTGGTGTTCTCTTCTGGCATTGGCAATTTGTAACTCACTTCTGATGTTGGGGCGCATGGAAGGCATATTACACGTCCCAATGATATGATGGTTGATTATTATGATCGTGATGCACCAGGAGAGTCCTTAATCCTACACTTAATCTAGGGCGAATGTGAATGATGATGATGATCAAGATAGCCATATGATATTTGGGAACCATTTGGGCCTTAAAGTTTCCTGACATTTGTCTTACAAGTGAGGAAAGACCCAAAAAAATCTCACCCCGGAAACTTGTCCTGACTGGAGATCGAACCCGGGCCTGCTGCATGACAAGGAAGCACGCTACCTCGAGACCACAGCGGTGGACAAACTTATCCATTAATTCATGGTTAAATATGGGAAATAACATTTTATGAGGTTCTTAATTCAATGAATGAATGAGTATTTTCTTATCTCATCTCATAGTTTATGTTATCTTAAACTAGGAAACTGCAGTTTTCAAGAGGAACATCCCTCCCATTTTCAACCGATATTATGACGAGATTTTCGTTGGAGTCTCCATCTATAACATTGCCATCTGGTATTGCTTTGATGAACTTTGAGATCAGGTCCTGTTCATTGGGAATTTCGAAATTTATTGATCTAAATTTGTTCTTCTGAATACGTATCTTCTCCCAAACTGTCAATTCTGAAGGTTTTTCCAAATGCTTTAGAAGTTTGACCTCTTTTTCAATGTTTAACCCTTTGTATGCCATGCCTGGCATGCACCGGTGAAAGTGTGTGTACAGCGGTACGCCATGCCCGGCAAGCTTCAGTTTTCAATCTTGTTATTTTAAATACTTTTTCCCGAAGTTTTTACTTCAATAAACTAAAATTATTTTTCGTCCTGTGTTTGTACATCCTTTCTTAGCTATACTTTGCACATCCCTTACACAATAATGGTACAGGCTGGTTGTAAAAGGGTTTTCTAAAAAAGGAGGGTGTACATTCATGTTTCAAGGTCTTTTTTTTTTTTTTTTTTGCTATGGAATATTGCAATTTCAGGATTTTCTCTTTATTTATTTTATTTTTAGTTGAAAAGATACATGCCAAGGGGTAGGTCATGCGGTGAAACACAGTGATTCATGTCTTGAAGGTAACAAAAATACAACATGCGAGTTTATTGTGTCAGTTTTATCAGAAGATGAAAGTGACAGTAACAGTTCATCAAATGGTTATTCGTTTGACGAATGTGATGGTAGTCCTGTTTCTAAGAGAATATTATTACAATCTAAGCCTGTAAATAGTAAAGCAAGTGATATAGACCGATTAGCATCCTTCCGACATTATCTAAAGCCCTGGAATATATTGTACATAAGCAAATGACTGATTATCTCCAAGAAAATCACCTCCTTGATCCTTATCAATCCGGCTTTAGATCTGGTCATAGCACAACCACAGCTTTGCTAAAAATTACCAAAGATATTCGTGAAGCCGTGGACAGACGTCAATTGACTCCTTTAACCTTACTTGACTTCAGCAAAGCTTTTGACACAGTAGACCACGACTTACTTATGATAAAGCTCAAGCACCTACATTTGTCTGACAGCGCTATATCCTGGTTTGACTCATACCTGCACGGTCGTCAACAATACGTTTCATTAAACTCTACATCTTCGTCTTGGCGCAACGTGCAGGCGGGAGTCCCCCAGGGCAGTGTTCTCGGACCTCTCCTTTTCTCAATCTACAAAAAATGACTTACCAACTGTACTAAAGCACCGCCGTTATCACCTCTATGCTGATGATCTCCAAATTTACCTACATTCACCTCCTCATCCTCTCTATAACAGCTTGACGAAAATGAATGACGATCTCATATCCATCTTCAGCTGGTCTTTAAGCATCGGTCTAATTCTGAATCCTAACAAGTCACAAGTATTCTAATGAGACAACAAAGACTGCTTACAACCTTTGACATATCTACACTTCAAAACATTACTATAAATAATACAATTATCCCTTATTCTTCTTCAGTAATATATATTGGATTACATCTAGACGCAAATTTAACTTGGCAAACACAAGTGAAACAAATATGTAAAAAAACTTTCTCCATCTTACATTATCTTAGACGTTTAAAGAATTTTCTCCCAGTTTCATTAAAAGAAATCCTTGTGCAGAATCTTGTGTTGCTACAGTTCGATTATTGTGACGTTATATACGTATAATGATCTAAACTATGACTTGTCGCACAGACTGCAGCGTGTTCATAATGCTTGCGTTCGATTCATTTTCAATATCCGCCGTTATGATCATATTTCTGAACACTTCAATAACCTCTCTTGGCTCCGTCTTACTGACAGACGTAAATTGCACTCTCTTTCACTTCTCTTCAAGCTTCTGAATTCCTACACTCCTACTTACCTGGCGTCCAGATATGAGAAGTTTTCTTACCACAATATTGACACTAGGTCACAATATAACAGTCTGTTAGCAATCCCTCTTCATAGCAGTTCCTCTTATTTTACTTCCTTCACAGTAACCTCTACCCGCTCCTGGAATTTCCTTCCTCAAGATATCAAGGGTTGCCGCACACTTGGCACTTTTAAGTCACGTTTATATACTACAGTTACTCGTTGGGGTGTGTCTAATAAATACTTTTTCTCTATTTATTTAAATTTATACTATGCCATTAATCATGTTTTCTCGTTTTTTTATATATCTTGTACATATTATATATTTAATTCGTTAAATCTAAAGTAAATCAAAATGAATTATAAATAGTAATTGTATTGTATATAAAACATGTATTCGTTTATATGTTTATTGCAATTTAGAAATATGGCTATTTTATTTTATTTTTTTTAAACCTGGTTGAGTGGTAGACAAGGCCTTAAGGCCTTAACTCTGCCAGGTAAAATAAAGATATTATTATTATTATTATAGACCTGAATGAACAGGGTGTGAGTGACAGTGGTGGGTGTGTCCACCAGATGAAACACGTGGGATAAAACAGCTGTTTGGCTGGAATTGATTCGAACCCAGGACCATAAAAATGTTCAACAATATTTAATATTATAAGTGTTTAGTGATATTGCCATCAAAATTATTCAATAGGATAAATGTTTTAGTGATAGTGATAACAAATTTCAATGAAGACACCGTGCTGAATTCGATCCTGGGATCTTTACAAGTGGAAGCAACGCCGTCTAATCTTCAAATAAATGTATAATAGTGAGTTTCAATTCAATTTAGCATGGCATGTAGACAGTAAATTATACTTTATATAGGTTTATATTATATAGTATGGCATAGTACTTTACATTTAAAAAACCTGACACCCACAGTCCAGCTGGCAAAAGAGAAACTCGGCGGTCAAAAGGTTAAGAAAACATAAACTATGAAGGTAAGAAAATTACTCATTCATTCATTATCAATTAATATTTTTGAAGTACAAAGAATAAAAATGATAGTAAGGAAACGGGGGGGGGGGGGGAAGAAAAAAGTCTTACCCATTAAGACATCCATACGATTATCTGCTACCTTATGCCGAAACAAATCTAGAAGTTGGGCATGTAATGAACTCTGTGACGTCACCTCCACATAGAATTTATTCTGTAAATAAAGTAATAAATACACCATTATAAAACATATTAAGAGAATAAAATTGCATCTCAACTGGGAATTGAATCACAAATCTGTTTTGCACAGTAATGCTCTGTACAAGGTTCAAATTCTCTTTAAATTGTGAGTCCCCATAAAGTGAGAAGCCAAGTTTTAGTCCGGGTACCTCAATTGCATAGTCACTATAAGAGAGAATTTTGCTAAATTAGCTAGTTCCATAAATTAACATCAAACTTATTTGATTACTTAAACAGATTATATAAGGGAGGATTGGAAAGTAACGCACAATAATTTTTTACAAAAAATTTTAATAGGTAAAAAAAAAAGTCACAAATGAACTTACATCTTTTACCTATTTTTCTATATAGTCACCTAGTTTCTCAACACATTTCTCCCATCATGGTACCAGTTTCAATATACCCTGTTCCTAGAAGTCCATTTGTTGGAGTATAGCCATCTGCGGATTGCTGATTTCACTTCTGCACCTGTCACAAAGTGTTGGCCGACCAGGAATTTCCTCATGGGACCAAACAGATGAAAGTCCGATGATGCAAGGTCCGGGCTGTATGGTGGATGCTGGAGTACCTCCCAACCAAATTTGGTGATTTTCTCATGAACACAAGCAGCAACATGGGAATGAACATTTGACATCATCAGCATTAATGTTGTGGGCACGATGTAACTTAACCAAAGTTTTAATTAGGCTGCAGTATTCACAGTGGTCCCATGTTCAGCATAGTCCACCAATAAAACACCTTACATATCCCAGAACACTGTCACAAGCACTTTCCCAGCAGATTGAGACATTTTGAATTTTTTTCATACTGAGGAACCAGCTTGTTTCCATTCCATAGAGAATGCTTCGTTTTGGGCATGTAGTGATATGCTCATGACTCATCACCAGTGACGATTCCTTTCAGAATGTCATGCCCTTCTGCAGCATAATATGTTAACCCCTCAGCGTGAGAGCATTTAAATATACATTCTACGTTAAAGGAAATTTTAATATCTCCTCTATGAGATGAGGTTCTTAGCAAGCACTAACTTTATGAAATTTCAACGTGTCATGAACAATATTGTATACCAAACCATAGGAAATGTTGAACTGCTGTGATAAGGTTTGCAGTTGTACACACCGGTCATTCAAAATTGCTGCCTCAATGGCTCTAACATTTTGTGGAGTTGCAGCTGTTACTGGCTGCCTGGAGCATAGCGAATTACAAAGGTTCACATGGCCCTCTTGGAAGAATGCACATCACCTGGAGACATTGCTAAGATCTAAAAAATTTTAAGACTTGCAAGGTTTTTTAAGTGAAAGATTACCAAGGGAAAGAGGGGAGTGTAAGTTTCTAATCATTAATTAGTTACCCTCCATAACACAATTTATATTCCAATATACAGAGAATTGTTACTGATGGTGGTAACTTCCACTAAGGCTTAACACAGATTTGAATCTATAAAAACACCATAAAAGCTCCTACTTCAGCACATTAGAAAAAGGCACATGGATAGCAAAAGCTCTATAAGTGCCACCTTGTTGGAGAAGAATGGAAATATATTGTAACAATGGATGAAGCATGCATCTACCTGAACGACACCAACAAGCCCCAGGCCATTCAAAATACTACTAAGGAAAAGTTCTAAGACCAATTTACCGACATGAGATTCCTGCTCTCTATGGAACAGAGACAAATAGGTAAAGGTTCATCATGTCAAGGGCTTTTTATTTCAACTGCAATTTGTTTTGAGAAATAGGGAACAGGAATCTGAAATACAGTAAAAGCTCCTTATTCGTGGGTTAAAAAATTGCAACACAGTTCCTGTATTTGCGGCTAAAAATTTCTTTAATCACAGATCCAGTCAGTATATTAGAAGGATTGGTATCCTTTATTAATGCATCGGCAACTTTTTTTTTACTGCAGGCAGGTGCCAAGGCAGCTTTTACAAATAGCGATTCAAACCAAATGGACAAATTAATAAAGTAAAACAAGCCTTATTGTCACTAAGCCTAAAGTTCGTTGTTAAAAGCCAATGCTGCCATAATTCACAAGCCGCTATGTATGTTGATAAATGACGCACTTGCCACAATCGATGTTTTATTGTTTCAATGTCATTCGTTGCAATAATTTTCATTGAATAACATGTGTCTCTTCTGCTCTGTTGCCAATTTATAATGTCGAAAATTAGTTTCGAAATGGAGAAAAAGTAGTGTTGCCACTTAAAGCAAAAACAAATGCTTCGTTTACGCATTGGCGAGTCATTTGCATCTATATCACGCTGTTTCAATGTCAATTAATCAACTGCACCATTCATCAAGAAATCTGAAGACAAAATAAGGAATTCTATAGCTGAATTCACAGCTAAATATCAATTTGAATTGAAATACCTTATAAAAGTGGCAAAACAGGAAAAAATTACTAAGTTCTTTAAGCCCTTGCCTAACCTTGAAAGTTATAATTAATAGAAATTGTTCAAAATCTCTCATTAACTGATTTTATTTTGATAGTTTTTATTTTATTTCAGAACCTTGGAACATATCCCCTATATACCCATACAAGTTAGCATTACATATTCGCGGCATATTTACAGAACATATCCCCCATGAATTAGGAGCTTTCACTGTACATGCTGTGTAATTTAGCAAAAATTTTTTCAAGTTGCCTAATGCTTCTCCAATGGAATTTTGTGCACTTGGTGATTCAAAAAGAGACCTTGAGCCATGCTCAATTGAAGAACTGTGAGGATTGGTCACAACATGACATGTCTGCCAGTATTCTGCAGTGGAAACTAAAGTTCTGGGTGATAGCTTGCAGTCCAAGGGCACCATAGAGAGCATCATCATTGGTAGCAGCATGGATTTTCCAATGGTACTGAATTTCAATGTTGACATGAAAGATAGGAAATAACACTACATATTATAGTTTAGTTTAATTTTTTTTTAAATTATAAATCACTCTGCAGAGAACTTATGCAGGAATTTTGGTTGACCCTGAGTAGTCTTTTTATCTATTTGGATAAAGAAATACTGTACCCATAAATTAAATATGGGAAATAACATTATGAGGTTCTTAATTCAATGAATGAATGAGTCAATTCTTATTTTATTTTAGGAAGTAATATTTTGAGGTTATTTTAATCAAGTTATTTGAGTCAGTAACATCTTACCTCAATATTAATGTTGATTTGTTCTTGAACAGAAAATCAACATTAATATTGAGATAAGATATTACAGACTCAAAATAACTTGATCAATTCTTATCTTACCTCATATTTCATGTTTTTTTTAAACATGGGAATTGTAGTTTCCAAGAAGAGTCCCTCTCATCCTCAGCCGATATTAAAGCTATTGGATTTTCATTTGAAACTTCATCTATAACATTGCCATCTGGTGCTGATTTGATGAACTTTGAGATCATCAGGAATTTCAAATTTCATGGATTTGTACTTCTGAATATGTATCTTTTCCCAAACTGTCAATTCCAAAGGTTTTTTCAAATGATTTAAAAGTTTAGCCTCTTTTTTCAATTTTATGACTCTCCAGCAAACTATGAGCTGCAATAGCTGATTTTTCAATTTCACCATTTTTAATGTTTCTAAAGTGTTCCTTTGAGTGAGTGTCCTAATTCCTTTTTGTTTTTCCTCTGTATACTTTATTGCAGTCTTTACAACTAATTTGATAAATTAAGTTATGTAGATAGGAAATAACACTATGAGGTTTTTTAATATTGTTTATTCCAGATTCTTTATGACAGTTTGGGAAAAGGTACATATTCAGAAGAACAAATTTAGATCCATGAATTTTGAAATTTCCAAACAGGACTTGATCTCAAAATTCATCAAATCAGCACCAGATGGCAACGTTATAGATGAAGATTCAAACAAAAATCCAGTATCATAATATCGGCTGAGGATGGGAGGGTGACCTCTTGAAAACTGCAGTTCCCATTTAAAAAAAAAAAAACATGAAATATGAAGTAAGATAAGAATTCATTCATTCATTGGAATACTGTACTACTCACCATATACGCAAATATTGGCGTAATTTGTTGTATAGCTTTTAAATAACATTCCAAAGCTTGATGGAAAAATATTATAAGTCTTGTGACATCACCTCCCTGAAATTTAAAAAAAAAGTTAAATTCTTTATAATTTTTTATTAGAAAGCAGCCAACATGGTGGGGGCATGTCCACTGAATGAATCAGGAAAGATGGTTGAAGCAATTGATGAAGTGTGCTCTATCAGGAAAAAGAGGAAATGGTGACAGCAGAATAAAATGTAGGCCTACTGTAAGGAGTTGGTCAAAATAATAATTATTAAACACCTAATTAATGTGGCATTGATAATACTCTCAAATATCCTAGGACTGGGTGAATGGATGGTAGTCAGAGGAATTCTATATTTATTCTGTGACACTACAACCCATGAGAGGTCTTAACATCCTTAACAATTTTGGCTGAAGCCATCTTGTCTACTACATCATCAGCATACACTAAGCATAATAAAATAGTGTTAAATTCCCAATAAACATCTTCTTAACTAAGAAGCCGCCATTTCCAAAGATGGAAACAAAGGTTTCAAAGCATTTGGCATGAGGGAATTACAACGTATATAAGAAAAAGTTTGCATCTTGATCACGACTCGCCTCGGTAGCTCAGTTGGTAGAGCATTTGGCCCAGAAAGCCAAAGGTCCTGGATTCGAGTCTCGGTCTAGGCGAAAATTTTTCTCTTCAAATATAATACACTAAGGTGTTACCATACGGTGATGATATAGTAATATTAGGCAATAGTAAGGAGATACTAAGGGCCAACATGCACATTCTATTGAGTCACACTAAGGAATTGGGGCTGAAAGTAAACATCAATAAAACTAAATAAATGCTGTAGCTGAATAGTTTAAGGTATGATGCCTTGAAGCAGAGCTATAGGACTTGAGCTGGTTCGAGTCCCCCATGGGGAAAGACATTGGAAAAACTGCACTTAAACTTGCGTGAAATATTTTCATAGTCCTATAGAACAACAGTGCACATGTGCCAGAGTTTATAGAACCTGTGATAACCCACAATCGAACCACATATCGATTATCATCCTCGACTACTATCTGTCGCTATGAAATTTAAATTACCAATCTTTGGAATAAATCACCAAATCTATGTTAAAAAAATATATTACTAGGGCCTAATATTAAAATTACCTAACGTTTATTAAAAATGGGTGTACACTTATTTATCACTCCCTAACGCCAATCCAACCGACGATAACCCAAAACAGCGATAAAACTATCATAGACTAAGTAATATACTCTGTGGAGAAAATAGCAGTTAGCAACATAATATTGTCTAACAGTGTCATAACATTGTGATATTTAAATAAATACATCAAAATTGTCTAATAAAGTTAAAAATTGTTTGAAAGAGTTGAAAAAATTAAATAATCTTAATAAATACAGAGGAAGAGCTATAGTTTTCAATAATAAATGCAAAATCTAGCGTAAGTAGAAGTGCAGTTGAGCCAAGACATTTTCACATGGAATTTTGGCCAATTTAGGACTGGTGTATATACAGCATCATTTGGAATTTGGGTAGCCACAATAAGTAGCTGCTCCAGGTTTAGAAAACCAGCTATAACAGCTGAGGGAGACTACATGCTGACCACATGACGTCCCTATATTAGGGTGTCCATTCGTCCCATTTTTCTCAGGACAGTCCTGTTTTTTTTTTTTTGAAAATGTCCCGCTGTCCCAAAAGTTTTCTTGGGGACGCTTAAATGTCCTGCTTTTGGGATGATGCTTTGTCAATGTACTTATGAATGGTGACTTTCGTTTTGTTCTTTACTATATAATTATAAATATGAACGTTAGAAGGCGACAGTTGTATGACCATGATGCACTGTTTGGTCTATAATCTTTGTTTTTTTTACTCTCTTATATTGGTAATGGGTATATTTTTCAAATTGTCAATCCATAGTCAGTGCAGCCAATGTTGGAGATTTCTTGCTGATTCACGCGTGGAGAAATACAATTTTAACTTCGATGAAAGAGATTTAGTTAGTGGATTTTTATACCCCTTGCAGCGATAAATAAACATTTTTAAATGTTAATAAACAATGATTAATGTAGCTGAGTAACTAATTTTAATAAAAAGTAGGCATAACTTATATGTGCAATTTATATAATGTGTTTCATACAATTTTTGAAACTTCCTTTTACATTTTGTTATTGTCCCACCTTTTTATGAATGTCCCAGGTTTTCCTTAATTTTTTGTACATGTCCCCTTTTACATTGAAAGTCTACCCTATATGTATAGATAATCGTCAACCTCAGCAGCCGGCTGGTAGGCGAAGGGCCTACTAGAACTTTCGCGCAATGTAGTGGGAGTGGTCTTTTATATTAGATGGGAAGAGAATAGCCCATAAGATATAGGAAGTTCAAAATTTATAAGCCTATATTTTATTGATATTAGAAATAATACCCACTTGTTGTTGGTCAGATTCTTGTTTGTAAGAATTCAATGATAGATCAACTAGTTCCAAATGACGAGTACACTGAGCCATTAAATCGTCGTGCATTTTTTCAGAAAATCCATCACAAACACTCTTATAAACAATACTGTACATCTGTTCAAATGACACACGGGTTCCAGGTGTGCCTTGAAGAATATGTTCTACAGCTTTCGAAACTACACCCCAGTAACCCTCGTATTTGCTGTTATTTTGGTTCATAGCTGTAAATAATAAAGAAAACTCTTATGACATTACACATAACCTATAATTGTTTATAATTTACATAACCATTAGAATAAAAATTTGTCATTTTTATAATATTCACTTACAAATATCCATGTTTTTTTCAATTACTTCACATATTAAACAAATATTTTATCTCTACGACTAACAATTTAAGACTGTTAGTTCACGAAAATTAATGAACGTCTACTGAAAATTACTTCAAATCGATTTCAAGCTTTCAAATTTATCGACGTCAATATATCGATAACCGAAATTACATGACCTTCGTTCTCTATGTCATAAACGAAATACTTTGAGCTACTATTTCAATCAGAAGCATAATCAGAAATGAACAGGTTTCAGACTTCGTTCTCTATGGTTTCAGAGAGTGTAGGGAAAAAAACAGCCAACGGTTATCTCTGCAGCCAACCAAAATAAGCATTTCTTCTTCTTCCTTCCTTCCAAGTATTAGGCCAAGGCCTGTTACGATCCTATAGAAAATTGATCTTCTGGAAAATTCTCGTATAAGACTTGAAAGCATAATAATAGTCCCTTCGATTGGTTGCTGGTCAAAGGAAGGCAAGACGAGTGATGGGGCTGCCATCTTATAGCCTCTGGTCAGGCTTTTCTGGAGAAGAAAAGAAAATAAAGGAAAGAAGAAATAGAAGAAAGGAAAGACTCCCTAGCACTCGGATGCCCTAATAGCGTCGGGGTCGAAAAAACAAGAGTTAACCGAGAGAGGTTAGATAGTAAAGTTAAAAGAGTGCAAAACACAAGTAAGTGGAAGAAATGTTTTTCTCAGCTTGGGCACCTTGTGGTCGCCATCCACATATCCCCTAGATGAGGACCCCTGAGGGACAAAACAGCATTTAATAAATATAATAACAATAAACAAGCAATAATACATCATTAATAACAATAAACAACTATTATTATTATTATTATTAATATTATTATTATTATTATTATTATTATTATTATATTTAAAGTTCTGTTACAAAGCATTTTATTATATAGGCCCGAAACATGGACAGTAAGTAGAAAACAAGCCAACAAGCTGTTAGCAGTAGAAATGGGTCTTTGGAAGCGATCGACAAGAATTTCAAGAAGGGATAAGGTCAGAAACAGCACAATAAGGGAAATTAATGAAGTTGACAAAACATATTAGGAAAAATAGAAGAAAAACGTTTGAAATGATATAGACACCTCATAAGAATGGAAGAAGAGAGAATACCAAAGAAGATCCTTAATTGGAAAGCTAATGGAAGAAGTGGAAGAGGCAGGCCTAGAGAACGATGGATGGATGGAGTGAAGACAAGTATGGAAGCTGAGATTTGAGGGAAGAAGATGCTCGATAGCGAGGAGATACTAAAGGACAACACGCACACTATTGAGTAACACTAAGGAATTAGGACTGGAAGTAAATATCAATAAAACTAAATATATGGTCACACGTAGAAATACATTATATAATGGAAATGGACAGCTAATGACAAATGAGGGAAATTTTGAGGAAGTGGCTGAATTCAAATACCTAGGAACAATAATCACAAATAGGAATGAGATGCACAGAGAAATTAAACACAGGCTCAATTCTGGAAATGCGTGCTATTATGCATTACAACCACTCTTGATGTCCCAACTCCTTTCAAAAAACGTTGAACTGAAAATATATAAAACTATTATTCTACCAGTTATATTATATGGGTGCGAAACATGGACTCTTACTTTAAGGGAGGAAAGGAGGTTACAAGTATTTAAGAATGAAGTACTTAGGGAAATTTTTGGACCGAAGAGAGATGAACAGATAGGTGAATGGAGAAGACTACATAACAATGAACTACATGGTCTTTATAGGAAGCCAGATATAATAAGAACAGTTAAGTCTCGTAGACTACGATGGGCAGGCCATGTTGCACGTATGGGGAATGAAATACATGCATGGAAGCTTCTTGTAGGAAAGCCAGAGGGAAAACGCCCAGTTGGTAGACCAAGAATGAGGTGGGAGAACAACATTAACTATGATTTGAGGGAAGTAGATTATACAGATAATGATTGGAAAGCATTAGATCAGGATAGGGATGTATGGAGAGCTTATGTCCGCGCGGCCATGAACCTGCGGGTTCGATAGTTCCAGTGAGTAAGATGCTTTAGACAGGAACCTCTGGCGACAAATCATTTTGGGTTGAAGGAGAAACACTGTATTTTGGAATATTCCTAATAAATTATTATTATTATTATTATTATTATTATTATTATTATTATTATTACTATTATTATTATCATCATCATCATCATCATCAGCATTACGCAATTGAAACGGATTTTTTTTTTACTTCTCACCTCCAAAAATCTTGCATTTCTCACCTGACTAGTTTCGAAGTAATCATTTCCGTCTTCAACTAAACTCCGATATTTTTTTACGTAATATTGATGAAATACTTGTTTACTTTATTATTAAATGTTATTGATACTGATGATATGGAGACGATTGCCTTTGAAACTAGTCTGGAGATAAATAGCCCTACATCTTTTTATGAGGTAAGGTGCAAAACTTTTCCTATTTATTTGTGTAATGTTAATAATTTGTCTCATAGTGTTACTTCCATTAGAATTATTATTAAAAATAATTGTTATTATTGCAATCTGGAGATATATTCCGTGCTTGTTGGCCATGGTTATGAGTAGAGCCCGGATTTGTATGCGAAATGCATATTTTGTTTTCCGCATTAAAAAATATGCGGAAATGATTTACATGTTAAGTGGTCTTCGCAGACAATTTGAGTGGTATTTGGTAATGCATAGAAATGCATATTCCGGAGGAAAATACTTATTTTAGATTTTTAATGCAGGAATGCATATTTAACTCCTAAATGTGGTATTAAATTATCATTTTCCCTTCAGATAATCACTAGTAACTAATTAATTATTAATTACTATTTTTTAAATTAATAGTCTCTGCAATCAATTGGATATAAGAGTAACGTGCATATTTACATCTGTGTAAGAGGGAATACCCATGGGCCTTGAGAAATAATATTACAGTATTGCTAAAATCGCATTTAATAAGCTTAGTGAAGAATTAAATAAAAATCCTGGTTACAATATAATTTGTCAAATTAGCAAAATGCTTTCTGGTGATAGTGAAAAAACTGTAACCCAAGAGGAATTCACTGAAGAAGAACTGTGGTGTTTTTTACATGCACCTGTGACATTATGTGGTATAGAAAGGACATTTTCATTGTAAAAACCCTTCCTCATTGACAGACAAGAAGCTTCACTCAAGGAAACCTCATGAAAACCTTTCTTAACAGCCAGGAATAAGCTAAGATTACTTACTCTTACTTACTCACTGGCACTATCGAACCCGCAGGTTCATGGCCGCGCGGACATAAGCTCTCCATACATCCCTATCCTAAGCTAATGCTTTCCAACCATTCCCTGTATAATCCACTTCCCTCAAATCATAGTTAATGTTGTTCTCCCGCCTCATTCTTGGTCTACCAACTGGGCGTTTTCCCTCTGGCTTTCCTAAAAGAAGCTTCCATGCACGTCTTTCATTCCGCATACGCGCAACATGTCCTGCCCATCGCAGTCTACGAGACTTAACTGTTCTTATTATATATGGCTTCCTATAAAGACCATATAGTTCATTGTTATGAAGTCTTCTCCATTCACCTGTCTGTTCATCTCTCTTTGGTCCAAACATTTTCCTAATAACTTTATTTTCAAAAACTCGAAATCTCATTTTCTCCCATAAAGTAAGAGTCCATGTTTCGCATCCATATAATATAACTGGTAGAATAATAGTTTTATATACTTTTCCCTCAAATCATAGTTAATGTTGTTCTCCCACCTCATTCTTGGTCTACCAACTGGGCGTTTTCCCTCTGGCTTTCCTACAAGAAGCTTCCATGCACGTCTTTCATTCCCCATACGCGCAACATGTCCTGCCCATCGCAGTCTACGAGACTTAACTGTTCTTATTATATATGGCTTCCTATAAAGACCATGTAGTTCATTGTTATGTAGTCTTCTCCATTCACTTGTCTGTTCATCTCTCTTTGGTCCAGACATTTTCCTAAGAACTTTATTCTCAAAAACTCGAAATCTCATTTCCTCCCATAAAGTAAGTGTCCATGTTTCGCACCCATATAATATAACTGGTAGAATAATAGTTTTCTATACATATTTTCAGTTTAACGTTTTTTGAAAGGAGTTGGGTCATCAAAAGTACCCACAAAGCAAATTATTTATTTGATTTTATTACAATCTGTTTTTGCATATTTAGGGTGCATATTTTCTACAGTTTTCATGCATATTTAGTACTTTATTTTGTATACAAATCCAGGCTCTAGTTATGAGGCTTTAAAATCTCTGACATTTTGCCAGAGACTGTGTCTGGCATTCTCAAGGGTTATGATATGAAGTCCAGTCATGAGAGCCTAAGTATGGCAAAGGTATTGCTATTTTTATTATTCACCCTCTCAAGGGCCTCCTAGTATGTGAAATAGGACTACTTTACCTTACCCCGTTAACAGGTCATGGGTATAGATAGCTATGGATTCAAGGGTCATATATTTGTAGATATTGGTACTAACAGGAGTATGCGGCCACTCCTGCGCTCCGCCTATTTTGTCCCTAGGAAGTACTTGTTCTGAAGGAAACTGAATAAGCACCAAGAAACTTCTTCCGTGGATGAAGAACTTAGAATATATATCAATGGCGTGCATTCAACCCCAGCTACCCCAGTACTGTTGGGGTAATTAGTATATTCATAATTTCGGATTCCATCCATAGTAATTCTGACCGAGGGCAGGTCTCTCACTGCAATCATAACATTCTCATGCTATGTTTTACAGCTTTACTAGGGAATTGTAGGTGTGGTAGCTTCCCGTTGCTTTTCACACAGGTGAAGGATGATGATGATAATAATAATAATGATAAGGATGGTGATGACGATGATGGCCATATGATTTCGGGGACTGTTTGGACTATTTCGGATTAAAATAAAATAATATATTTGCCAAATTTAATTCAAATCAACAGCGTGAACAGTAACCCACTAAAAGGAGCGTTAACATCAAAATTCAAAATTCTCGCCGCACCAGCAGACTATCGCATTCGGTTTAACGGAGCTTTGTGCGTATTCACATTATCTCCATAGAGGAACACGTAGAGTGTTTCCTCTATGTTATCCCCACCAACACCAGCTATTTCGCTGCAGATATACCGGAACTAACAAAAAAAATACAAAAATAAGTTTTATATATACTATAAATCATATTTTCGTCATACATCTGGGGTAAATGCTCTGACCACCGCACGCCACTGGAATATATGTATATACAGCGTGTTCCAAAATGATGGACGGGGTTTTTAAATAGTTGGTACAGCTTTGCTAACGAAATTCGGTGATTATTTGCTATAACAAAAGAAAAAACTGCGAAAGTTTCATATCCTGTATGCAGTAAGTTGTTTCTTGTCATCATTACTTCACAGCGTTAAATTTGTGAAAATGGCGACACCTGTACAGAAGTCATTCTGTGTGTTGCAATTTGCATGGTATGGTTCCATTGTTGCAGTGTAGCGAACTTTCCGACAGCAATTTGGAATTGATCCTCCAACAAATAAGATAAGGCAACAAGACGGCGCTCCACCTCATTTTCTTAATGATGTGCGACAGTGGTTTAACGATAATGTGCCCCGACGATGGATAATGCGCGCCGTCCGGATGGTACATGGTTTATTCCCGATGGCCGCCACGTCTCATGATCTCACACCTTGTGATTTCTGCCTATGGGGGTATATGAAGTACCATATGTACGTACCACCACTTCCCATCCACCTCCCACACTTGAGAAGAAAGATTGTTGCTGCTGTTGAATCCATTACTCCAAATATATTGACCAAGGTTTGGGAGGTATTCGACTATCGGCTAGTGTAATGTGTGCCGTGTAACGTAAGGTGCTCACATCGAGCACTTATAAAGTATGTTATGAAAACTCGAAGAGTTTCTCTTTAATCCCATGTAAGTTTTGTTCTTATACATATCATTTAAGGGAAATTAAACAACTCTGAAACTCCGTCCATCATTTTGGAACACGATATATATATATATATATGAGTGGAGTAATTGGTAGGAATTACAGTTCAGGCGTTTCACTTTTCATGTCAGACACACATACACACACACACACACACACACACACACATATATATATATATATATATATATATATATATATAGCCTATATATCCCATGGTAGACGAGTGATTGAAGACATGGTGCCTTGATGTAGAGCTATGGGATAAGGGAAGAAATATTCTCTTGGATTTTCGGCCAGTATGGAACCGGTGCCCAACCAGCATTGTGAGGTGTTTGGGTAGCTACAATAAGTAGCTACTCCAAATTTAGAGAACCAGCGGCTATAACGACCGGGGACCCGATTTGTTGACTATATTTCTCATCCTATACTATGTGGAAGAAGGTCCACTTCTGTGATTGACGCATGTAGATGTGAGGCCAGCAGCCAGGTGGTAGGCAAAGGGCCTTTTATGTTTATCGCGCCATGGAGTTCATGTATATAAGATTACGATTATTTGAGAATAAAGTTCTTAGGAAAAATTTTGGACCATAGAAAGTCATACAAACAGGTAAATTGTGAAGACTTCGTAACAGTGAACTACACAATCTTTATGCAAACCAGATGTAATAAGAACGTCTAAGTCTCGTAGAATACGAATGGGGAATGAGGTGCATGGAAATTGTAGGAAAACCAGAAGGAAATTGGCCTATATGTAGGCTAAGAACGAGGCGAGAGAATAACATTAACCGTGATTTGAGGTAGGTAAATATTAGAGGCGATGATTAGAAAACAATAACTCTGGATAGGGATGTAGGGGAGCATACGTCCGCGTGGCTGTATTCCCATAGGTTCGATAGGGACAGTGAGTTAGTTACATATATATATATATATATATATATATATATATATATATAGTCCACCGCTGTGGTCTCGAGGTAGCGTGCTGCCTTGTCACGCAGCGGACCCGGGTTCGGTTCCCGGTCGGGATAGGCTCCTGGGTGAGGTTTTTTTCGGGGTTTTTCCTCACCTGTAAGACAAATGTCAGGAAGCTTAGAGCCCAACGGTCCCCGAAAACCATCCGGCCATCACCATCATCCTTATCAATATCATTATCATCCTTCACCGGTGTGGAAAGCATCGGGCAGAATTACTATATATATATATATATATTTCTGCCCGATGGCAGGTTTTTAACTGCAATCATAGCATTTTTATGCTATGCTTTGCAGCATCTCTAAGGAATTATAGGTGTGGTAGCTTCCCGTTGCTTTCCACACCGGTGATGAACGATTATGATAATGATAAGGATGATGATGGCCGGATCATTTTCGGGGACCGTTGGACCCTAAGTTTCCTGACATTTGTCTTACAGGTGAGGAAAAACCCTGAAAAAACCTCACCCAGGAGCCTATCCCGACCGAGAATCGAACCCGGGGCCGCTGCGTGACAAGGCAGCACGTTACCTCGAGACCACAGCGGTGGACTGTATATATATATGCCTACCATATAATGGGTGTCCCAATAAGAACGCCGGATTTAATAATGCACAAAATAAACTATATTTGAAAGAAATTACACATAGTTATACATGAACACAAAGGGTATACGTTCCGATTTAAGTATGGAAAATGACATCTGGCATATGTCCACCACGAGGTGCTCTGCAGCTAGTGACTCTGTCCATGAAATTTGTGATTACTTTTACAGTCTTGCGCCTGGAGTTCGGCGCTGACACGTCGAATTTCCTGCTTCAGGTCTTGTATGGTTCGGGGACTGTGTTCATAAACCTGTGATTTGAGAAACCCCCAAAGAAAGAAGTCGCACGGTGTCAGGTCACATGACCTTGGTGGCCAGTTCGAAGCCTTCGAACAGTTTGAGCATAACACCATTCTGGTAATGAGCTTTCACAATTAAAACTCGTTGTTCAGCAGTGTAACGCTCCATATCCAGTAATTGCAACAAATATAGAAAACAAAAAGTGTAGGTAGAGTGCTGCCAACCTCATAGTAAAAAAATGGCGGCCAATTCTAATCCGGCGTTCTTATTTGGATTTATAATTATAATTATTCTGTACGTGTATTTGTCACTGAACACCTCCTAAACGACTGGACTTATTTTATTTTTTTTTGTGTGGATCTGATTTGGATCCCTCGATGGTTTAAATTCACAATTGGACCCTCTAAAACCATTAGGTGTAGGAGTCCACCAGAAACGAAAATTTAAAAATCGCTCTAGTGGTTACATTTTTCGATGTTTCACAACGAAATTCTTTATATCCTATTGAAATAAACAGGGGTAGATAGTATCCAAAAAATGAGCGAAATCCGACAATAAGAAATGAAGGTTTACTTGAAATCCGAAATTAAAAAATGCCTATACGAGTGAACTGATTTTGATGAATTTCTTTGTGTGTTTGAGTGGATCCCTGGATAGTTTAGATTCACAATTGGACCCTTGTAGGTGGCGCGATCGGGTTATAGGTTTTTTTTAATGTCAGAGATGTAATCATTTGCATTACCTACACATTCCACGCAACAACAATGTGACATCATAATGTGACAACAGATGGCAGTGAGAAGTTTTCTTGCGAACTTATTAATTATAGGCTATCCGCTCTCAAAGTGATCTTCAACAAAACAAAGACATGCGACCTGCTCTCTTTTCATTGGTTATGTACACCGACGTACGATGCAGAAGCAGTAAGTACGCGAAAAAGTAGTTCCCTTTATTAAATTAAAAATATGTCTTCTGAATATCCTACTTGTTATCCTTCATGAATGAAAATAATAATATTAAAAACATACAAAATATTTTAAAATATACCTGAACAATAATTCTAACTTAAAATAGTTTATTTACATATGGATGAAGCATTTGAGTCATGTTTCAGTCGATTCTGATACAACAAATTGGCTGAATGTGTCCAGTCTTCTGTTGCTGTGTCGCCAATTATTTTTTTTAACACAAGCCTGGCGAACCTCTGACAGTAGTTTAAAATGTATTTCACAAGTTCAGTGAAAAATATCACCAGTTTTCTTAAAATGCCCCATTCAACGATCACATGTGTTATATACTAACACGTGTTCCCTGTCAATGTGACAGTAATTGTGGCGCGAATGGAGGAAGGTTACAATTGGAGTTTGTTTATGTTAAGATCACTCTAAAAGAGCGGATAAGGTATAGTGAGTTTTTATGGTAAAAAAGTAACTTACATTTTTATCGTCCGGCCATGACACGAGAATTGAACGTACGGGCAGGAAAATGTCTGCCGGGTTCGTTAATATATATATATATATATATATATATATATATATATGCGTGTGTGTGTGTGTGTGTGTGTGTGTGTGTAGACTATATAATACCATATTATAAGTCTACACTCTAAAAAATGAACCCTGGAAGTTTGAAGTGCTCACGTGACCGTTGTAGGCGGGGAAAGAATCAGTTGGTGGGCAGTCCAATAGGCTGGGTTACTCTAGTTGCAATCTGAGTCAACTCCGATTGGGAATTACTTAATCAAGGGGATTTAGTACAATACAGTGTAACATGCACTGGTAGAGACAATATAACTCACGCAAGCTCAACCACAGATCAAGATAATCCCTGGCTCAACATCATGACTGATTCCCACTCCTACCAATTTGCGCAGAACTTGAAAGTGGTATACGACGCAGGTAGGCCTACATTTATGTAGTGTTTACCTTAACTGGATTGTACATTTTGTTAACAGTGTTAAAAAAAAGTCATAACTCTTACTTACTTACTTACTTACTTACTTACTTACTCACTGGCACTATCGAACCCGTAGGTTCATGACCGCACGGACATAAGCTCTCCATACATCCCTATCCTGAACTAATGCTTTCCAATCATTCCCTGTATAATCTACTTCCCTCAAATCATAGTTAATGTTATTCTCCCACCTCATTCTTGGTCTACCAACTGGGCGTTTTCCCTCTGACTTTCCTACAAGAAGCTTCCATGCAAGTCTTTCATTCCCCATACGTGCAACATGTCTTACCCATCGCAGTCTACGAGACTTAACTCTTCTTATTATATCTGGCTTTCTATAAAGACCATGTAGTTCATTGTTATGTAGTCTTCTCCATTCACCTGTCTGTTCATCTCTCTTTGGTCCAAAAATGTTCCTAAGTACTTTATTCTCAAATACCTGTAATCTCCTTTCCTCTCTTAAAGTAAGAGTCCATGTTTCGCACCCATATAATATAATTGGTAGAATAATAGTTTTATATTTTTTCAGTTTAACGTTTTTTGAAAGGAGTTGGGACATCAAGAGTCTCTGCAATGCATAATAGCATGCATTTCCTATGTTTAATTTCTTTGTGCGTCTCATTCCTATTTATGATTATTGTTCCTAGGTATTTGAATTCAGCAACTTCCTCAAAATTTCCCTCATCTGTCATTAGCTGTCCATTTCCATTATATACTGAATTTCTACGTGTGACCATATATTTAGTTTTATTGATATTTACTTCCAGTCCTAATTTCTTAGTGTTACTCAATAGTGTGTGCGTGTTGTCCTTTAGTATCTCCTCGCTATCGGCCAACAATACTACATCATCAGCATAAACTAACAGCTTATTAATACCATTGAGTTGTAAGCCTTCCTCATTCTCTAAAGATTTAATGGTATGCTCTAGTACAAAATTAAATAGTAGAGGAGATAGTGAATCTCCTTGCTTCAACCCATTCCGGATTTCAAAAGTGTCCGAAAACTGTTTGCCTACACGCACCCTACTCTTTGTGCCATTTAGACACATTCGTATTAAGTCTAACTAACTTTTTAGGAACTCATTACATGAAATATTTTTAACCGAGCAAGTTGTCTCCGTAGCTTTTGAGACTCATATTTAAGAGGTTTCTGAATCAAGTTCAGGGTTAACATACCTGTATATCTTTTATGTCTTCCTCTGTCGTTAAGGCAAGTACTGCGTTTACATTTTATTGCGATGAGGATTTCATCATTATCATTTTACACGAACTGTTCAATAAAGATTCTTTGGCAACCTTTACTCATCCTCAGAATGTTGTTGGTCTTCCTAAAGTAGCATCCTTTGGAGGAAATGCACTTAACACAGCGTTTTTTCCAGTCTGCAAAGACATGCTGAAAACAAACTTTTAATTGTACTTTCAAAACTCCCATCTCAGCTTCTGAAGATGGAAAACGCTTCTTGCTAAGATGATTCTTCAGGTTAGGGGATAGAAAAATGTCACACGGGGCGAAAATCGTATTATAGGGAGGGTGAGGGACCCACTTCAATTTAATTGTTAAAAGAGATTCTGAAAACTTTGTGATATGTGGCCTCGCATTATCGTGGTGCAGCATCCAGCTTGTTTTCTGAGTGTGGGTGACACCCAGTGAAATTTTCAAGATTTTAGAAAGTGATTTGAAGGTTATTCGTCTATCCTACATTACTAAAGGCTATCCGCTCTTAAAGTGATCTTCATCAAAACAAAACCGTGTGACCTGCTCGCTTTTCATTGGTTATGGACACCGACGTACGATGTAGATGTAATAAGTACGCAAAAAAGTAGTTCCCTTCATTAAATTAAAAAAATGTTCTCTAAATATACTTGTTATTCTTCGTAAATAAAAATAATAATATTCAAAACATAGAAGATATTCTAAAATATACCTAATCAATAATTACAACATAAAATAATCTACTACACATGGATAATGCAATAGAGTCATGCTTCAGTCGATTCTGATACAACAAAATGGCTGAAGCTGTCGAGTCTTATGTTGCTGTGTCGCCATCTAAAATTTTAAAACACAAGTTTGGCAAAGCTTTGATTAGTGGTAAAAAAAGTTATTTTAAATGTATTTCACAGGTTGAGTGAAAAATATCACCAGATTTCTTGTAATCTACCACATTCAATGATCACATGTCTTATATACATCACATGTGCTCTCTATCAATGTGACAGTAATTGTGGCGCGAATGGCGGAATGATACAATTGGCGTTTATCTATGTTAGGATCACTCTAAGAACGGATAAGGTATTGCAGCAGCAGTATTGTTATTTAATTCCGTAATTGGAGCGCCGGGTTCACCTTCTTTTGAAATTGATTGTCTCTGCTCTTCCTAAACAATTTATACCATCTTCGAGCTGTGCTGTAGGGAAGAACAAACTCTCCATAGGCTTCCTGCAATATTGCAACAGGCCTCAGGTGAAGATTTATTGAGACAAAAGCTGGAGATTCTTCACCTCTGTTGTAGTCGTTGGCGGTACTGAAGATGTTTCGACTTATACACCACTCTAGAAAGGAACCAGGAGGAATAACCTTGAAAATTGAACTAGGGGTATATATGACGCATTATGTTACAACATGTAATAGAAAATTTTAAGTGTTAAATTATGGCTGTAAAAAATAATGATCATTCTTTATTGACCAGCCTGCATAAGATGTTATTAAAAGATAAGCTAGTAAAGTTTTTTTTTTCAGAAAATACGTGTTTACATCTAAATGTCTACGCAATAATGGAATATTACAGCCTATTGAATACAATACCTGTATGCAAATCTTAAAAACATAATAAATTACGATGCGAGGTTGGGAAGTGGTTTTTACAGAAGTGAGGAAATGTTTAAAAACCGAGCGATAGCGAGGTTTTTAATTTCCGAGATTCTGTAAAACACTTCACAAACGTGCGTTGTACATTATTTTTTTCGCGATGGTGTTTTCAAAATAATAAATAATAGTAAAATAGTATCTTTGTTGGACATATTTGCGTTAATTATAGACAACTGACTAAAGTTAACAGTGCGGGCAATGTTTATTAGTTGAGACTACAGCAGGCCGTGACACCAACCAGTCATAAAATAGCGGCAAGTACGTATGTATTGTTTTATATTGTTTCAAATAAAGTTCAGTTAATATAAATGCAGTGATTTGTTTCATATAATGTAGGCCTATATTAACACTACCTTTTAGATATATTTTTGTATAAACATAGTAAGTAGGGCCTAGTATACATAAAGGGGAGAGGTTTTTAATATGCAATATTACAGTATAGTTATTTAGGTTGGCAACCCCGAAATGTAGGAAGTTGAACTTTCAATCATAATTTAATGAATACAACCAACAAATCTAGACCAATAATTATCCCATAGAATTTCCAGTCGTCTGTGAGTAACATTGAAATAAAAATGCTGAGTTCTGCAAAATACAACAAACAACAATTAGTGAATAGAAGAAAGGAAAGAAACATACTGGACCCTTAGAGGAGAATATTGGAAAATATTATAGAAAGTTGATGATCTTGAAGAAGATTTCCGGGCTGTTGGCCGTGGTCTTGAAGCTTGAAGTTCCCCGACGTTTCGCCAGAGACTGCGTCCAGCATCCTCAAAAGGGTTGTCTTGAGATCACTTGAGGATGCTGGACGCAGTCTTGGCGAAACGTCGGGTAACTTCCAAGGAACTTCTAACCTCGGGACCGCGGCTAGCAGCCCGGAGGTCTTCTTCAAGAACATCATTATAACTCCGGTCATGAAAGCCTAAATCAATAGGCCCCTACATTATAGAAAGTTTTTGGAAATAATGTTACTTTAGTAGGCCTGTTGGAAGAAGGAAGAAGACGAAGAGGAGGAAAAGAGGAAGAAATAGGAAACAAACAAAAGAATAACAGATAGTGAGAAATGGTCTCGGGGTAGCGTGCTGCCTTGTCACGCAGCGGACCCGGGTTCGATTCCCGGTCGGGACAGTTTTTCTGGGTGAGGTTTTTATCGGGGTTTTTCCTCACCTGTAAGACAAATGTCAGGAAAACTTTGAGGCTCAAACGGTCCCCGAAATCATATGGCCATCGCAATCATCATCATTCATATTCATCTTAGGTTAAGCTTAGGATTAGGGTCTCTCCTGGCGCACCACTATCATAATCATCACCAATCATATCATTGGGGCAACGTAACCCCGTCTTCCAGGTGCCACAACCTCAGAAGTGGGTTACAAGTACGCCATGACAGGAGAGAAACCAGGAATGTCGAAAGACACCTGGGGCATTAAACAAAAAAAAAACAATTTGGTTGCTATGGGTGACGTACAAATTAATTCTTGGTGGGGATTCATTAGTAAAGTTCTATTTTTTTTTTGTACTGAGTGCAAAAATGAGAAATTTTGAACACTTGAAGTATTAAAGAATATATACACTTTTGCTGTAGATAGGAAAAAACAAATGATTTTGCACTTGGCAAGAAATTCGGGAAAGCTGAAGTCGTTAGCAGCTAACTAATGTAGAATTGTGTCCCTAATGAAGAAGCAATTAATTTGCTTATGGTCGACCTTCTGATGGCGTGAATGCAATGGCCTACATAGACAAGGCTGGCATCTCTATAGCACCAGTAAGCAGCGAGCGGTGTACAACTCAAGTCATCCCGTCATCTTCTCCAGCCATGCAATCGTCTTGCCTTTTAAGAGCGGCCATCGCTCTTCTCTTCGTCGTGATAGCAGCAAGTTTAAGTTCTCGCAAAACAGGTAATTGAAACTTATAACTGATGCGGTTATGTCCATTGCCAATTGTATAACATATTGTGATTTTAATTTATAATACTATTATAATTTCTTAAAAATAGAGCTTCCTTTAAAAAAATATTTCTACTTTTACGTATAGGCATTGTATTCAATAGTCTGTAATATTTCATTATTGCGTAGACCTATAGACGTAAACATGTATTTTCTGAAGAACTTTACTAATTTAACTTTATCAATTTTGGAAATGCATGCTGTTATGCATTACAGGGACTCTTGTCGTCCCAATTCCTTTCAAAAAATCTTACACTGAAAATATATAAAACTGTTATTCTCCCTGTTATATTAAATGGATGTGAAACATGTACTCTTACTTTAAGGGAGGAAAGAAGAATACGAGTATTTGAGAATAAAGTTATTAGGAACATTTTTGGGTCAAAAAGAGTTGAACAGACAAGTGAATGGAGAAAACTACATAATAATTAGCTATATGCTCTGTATAGGAATACAGATATATTAAGAACAATTAAGTCTCGTAGATTGCGATGGGCAGGACATGTGGCACGAATGGGGAATGGAAGAGGTGCATGGGAATTTCTTGTAGGAAAACCAGAAGGAAAACGCCCAATTAGTAGACCAAGAATGAGGTGACAAAATAACGTTATCCATGATTTGAGGGAGATATATTATACAGCGGATGATTGAAAAACATTAGCTCGAGATAGGGATGTGTGGAGAGTTTATGTCCGCGCGCCCATGATAGGTTCGATGGAGCCAGTGAGTTAGTTAGTTAGCATCTTACGACATCACCATCAAACACAAACCGTGAACTTTTCCCTCAATATCCTATTTTTTTAAAAGATGTACAATTTTTTGTTCACTCTCACTAGTTAAATATATATATATATATATATATATATATATATATATATATATATATATATATATATCCTTTTTCGTCTAATGCCACCAGGTTGTCTTTTATGACATTTCTAGTTTTCTCCTCTGGCATTGGTGTAATTGTAACCCACTTCTGAAGTTGGTGCGTCTAGAAGGCTGTGTTACGTTACTCCGATGATAAGCGCCAGGAGAGTTCTTAACCTAAACTTAACCTAAATTCCAAACCATGTGCAACCACAGGAATAATTCCCTTTAAGGAAAAATGCCTATGGTTTGACCGGGAATCCAACCCGAGACCTCATGAGTAGTAGTCAGAAACGCTGACCACTTGCCCATGAGGCTGGTCGATAAATAAAAGTATGACACTTCATTTAGGGAAGAAAATGGATATTACCATAATTATTATTTGTTGTTTTGGAAAACAGGAAATAAGTCCACTTATGTCCATGGGAAGTTGGTTTAGTGAATATTTTGTTCCATAATCCATCACGACATGCCACATGCTCAGCTTGCGGATTGGCAGATATAGAAGATGATAGCTGCGAATATATTGAATAAGCAGTAGAGGGCAACTTATATCGAGTCACTTTCCAGTTCGGCGTGAAGTTAACAAACTCGACGTTTAAAGAATTTTCCCCCAATTTCATTAAAGCAAATCCTTGTACAGAATCTTGTGTTGCCACACTTCGATTATTGTGACGTTATATATAATGATCTAAACTATGACTTGTCGCAGAGACTGCAGCGTGTTCATAATGCTTATTCAATATCCGCCGTTACGATCATATTTTCGAACATTCAATAACCTCTGTTGGCTCCGTCTTATTGACAGACGTAAATTGCATTATCTTTCACTTCTTTTCAAGCTCATGAATTCCTACACTTCTAGTTACCTGGCGTCCATATTTGAGAAGTTATATTTTTACCACAATATTGATACTAGGTCACAAGATAACAATCCCTCTTCATAGCACTTCCTCGAATTCTATTTCTTTCACAGTAGCATCTGCCCGCTCCTGGAATTCCCTCCCTCAAGATATCAGGGATTGCCGCACTTTTGGCACTTTTAAGTCACGCTTATACAGTTACCTGTTGTCTAATAATTATTTTTTCTCTAGAGTTAAATTTATTCAATGCCATTAATCATTTTTTCTCGTTTTTTATATCATGTTTATTTTATATTTCATTTGTTAAAACTAGATTAAATTCAAAATATTTTGTAAATAATTATATTGTAGACATTCTACGTAATACTTATTTTTATTGTAACTAGATGAGAGAATAATTTTTGTATTTTTTAAACCTGGTTGAGTGGTAGACAAGGCCTTACGGCCTTAACTCTGCCAGGTAAAATAAAGCTATTATTATTATTATTATTATTATTATTATTATTATTATTATTATTATTATTATTACTATTATTACACGCTTTATATTAGCTTGACCTGTATCTATCTATCTATCTATGTAACGGAATTTTTCAACGCGATTTTCACCCACTTAAAATAATTGGATTGACTTGAAACTTTGTATACTTATAAAGAACCAATGACAATATAATAATTTCATATTGTTTTTCTAAAATCCTGGCCAGAATCATCAGAAAATCAAAAAAGTGTCTTTGTATCTATGTAACGGAATCTTTGAACACGATTTTCACTCACTTAGAAACATTGGATCGACTTGAAACTTTGTATACTTGTAAAGGACCAATGACAATACAATAATTTCATAAATATTTTCTAAAATCCTGGCCAGAATAATCAGAAAATCAATAAAATAAAAACCGGTATAATAGGTTGCGGACTTGTCGACTTTTTAGTCAATTGTTGTAAGAGCTCAGTTGGTAGAGCGGTGAACTCTAGTGGTATATAATTTCAGTAATCCATAGGTCGCTGGTTCAAATCCGGCTGGGAGGATTTTTTAGAAGAGTATTACTTTTATTTCATACTACAATAGTATCGAATTTAAAGATATTTGCATTTTTATATTATTCTGTAAAAATAATAAAAGTAAAAAATAAAAAATAAATAATAGTTTTAAAAAACTAAAACAACACGCTTTGTTATAAAACCGAACTAAAAAAATGAAAAATAATTTTAATTTCCAACACGCTTGGGTTAAAATTAAAGTGGTCAACAAAAAAAAAATCATCTCCAACACATATAGAATAAAACTAGAGTTATCAACAAAAAGAAAATAATTTTACCATCAAAAGCGTGGGGTGCTTTTTATGATTTTTACATTTTCTTCTTAGAGACTTTAATTTTACCAATATATGTTTATTATCAAATATATTAATTGATATAGAGCACCCCACGCTTTTGATGGTGAAAATGATTTTCTTTTTGTTGATAATTCTAGTTTTATTCTATATGTGTTGGAGATGATTTTTTTTTTGACCACTTTAATTTTATCCCAAGCGTGTTGGAAATTAAAATTATTTTTCATTTTGTTTAGTTCGGTTTTCTGATAAAGCGTGTTGTTTTAGTTTTTTAAAACTATTATTTATAAATGTAGTTTGTTAAGAAACATCCCGGACTTATGCCTAATACTCATTTTTATTATAGTTTCAGTCGATCCCAGTGCCATGGTGCCAGAAGGTTTAGGGCAGTTTAAAAACCCATACCCCATCGGGAGTCGAACCCGCTTGTAATGTTAACGGAGTACCTTACATTTTATATTATTTTATAAATATTTCGTGTCTTACGTAGAGGATTGGCGCCTTTAAGAACAAGTCAGTAAAAATTAAGTTAAAATCTTACTTTGTCAAATGAAAATAAATATCCAAGGAGAAATATTCAAAAGAAGTGATGATCTGATACTTATTACCAATGCTGAAAATTTGCCCAGCCTCATAGGCTAGTGGTAGGCGTTTTTGACTACAGTTCATGAGGTCCCGGGTTCGATTCTCGGTCAAACCATAGGAATTTTTCCTTAAAGGGAATTATTCTTGGGGTTCATGAAGTCCCGGGTTCTATTCTCGGTCAAACCATAGGACTTTTTCCTTAAAGAGAATTATTCATGGGGTTGCCCATGGTTTGTAATTTAGGTTAAGTTTAAGTTAAGAACTCTCCTGGCGCTTCATTATCATTTATCAGCCATCATATCATCGGGGTAACGTAATTAGGCCTGCCAGGTGCCCCAACCTAAGAAATGGATTACAATTCTGCCAATGCTAGGAGAGAAAGCCAGAAATGTCATAAAAGACAACCTGGTGGCATTAGATAAAAAAAAAGTTGTAAATTATGTTACTAGGAGATGATTAATCATTGTTAAAACAGTTGCCACATTCATTTCACTAACACCTTTATTCAGAACAAACGGAGGGCATCATATAAGTTGGGATAATAAACTTCGATAAAAGGGAAAGCGCTTAGTAAATATTATATATACAGTAAAACTTGCTCAAAGCGGAATCGCATGGGACCAATTTTTTCCCATATTCGACAAAATTCCGCATTATAAAAAAAACTAAAATGTATTAATAATTTTAGATTATAGGGTACCGTATATGTCTTTTTACGTAGGATTAATTGTAGTTCCGCTGCCGTTGAAAAGTGAAGTATAGTATGTACTATATATTTCGACGGTAACGCGCGAAAAAAACATTCCAGTTTCGTCAGCGTTAAAAATGTCTCTTATGCGTGTATCCTGAAATTAAAGTATGTAGTTTTGGTTTCCGCTGACTAACTACACTTTCGTCCACATCCTTTGATTCCCGCAAATTTCATTCCACACTACATTGTCTCGTCTTTTAAAACTGTCCACAACCAACCTGAAGATGCCTTGAAATCGTTATTCCCTAGGGATTTAGCAATGGCTAGAGCTTGAGTTTGGGGCATCGGTCCGAAAAGTAGGAGATTTATCTTCAATCACTTTCACTTTTTCGTGTAATGGCAATGATACATACGTTCTAGCCATCTTTATTCCGTAAATTCAGAACGCTATTTGTGAAATATCAATCTCAGAATTTAAACTAATTTAAAATTTTACAGTGCAATGGTTATTTGTAAGACAGGTATCTGTATTTCGCATAACGGGTGTGCAGTGAGGCCGAAAGAAAATTTCAGGTACAGGTAGAATCTCTATTTGACCCGACGGCAGGAATCACTCTTTATTGTTTTCTTGGCCTAAAACGGGAATTCAATAAAGTGGAAACTAATTTATCTCTGTCTTTCAGCTTTATACACTTTTCATGAATTGTGCAGAAATAGCCTTCCGTTTCCGCGTTGGTCAGATTCCGTTTTATGCAAAATAAATACACATGAAATTACTATTATTTTGCCGGAACCAATAAATTTGTTCACATTGGACAGCTTTCCGCATTATTCACGTTCCGGATTAAACAAGTTTTACTATATATATAATTTATTTACTGCTTCCTTCATTACATGCTATCTTTGACCTATTGTTTATACATGTAAATGCAGTAAAATTTTCTTAATGTTAATAAATACTGTATAATTTTCTTAATACAGTATTAATATTTACAACATTGTCCACCACTCTGGTCTCGAGGTAGCGTGCTGCCTTGTCACGCAGCGAACCCGGGTTTGATCCCCGGACGGGTGAGATTTTTCGGGAGTTTTCCCCACTTGTAAGACAAATGTCAGGATACTTTATGGTCCAAACGGTCTCCGAACATCATCTGGCCATCTTTATCATCAATATAATATTCACCTTATTAGATTAAGTTTAAGATTAAGACCTCTCCTGGCTCATCATTACCATCATTATCACCCATCATATCATTGGGACAACGTAACCCCGCCTTCCAGGCGCCCGAACCTCAGAATTGAGTTACAATATGCTAATGCCGGGAGAGAATGCCCGAAACGTCGAAATGACAAACTGGTGGCATTGAATAAAACAATATTTACAAGATAACTATGCTTTTCTTATTACTATATTACAATTAATATTATTGCTATATTTCAGGTACTTATTACTATATTGTCCACCGCTGTAGTCTCGAGGTAGAGTGCTGCCTTGTCACGCAGCGGGCCCGGGTTCGATCCCCGGTCGGGGCAGTTTTTCTGGGTGAGGTTTTTATCGGGGTTTTTCCTCACCTGTAAGACAAATGTCAGGAAAACTTTAAGGCCCAAACGGTCCCCGAAATCATATGGCCATCATCCTTATCATTATCATCCTTACCATCATCATTATCATCATCATCCTTCACCGGTGTGGAAAGCAACGGGAAGCTACCACACCTACACAATTCCCTAGTAAAGCTGGAAGCATAGCAGTGAAGGACCTGCCTTCGGACAGAATTACTATGGATGGATTACTATATTATATTTCAGTTATTAATATACAGTAAAAGCTCCTTATTCGCGGGGGATAGGGTATGTTCCGCAAATATGCCGCGAATACAGAAACCGCGAATATGGAATGGTAATTTGTATGGGTATTTATAGGATACGTTCCAAGATTACAAAATAAAATAATCAAAACAAAATCAATTAATGAGATATTTTGAACAATTTCTATTAATTATTACTGTCAGGTTTAGGCAAGGACTTAAAAGAACGTAATTTTTTTTTCATCCTGTTTTGCAGCTTTTAAAATATCTTTCAATTAAGATTGATATTCAGCTGTGAATTCTGTGATAGAATTCTTTGCTTGTCTTCGGATTTCTTGATTCATTAAAATTGAAACAGCGTGATATAAACGCGAACGACTCGCCAACGCGTAAACGGTTAAGCATTTCTATTATTACTTCAAGCGGCAACACTACTTTTTTCCGCTTCGGAATTAATTTTCTTTCCTTTTACTCGCCATTATAAATTGGCAACAAAGCAGAAGAAACACGTGTTATCAATCAAAATTATTGCAACGAATGACAAGTTGAAACAATATAACATCGATCGTGGCGAGGGCGGCATTTATCAACGGACATAGCGACACGCGAAATACTGCGGCGGCGGCTTTTAACAACGAACTTTAGTATTAGTGACAATAAGGTTTGTTTTACTTTGATATTCATTTGTCCATTTGGTTTGAATCACTCTTTGTAAAAGCCGATGAAAAAATCCTAGGGACAAGTCCTCCGGGAGGGACTTTAAGCCATGGGTCCCAAGTCTGAAGATTTTTAGTTTCGTAAAAGAACCTCAAGCCTGAATAAAAAGATCTCTGTGCAAATTTAACCGACCTTCGTGCATCCAAGTAATACCTTAGTTGCTTACTAGATGTATCATTGAGGCGATGTGCTAACCACATGTCACTCGTTGACATCTGTAGGTAAATATGGTTAAGTAAATTATCGTGGTTAAAAATAATCCGCAAGGGAGCATCCGTGTCCGCACGCGAGACGTATGAAGTATACACACATATTACAATTTTCTCATTACTATATTCATATTATTTACGGTATTACTATATTACAATTTACTTGTTATTACATTACTTCTTCTTTTTCTTCTTCACTTCACGGCCAAGCAAATTGCCTTTTCCGCCTCACTGTTTTTCTGTCCATATTTTCACTGGCCTTCCTACATTCCTTGAACTTCTTGGCTTGTAGTTAAATGCTGCTTTTGGTAATTTTGTTACATTCATTATTTCTACACGTCTAAACCATTTATCTCGTACTCTTTGATATTATCAATCAGTGGATATATATTTAACTCTGTTCTTATATATTCATTCTTTATCCCATCCAATCTTGTGAAGCCTTTTGTTATACTAAGGAAGTTCATATCTACGCTTTGTATTCTACTTTGTAATTTTTTGGTCATTATCCAAGTTTCACTCTCTCACAGCGTTCAGCCGGACGGATTTAATTATTGCATTACAATTTACTTAAAACAAATTATATAGTGGTATGAAGTTAATATATTGTGTAAAGACCTTATGATATTTCTTAATAACAGCAACTTCTGTCAGTGACGAGTTGTTCTTTCTGAAAACTATTGTTTTTAGTCGGTCCTGTCCTTGATCAAGTAGCTTACATTCCAGTAGTAAGTGGTCTATTGTTTGTTCACCACTTTTGCAAGGGCAACTTTACTCCTGCATTGTTGAGTTACTACAATAGTTGCGTGAGTGTTCTGGACCACCTTTTTTTCTCACCTACAACGGAAATGATCTTCGGATTAACTTCATACAGGAGGTGAAGATTTAGGTGAAATAGCAAGAAAGACAAGTATCTGGTGAACTTGCAGACAACATGAGGAAATGCTAGACAAAAGTCTTCAACAGTTTAACATATTAGTATCATTACTGTATATAATTTTACTCTCGAAATTCTAATAGAGAGGAGAGATTCTTGGAATTATTTCAATTCAAGACGCTTATTAAGGACTTATAGAAAGAAGGAACATAAAGGCATCCGCTCTTAAAGTGATCTTCATCAAAACAAAACCATGTGACTTGCTCGCTTTTAATTTATTATGGATACCAACGTACGATGTAGACGCAATAAGTACGCGAAAAATTAGCTCCCTTCATTAAATTAAAAATATGTCCTCTGAATATACTTGTCATTCTTCGTGAATGAAAATAATACTATTCAGAACATAGAAAATATTCTAAAATATACCCAATCAATAATTACAAGTTAAAATAGTTTATTATATATGGATGATGCTTTGAGTCGTGCTTCAGTCAATTCTGATGCAACAAAATGGCTGAAGGTGTAGAGCCTTCTGTTGCTGTGTCGCTATCTAAATTTTTAAAACACAAGTCTGGAAAACCTTTGATTAGTGATCAAAAACCGTTATTTTTAATGTATTTCACAAGTTCAACGAAAAATCTCACCAGCTTTCTTATAATCTAACCCATTCAACGATCACATCTCATATAGTACTTCACACGTGCACTCTGCCAACGTGACAGTAATTGTGGCGTGAATGGCGGAAGGATACAATTGACGTTTATTTATATTGGGATCACTCTGAGAGCGGATAAGGTATAGTTACCAACTTTTGTTCCCAGGAAAGAAAGATGGAATTACAATTACTCTGATCTTGGCGAGATTTGCCAATTTTTAATACATAATTACGTTCGTTGGTAGCTTTAATACATATAAATTGGTATTAGACTAAACTGATGTTTCGAACTATGATAAGGTTTGACTTTTATCAAAACAAACCTATCCTCGATTGCTCACTTAAAATTAGAACATTCATAAACCTCTGGTTTCCGTAGTGCTAGTGAGTAGGTTATAAAAACTAACAATTTACTATGATTATCAAAACATAACTTTGGATAAAAATGACGGCATTGATTGTCATATCCCCACTCTCATACATAGAGGCACTCAGCGCCCTCCATAACACTAATCCACAAATCGTGAGCGCCACATTGGCTGTGTTTAACCCCAAAATAAAGCATCATTATGTAACATTAGTAACAAATAAATATAAATTTTTAACGAACGACTACAAATAAAAACTAAAAATATATTTCTTTAAACATTAATTAAATAAGAAAGGTAGGTGGAAGGGTGATGCCCCTTAGCTCATCCTCTTCACAAGCTGTCCCTGGATAACCTACAACCAAGGGTATGATAAAAAGAAAGTGAACTTATAGCAAACAAAGCAGGCAACGTAACGGTTTGAAATACAGCAGAACTCGCAACTTAATGTTCCCTGGGTCGAGTATTCAATATGACTTCAAACAGTTGTTAAAGAGCGTAGTTAAACGAAAGAATAAACATAAAAAGCACGCACGTTGGTAGGTCTGGGAGTACTAAATAGTGTTTTTAATTTATAGTAATTGATGAAACTTAGCTTCTTTGAGTCTAAGTATTAGGTCTACTTGGTGTAAAATTAAAATAAATATAACAAGAACATATTCTTTGCTAATAAGTAATTTAATCTCAGCCTTTGAAAAATAACAATTTCTATTATATTGTCACTGTTGAATACGGGTTTTCCTTTGCGTTATTTTTGTTTAAATGAAGACACTGAATTTGTTTAAAATCTCTCTTAACACTTTATTTCTTTTCACAAATTATCAGTAAACTTTTATCACAATTTTCACTCATAATTGATCTTCTTTAAATGTTTATCTCAGTCACAATTATTTCCACACTCACTGATGGATCTGTTCACCACAATTTCTCGTACACAACACAAGTCACTGTTATAGCTATCAAACCAAGACTGAGACTGACTGGCCTCCTGCCCTATTTATATAGGAGCAAGGAAATTTCCAGGCTTAGCTACTAGAATCCTAGAAGTCTCTGGACACAGATCTTTCCTGAAAGGAGGAAGGAGATGTTGGTAAAAACATCTGATAAAGCACTTCGGCAGGTTTATGCGGGTCCTCTAACTCGCGATATTCGCCCCGCCCGCGCAATTCAAGCGTCGTTATGGGACACGTAACAATTTAAAATGCACAGCGAAACAATAACTTGTTAATATAAATGAAGTAATACTTTTATCTCTAATTGATGATCAAGTTAAACTGAAACGAAAAAAACCATACAGCTTTTCTTAATAAATTTAAACATTCAGAATATATAGACAATTTATTTTCTATAAATATGTTAGAAAAGCACAGTGAATAATTGTATTACATTCTGTGAAATAGGTAGGAAGTGGTTATGGGAGGGGATAACTAATCATAAATTGGCTAACTTACGAACGTAATTAACAAGTTCCAGTGTGGAGTTGGCAAAAAACATACAAATTTATTACTGCTGGGATATTGCTTAAAGTTCGTTTAATAGTATATTACAATGCGAGGTTGGGGAGCGGTTTTTACAGAAGCGAGGAAATGGTTAAAAGCTGAGCGATAGCGAGGTTTTTAATTTCCGAGATTCTGTAAAACACTTCACAAACGTGCGTTGTACATTATTTTTTGCACGATGGTGTTTTCAAAATAGTAAATAATAGTAAAATAATAGCATCTTTGTTGGAAAAATTTGCGTTCATTATAAACAATTGAGTAACGTTAACAGTCTGGCCAATGTTTATATGGTAAATGCCAAAAATAATTTAGTTGAGACTACGGTAGGCCGTGATAACAATCAGGAATGAAATGGCGGCAAGTATTGTTTTATATTGTTTCAAATAAAGTTCAGTTCATTTAAAATGCAGTGATTTGTTTCGTATAATGTATATTAACACTATCTTTTGGATAAATATTTGTATATATATATATATATATATATATATATATGGTATGATAAGAAAAATAAATGCCTGGACGGGATTCGAACCCGGAACTCTGAGTCTGTACCTCAGAGTGTTATCCATTACACCACCAGGCGAATCCAATTCAAACACTTATTTTTCTTGACATCTAGTAATAATGGAGAATATAATACATATATAAGAAAAATAAATGATTGAATTGGATTCGCCTGGTGGTGTAATGGATAACACGCTGAGGTACAGACTCAGAGTTCCGGGTTCGAATCCCGTCCAGGCATTTATTTTTCTTATCATACCATATTAAGCTTGCATTGCTCAATGTTAAACATTTAATTATAACATCGATAAAGCGTCACTGCTATAAAGTAAAAATATTCTCTTTAATTTCCTTATTTGTTATAGTCAGCTACAAGATGGCAGTGAAGACCGAGTTCTCGCGACATATAGTAATAATGGAGAATATAATACATATATAAGAAAAATAAGTGTTTGAATTGGATTCGCCTGGTGGTATAATGGATAACACGCTGAGGTACAGACTCAGAGTTCCGGGTTCGAATCCCATCCAGGCATTTATTTTTCTTATCATACCATATTAAGCTTGCATTGCTCAATGTTAAACATTTAATTATAACACACACATATATATGCTATACATAAAGAGTAGTGGTTTTACTTCCCGTATGCGATTTTTAATGTTACAGTATAGTTATTTATAAGTTGGCAACCCCGAAATTTAGGAAATTGAACTTTCAATCATGGTCGCCATTGCTGTAAGTACGACAGAACGCACTATCGTGCAAAAACTGGGGTTTAACTAGTCAAAACGTGTTTAAAAAAGTCAAAATAGGTTTAGTTATGTACATTATTTCCTTTTTGGAATTGCTAATTGTTACTCAAAATTTGTTTTGTATATATTTAAATTCAGATTGTAGTCAGTCACAAGGTATTCTCTTTGTTCCTATAACTATTTGTGAACACTCGGTTCAGTTGTAAAACTCTTCAGAGTGATTGTTAGCCAATTCAGAAATTGTTTACTGAATTCAGTTGTCTTATTGGTACATCCCTTACTTTTAAGAGATATTTAACCCTGCACATACACACTGAGGTCTGTCGGTACCCCAGCAACATTTCAGATTCGCATTGAATGAAAGTTTCTGAAAATTGCAGCATGGCGCTTCACATAAATTTGAATTATGGTGATAGCTTACCAGCATGCTACTTACAATCTCAGTAGGTTTTAATACGTAGTTGAGAATAGAAGTTAATTCGTCAGTCGTGCGGCTGGGGTTTGTTGGACCCCAGTGTGTTCAATGTGCCGAGTAATTTTGTACGGTAATGGGCCTATTCAAATTTTGAAAAAAAATCTCATAACATTTATCTGTTGTCATAATTTAAACCAATAACATTTTCATTTAAATTCAATTGTGTACTGTGTTTTCTACTAATATTTGTAATTAATCTGTTGAACATTCTAGAAAGAGCGAACTTAAAAAGAAAGCAATTTTTAATATTTTAATATATTTTTTACAATATTTTTTTGGTCTCATGTGTTCTTCAATAAATATAAAATACAATAACACACAACTTAATCATAAATATTTTGCTGGATTTTTTAAATATTTTTATATAGTATCGTTTCTGTTCTTTACACAGGTATCCTCAACCAAAATAGGCCTATACAATTTTTTTTCTTCCACACTTCCCGATCTTGTGTGTCTGCTTCCGTCATATTTCTCTTCTTCGTGTTGTCTTGAATTCTCTTTATGCACGTTGGCTTTGGTCTACCATGTTTCCCTTTTCCAGGAAGTATCCATTTTAATACTTATTTGTTTGTTTCTGTGCCCCTTCTCATTATATGTCCACACCATCTTAGTTGGATTTTTTCAATCTCTTCAACAATATCCTTTTCTACATTCATAATTTCTCTTACATATTGTATTATTTTTTATTTTGTCTAATTTTGATATCCTTGCCGATCTTCTTAAAAAGTCAATTTCTGTGACAAATAATTCATTTCTGTGTTTTTGCTTCAACGTCCATGTTTCCGCACCATAAAGTAAAATACTCTTCACAATTGTATTATATATCAATAATTCAGTTCTCTTGATTCTACTCCATAAAATAGAATTTAAAATGCCAATAACTTTTTTCCCTATTATTCTTTTTCGATATATAATTCAGATGATTAATCTTTTGAATTATTGATCCCAAATACTTAAAATATTCTACTGTTTTAATATTTTCCATTTATTTCTAGTTCCTCGGAAAGAACTGTGCTAATATATTCTGTTTTATTATAATTAATTGTTAAACCACATCTTGAGTATTCTTCCTCTAGCTTCCTACCCATATAGTTTGCATTTCACATCCTGAAGTGACTACCACTTGATCATCTGCGAATAATAAGTTATGTATGTATTTATTCTCATTTAATTTTAATCCCATTGGTTTACATTTCTTTGACTATTCCTGTAACACAATATGTTACGTGGTATGATTTTTTTGTAACACATTAAAAACTTCTGGGTCTGTGAGGCCCAGTGGATAGTTTCTGTAAGAAAAAGCAAGTGTGAAGGTACAGGGATAATAATCAAGAACACTTTTTTGTATCGTTATTTTTTTAAATAATCATGTCCATAAGAGTCTTTTTATTTTGACCGCTGTTAGCGGTCAGAATTATTTTTAATCAGCGGACAAAATTCGCCAACCTCCTTCCAGTGTATTGCATATTGAGCATTATTGTAGACATACAATTTTAAAACAACAGTCTTGTGATTTTCTTGTTTAAGAGTAACTTGTAACGCTTTCTCTGCAAGACATCATACTGCACACTAAAATGATTATTATTTAAAGCTATTAAAATAACTTTCTCCACGTTATGACTAATTTCACTATTGAACTATAGCACCCGGAATTAAAAGAACAAAGCAAAACGATTACAGCATGTATAGACAACAACAATCGCTACAATACTTGAACACGTATAGCGCCTACTTATACAATGTAGAGGAAGTTCGGGTAATGTGGACCCTTCGGTTTGAGTGGATCCTGTCAATATCTTCTTTAATTGGTGCTGTCCTCGAACAGAAAAAAAAATTAACTTCTTCCCCTCATCAACTTAGACGTGTTCAAGGCCAGTTTCTTTTATTAATTGTGGGAAGAAGGGTTTATTTGTGATATTTATAAAAATGACCATTTTTTTAAAAGTTTTTCAAGCTACGAATTAATTCTTAATTTCTGCTATTAAATATAAATATTAAAAAATCCCCTAAAAATATTACAATATATAGATCCATCCATAGTAATTCTGCCTGAGGGCAGGTCTTTCTCTGCAATCATATCATTTTCATGTTGTGCTTTGCAGCTTTACTAGGGAATTGTAGGTGTGGTAGCTTCCCGTTGCTTTCCACAGCTGTTTTAATATACAGACGGGTTTGGATTGATATTATGTGACATGGCTGCTGTATAAAATAATTAAACGTAAGAAAAGAATTCGGACCACTGAGTCCACTTTACACGAATACGTATATTTCATCAATGATGCTATCTGTGAAAACCATGCACTTAATTAATTTTATTTAATATTCTTGTAATTTTACTAAACCCAAAAACCATCGCTGTCTGCAGATGAATGACGTGTGAATGTTATTATCAACAATTTTTCAAAACATTGAATAAATATCAACGCTTTTTAATTGCGATCAACCATAAATACTTTCAGATTAATTTGTGTCTGTCTGTATAAATTAATAGAGTAAATAAACTTAAAAATAGTCTAAACCCTAGGATGAACTCTACAGTCCACTTTACTTGAATATGGAGTTGAAGTGAGCCTTTCTTTTAATGTAAAAAAGTTTATAAATTACGAAGTTGTTTCCATATTTGAATAAAATAACAATGCTATTGCATAGTTACAACACTGATAAATATCAATAAACTAAATATATGGTCACACATAAAAACACATTATATAATGGAAATGGACAGCTGGTGACAAATGAGGGAAATTTTGAGGAAGTGGCTGAATTCAAATATCTAGGAACAATAATCACAAATAGGAATGAGATGCACAAAGAAATTAAACATAGGTTCAATTCTGGAAATGCGTGATATTATGTATTACAGAGACTCTTGACGTCCCAACTCCTTTCAAATAACGTTAAGCTGAAAATATATAAAACTATTATTCTACCAATTATATTATATGGATGCGAAACATGGACCATTACTTTAAGGGAGGAAAAGAGATTACGAGTATTTGAGAATAAAATTCTTTGGAAATTTTATGGACCAAAGAGAGATGAACAGACAGGTGAATGGAGAAAACTTCATAACAATTAACTTCATGGTCTTTATAGGAAGCCAGATATAATAAGAACAGTTAAGTCTCGTAGACTGCGATGGGCAAGACACGTAGCACGAATGGGGAATGAAAGCTTCTTGTAGGAAAACCAGAATGAAAAAGGCCAGTTGGTACACCAAGAATGAGGTGGGAAAATAACATTAGCTATGATTTGACGGAATGACTGGAAAACATTAGCTCAGGATAGGGATGTATGAGAGCTTATGTCCGCGATCATGAATCCACGGGTTCGATAGTGCCAGTGAGTTAGTTAGTTGTTTATTTACAATTTTCTCAGTTGTGGTAGTAGTATCAGTAGCATCAGTTAGGCCCAAGATGTTTTAGTGATAGCCTTTATTGTGTTGATATGTGCGAAGGTGAATATGCATGAGTGCGTGTGTGTGTGTGTGTTTGTTTGTTTTGGAGACGTGTACGTATGAGTTCTTTTTAAGTTTGTTTATGTAGCTAGAATGTTTTATTAATTTGAAAAGTGGCAGATTTAAATTTTTTATGTCTATATACATGGCATTTTTCGCGTGAGTGTAGATGCATCATCATCATGGTTCTACAGCCAGTTGCAGGCCTTGGCCGCCTCTACAATTCGCCTCCATTCGTCTCTATTCTCTGTCTTCCTTCTCCATTCTCGTACACCCAGTAGTCTGTTCAATGCTGTCCACCTATCTAATATTAGGACGTCCAATCTTCGGTTTCCATTTATAGTTGTCAGTGTAACTTTACGACATATATCTGATTCCTCTTCCCTGTAGAGATGTCGCAGCCATCTAATTCTTGCCATCTTAATTGTCCTAATGATACGTATCTGTATCACCATATCATCATCATCTTAAGGCACGACAACTTCAAAAGTGAAAATTTTGGCCTTCTCAACAATCCTCCTCCTTGCCAATCTGTCTCTTGCCATATTCAAATTAGTCACTTTCATTTTTTTTTAGATCGTTCATTGTGTCATCCTCCCATCTGATCTTCGGTCTTCCAACAGCTCTGCCTCCTATAGGTTTCCATTTGTAGAGTTTCTTGACCAGTCTCTGATCATCCATTCTTATCAAATGTCCTAGCCAACCAATTCTGAGAGATCTTATATGGTATACTATATTCTGAATTTGTATTAATTTGTTTAGTTCGCTATTTGTTTTGATTCTTCAACAGTTATCAGTTCCTCTATTTGATCCAAATATTCTTCTTAAAATTTTCTTTAAAAAATTAATAATTCCTGTTTTATTGTTTCTTTTAGGACCAAAGTTTCACAAGCATATGTAACTACTGGTCTAATGAGTGTTTTGTATAACCTTATTTTTGCAGTTTTTGATATTAAGTATCACCATATAGTTTATATAATTCATCATTATATATAATGCGCCAGTTCCCATTCTCACATAGTGGGTCAAATATTGTTCTTAATTTTTTCTTTCAAATATTCTAATTTTATTTTCTTGGGTTTTTGTTAGGGTCCAACTTTCAGAGCCATAGATGGCAACAGATCTCAGAAGGGTTTTATAAATTTGTATTTTTGTTTGACGACTTAGATATCGGAAACTATGTGTTTTTTTAAGTCCAAAATACCCTCTGCTGACCAACATCAGTCTACGATTGATTGTGTAGACGTGTATTATTGTGTATATGACGTATATATATATATATATATATATATATATATATATATATATATATATATATATATATAAGTATGAATGTGGGTGTGTATATACTGTAGTCATGTATGTATTCGTACGTTTATTGTTGGAACAGGAATACGCATATATGGCTAAACAGGCCCGTGCGCAATGCCATTGAAAATGCATTTCTTTTTCTCGATAATAACATTACCTGTACATTAAAGAGATTTCTCAGGTCGGATCGAGGGAGAGTGGCGTGTTGGGATCTTTTAGGACGGATCGAGAGTGAATCAAAAACATGCAAATTTTTGGGCACAGTAAGGAAATTGAGATATAACAAAATTGTAGATTAAGGATATATGTATTATCAATAAGAAGAATCTCAATATGGTCTTTGTTTTCGATCTTTAATTATATTATATAATAAGTAGGTCTGATAAGTTGAATAGTCTGATAGTGTATTTGATGCCTGCAGGGTCGGGGGGAGGGGGGTATGAGCGTGCGGTGTGTATATGTGTGGGGGTGTGTGGGTGTATGTGTGTGCTTTTTTTTCTAATTTGTTTTCTAGCATTTTTTTAATATTAATGTACGGAATATGGATGAATGTAGATATGTATTATTGTGATGTAGTGTAGACATAGATTTTACTTATATGTAGCCTGTTATTGTTTTTTGATGCAGGTGTATTTGTAGGTATTTGTTTATATTATGATTAGTTTTATTTTTTATTCATGGAAAAATAATGCACGTACGGCCAAGCAGGCCCGTGCGCAATGTAAATGCATATGTATTTTCTTTATTCTGAAAAAAAAGGCAATAAATTCCATTATCTATAAAGATAACACGAAATCCGCAAGACGAATGTGCCAGAAGGGTTGACTAAACTCGAAGAATTATACAACATTTTGTTGGAAAAGTTTATTAGGCTATGAATAGAGTTTAACACACCCTTCACAAGTTTAAAACATATAAATATTTGCACATTATCTAAAAAAATCAAGGAAAATGATTCACACTGGTTAAATCGACAGAATATTTTATAATGGAAAACCCCAAGAGACAAGTCCTCCGGGTGGAATTTAAGCTGTAGGTGACGAATAGGTATAAAGATTTTCGGACTCGTAAATGAACCTCAAGCCTTAGTTTAGAGTCTCTGAGCAAAATTTAATCGCCTTTTCCCATCCAAACCATACCTTAGTCGCCTACTAGATACCTCTTTGAGGCGATGAGCTAACAACTTGTTACCTGGTGACATCTGTATGGAAGTAAGTATAACTAAATTAGGCTTGGTTAGGTTACTCCCCTGCCCCCGACACACACACACACACACACACACACACATACGCATACATTGTGGTGTATGGCTTAGTACAGACGACCATATAGACCCATGGAAACTCTGTAAATATAGAGCGCTATAACTGTCTATTAATTCCATATTACTTCCTACTAACATTATAGACCTAATATATAAATATAATACAATTGAAAATCGGAAACAAATACCACATTGAAGTTCTCGTTATTAATAATACATATTTCTCCACTGATCACCAATTTTGCCAACCCTCAATTCTCTTATAGTGCCTAAAATGTTTGTATGTTTTTACTTCACGCTCAACCCCTTCAAATAGTTCCTAACACGCCACTCTCCCACGATCCGACCTGAGAAATCTTTCCGGCAGCAACTGTAATCTAAGTTGCTCTGTCTCTATACAAAAAGCTATACCGGTAATATGTTACCAATTTTCCCGCACAATACACATAGAACATATTTTAATTCTCTCTACACTTGTTAAATTATGGGTCATCCATTCTACAAATGGAGCCATGTAATAGCACTTTTATTATCCCCATCCAAAGTGTCAAAGAAATCTTGAGAACGAAAAGGGCCAAATGATGCATTTAACTATATTATAAATTACCTTCCATAGTAATTCTGCCCGAAGGCAGGTCCTTCACTGCAATCATAGCATTTCATGCTATGCTTTGCAGCTTTACTAGGGAATTGTAGGTGTGGTAGCTTCCCGTTGCTTTCCACACCGGTGAAGGATGATGATGATAATGGTAAGGATGATGATGATGATGATGATGATGGCCATATGATTTCGGGGACCGTTTGGGCCTGAAAGTTTTCCTGACATTTGTCTTACAGGTGAGGAAAAACCCCGATAAAAACCTCACCCAAAAAAACTGCCCCGACCGGGGATCGAACCCGGGCCCGCTGCGTGACAAGGCAGCACGCTACCTGACAAGGCAGCACGCTACCTCGAGACCACAGCGGTGGACATAAATTACCTTATGTCAACGTAATGGCTACAGTATTTACACACCTACACTCATACATAAAAAAGTATAAAAACATTGAATATACAGTGTGTCCCCAACCTTTAGGGTAAAAATTAAACAGACGATAGAGGACTCCATTTGGAACATTTTGACATAAGGGACCAGTGGTCGAAATGAATATTTTGAACCCCACGCCATTCTGAATAGTTCATTTGTACGCTGTTTCTTTAACACGCATCCCCAACTTAGAGTTCAATACACATTGAGGAAAGTTCCATTCACAGAACTGAACTCTGGGTTCAAAATCATGTGGCCCCAATGCCTGCGCCTGTAGGATATGATAGGGGTGCAATTGCTGCTCCTTTAGCACTTTCCACACAGAAGTTTTGGAAACATTAAATTCATGGGAAAGTAGACGTGTACTTATTGATGGCTTGTCTGTCACACGATCCAATACCATTTCCTCCATGTCTGGGGTCCGAATAGTTCTACGATTTGCTCCCTGGCCAGCTCTTTGTGACCTGAATGAGCTAGTCTCTCGCAAGTTCCTAGCCACGGCAATAAATGTCTTCCAATTTGGATGAAGCCTGTTGGAAAACTTCTCTCGGTACATTCGTTCGGCTCTCCGGGGTTTCTGCTGCACCGTACATTAAATGAATGTCTGCAAGTTCCTGTGACGATTAATGCTCCATCTTTTAAAGTCAGTCATGCACTGTAAGCAAAACAAATAACAAATGAAGTTGCCAGGTAGTTTGTTATGGCAATTAAAGCAGCTTACAGAAACATCCCTCACATACTTTCAAGATGGTGTGGCGTCCAAAATATGAATTTCCGACCACTGGTTTTTTATGTCGAAATCTCCAAATAATCATCTATCGTCTGTATAATTTTGACCCGAAAGTTTCGTGACATCGTGTATAAAAGTCTGCGTCTGCAATATATAGAGGAACTTCTGGTAATTTGGACCCCTGTTTTGAATTTGTTGTTTTTCTTCTTCTAATTAAGGGATTTGAATTTTGTTTAATTACAGTGATTAACATTAGTGTTGTAGCTATGAAATAGCATTGTTACTTTATTCAAGTATGGAAACATCTTCATAACTTATAAACTTTTTTAATCACAAGAAAGGTCCAGTTTAACTTCCGTATTCGAATAAATTGGACCCCAGAGTCCACCTTAGCTTTTAGTCTATTTTTAAGTATGTTTACTTTATTAATTTATACAGACAGGCACAGATTAATCTGAAAATATTTATGACTGATCATAATTAAAAAGCGTTGATTTTTATGTAATGTTTTGAAAAATTATTGTTGATTATAACATTCACACGTCATTCAGCTGCAGAAAGCGATGGTCTTTGGGTTTAGTAAAATTACATGGGTATTAAATAAAGATCATTAAGTGAAGGGTATTTACAGATAGCATCCTCACTGATAAAATATATGTATTCGTGTAAAGTGGACCCAGAGGGCCCACATTAATCGAATTCCTTTGTTATATTTAATTATTTTACACAGTCACCATGTCACATAACATCAAATCAAACCCGTTAGTATATTAAAACGGCATCTACATAATATAATATGTTTAGGGGTTTTTTCAACATTTATAATATTTAATAGTAGAAATTAAGAATTTATTTTTAGCTTGAAAAACTATTAAAGTGTCATTTTCATAAATATCACAAATAAACCCTTCTTCGCACAAAAAATAAAAGTAGCTGGCCTTGAACCCGTCAATGATAAGGGGAAGAAGTTAAAATATTTTCTGTTCGGGGGCAGCACCAATTAAAGAAGATATTAACATCCACTCAAACAAAAGGATACACATTACTCGAACTTCCTTATACACAATGACACACATATACAATGATACATAATAGACCATGTGTGTATATATATATATATATATATATATATATATATATATATATATATAATAAACGTCTGTCAAGGTAATGTAAAATACAGCATCAGTACATAAGATGCGTCATTTGGCGCTTTTCGTTTTCGAGATTGTTTTTTCCTTCCTGATCCAAAACCATCCGTCATTATTTGTGAAAGTTGTTTTATTACATAATTCGGATTCACCTCGATATCTGGGAAATCGATTAGGCAATCCTCCTTCCTAGTTGGTAACTCATTTACATTTAGTATTTCGAAGAATTGGAGAAATTTATATTTCGGTATGTAGATTTCATCAATTGCACCTGACATTCTACATAACCTGGATTAATATGCAAATTATTCTTCCATTCGTTTATACTTTTCTGTCCAACGGGAGGTCCCTCACTCGAAACCACCATTTCTTCCTTTCAGTAACAACACAAGTTACATATATCTTAACGTTACATATAATCTAATACGTATCTTATTCTGCCCCGAATCTTTCTTCTTCTTCTTCTTCTTCTTCTCTTCTTCCTTTGGCTCTATGGTCCTCTAAGCACCTTCTTGGCCTCTTTCACAACATCTACCCATTCTTCCCTATTCCTAGCTTTCTGTCTCCATCTTTTAACCTTCAGTTGTCTTAAACCTTCCTCAACCATCTTAGTTTCTGTCTTCCAATTTTCTTCTTTCTTCTGGTTATACATCTAAAAATCTCTCTTGCACTTCTTTCTTGCTCCATCCGCAACACATGTCCTACCCATTCCAGTCTCTTTCTTCCAATATCTCCTACCAGATCTAAACCCAAATCTATCATTCCTTCATAATTATTTACAGAAAATATTGCAACCAGAAATTCCTTTTTAGTAAATGTCCAAATATTTTTTTTTTCTTTAATGGCATTTATTATTCTTATGTATTTCATTAGTACAGATTCATTCTTATCGTCTTTCCATTTCACATGCTTCGTCCTCTCCCATATACTTATTCCAAATGATTTCTCCTCTCACAGTCTAAATGTCCAAATGTCTCTATTACAAAATGCCACACTCTTACAAGTATTGGTAGTAAGAGTCTAACTACAGGAATCCGGAAGCTATGATTAAGATTCGTCTTCGATCGATTTTCTCAATTAATTTCATCCAAATCATATGTTCGATTGCCACTTTCCTGAGAACTATTTGAATCTTATCATAAAGTAAAGTCAGGAGTGATTTCCAAATCATCGATAAATTCACGAGGATTTGGAAATCAAGAGTAGCGTTTGTTAGGATTATTTAACGAATAAATTTAAACTGTTTACTCAAACTCAAGATTTAAATATAGTTACCGGTAATTTAAAATATTTATATATTTAATGTAAACGGCGATGTTTGAAAACAAATCAGAAATGTGTGGTTATGTTTCATTTATTTATTCACTGCCACTTGATCATATTATTTATTGCCAAATAGGATCGCAATATTGTAAGAATGCACCCTAATGGAGAATGAAATGAAATATATCAAACTGTATATTATAACCAACATTATAGGTTATTAATTTATTTTTTTAGTAAACAACTAAGTAAAATAATTATTTAAAAACACAATTATTGAACACACAGTTATCAAATGTGTAGTTCGAAGGAATTTGTTCATTATTTGCTATATTCAATGTATTTGTTGGAGAGTCAGTCACTACAAAATAATGTTGTGACCTGTTCAGAATATTAATAAATAATAGTTAAAAAAAACTAAAACAACACGCTTTATTAAAAAACCTAACTAAAATATTAAAAATAATTTTAATTTCCAACACGCTTGGGATAAAACTAAAAGTGGTCGACAAAAAAGCATCTCCAACACATCTAGAATAAAACTAGAGTTATCTACAAAAAAAAATATTTTATCATCAAAAGCGTGGGGTGCTCTTTATCAATTAATATATTTGATAATAAATAGATATTGGTAAGAGTAAAGTCTCTAAGAAGAAAAAGAAAAAAAAAACAATTCGGAATAAAGTATTTTCAGCAGGTTCAACGCTTGACATAAAGAATTTTGAAGCTAACACAGGTATTATACTGTTAATTTCTCGTCTAAAGAATAGTACATTTAATAAAAATTAGAGTAATTTCGTGTTATTGAACATAATATATTACAAATTCAAGGAAAGTATATATATAAACGAATGTACGTATGTCCTGAGTGTTTGCCCGTTATGCACTACCATACCATTCATCCGACTGTAATGGGGCTTTTTGCTATATGTTTAGAAGTTTCCCGGGGAGGTTTTAGGCTATAAGAGAGTTGAAATACTCAACCTCTTCAACCTTTGTAGTGAAAAACGTGAAAAAAGTAGCTTTGTTGGACGCTTAAATGGGTTACGCTGCCTAAACCATAACAAATTCGCCAAATTAATGTACACAGAATTGAATACCTCAAAAAACTCTACAAAAAGCCTGCGACAGCATATATTTATCTTGTATGGGTAACTCACAATAATAATTTTTGTCTTTCATTGATGCCAAGAAGATCGGGATAAGTAAATTACCGGGCAAGCGTAGCAGCTCACGGTTAGTATTCTTTTGCTGATAACCCACAATAACGAATTTTGTCTTTCAACTCATTTATAACAAGAAGATCAGGATAAGTAGATTCCCGGACAACGCCGGGCAATCAGCACGGGATATCTACAATAATTTCGATATAAATTTATAATTATTTTTCCTTTTACTTATTCAATTAAACATAAACACATTAATTTTTATTTATTTAGACGTAGCAGCAAACGTCAGGTATTAGCTAGTAATCGATAAACACAGAAATCTGGCGTCATATTCTGATATGAATAAAACGTTTTATTGAAAGGTTGCTAGCAATGAAAAGAACCAGTTTATTTAGAAGGACGAAGATGGAAGTCGTGTGTTAGTCCGTTTTAGTCGATAGCCTTTGTTCATTTTAATATCGTTTTTTAATAATCCGGAAATTACAAATTATCATTTCCTGAACCTTCAAATTTTCGAAGGTTACAATGTTGTTGCAAAATATTGTCACTCTCATCACCGACTTCATTACTAATTTACAGCTCATGATGATCCATCTCAGATTTAATTTACTTTCTCAGTTGTACTTAACTAGAAAATAAGTACATCATATTCCGCTGTTTAATTTGTATCGTCGGACCAACGGAAATGTGTCCTTTCAGCGCTGCAGTCGTTCTTAGAAAAGTTAAGGGGGTGATGGGTGAAAAATTGATCATTTGAGATCGAAATTGGCATTTGTTTTTTGTTTTTTGTACTAAAAAATAGCCTGTACTCTAATGTATATGTTGGCAAAGTTTCAGAGGCCTATTGCGCTTCTAAGTGCCCTAAATTACGTCAGAGTTAAAAGGTTGCATCAGTTAAACACCTCTGCATGCAAATCTTTAAACTTGTTTTTCCACACTTTTATTTTCACTGCATTTTTGCACGTTCAAAATTGAATGGAATTCAGAATTTTTGTCCTAAAACAATGGGTAAGAACGTAGTGCATGGTTTCATGATTGGAGTAGCATTTTAAGAAATAAAAAATAAAATGTATGCAATTATTAACATTTTTTTGTAATTCCACGCATGAGGTGCAACATTTCCCCCCCCCCTTTGTACTCACATTATAAGAATTCTAATGCATGATGTTTTTCTAAATATTTTAGGGGTCTTGTATAAAAAATCAGACATTTTACTAAAAAATTGTGGAACCCATTTAATTATAACATATGCAAATTTTTAAAAATACAATATTTAATAACTCGTAAAATAAATGTCTCACATGAATGAAATTTAAACACATCATTATGTATCATGCAGTGAATGTCATATTATATGGGTGCGAAACATGGACTCTTACTTTAAGGGAGGAAAGGAGATTACAAGTATTTGAGAATAAAGTACTTAGGAAAATTTTTGGACCAAAGAGAACTGAACAGACAGGTGAATGGAGAAGACTACATAACAACGAACTACATGGTCTTTATAGGAAGCCAGATACAATAAGAACAGTTAAGTCTCGTAGACTGAGATGGGCGGGACATGTTACACGTATGGGGAATGAAAGACTTGCATGGAAGCTTCTTGTAGGAAAGCCAGAGGGAAAACGTCCAGTTGGTAGACCAAGAATGAGGTGGGAGAATAACATTAACTATGATTTGAGGGAAGTAGATTATACAGGGAATGATTGGAAAGCATTAGCTCAGGATAGGGATGTATGGAGAGCTTATGTCCGCGCGGCCATGAACCTACGGGTTCGATAGTGCCAGTGAGTAAGTAAGTAAGTAAGTAAGCAGTGAATGTTTGTACAAAAATCAAGTCTCTCGCTCAAAACATGTAGAAAATTGAAATTTCACCCATCACTCCTCTTAACGTGTGCTCACTCAATTCCTTGCACTTCCCTCCCACCGTACCACTTGAAACAGCAGCCACGATAACTTTCCTAGTAGTGATGTTGCCAAACTTCCCTCAAACAGTGTCATGGATCTTGAATATTGAATCATATAAGGTTAATTATTACTTCTTCTTAATTAAGTAGGTCTAATGAGCTGATTGAATTTTATTATTTGCTTAATATTTATATCACCACTCCGTGCTACAGTGTTCATGCTGAATTGACAACACTAGACTTTCTTACTCACTGGCAATTTCGAACCCGTAGGTTCATGGCCGCTCGGACATAAGCTCTCCATACATCCCTATCCTGAGCTAATGCTTTCCAATCATTCCCTGTATAATCTACTTCCCTCAAATCATAGTTAATGTTGTTCTCCCACCTCATTCTTGGTCTACCAACTGGGCGTTTTCCCTCTGGCTTTCCTACATGAAGCTTCCATGCAAGGCTTTCATTCCCCATACGTGCAACATGTCCTGCCCATCGCAGTCTACGAGACTTAACTGTTCTTATTATATCTGGCTTCCTATAAATACCATGTAGTTCATTGTTATGTAGTCTTCTCCATTCACCTGTCTGTTCATCTCTCTTTGGTCCAAAAATGTTCCTAAGTACTTTATTCTCAAATAATTGTAATCTCCTTTCCTCCCTTAAAGTAAGAGTCCATGTTTCGAATCAATATAATATAACTGGTAGAATAATAGTTTTATACATTCTCAGTTTAACGTTTTTGAAAGGAGTTGGGGCATCAAGAGTCTCTGTAATGCATAATAGCACGCATTTCCAGAATGCAGCCTATGTTTAATTTCTTTGTGCATCTCATTCCTATTTGTGATTATTGTTGCTAGTGCAAATAACCTTTCCCTCAGGAAGGCTCAAAATTGTTAGTGGGAGGGGCGAAAGAAAAGCGAGAGATAGGTATGCAGGGAAGGGAATTATTTACCGTGGCAGAAGAGAAAAAGAGATAGCGTGTCAGTTCGCATATATAGGGGGTGGAGCACATCTGTTGACCAAACATTACTACAGTAAGTGCTCAATTTGACATTTATTCGTGTAATCCTGTCCTATGTTTTATTATTTGAAACACTCCTTATTGCATTGCTGGCAGGTACCAATCATATGTTCATCATCGATAGGGATAAGTGGGAAAAGGCAAAGTTGAACTAAAAAAAAGAGCAGGAAAGAGGAAACACACTACATGGTATATTTACATTGTCGTGGTCTGAGTGGCTTGTGTGCTGAAATGATCACGGAAAGCTATTCCGGCGGTAGCACTGCTTCCGATAGGGTTACCCATGCCGGATTGGTCGAAGGTGATAAGCCAGACGAAAAAAGTACCTTGGTCGAAAGAGTGACGATCTTTTACCGTAAAAATACAACCGTCAAGAAATGCGGACATGGATTCCACTGGGGAAAAAATTTCCGGAGGTCAAATAGTCCCCCATTCGGTTCTCCGGGCGGGGACTACTTCAGGGAACCCATGCCAAAGGCTCAAACACTATATTTGAGAATAAAGTTCTTAGGACAATTTTTTAGACCAAAGAGAGATGAACAGACAGGTGAATGGAGAAAACTACATAACAGTGAACTACATGGTCTTTATACGAAGCCAGATATAATAAGAACAGCCAAGTCTCGTAGACTGTGATGGGCAGGACATGTGGCACGAATGGGGAATGAAAGAAGTGCATGGAAGCTTCTTGTAGAAAAACCAGAGGGAAAACGCTCAGTTGGTAGACAAGAATGAGGTGGGAGAATAATATTAAACTATGATTTGAAGGAAATAGATTATACAGGGAATGATTGGAAAACATTAGCTCAGGATAGAGATGTATGGAGAGCTTATGTCCGCGCGGCCACGAACCTACTGGTTTGATGCCAGTGAGTAAGTAAGTAAGTAAAGAGGAAAAGATAGATATACTGAACTTGGAGGACGCGGTGATTCACTTTTCTGCTGATTCCTTACAACAGTCATAACTAGAGCGAGGAATTATATGAAAAAAATTATACTAAAATATGAAATCATAATAACAAAATATGAAAAATATAAAAATTAGAACACAAAAATATTATGAATCTACTATTTTTTAAACTTTTTACATATATTTATATACACAAGCCCTGTATAATTTATGGGTATACAAACCAGCACACAAATGAGACAAGAAGATCTTTTCTGTAGCTCAAAAAATCATGAGTTTCACTGTATTTCAATTTTAATTAATTTTTCATTAATTCTGACTCAATATAAAATATCATGTTCATGATTTGAAGCAATTATAATGGCTCACGTTGAAGTGTAGTTGTTTGAGAAATCACGCTAACAAGCCGGAAGGTCATAGGTTTGAGTCTCAATGGGGTGGTTTTTAGCTGGACCAAACCTTCTGGCGGCATCTTAGCCGTATGGTCTACTCAGCTCTTAATTTAAATGAGTACCAGACGCATGTTGTGGGGCAAAGGCGACCGTCATGCAGGACTGAACCCAGTAGACATCCCTTGGCGATTGCCTAGAAATGTGGAAGTCTCAACATCCATCTACCCCAAGGGCCCCCAAGCCTGTAGTTTGACACTTTATTTCAATAAATTAATACTGGACTTACATAAAACACGATCGATTAATTTATCCAATGATATTTAATTACGAAATCTAAACAGAAACAAAAACAAAACATAGTACCGTAGTAACATGCTTCCATCGAATATAACTACCACTGACAAAATTTAGAGTAGGTTTACAGTTTGGATGACTTCTGTTTACCTTGCATGAAGATAATGCATTCCAGTCAGTATATGTAAATGTCACAATAACATTATATTGGATGAATCAGAACACAAATAGACCAAATCCTAACTCCACTGGCACGATCAAACCCATAGGTTGTATGGCTGCCACGGACATCAGCTCTGCATACATCCCTATCCTGAGCTAATGTTTTTCAATTCATTCCCTCTATAATCTAATTCCTCAAATCATGGTTAATGTTATTCTCCCACCTCATTCTTGGTTCACAAACTGGGCGTTTTCCCTCTGGTTTTCCTACAAGAAGCTTCCATGTACTCTATAATTCCCCCATTCGTGCCCACATCCCCATCGCAGTGAGTCGCCTAGACCAAGTACTGTATGTCATATTGGAGAAAGAAAAACAAGATGATTAAAAGGAATTAATTCACAAATAATTCTAGGGTGTATTTCAAAACTCTCTTTGCAATTAGAATTATTTTTAATTCTATACATTACATGTATGAACATGGTTAAATGTAGTTAGAATTATTTTAACATGTAGCGTAGTGGTTAAGGCACTGAGGTACAAGCCGGAGGATCAAGGGTTCAAATCCCGTTGGGGTCAGGATTTTTAAACTGACCCAAACCCTCTGGCGGCACTATGGCCCTGGGGTCGACTCAGCCTCTAACGGAAATGAGTACCAGACGCTTGTTCTGGGGGTAAAGGCGGCCGTCACGCAGGGCTGACAACCCGGCTGACATAAAGTGTCGATTGTCTAGAAAAAGTGGGAGCCTTAATCTCCTACTACCCCAAGGGCCTCCTGAGGCCTGTTGTGGGATCACTTTACTTTACTTAGTTTTTCTATGAAATTTGCCTGAGCACAGTATGGTATACTTGTGCTTTGGATAATCAAATTATCAATTCTGTTCGTAATACGGAGTTAGGAGCTTTTTCTATATTTTTTAACGCCTGTCTGTCAGAATTATTTTGTACGATCAAAAAGTATGCTCCACACCATATGATGTTATGGGAGCAAACATGTACCGCGCTATATATAATAGTTTGATGTAAGTGAGAATAATATTGGCCTTACCTACAAGAACTTTACTAATTTCATGAACTGTGGAGTAAGACCTTATTTCCCAGCACAGCTTCAAGTTTAGCAGCAGCAGTCTTCCCTACATTTAAATATTGTAATCCATTCACAAAAGTAAGAAATGTACTTAGGTAGCAAAATGGAATAGGTTGCTACCTTAGAAAAAGAGTAGGTGGTTATTATTTTTACATTGCTGTTCTACTTATTCATGTTTTTGTCACAAATTAGGAAATCCCTGTTCTTGTTATGTAGTTTCGGACAAAAGCCTCCACTTGGTCATTCCATGTCTCCTTTTTTCAATTATTTTCTTTTATCAAATCTATTTATCTTGTTCCGGATGGGATACTGAGGAATTTTCGGCTGTCTACCATATTACATTGTAAAAAAAATTCAAAACTAGTCACTTAAAAAATGTTTTTAACCAATTAGTAGAAATTTATTTAAAAAAATGAAAGTTGAAAAATATGAAGGAATATTAAAATTTTTACTAAAATATGAACATTTTGCCAAAATATTATGATATATGAAAAAAATATGTAGGTCGTATTTGATTCTACATATAAAATATAAAGATACTTTGTCTCAGCGCTCTCTGACTAATAATTTAAAACATGAAATTTCATAAAAATCCTCGCTCTAGTCATAGCTATTTCCGATCAATCCATAGGCAATTAAACATCAGTTTCAACAGTCTCGTGATCTTACCATAAGTAATGTCACGAGTGATTTTCAAATCATCGATAAATTCACGAGTCACGAAGTGACTTGTGAATTTATCTAGAGGATTTGGGAATCAAGAGTGGCATTTGTTAGGAATATTTAACGAATAAAATTAAGCTGTTTACTGAAAAATCATTATTTAAATACTGTTATCGGTATTTAAAAAATATTTATATATATTTAATGTAGACGGCGATGTTTGAAAACAAATCAGAAATGTGAAGTTATGTTTCATTTGTTTATTCTCTGCAACTTGATCATATTATTTATTGCCAAATAGGATCGCAATATTGTAAGAATGCATCCCAGTGGAGAAAAAATGAAACACATCAAACTGTATATTATAACCAACATTATAGATCATTAATTAATTTTTAGGAAACAACTCAGTAAAATCATTATTTAAAAACACAATTATTGAACACACAATTATCAGATGTGTAGCTCGAAGGAATAATATGTTCATTATTTGCTATATTCAATGTATGTGTTGGAGAGTCAGTTACTGCAAAAAAAATGCTCTGACCTGTTCAGAATATTAAAAAGGAGGAGTTTTCTTTATCACAAAAGCAGGAACTGATAAAGAGAATTCGATAAAAGAGCGAGTTGAAACACGACTATCATTGGTTGTAAAACAAAATCCATTAAACGTAATTGGTCATTGACTCCCATTTGGGGCACGAGTTAAATAGTCATGAAAATGAACCAAAGCGTCATTTATCCAAAAATGTAACCGGGTACTGGTGGTTACTATGTATACCTACGATTTCAAACATTATGGGTCCAATCCCGATCGTAAGTCGATGGATTCTTTTTAGGGCTTAAAACTGCTGAATATGAATTTCTTTGGAAGGGAGTAAAGTCGTGTTGTAGATTTAAGCCTAGAAATAAGGGTCTCTTAGCAAAAAGTGTCGGCCCTTTGCTCAAAGTATATTTTTCAGTTTGTGTAAAATGTAAATAAGTGTACTCATGTCTAGGTTGAAGACTCCAATGACCCGAGTTGTAAATTACCATCGTTTAATAAATGCAGCTGCTACTTAAAATGCAAAGTAATAACAAGGACTATTTAATTCATGCCCCAAGTGGGAGTCAATGACCAATGACATATCAATGAATTTTGATTTACAACCAATCACAGTCGTTTTTCCCAATTTTATCACTTTAAAATCAAGCTCCTCCTTTTTAACATTATGAATAGGCCAGAGTATTATTTTGCAGTGACTGACTCTCTAAGAAATACATTGAATATAACAATTTATATAATTATTAAGATGTAAGAATTTTAGAAAGCATGTGGCTCTCTGATTGTATATATAGTGCACTAATGTAATCAGATAGTGCTTGCGGGATATAATATAAAAACATTTGTAGCAATTAATTATACCACAAAAAAACACTGTTTGCACTATCTTAAACGTATTTCCCAGGAATTTACGTTCCAGAAAAATATAATTGACAATTTTTACATCATAGGACATCAGAAATTAATTAATAACCTATAATAATGTGTTTCATTTTTTCTCCACTAGGGTGCATTCTTACAATATTGCGATTCTTTGGCAATAAATAAAATGATCTGGTTGCAGGGATGAACAAATTAAGCGTACCAAACATTTCTCATTTGTTTTCAAACATCGCCGTTTACATTAAATATATAAATATCTTTTTTTTTCAAATGCCCAGGTTTGTCTTTCGACATTCCTGGTTTCTCTCCTGGCATGGCGTACTTGTAACCCCTTCTGAGGTTGGGGCGCCTGGAAGGCGGGGTTACGTTGCCCCGATGATATGATGGGTGATGATGATGATGATAATGGTGCGCCAGAAGAGTCCCTAATCGTAAGCTTAATCTAAGATGAATATGAATGATGATGAATGCGATGGCCATATGATTTCGAGGATGGTTTGGGCCTTAAAGTTTTCCTGACATTTGTCTTACAGGTGAGGAAAAACCCTATAAAAACCTCACCTAGAAAAACTGTCCCGACCGGGGATCGAACCCGGGCCCGCTGCGTGACAAGACAGCTGGCTACCCCGAGACCACAGCGGTGGACATATATAAATATCTTAAAATAACAATATTTAAATAATGATTTGTGAGTAAACGGCTTAATTTTATTCGTTAAATAGTCCTAACAAATACCACTCTTGATTTCCAAATTCTCTAGACTATTTAACTCATGCCCCAAATGGGAGTCAATGACCAATCACATTTCAATGATTTCTATTTTACAACCAATCAGAGTCGTGTTTCACCAAATATTTATCAGTGTTATAATTACCATATTAAAGAAAGCTCCTCCTTACAATATTGCGTTCCTTTGGCAATAAATAGTATGATCACTATGATCTGGTTGCAGTGATAAACAAAAGAAGCAGTAGAAGCGTACCTATAGTTTCTCATTTGTTTTCAAACATCGCCGTTTACATTAAATATATAAATATTTTAAAATAACTATAGTTAAATAATGATTTGTGAGTAAACAGCTTAATTTTATTCGTTAAATAGTCCTAACAAATGCCACTCTTGATTTCCAAATTCTCTAGATAAATTCACTCCTCACTTCGTGAGTCGTGAATTTATCGATAATTTGGAAATCACTCGTGGCATTACTTATGATAAATTGGAAATCATTCATGGCATTACTTATGATAAAACATATCTCAAAATATGTGGGCTATTCATTATAAGGGAAGTCAGATATGGAGACGGACAAAAAGTAACTCGTATCCACATTCCTGATTCTAATTAAAATGTTTGCGTTTATTAATTTAAATGCATTAAACAATCCGGTCTGAATTAATTTATAAAGAACTAGCTAATACTCGGCGTACGCTGCTACGCCTAAATAAATCATAATGTGTTTTTACCTTTAGTTGAATAAGTGAAAGGAAAACATATATACGTACAGCGTGATTCAGAAAAATGGCTATACGTTTGATCCCATTTTGTGACGAAAATATTATAATAAAGGAAATATGATGTTATCATTGGAAAGGGAATCCTTCAAATTACAACAATAGAACAAAACAAAACACTTACAACACTAAGTAAGTCACTTTATTGCTTCAAACTGTTCGCCGTTTATATCCAAGCATAATTGGCAACGCTTTGGGAAGTAATTCATTGCGTTATGATACATGTTTAGAGGAATAGCTCTAATTTCTTCCTCAATCACTAATTTCAGCATTTCGACGTCTTGAGGTTTCCGGGCATAAACCTTCTCCTTCAAATAACGCCACAACCAATAGTCACATGCTGTGAGATCAGGGGAACGGGCTGGCCATTCAATGGGGCCTCTTCTTCCCACCCACCTGTTTTGCAAATGATCATCCAAAATTTCCCTCGCCGCAATTACATAGTGAGGAGGCGCACCATCCTGCTGGAATAAACATTGTTCATGTTCAGCACTTTGCATTACCGGCAGGACAATTTGTCTAAGGATATCACTATACCGATCACCATTAACAGTCTCATCCAAAATTCGCATTCCTAACAGTCCTTCACATCCGATCATAGCCCAAACAGTGACTTTGCCGCATCTTAAACGTGTCTCTTCAATAACATTAGGATTCTCTTTACCATAATAGTGACACGTATGTCGATTAACACGTCCGTTCACATAGAAAATAGCTTAATCAAAAAAGTACAATTTTCTGTACCAATGTTCGTCGTTTGCTGATTCCCTTACAACAAATTCACAAAATTTCATCCGTCTGTCAGGGTCATCTTCATTAAGTTCGTGGACACGAATCGGTTTGAAGGGGTGGTACTTCTCACGCTTCAAAACACGACACACACTCGATTGACTGATATGAAGCTCACGTGCAGCTTGGCAGGTTGATTTTTGTGGGCTAGCGTCGAACGCCTCCACAATTCTCTTCGTTGTTTCTGCATCCGTGCTAATACGAGGCCTTCCAGGAGGTTCGATTTTCTGCATCCTTCCCGTTTCCAGCAGACGTTTTCTCCACTTCCCCACAGTCGACGGCTGCAATGCTATGTTAAACTCACGTCTTTCCCGTCTTACGGCCTCACGATCATTAGCATACGTTATTGCCCATGCAGCAATTGTAATTTGCTGTTGTATATTCAACGTCATTTGACTAATGACGTAAGTTCTACACTGTTTTTTTTATTCCATTGTTGTAATTTGAATAATTGCCTTTCCAACGGTAATTTCATATTTCCTGTAATGGTAATATTTTCATCACACAACGCGATCAAACGTATAGCCATATTTATGAATCACCCCGTATATGCACTATACTAATTATAAAGAATTAGAAATATAATAAATGTTGCAATGGAAATTTCATGTACAAAAAATATTTTATACGATGATGATGATGATAATAATAATAATAATAATAATAATAATAATAATAATATAAATATGATAAATTATACGAGAAACGCCAATTAATATTTGTACCTTACACTGGGTAATGATGAATTCGAGGTATATAAATTTAGATTCCTTTTAAAATATGACAATGTCCGGCAGCCCCTTATTTCTTGTTGTGAAACATCGAAAATTGCGATCGCTAGAGCGATTTTTAAATTTTCGTTTGAGGTGAACTCCTACACCTAATGATTTTAGAACAATAGATAATGGCTAAACACTCGCCGCATCTGAAAATTTACACGAAGATCGGTAGAACAGTTTAGAAGTCTATAAACGACAAATAGACAGACAGACATTCGTTTATATATATATATAATCCCGTCCAGGCATTTATTTTTCTTATCTTGTCACACACACACACACACACACACACACACACATATATATATATATATATATATGTCGTCATCAGTGTGATCATTCCAGTCTTTGCTTAAGTTTCTTCGAGTAGTAGGAAGTCCCCTGCTATCTTATAGCCTCTAGTCAGGCGTTCAAAATATGGAATTTCCTCCATATTTGATGGAACGGTTATACCGCCGTGACTCGGTCCCCATTACCTCGTTAGTTAAAAGCAGAGTGTACCACGTGCAGGTGAGGTTGAGAATTAGGTAGGAGAGGTTATAGAATGCACATCACTACCTCTTACATCGGTGGAAAGATCAAGACCATCAGGGTAGGTCTGTAAGTGCGGTGAGGCTAAACTTCGATTGTTTTAAAATTAGTTTAGACTGTATGTTCAAGATATCAAAAAAAAAAAAAACCTTAGATACCTTTTTTTTCGCATAAATGATAAAACGACAAAATTATTTTAAAGCGATTTAAATTAATCTTGACGAATAACGTAATTGTGGTTTGTGAAACATGGATATTATTTTCACCAATTATAGCGAAAAGTTCAATGTTAAGCTAAAAAAAGATAATTTTTACGTAACGTGAGAAATTTTAACGATATTCACAAACAAATAATTACTTTCAAAATGTGTTCCCAGTTTCTGCGTGTGAAGAGAAAATTTTAGCATGAGGATTTTCAGGAAAGATAGTTCTTTTACAAGGTAAAATGTAAAAATGAATGTGGATAATTAATTTTATCATTTAACAGATGTAAATAATGTAATACATAAAAATTAATGTTTGTTCGTATTTTATGCGCTGCCATACCTTTCATCCGATTGTGATGGGTTTTTTTTTTTTTGCAAAAAATGTTCAGGAGATTCTCGGGATGAATATAGACTATAAGAGAGTTGTGATACTCAACTCCTACACCCTTACAAATCACTCTTTATAGTGAAAAACGTGAAAAAAGTAGCTTTTTGGACGCTTAAATGGCTTACGTTGCCTAAACCATAACAAATACAAAAAATTAATGTACACAGAATTGAATATCTCAAAAAACTCTACAAAAAAAGTCCGCGGCAGCATATGTTTATCTTTTACGGATAACTCACAACAATTAATATTTGTACCTTACACTGGGTAATGATGAATTCGAGGTATATAAATTTAGATTCCTCTTAAAAGATGACAATGTCCGGCAGCCCCTTATTTCTTGTTGTGAAACATCGAAAATCGCGATCGCTAGAGCGATTTTTAAATTTTCGTTTGAGGTGAACTCCTACGCCTAATGATTTTAGAACAATAGATAATGGCTAAACACTCGCCGCATCTGCAAACCTATGTACACAAATTTTCACGAAGATCGGTTGAACAGTTTAGAAGTCTATAAAGATCAAATAGACAGACAGACATTCGTATATATATATATATATATATATATATATCGTATATAATAAATAAGAAAGAATAATTTTAACCACAAGTAGTTATCTATATATATATATATAGATAACTACTTGTGGTTAAAATTTATTCTTTCTTATTTATTATATACGATGAAAAAAAAAACTGTACAGTCCCAGTAGGTATATAAGTGCGGTGAGGCTAAACTTCGATTGTTTTAAAATTGGTTTAGACTGTATGTTCAAGATATCAAAAAAAAAAAAAAAAAGCTAACTATAACCTTAAATTTAGATACCTTTTTTTTCGCATAAATGATAAAACGACAAAATTATTTTAAAGCGATTTAAATTAATCTTGACGAATAATGTAATTGTGGTTAGTGAAACATGGAAATTATTTTCACCAATTATAGCGAAAAGTTCAATGTTAAGCTAAAAAAAGATAATTTTTGCGTAACGTGAGAAATTTTAACGATATTCACAAACAAATAATTACTTTCAAAATGTGTTCCCAGTTTTGCGTGTGAAGAGAACATTTTAGCATGAGGAGTTTCAGGAAAGATAGGTCTTTTACAAGGTAAAATGTAAAAATGAGTGTGGATAATTAATTTTATCAGTTAACAACAGATGTAAATAATCTAATACGTACATAAAAATTAATGTTTGTTCGTATTTTATGAGCGGTCATACCGTTCATCCGATTGTGATGGGTTTTATTGCAAAAAAATGTTCAGGAGATTCCCGGGATAAACATAGACTATAAGAGAGTTGTGATACTCAACTCCTACACCCTTACAAATCACTCTTTATAGTGAAAAACGTGAAAAAAAAGTAGCCTTTTGGACGCTTAAATGGCTTACGCTGCCTAAACCATAACAAATACATAAAATTAATGTACACAGAATTGAATGTATCAAAAAACTCTACAATAAAAGTCCATGGCAGCATATGTTTATCTTTTACGGATAACACAATACCTATTTTTGTCTTTCATTGATGCCAAGAAGATAGAGATAAGTAGATTCCTGGGCAAGAGTGCGCTGCCATACCGTTCATCCGATTGCCATGGGGCTTTTTGCAAAATGTTCAGGATGTTTCCGGCTATAAGAGAGTTTTAATGCTCAAGCCGTTCGCCCTTAAGAATCGCCCTTTGTAGTGAAAAACGTGAAGAAAAAGTAGCTTTTTGTACGCTTAAATGGCTTACGCTGCCGAAACCATAACAAATACATAAAATTAATGTACACAGAATTGAGTATCTCAAAAAGCTCTACAAAATAGTCCGCAACAACATATGTTTCCTTTTACGGATAACTCACAATAACCATTTCATTGATGCCAAGAAGATCGGGATAAGCATTGCAGTGCACGTCTGATATTCTTTTACGGATAACTCAAAATAACAAATTTTGTCTTTCAGCTCATTTATGCCAAGTCCATCGGGATACGTAGATACCCGGGCAACGCCGGTTAATCAGAACGGGGTATCTAAAAATGATTACGATATGGCTTGACATATAGTGATTGCTTGAATATTAAATGTTGGAAGATGCAATTTTATTTACTATTTGGATTGTATAAAAGGTAGTTTTGGAAATAGAAGTAATTAATTTATTGGTTGTTTTAGCTGCTATAACGAAGAGTGCAAATTTATAATTATTTTTCCTTTTACTTATTCAATTAAACATAAAAATACAATTTTCGTCTTTCAGCTAATTTATGCCAAGAAGATCGGGATAGGTAGATTCTTGGGCAAAGCTGAGTAATCAGCATGGGGTATCTAAAAATAATATTGATATACATTTATAAAATTTTCCTTTTACTTAATCAACTAAACGCAAAAACACATTATCATTTATTTAGGAGTAGCAGCGCACGCCGGGTAATTAGCTAGTAAATTAATACAAATCTGGGAATTGTTTATTTATTTATTCCGATTCCTAGCAACTTTATTCAATTTACTCTCAATATACTCGTATAATTTTACGAAACTTTGAAGTACATTATAGCGACAGTGCTGGTAGCGTTTCTTTGAGACGGGGGGGGGATGCAAAATTTAAAAAAATGCAAAAGAGAAAGAATGTCTCTCTTTATATTACACATATTTTTTTAGTGATATCAATCATATAACCATCCACAGTTATTCTGCCCGAGGGCAGGTCTTTCACTACAATCATAGTATTTTCATGCTTGTTTTGTAGCTTTACTTGGGAATTATAGGTGTGGTAACTTCCCGTTGCTTTCCACACCGGTGAAGGATGGTGATGATAAGGATGATGATGATGGCCGGATGATTTTCGGGGACCGTTGGGCCCTAAACTTCCTGACATTTGTCTTATAGGTGAGGAAAAACCCGAAAAAATCTCACTCAGGAGCCTGTCCCGACCGGGAATCTAACCCGGGCCCGTGCCTGACAAGGCAGCACGCTACCTCGAGACCACAGCAGTGGACCAGTCGTGCATATACTTTCTTAATTATGATTTACTTTTTATCCCCCTTCACAACCTAGTTCACTTAAGGAATCCTGTTCTCATGGACTAATTTTTATTATTGTAGCACAGATAGCTATTGTGGTGAAGTTACTTGTGTGCTTAAATGACCCCGGGAGCTATGCCGGCGGTAACATGTCTGCCTCAGCTTTTCTCTAAAGACTGGAACCCCTATACAGCATACACTATATACTTACAATTCCAACAAGGAATGAGACTATATTGACTATTTATCTCATGGATCGATAATTTTGCCTCTCCTGTTTGATAAAATTGCCTCTTCCTGTTCGTAATGAGAGATATCTCCGCAAATTAACTTCTTTGACAAGGATATCGATTCAACAATGAACGATCGATGTGGTACAGCAAGAAATGCCAAAAGTAAACAACTTAAAAAATTAAAAAAAAAAAAGGTTCTGTTGCTCTAAAAAAATTATTAAATGTTGTATAATGAATCTGCATTATTGTTAATAGTTATTTCTCATACAATTATCTGTTAATGATTTTTTCCAAGCCCAAAGAGATTTAACAGTAAAGATATGCTATTTATAACTATACAGCCGGTTTAGAAATAGGCCGGAAGTAAGATCGAAATACATAACCTCACATTTGGAAAATATTAATCATAAGTAATGCCACGAGTGATTTCCAAATTATCGATAAATTCACGACTCACGAAGTGAGGAGTGAATTTATCTAGAGAATTTGGAAATCAAGAGTGGCATTTGTTAGGACTATTTAACGAATAAAATAAAGCTGTTTACTCACAAATCATTATTTAACTACAGTTATTTAAAAATATTTTTATATTTAAAGTAAACGGTGATGTTTGAAAACTAATGAGAAACGATAGGTAGCCTACGCTTCTACTGCTTCTTTTGTTTATCACTGCAACCAGATCATACTATTTATTGCCAAAGGAACGCAATATTGTAAGAATGCTCTCTAGTGGAGAAAAAATGAAACACATCAATCTGTATATTAATTCATTTTTGATGTCGTATACATTTAAGAAAGTGCAAACAGTGGTTTCTTTTTTTGGTGGTATAATCAATTGCTACAAATGTTGACATGTAAGCACTATTATATACAATCTGGTAGCCGTATTTGTTATAGGCTCAGTCACTGCAAAATAACGGTCAGACCTGTTCAGAATATTAAAAAGGAGGAGCTTTTGCTTAATATATGATAATCCTAACGTTGATAATTATTTCGTGAAACACGTCTCTGATTGGTTGTAATACAGAAATCATTGAAACGTGATTGGTCATTGACTCCCATTTGGGGCATGAGTTAAATAGTCATTATAATTATTTTTAGCTTCTGATGTTGTATCTTCTTCTTCTTTTTCTTCTTCACGGTTTAGGCTTATTTACTAGCCTGTTCCGGCTCCAAATTGCTGCTCTTTCCATCTTTTCTTTGGTCTTCCCAAACTTCTTCTTCCTCGTGGTGAATAGCTGTATGCTGCTTTTGGTATTCTATTCCCAGTCATCCTTGCCAAGTGTTCTTTCCAGTTTGTTCTGTATTTCTCTATTGTTGTGTTTAATTCCTCTGCTTTTAGTTGTTGTCTTATTTCTGTGTTATGTTTTTTGTCTGTTCTTTGATATCCTGCTATTGGTCTGAGGAATCTCATTTCAGCAGCTTGTATTCTGGCAGATTGTTTGTTGTCACTGTCCATGTTTCGGATCCATAAGTAATAATAGGCACTGTCATTGTCTGATGTTGTATTATTCGCTAAATACTCATTCTAAATCCAACGCGAGATTGAGTTTTTCATTAGACAAAATCACTCGCGACTTTGTCGCTCTTGATTTTTCATAAAAACACAACCTCTTGTTAGATTACTGTTGACTTTTTAACTCATGCCCCAAATGGGAGTCAACGGCCAAAAACGTTTCTATGAATTTCGTTTTACAACCAATCACAGTCGTGTTTCACCCCGATACCTATCAATTAAGTTTATCATATTAAAGAAAGATCTTCCTTTTTAATATTCTGAACAGGTCATAGCATTATTTTGCAATGACTGACTTCTCTAAGAAATACGTTGAATATAGCAATTTATATATTAAGATGTAAGAATCATGGAATGCAGGTTGTCATCAGATTGTCAGATTATATTTATATATATAGTGCACGAATGTAACCAGATACTGCTTGCAAGATATAATAGAAAAAAATTGTAGCAACTGATTATACCACAATAAAAAAACACTGTTTTCACTTTCTTAAACGTATTATTTCCCAGGCATTAACGTTCCAGGGAAATATAATTGACATATTTACATCATAGGACATCAGAAATGAATTAGTAGCCTATAATGTTGGTTATAAACAGTTTGATGTGTTTTATTTTTTCTCTACTAGGGTGCATTCTTACAATATTGCGATGCTATTTGGCAATAAATAATATAATCTGGTTGCAGTGATGAATAAATGAAACATAACAAACGTTTCTCATTTGTTTTCAAACATCGCCGTTTACATTAAGTACATAAATATTTGAAAATAACTATATTTAAATAAGTATTTGTTAGTAAACAGTTTAATTTTACTCGTGAGTCGTGAATTTATCGATAATTTGGAAATCACCCGTGGCATTACCATGACTATTTAACTCATGTCGCAAATGGTAGTCAATGACCAATCACGTTTCAATGAATTCTGTTTTACACCAATGACAGTCGTGTTTCACCTCGCTCTTTATCGATTTCTCTTTATCAGCTCCTGCTTTTGTGATAAAGAAAGCTCCTCCTTTTTTAATATTCTGAACAGGTTAGACCATTATTTTTCTCCAACAAAAACATTGAATATAGCAAATAATGAATAGATTCAGTGATTTTACTGAGTTGTTTATTCAAAATATAAATGATTAACCTATAATGTTGATTATAATAGTTTGATGTGTTTCATTATTTATCCACTAGAGTGCATTCTTAAAATATTGTGATCCTATTTGGCAATAAATAATGCGATCGAGTTGCAGTGAATGTACATAACCTCACATTTCTAATTTGTTTTCAAACATCGCCGTTTACATTAACTATATAAATATTTTAAAACACCGGTAATTATATTCAAATAATTATTTTTTAGTAAAGAGCTTAATTTTATTCGTTAAATAGTCCTAATAAATACTACTCTTGATTTCCAAACTCTCTAGATAAATTGTTTATCACTCGTGGCATTACTTATGATAAATTTGGCATATAAATATGGTTTCATCGTCTGCCAGAATATTAACCTATTTAATATACAATAACGTACATATGCTGACGAGAAATGTAAATACGTGAGAAAAGAAAGTTGTAAGCTAAGTAACAAAGACACACTCACATACTCTGAGATGTAGACTACTCATAATTTAAAATAGAAGCAAATAAACACGGAAACAAACACTTTGTCATGAATGGTAAAAACACCATTAATTGTCAATATAATAAACTGTAAAGAACAAACATCTGGGCCATTTACATCGACTGGAAGAAACAGGCATTGCCCGTAGAATTACATTCCCTAAAATAAAGTGAAAAAGAAAAGTTGAAAGACCTCTTACCAGATGACTAGAGCAGCGTGGAACAGGATGGGAGTCCAGGGATGGAGAACGAAGGCAGAAGATAGAAATGGATGGAGGCGCATAGTTGGGGCGGTCAATGCCAGCACTGGGCTGTAGCTCCAAACATGATAATGATTATGATGATGATGATGATGATGATGATGATGATGATGATGATGATGATGATGAATAAGAAATGAATTCCTTTGGAGAGAAATGAATGTCACCACATCTGTTGTTAAGAGGATTGAAAATCAAACGCTTAAATGGTATGGCCATGTACAAAGAATGGAAAATGAAAGATGGCCAAAAAATATATACAGTGGTCACCCCCTGGAAGAAATAAACGTGGCAGACCAAGATGGAAATGGAAAACCTACGTCAGAACTATAATGGATGATAGGAATTTGGAAGAGAGAGATTGGAATGATAGGGATAAATGGAAACTGAAGAAGGCAAACCTATAAGTGGGGGAAAGCCGAACAAGAAGAAGAAGCTGATGATGATGAAAGAACAAACGTCAATAGCAAAATTAAAAACTGGAGACACTAAACATGTGCAAGAATCCAAAATATGTCCAATATGCACAAAGTACAATGAAGGACCAGTCTCGTCAGTTCACATCTTGCCATGCATACCTGTACCCTACAATCCCACTTGGCATAAGGATGCTAAATAACTTAGCGGGGGCTATTCTATTCTATAGTGTTCTGCTCTAGAACTGCAATCATACCATTTTCATGCTATGCTTTTCAGTTTTACTGAAGAATTATATGTGTTGTAGCTTCCATACCGTGGATGATAATGATGATGATGGCCAGATGATGTTCGGGGACCATTTGGGCCACAAAGCTACCTGACATTTGTCTTACAGGTGAGGAAAAACCACGGGAAAAAACCTCACCCAGGAAGTTTGTCTCAACCGGGAATCGAACCCGGGCCCGCTGCGTGACAAGGCAGCGGGCTACCTCAAGACCACAGCGGTGTTAAGAGTAACTTAACCAAGCTAATTTAGTTATGCTTGTTTCCTTATAAATGTCAGCTAGCGACAAGTTCATCACCTCAAAGAGAAACATAATAAGAAACTAAAGAATTACTTGGCTGAAAAAGTCGATTGAATTTTGCTCAGGAGCTCTAATTTAGGCTTAAGGTTTTTTACCAGTCCGAAATCTTCAGGGATATACTCACGAATATATCCTAAAGAACCAGGAATAAAGACCAGAATAAATCTTGCCATGATGTCTATAAGGCAATATATATAAAGTGTAAGCTGTTCTAAAGAAAGATAGAAACAAATTAATATTCTTATAAGGAAAAAGTTTCTATTTAATAACCTAGTTTCACCTAAGAGATTAATAGAAGGAGGGGCAGCTACATTACACGATCTTAATAAAGAACATCATAAAGATATGCTTGGCATAAAATTTAATAAACCCTTATTAATTATTAATCTTCGTCTCCCCAACCGTTCATATGTACATATATACATTGTGTTCTGCCCAACAGCAGGTCATTCACTGCAAACTCAACATTCTCAACTCTTTCCTTAACTCAGCTTTCCTTTTTGTATCCGCATACAAACCATTTATTTTAATATTATCTATCATCTGATTTTTTCCGCCTCTAACTTTATTTCCGTTGACCATTCCTTCTAGGGCATCCGTCAACAGGCGGTTTCTTCTTAGCCAGTGGCCAATCCAATTTTTTTCCTCTTCTTTATGAGTTCCAGCATTGTTCTTCTTTCACCCACTCTGTCTAGCACATCTTTATTTTTTATTGTGTCTGTCCAGTTTATAGTTCCATTCTTCATCATATCCACATCTCAAAAGCTTCCAGTCGCTTTTCCTCATTCCGTCGAGTCCAAGTTTCTGCACCATACAATGCTACACTCCACACAAAGCACTTCACTAGCCTCTTCCGTAATTCTTTTGCCAAAGGTCCGCAGAAATTGCTTGTCTTCTTGTTAAAAGCTTCTTTTCTCATTGCTATCCTCTGCTTTACTTCTTGACAGCAGTTCATGTTACTACTGATAGAACAACCCAAGTATTTGAAGCTCTCCACTTGCTCAATGGCCTCATCTTTAATCCTCATGTTTATCTTCCTTGGTTTCCTTCCTATAATCATGGCCTTCACCTTATTTATATTTATCTTCATCCCATAATCCTCGCACTTATCATTTAGCTCCATCAGCATGTTCCTCAGTGTCATTGCATCTTCTGCTAGCAAAGCTGTATCATCAGTAAATGTTATGCACTTTATTCTTCTTCCTCCCATGGTTACGCCTCCCGTATTCCTCAAGCAGTTCTTCATTAGGTCTTTCAGGTAGATGTTGAAAAGAGTAGGAGATATAGGACAACATTGCCTTACCCCTCTTCCAATTTCTCTTCCCTCTGACATTTCTTCTCTTATCTCCACCTTCATTCGCTGCTTCATATAAAGATTACTTATGAGCCTCCGCTCCTTTCAGTTCATGCCAATTTTCTTCAAGATCTTCAGGAGTATATTCCATTTCACTCTGTCAAAGGCATTTTACAGGTCAACAAATACTGCATAAACTTCTTTATATATATATATATATATATATATATCTTTCTCATATTGTTCGTATCAATCCAATTGCATCTCTTGTACCCATTCCCTTCCTGGAGCCAAACTGTTCTACTTCCAATTCGCTTTCCATCATAGAACGTAAACGTCGATTCAGTATTCGCAGGAGAATCTTTGCAGAGCGTGATTTCAAGCTGCTAGTCTTTTGAACTCCTTACATTTCTTCGCATTGTTTTTCTTCGGTGTTGGTATTAACACTGTCTCAGCCAATTCTTCGGGCCATTCACTTTCTTTATATATCTTATTGCATAAACGCAGAATTTCCTTCTTCCTTCGCCCAATCATTTAACCAATTCAATGGGGATTCCATCTACCCCTGTTGCTTTCCCATTTTTCATTTCCTTAATTGCTAGTTCAATTTCTTCCTTCAGAATTGAAAATCCTTTTTCATCTTCTGATACATCTTCTTCCTTTTCTATATCCAAGTTAGCAGGACGATTTATTGTCTCATATAGCTCTTCTACATATTTCTCCCACATATTCATAATTCCCTGTTTGTCTGTTGGTCCTTCATTATTTTCGTCCTCAATCAGCCAAATAGTTTTCCTGCTCTTCTCTCCATATTCCAAGCATTTAACTTCCTAGTACATTAAATCAAATTTTCGTTTCCTATCCAGATTCTCTAGTTCTTCACATTACTGCTTCATTCATTCTTCCTTTGCCTTGTCAGTTTCTTTTCTAAGTTCGTTGTTTCCTGTAGTTTCTTTTGGCTTCTTCTGTATTGCTAGTTTTCCATTTTCCTCTTTCCTCCGTCGTCTCCAACATTTTTTTTGTGACCCAAAGTTTCTTAATGTTCTTGCTCTCTTTGAATCCTATGTTCCCTCTGCAGCTGTCTGTATAGAGCTTTTCAAATGACTCCAGTGTTCCTTGGTATTGCCACATGGGATTTTCAAGATAGAAGCTTTCTCTTGAAAATTTGTAATATTCGCTAAACAAAATAAACCTGATAAACATAAGCCATGGGCAATTATTAAAATATAAGACCCACACTATCCTCAATAAGGTAAAAAGTTATTAGTCCACCAATAACAATGCCTATATGGGCTGCTGAAGAATTAGCAATTAAATACTTTAAGTCGGTCTGACGTATACAAATCAATATAATTAGGGTCCTTCCAACAACTCTAATGGAAATTCACATAAAATTAATTTTACAACCAATTTTCATTAATAAATTATACACCCGGAGTAATCCATACCCTCCCAATTTTAGTAAGATTCATGAAAAAAGTATTTATCCTCTTACAGGGGTTTCAACAAGAGCCTTAGGAAATCATAAGTGAACAGAAAATATAGATACCTTTATCAAAAATGCTAAAATTATCCTCAAAAAAACTCAAATTAAATCATAAATAGATTTCATTTTTAAAAAATTAGGTTATTACTATCATATAAATATATAAAATAAAAAAACAACAGACTTCCGAAGCAGGATTGGACGTACAAACCACGAGGGAGAAGAGATCCTGCAAGAAAGCGATGGCGTATTGAGCGGAACAGGCCATGGAGCCTATACCGTGAAGATGATTATGATGATAAATATATAATCCCAACCAATAATTGTAAAGACGCCAATAAAGTATAAAATAATAAATAGATTCCACTTCCGGAGGGCTTGTCCTTCGATTTTCCTATTGTAAAAAAATCGTCGACCTCGCCCGTGGCCCTCAGGCCAGAGGCAAATAATGCAAAGACCTATCTAGTGATAACGATATATAGACTTAACCATTAGTTCTTTGGAGAAGACATATGGTTAGATTATGAATAACAGTGGGTCCAACGGATGAGATCAATTTCTAACATGAATTGCAAAAACAGGTAATGATGAGAGTGAAAGTGGAAGCGCTAATCTCTGAGGAACATCGGTTTGAACCGGTCTAAGACGGATGTATATAGAGAATCTCTCTCGTATCAACCTCATAGAAATCGAAAGTTTTTCTTGTTGCTACTATTTATGTAAAGCAGAAAAATAAGAAATAATATTATACGTATTTCGTGAGAAAAAAAAACTAAGACAATCTTCATGAAAATTATAAATCTACATTCCAAATCGACCAGCCCCATGGACTAGTGGTCAGCGTTACTGACTACTGTTCATGAGGTCCCGGTTTCGATTCCCGGTCATACCATGGACTTTTTTTCTTAAAGGGAATTATTCCTGTGGTTGTCCATTATCATTTATCACCCATCATATCATCGGGGAACGTAACTCCGCCTTCCAGGTGCCCCGACCTAAGAAATGGATTACAATTTCGCCAATGCCAGAGGAGAAAGCCAGAAATGTCATAAAAGACAACCTGGTGGCATTAGAAAAAAACATTCCAAATCAGTTTCTCTCTTTTCCAGAAAAACAAATACTATCTTTTAAGATTTGTTGCAAGAGCTTACCATATATTTTTTTGTTGGAATACATGCTGATACTTGAAGCTAGAGATGTACGCAACAAGGGAAGTAAGTAGTATTGTCTGTCCAACGGGTCTATGCCCCCGTAAGATCTGCGAACTAAAGCCTACTTCATTTTTTGCCTCGGCAAATCATTTCCCTCCCTTCATTCCTATCTCTCTCTCTCTCTCTCTCTCTCTCTCTCTTGCACTTGCACTCCAGTGTTGTCAACTCGACACCAACCTTGCATTATTCAATATTCAAGAGTCATGTGTAGAGTTCGGATGTTAGGCACTTAAAAAATTCAAAATAGGCAGGCAAAAGGCACTAAAATCATTAATATAGGTACTATAAAATTCAAAATAGGCTCTTAAAAATAGACTACAACATAAATTTTTACAGGCTTACATAAATAATATAAACATATGCTATCAACAGCATACGAAGATATCAGAGATTATTTTGGAACTTGTTTTGCCTTTTTTTTACAAAGGGCGTACGTATCTTTTGCAGTGTGTGCGTGCTGCGAAACATGGCACTTCTTTGCGCATTTCACTGAAATTTTACACACTTTGCAAAACAATATTGAACCGTCACTTGAGAACATTTCCGCACCAAATTCTTTCACGAAATTGGTCAGTTTTTCTTACTATTTACTGTTGTCCGTTCTTATGACATAGTAAACAACTGTTCTTCTTCTTCTACTTCTTCGGCTTTCCCCCACTTATAGGTTTGCCGTCTTCAGTTTCCATTTATCTCTATCATATCTCCCTCCTCCAAATTCCTACCCTCCATTATTGTTCTGACGTAGGTTTTCCATTTCCATCTTGGTCTACCACGTTTATTTCTTCCAGGGGGTGACCATTGGTATATATTTTTTGGCCATCTTTCATTTTCCATTCTTTGTACATGGCCATACCATTTAAGCGTTTGATTTTCAATCCTCTTAACAACAGATGTGGTGACCTTCATTTCTCTCCAAAGGAATTCATTTCTTATTTTATCCTGTCTTGTTTTTTGGAGGCTTCTTCTAAAATAATCGAATTAAACTGTTCTAATTTTATTCTTCTGTAATTCCGTCAAAGACCAAGTTTCGCCTCCATATAACAAAATATTCTGTATTATGCTCTTCCACTCCGGCGACCCGGGTTCGATTCCCGGTAGGGTAGGGGATTTTAAATCTCCACCTTGGGTCTGGGTGTGTGTCCTGTTCTGGTGCCTACATGTGAGAATGAAATAAAGTTAAACAACTGTTCTAAAGGTTAAAAAAGAACACATAGATTTGTCGCACCACTTTGTCTTTGAACCACCTGTCTGTGAACGAAGACTACAGACTGAATTCAGTGTTACCAACATAAAAAAAATATTGCCAATCACTTAAAGGTTTCTATGCAATGATATGTGTCATGACGTTTGTCCATTTCAATTAATTTAATTGAAATACTAAGTTAATTTCGAGAAAAATGGCAATTAGGCATTTATAGGCATTGTAAACTGAAATAAGTATTTACAGGCAAAATTAACTTCATGGAAAACAACTCTTAGAGTCGTCGGTATGAACTTATATGAAGTCACTTTTACAATATCTATAATAAATAACTGTAGGCATTTTCCCTAACATCAGGTCTCTAGTCATGGCACTGAGGGAAGTTTGGCAACATCCCTACTCGATAAGTTAGTGTGGTTGCTGTTTGACGTAGTGGAAGGGGAGCGCAGTGAAATGGTGTGAGTATTGACGTGTACTTTTCTAAGAACGTGTTTGAGCCCGAGCTTGAAACTAGTAGTGTACTTACTTCCCGAATTGCGTATATAATTTTGTTCACTCCTGTACTAATAATTATGTTTAATTATCATATTTCGTGTGAATTTAGAATATAATAGAATAGATTTATTTAACCTGCTGGAGTCAAGGCCATGTAGCCTTGTCTTCCACTCACCAGGACAAACATATGTTACATATAAATACAAAAAATACAATAATAGTCATACTAAACAATTAATTATCTGTCAAATTGAATAATAATGAAAATAATGTCTAATAATACAATAATATTAAATACAATTAAAATTAAATTAATGATAGAATGTATACAGAAAGGAATGACAGCTCGAATCTATTATACATAAAAAGAAAAGAAAGAAAAAAAATACAAAGAAAATAATAAACTATAATGAATTAATCTATCGCTTATTATACAAGGCATTAGATAAAATATATTAACAAATCTTAAAACTATTTCTATTAAATAATGAAAAAACAAATTATTAATTTTAAAAAAGTAATATTAGTAAGTCGTTTCTGTTAATAATCTTATTTTCAATTTGTTTCTGAAAGATGGTAAAGTTTGGCAGTCTCTGACATAGGGTGGAAGGGAATTCCATGTCCTAGCAAGAGAAACAGTAAAAGATTTCGAATAATAGGTAGTGTGATGAGGAAGGATATAAAGGACACTGTGCTCAAGGGATCGGGTAACTAATTTATGTGTATCAGAGAGTCTGGTGAAGCGGTGTGATAAACAATAAGGTAATTTATATCTTCGTTTGAAGAGTTCAATTGTTTGATAGCAAGGGAATGTTGATAAAACAACTGCAAATTTTATTGTTGCCTGAATTAGTGGCAGACATTTTAAATAACAGTTTCAGATTACATATTAATTACATATATGATTAATTGTGATGTAGAGAAAGCGGCGAATGCTGCGGTTCATTTTCTATTACCAGCAAAGTCGAAAATATATATATGAAAAAGTATAGAGAATATTTAAAGACTGGTGTGGTGACATTTTTACATTATTAATTAAATCAATTGATTTTCTTCCCTAGGGAAGTAAGTTGAGCAATTACATACCGTTGTCAATGGATACCGAGGCCTCTCTGGTAAATTCAACTTACTTCCCAATGAACAGAATGAAAATTAGGCCATTCTTAATATAGGAGTGATCAAATTTTATTAGGTATTGTACATATTTAAGTTAATACTCAGTAATAAAAATCTAAAATATTGTGTATATAAATAATATGGTATTAATGAAGATAGATTCATCATCAGCATCAAGGATTAGACCTTAATGTCTGTTCCGATCTTTTGCTAGAATTGGTCTGTTCATATTTTACTGGGTCTTCAAACATTTCTTCGTTCTAGTGGGTTGTAATGAAGAATCTGTTTCGGAATTATATTGTTATCCATTCTATTGATGTGGTCAATCCATTCATATCTGCATTGTGCAATTCTATCTAATAGTTTAATATCGTATATTTTCATTTCGTTTCGATCTGTTATTGTACCACCAGCCACTCTCCTCAGAAACCTCATTTCTATTCTTCGTTCCTGGCTTTTGATTAAAACCCAGTGTTCCGATCCATACAGTCGGAAGATGGATTGTTCTCAGACATTATTGTGATAAATTAAAATATTTATAAAACTGTTAATAATTCAAATTTCCAACGGATGGCATCAATCCTTATCGGCCTGAAGTGAATCATGAAATTTTCAAATATTTAGTTCATCATCATCATCAATTACAGTCATGGATTAGATCATTGGCCTGTTCCGCTTCAGGATAGAAATTGATCCCTCCACCTCTTCTTAGGTCTTCCTGGGTCTCTTCGTCCTGTGGATCTGTAGTTGAATAGATGCAGAGGTAGTCTATTGTTTGGCATTCTAAGGAGGTGTTCATGTCAATTATTTTTGGTACATTTGGATGATTTCAGTTATTGCTGGTGTGTTGAGAGCTTTACGGATATCTTCATTACGCATGTGGCCATAAAGCGTATAACCCGCTAAAGGTCTTAATAACTTAATTTCTGCAGCTACTATTTAATTTACCGGTACCTGTAGTAAGAGTCCAGTCCAGGTTTCAGAGTCATAAAGTAGAGTAAGAAAGAACCATTGTTTTATAAAATTTTAGAATTGTATCTGGGCGTACTTCTCGGGGAGAAGAGTGTTTTTTATTGTTCTATAAGTTTTTTTTTTTGGAATTTGATCAATTTTATGTCTATGTCTTTACATGTGTCGTAGGAAAGTTTGCAGCCAAGATAAGTAAAGTTATTAACTTGTTCTATTATATTGTTGTTAATAACAATTTTAGTTCGTATCGGTATTTTCCCTTGAAATGCCATAATTTTTGTTTTACTTACCGAAATTTGTAAATTGACAATCTATGTACTGCTCTCTGTAGGTGATATTCAGACGTAGCCAATATTACTTGATCATCTGCATACAATAATGTGTTGAGGGATCGGCCATCAATCATAAAGTGTGACTGCAATATTTGAAAATATGAGAATATATTAAAACTCATGGCAGAACACCGTTGAGGTTAAAATTTAAAAATTCGTACCTGATAAAACAGTCGTCCTCAACTACATTAACTTCTGTTATATAACGTCGTCACACTATTAAAATCTAGGTCTTTCAAAGAGCATGCTCCATCTTCAGGATTTCTCATGGTATATTTTGTAATAATTTCATGGTACTCAAGACCAGGCTGGACACTAATAAGTTCTGTAAATTTACGACTCACGGATGTACTTCACTTCTGAAGGAAGCTAGTCTGGATTTTTATGCCCCTAAAATCCATCGACCTTAGCAATGTTTTAACCCACTAAACTCAGAACCAGATGCGATCATGGTATACTCGGACCAACGGATGTGTGCCCCTATAGCGCTGGCATCGTCTTAGAAAAGTAGGCCTACACTTCTATACTCACGGCATTTCACCGCACTCCCCTCCCACTACGTTAAACGATAACCACGGTAACTAAAACTTATCTAGTAGGGATGTTGCCAAACTTCCCCCAGTGTCATGGCTCTTGAATATTGAATAATGCAAGGTTGGATCGAGTTGACAACACTGGAGTGCAAGTGCAAGAGAGAGATAGAAGAGAGAGAGAGAGAGAGAGAGAGAGAGAGAGAGAGGGGAATGCAGGGAGGGAAATGATTTACCGAGGTAGAAAAGGAAGTAGGTTTTAGTTCGCATATCTTACGGGGGCACAGATCCGTTGGACAGACAATGTTATTGCCTAACTATGACGGTTGTCCAGCGGCTCGCTTTGTTTCCCCGCAGCTGCTACATATAATTAAATACAAAGATGCCGACTACCGCCACTATAATAATTCCGCACGTTAATCATTTCCAAGCATTGTCGCGCGGCACCCGCTTTTATATAAACGGACAACCATCGTAGTGAGCCCATCAAGACCTTTATGTTATGCAAAAGTTAGAAAGCAGTAAAAAAAAAGTATCTTCGTTTTACGTCTAAGAAAAGTTGTAACACTTGAGGCATCAGACTTGGCATAAAGCTAATTTAAGTTTGAAACATAATCATAAATGAAATTCCTAAATTTCATAGCAGATATGAAAGAACATTCTGAAATGTTTGTGACATAATGACATACATTTTTATGTATTTTAAACACCCAATATTCTATCTATCTACGTTATTCCTCGTGTAGGGATTAGGGCGCTCCCTAGTGGGTGTGTTTCAAACAAGCTAATTTAAAGGCTATCCGCTCAAAGTGATCCTCATCAAAACAAAACCATGTGACCCATGTGACCTGCTCGCTTTTCATTGGTTATGGACATCCACGTACGATATACAAGCAGTGGTACACTACAAATTAGCTCCCTTCATTAAATTAAAAAATATGTCCTCTGAACATACTTGTTATTCTACGTGAATGAAAATAACAATATTCAAAATATAGAAAAGTTTTAAAATATACCTAATCAATAATTACAACTTAAAATAGTTTGTTACATATGGATGATGCATTTGAGTCATGCTTCAGTCAGTCTATTCTGATGCAAAACAAAGTGGCTAAAGGTATCCAGTTTTCTGTTGCTGTGTAGCCATCTAAATTTTTAAAACATAAGTCTGGCAAACCTTTGACTAGTGGTCAAAAATAGTTATTTTAAATGTATTTCACAAGTTCAGTGGAACAATTACACCAGCTTTCTTGTAATCTATCCCATTCAACTACCACGTGCCTTATATACTTCACATGTGACAGTAATTGTGGCGCTAATGGCGGAATGATACAACTGACATTTGTTTATGTAGGATCATTCTAAGAACAGATAAGTTATTTGCACAGTGGTCTCTTTATTCAGGATTTCGGTTTGTTTTACGAACATGAAAATCTTCAGACACTGAACCCACGGTTTACACCCGGCAGGGTGTAAATCCGCCTCCCTCGGAACTAGAGACAAGGAGGAATATAACCACCATGCAACCGCGGTCGAAACACCCACTTCATACATTTTATTTAGTCTTTAACCCTTAAATTCGTAATGTATCCTTTTGCATACATCACTTGGTTTAGTTAATTTAATATTTTAAATAAATCAGAAGAAAACGAACAAAAATAAACCATTTAAATATGTGTCTTATTATACAATTACAGTTCTACAAGATTCCGTTTTCACTGCGGTCCGCCACATTCAAATATCTAACAGAATAAAATTTGCGTTTCGCCAATTTACGGGTTAGTTATTTTTACCCTTGCCACGTCTCTTTTTTTTTCTACAGGGTAAATCGTTAATCATTACACGCATAACTTCGAAAATAATGAGAAGAATACAATAAGCATATTATGTCAAGTCTGCTTTGGTGCTATCGGAGTATTAATAATTTCTTATTAGCAATGTTTGCTGGTTTTATTTTGGCAAAGGTGAATGGAATTTTTAGAGAAAATACTAGAATATGTATTCTTCGGGAAAGAAGTTCAAGTCAATCGTTCCCTTGAAAAATAGAGTTATGAAGCATATTTGATGCTTAAGCATTTTTTTTTCCCGCATTTTATAGAAATTCAATTTTATGCGTCGCGCTTAGCATTGGAATATTAACCGACGACATATATACCTATAAAACAACGTAGCCTATCCGAAAACATAGGCCTATCTTTATATGTAGTCCACCGCTGTGGTCTCGAGGTAGCGTGCTGCCTTGTCATTCAGCGGGACCGGGTTCTATCCCCGGTCGGGGCAGTTTTTCTGGGTGAGGTTTTTATCGGTGTTTTTCCTCACCTGTAAGACAAATGTCAGGAAAACTTTAGGGCCCAAACGGTCCCCGAAATCATATGGCCATCATCATCCTTATCATTATCATCTCATCATCATCATCATCTTTCACCGATGTGGAAAGCAACGGGAAGCTACCACACCTACAATTCCCTAGTAAAGCTGCAAATCATAGCATGAAAATGCTATGATTGCAGTGAAAGACCTGCCCTCGGGCAGAATTACTATGGATGGATAGCATCATCATCTGCATTCATGGATTAGGTCTGTTGACCCGTTCCGACTTCAGCCCATCTCTTTCTAGGTCTTCCCACATCTCGGGTGCCTTTAGGTTTGTATTTTGTTATTTGGATAGGCCTATATATATATATATATATATATAGGCAAACAGTTTTCGGACACTTCTGAAATCCAGAATGGGTTGAAGCAAGGAGATGCACTATCTCCTCTACTATTTAATTTTGCACTGGAGCATGCCATTAAATCTTTAGAGAATGAGGAAGGCTTACAACTGAATGGTATTAATAAACTCTTAGTTTATGCTGATGATGTAGTATTGTTGACTGATAGTGAAGAGATACTAAAGGACAACACGCACACACTATTGAGTAACACTAAGAACTTAGGACTGGAAGTAAATATCAATAAAACTAAATATATGGTCACAAGTAGAAATTCATTATATAATGGAAATGGACAGCTAATGACAAATGAGGGAAATTTTGAGGAAGTGGCTGAATTCAAATAGCTAGGAACAATAATCACAAATAGGAATGAGATGCACAAAGAAATTAAACATAGGCTCAATTCTGGAAATGCGTGCTATTATGCATTGCAGAGACTCTTGATGTCCCAACTCCTTTCAAAAAACGTTAAACTGAAAATATATAAAACTATTATTCTACCAGTTATATTATAGGGTGCGAAACATGGACTCTTACTTTAAGAGAGGAAAGGAGATTACAAGTATTTGAGAATAAAGTACTTAGGAAAATTTTTGGACCAAAGAGAGATGAACAGACAGGTGAATGGAGAAGACTACATAACAATGAACTACATGGTCTTTACAGGAAGCCAGATATAATAAGAACAGTTAAGTCTCGTAGACTGCGTTGGGCAGGACATGTTGCACGTATGGGAAATGAAAGACTTGCATGGAAGCTTCTTGTAGGAAAGCCAGAGGGAAAACGCCCAGTTGGTAGACCAAGAATGAGGTGGGAGAATAACATTAACTATGATTTGTGGGAAGTAGATTATACAGGGAATGATTGGAAAGCATTAGCTCAGGATAGGGATGTATGGAGAGCTTATGTCCGTGCGGCCATGAACCTACGGGTTCGATAGTGCCAGTGAGTAAGTAAGTAAGTAAGTATATATATATATATATATATATATATATATATATATATATATATGGTATGATAAGAAAAATAAATACCTGGACGGGATTCGAACCCGGATCTCTGAGTCTGTACCTCAGCGTGATATCCATTACACTACCAGGCGAATCCAATTCAAACACTTATTTTTCTTATATATGTATTATACTCTCCATTATTACTAGATGTCGCGAGAACACTGTCTTCACTGCCATCTAGTAGCTGACTATATCAAGTAAGCAAATTAAAGAGAATATTTATTTTACTTTATAGCAGTGACGCTTTATCGATGTTATAATTAAATCTTTAACATTGAGCAATGCAAGCTTATAACATATATATATATATATATATATATATATATATATATATATATATTCATTCTTCTGTACGTGTGTTTGTTTCTGAACTCCTAAATGACTAGATCAATTTTGATTAAATTTCTTGTATGTGCTTGATTGGGTCCCTCGATGGTTTAGATTCACAATTGGACCCTATAAAACCATTAGGTGTAGAAATTCACCTGAAGTGAAAATTTAAAAATCGCTCTAGCGGTAACATTTTTTTATGTTTCACATCGAAACTCTGTACATCCTAATAAAATAAACCGAGGTAGGTATTATCCAAAATGAGCGAAATCCGACAATTAGAAATGGAGATTTGCCTGAAATCCAAAATTAAGAATTGCCTAGACGACTGGACCGATTTTGGTGACATTTTTGTGTGTATTGGATTGGGTCCCTGGATGGTTTAGATACACAACTGGACCCTCTAAAACCATTAGGGGTAGGAGTTCAGCTGAATTGAATGATTAAAAATCGCTCTAGCGGTCACAATTATCGATGTTTCACAACGAATCTCAGCATATCCTATTAAAATAAACCGTAGGTATTAACCAAAAATGAGCGAAATCCGAAATTAAAAACTGACTAGCAACCGCCCTGTTTGGTTCGACTCAGCGTATACCATATAACTAAATTTTACTCACTGGCATTATCGAACCTGTAGGTTAATGGCCGCGCGGACATAAGCTCTCCATACATCCCTATCCTGAGCTAATGCTTTCCAATCATTCCCTGTATAATCTACTTCCCTCAAATCATAGTTAATGTTGTTCTCCTACCTCATTCTTGGTCTACCAACTGGGCGTTTTCCTTCTGGCTTTCCTACAAGAAGTTTCCATGCATGTCTTTCATTCCCCATACGCGCAACATGTCCTGCCCATCGCAGTCTACGAGACTTAACTGTTCTTATTATATCTGGCTTCCTATAAAGACCATGTAGTTCATTGTTATGTAATCTTCTCCATTCACCTCTCTGTTCATCTCTCTTTGGTCAAAAAATTTTCCTAAGAACTTTATTCTCAAATACTCGTAATCTCTTCCTCCCTTAAAGTAAGAGTCCATGTTTTGCACCCATATAATATAACTGGTAGAATAATAGTTTGATATATTTTCAGCTTAACGTTTTTTGAAAGGAGTTGGGACAACAAAAGTCTCTGCAATGCATAATAGCATGCATTTCCAGAATTGAGCCTGTGTTTAATTTCTTTGTGCATCTCATTCCTATTTGTGATTATTGTTCCTAGGTATTTGAATTCAGCCACTTCCTCAAAATTTCCCTCATTTGTCATTAGCTGTCCATTTCCATTATATACTAAATTTCTACGCGTGACCATATATTTATTTTTACTGATATTTACTTCCATATAACTAAATTTACCTTTAATATTTCATTTATTAGGCGTAGTAACGCAATCCAGGTATTAGCGAGTAAACCTATAAAACAACGTATCCGTAAACATACGCCTATTATTTTTTTAAATTGGATACAGCGTCCTTTATCTTCGTTGAATAAATGAAGGTTGGCAAAGAATGCTCTCGTTTCTAGGCTAAGGAATGTAACAGGACTGACGACCTTGAATTGGAGTTTCACCTTAGACTCAATAATGAGTTGACATATGGCATCGCATTTACATGCACTAGTTCTCCCTCAAGCAAACGGAAATTCGATAAAAAAGAAATAAGGAGATGATCCTAAAAGTGTTACATTCGTCAGAGTGGAACATGGCTCAGTTGGCGCCAGTGAAAGCCTTGGAGACGACTCTTTTCATTATGCATGATTTAGAAAGTGACATTTTCTAGTGGTATATCAACAATCCCGGAAACATAAGACAACATTTATATTTCTCTTCAAAAAAAATAAATATCTTTGAAAGGGTGTAGTGAGACAAAATTCCTCTTCTTGGGAGGGCGTTAATGTAGAGTTCATTTTCTGGCTTCATATGTCACGAGTTAGTACTAGCCTATACGTTGCATTAATATTATTATAAACAATGTGATTCCCAATTTATCTAGAGGATTTGGAAATTAAAAGTGGCATTTGTTAGGACTATTTGACGAATAAAATTAAGATGTTTACTCATAAATCTTTATTTAAATATAGTTATTTTAAAATATTTATATATTTAATTATAACGGTGATGTTTGAAACAAATCAGAAATGTTTGATTATGTTTAATTTGTTCATCACTGCAACTTGATCATACTATTTATTGCCAAATAGGATTGTAATATTGTAAGAATGCACCCTAGTGGAGAAAAAATTGAACAAGGAGGAGTTTTCTTTATTTTGGTAATCAAAATTCGATAATTATTGAGGTGAAACACGGCTGTGATTAGTAGTAAAACAAAATCCATTGAAACGTGATTGGTTATTGACTCCCATATGGTCAAGATAATAGTCAAGATAATTTATCATCATATGCATTTCAGGTTTATTTAAAGCATCTACTGAAATATCTACAGGGTGATTCACAATAAGTATTACAGACTTCTAGGGGTTGTAGAGGGGACTTAGTAGATAAAGTTTTGATAAGGAATCCATGTCCGGAAACTTACCATTTTGATGTAAAATAAGTTTGAAGGTTGAAATACAATGGGTTGATATCGTGTGTCTTGTGTTTCAAACTAAGTATTACAGACAACTAGGGGTTGTACTGTACCTATCGAGTCGGAGGAAGAACTTGCACGAATTATGGCGGCAGCAGAAATTATTGAGCACACACAAGGTCTTGTGTGGCGTGTGTATTAAAACACTTTGTACAACGAACAACAGGGTCCCCACATGAACGAAACTTGTAGTACAACCCCTAAAAGTTCGTGTGTATTAAAACATGCGTCGCAGAAACACTTTGTACAACGAACAACAGGGTCCCCACATGAACGAAACTTGTAGTACAACCCCTAAAAGTTTGCAATACTTATTCTGAAACACAAGAATCGCGATATCAGCCCATTGTGTTTCGATCTTCAAACCGATTTTGATTTTCATATAATTGAATTAAAATAAATTGAATCAAACGAAGTTGATAGAATTAGGAATGAACGATCAGTTAGTTAATAACTATTTCATTTAACAAGTACATGGTACCGCTTTTGTTAAGCGACAGGCCCTTGATGCGGCTACAAAAGAGTTAAAATTCAAGAAAAATCTGCCCTTATCTCGCCATCTTTTGAATTGAGTTTTAATTGAATTTGAAGTACACGATATGTCGGTATTCTCATTTAATTATAATTATTTTCTTAATTTGCAAGATTACTCTGGTAACTTTCTTACTTCAATAATTATTTAACATTATTCTCTATTGTTTCAAACTAAGTATTACAGACAACTAAGGGTTGTACTGTACCTATCGAGTCGGAGGAAGAACTTGCACGAATTCTGGCGGCAGCAGAAATTATTGAGCACACACAAGGTCTTGTGTGGCGTGTGTATTAAAACATGCGTCGCAGAAACACTTTGTACAACGAACAACAGGGTCCCCACATGAACGAAACTTGTAGTACAACCCCTAAAAGTTTGCAATACTTATTCTGAAACACAAGAATCGCGATATCAGCCCATTGTGTTTCGATCTTCAAACCTATTTTACATCGAAATGGCACGTTTCCGGACATGGGTACCTTATAAAAACTTTATCTACTAAGTCCTCTCTACAACCACTGCAGATTATCCCCCACTATTGATATTGGATCCCTTTGACCTCCAGCAGGAATTTTACCTTTTAACCACCTTCAAATTCCACTACTAAATACATTTATCTTCGGGGAAGTCTGTAATACTTATTGTGAATCACCCTGCATAGGGTTAGCTATAGGGAAGCAATGTACACAAATTACACTCAATATATTCTAAATTTAACCACAAACCAATCTCTCCTTAAATGAAATATAATACTGAAGTAAACGTTGACATTGGCAGGAAACTATTAATTCATGTAACCACTCTTATTACGTTCTCTAATTATATTTTAATGAGCTGCAATTTACTACATCGATTTATTTGACATGCCCGAAGGCAGCTTTACTAAGGAATTGTTGGTGTGGTAGCTTCCCGTTGCTTTCCACATCGGTGAAGGATGATGATGATGATCCATCCATCCATAGTAATTCTGCCCGAAGGCAGGTCTTTCACTGCAATCATGGCATTTTCATGCTATGCTTTGCAGCTTTACGAGGGAATGGTAGGTGTGGTAGCTTCCCGTTACTTTCCACGCCGGCGAAGGATGATGATGATGATAATGATAAGGATGATGGTGATGATGATGGCCATATGATTTCGGGGACCGTTTGGGCTTTAAAATCTTCCTGACATTTTGTCTTACAGGTGAGGAAAAACCCCGATAAAAACCTCACCCAGAAAAACTGCCCCGACCGGGGATCGAACCCGGGCCCGCTGTGTGACAAGGCAGCACGCTACCTCGAGACCACAGCGGTGGACGACATGCAAATAATAGTAGAAAATGTTCTTAATAATAATAATAATAATAATAATAATAATAATAATAATAATAATAATAATAATAATAATAATAATAATAATAAAATAAAACATTAAATGCTAAAATAGTTAATATACCCTAAAATAGGAACAAAAATGCAAAATAAAAATTTATCCTATATCTCTAAATCTCTAAAAACAAGCGTTTTCTTATACGCCGTATCAGGTTGAAAAAAAACAGCTATAACAGCTGGGGGACCCGACGTGATGACCACATGCACCTGTATAATGTTTGGATGTTCGTACACCTCTGCGATTAACACATGTGGATGTGAGACTATTCCTTATCCGCTCTTAGGGAGATCCTAACATAAACGAACGCCAATTGTATCCTTCCGCCATTCGCGCCACAATTCCTGTCACATTGACATGGAGATGGCGACACAGCAACAGAAGGCCTATATTCAGAAGACATATTTTAAATTTAATGAAGGGAACTACTTTTCTGCATACTTATTGTTTCTACTTCATACGTCGGTGTCCACAACCAATGAAAAGCGAACACGTCACATGGTTTTGACTTTAAAGAGCGGACAGCCTATAGCAACCGATTGGTAGGCTAAGGGCCTTCTAGGCCTGTCGCGCCATGGAGAGAGAGAGAGATTATACATCGTACACTGACTTTTAAAACTATATATATACTCCAAGCGCGACTGGACTAGAAGGCTCTTGGCCTACCAACCGGCTGCTGGCCTCACAACCACATGTGTTAATCACAGAGGTAGACGATCATCTAGCCAGTGTAGGGGTGACATGTGGTCAACAGCCGTTATAGCTGGTCTTCTCAACCTGGAGTCGCTACTTATTGTAGCTACCCAAATGCCTCACGATGCTGGGTGGGCACTGGTCCCATACTGGCCGAAATACCATGAAAAAATGTCTTCCCCCCATGGGGACTCGAACCAGCCTAAGTCCCGCAGCTCTGAGCCAAGGCTTCTTGCTACGGCGCGGGACATATATATATATATATATATATATATATATATATATATATATATAGAGATCCGGGTTCGAATCCCGTCCAGGCATTTATTTTTCTTATCATACCATATATATATATATATATATATATATATATATAGTAAAACTTGTTTAATCCGGAACGTGAATAATGCGAAACCCTGTCTAATGTGAACAAATTGATTGGTCCCGGCGATATTAACAGTAATTTTAGGGTGTATTTATTTTGCATAAAACGGAATCTGCCCAACGCGGAAACGGAAGGATATTTCTATTTATATTCAAGAAAAAATATAAAGAGGAAAGAGAGAGAGAGAGAGAGAGAGAGAGAGAGAGAGAGAGAGAGAGAGAGAGAGAGAGAGAGAGAGAGAGAAATAAATTAGTTTCCACTTCATTAAAAACTCGTTAGGCCAAAAAACAATAAGGAATGATTCCTGCCACCATGTGAATTCTACCTAGGCCTACCTGAAATTTTCTTTCGGTCTCACTACACACCCATTATGCGAAATACTCGTACATATATTGTAGCTGTCTTACAAATAACCATTGCACTGTAAAATCATAAATTAATTTAAGTTCTGAGACCGATCTTTCACAGGTAGCGGTCTGAATTTACGGAATAAAGATGGCTAAAACATAAATGTTTCATTGTCATTAAACGAAAAAGTGAAAGTGATTAAAGATAAAAAAACTCAGTGCCCAAAATAATTACTAAATTTAAATATGGAAAAATTCAAGCTTATAAGACCTTAAAACATAAAGAAAAAATAATGAATGAATGGATTTAAGAAAATGGTTAAAATAAGCGAAAGTTATAAAAAATCAACGAAATATTGTGGGAGTGTTTTACAAGTGCACGATCAAAAAATCTCCAAATTTCGGGACCGATGCTCCAAAGTCAAGCTCTAGGTGTTGCTAAATCCCTAGAGAATACCGATTTCAAAGCATCTTCAGGTTGGCTGGACAGTTTTAAAAGATGATACAATATAGTCTTCTTCTTGTCTTCTTAAACTTAATTTCCAAAATCACTCCTCGCAGGAAGACGTATTGGATGTGCATTCACTAGGATTAAACCAAAGTCACACAATATAGTGTCAAATGAAATTAGCGGGGAATTAAAGTAAGTGGACAAAAGTATAGTTAGTGAGCGGAAATCGAAACTGCATACTTTAATTTCAGGATATGCGCCTAAGAGGCAATTTTAACGCTAAGGAACCGGGATTATTTTTTCGCGCGTTACCGTCGAAGTCGCTCATACATATTATACTTCACTTTTCAACGGCAACAGAACTACAATTAATCCAAGGCACGTAAAAAGACATATATGGTAGGTCTTCTCTATAATGTACGATTATTAATAAGTTTTAGTTTTTTATAATGCGGAATTCTGTCTGATGCGGAAAAAATGGTCCCGTGCGATTCCGCTTAGAGCAAGTTTTGCTGTGTATATATATAGTATTTATTTATTTAGTTCCACTTAAGCCCATGAAATTAAATGGCATTTTCCTGGTTTCATGCGATTCCGCTTTGAGCAAGTTTTACTATATATATATATATACAATGTATTTATTTATTTAGTTCCACTTATGCCCATGAAATTAAATTACATTTTCCTGGCTTCGTGCGATTGCGCTTTGGGCAAGTTTTTAGTATATATATATATATATATATATATATATATTCTCTGTTATAGTCAGCTACTAGATGGCAGTGAAGACCGAGTTCTCGCGACATCTAGTAATAATGGAGAATATAATACATATATAAGAAATATAAGTGTATGAATTGGATTCGCCTGGTAGTATAATGGATATCACGCTGAGGTACAGACTCAGAGATCCGGTTCGAATCCCGTCCAGGCATTTATTTTTCTTATCATTCCATATATATATATATATATATATATATATATACATAATTTATTTAGTTCCACTTATGCCCATGAAATTAGATGGAATTTTCCTGGTTTTGTGCACCATATCTTACCTTTTCAGATTCTTTTAAAAATTTAGACAAGGCCTTTTAAACAGCACTTAATTAAAAGTCAATTAAGAACAGGTTTTATGAAAAGCATTGTTTTGATCCTATCTCAATACAATCTATGGCCAATATAGCCTACTGTATGTGTGGTATGTGGGAATCACAAATATCAAACGTATAAAATTATGCAATTGGTTTCACACTAACTAAATGTCAGGTGTCTTGTAGTTGCCACGTATACAATTAACTAGCACTTACCTTTCTAATATCTTCAACATGTATTTAATATTCCCACGTACACCTATGTAGCCTTTATCCTGTTTGCGTAAGATTGAAAACGTTTGGTTGTCGAAATAAACAAAAGAGGCATATTCCACGGATACATGATTATATAGTAACATCAGCTCAATCAACGTTACTCTACAATTATTTGTATTCTTAGTCGTTTTCTAGTAGTAAGCTTAAATTAATGAATAACAACTTACTACTAAGGTAAAAAATAAACCGGTTTGAAAGGGATGAAGTACAAAACTGAACTGTTTCCGGGCAATAGCATTTGCTCCTCTACATATTGACGTGGATAGAGGCAATTCAGAAAACCGGTGATAACAAAATCGGGGGATACAGTTTGATAATGTTAAAAGATTCCGGGCTATGTGGCCGTGGTCTATAACTGCTATTTCTTCCAGACGTTTCTCCCTCAACTGCGGAGGGCATATGCAGTGGCGAGTGCTTCTAGGTGATGTTACCTTGTCGTAGTCTTTACTTATTACAGTCGAGTCTACTACATGGTAACATCACCTAGAAGCACTCGCCACTGAAGATGCCCTCCGCAGTTGAGGGAGAAAGGTCTGGAAGAAATTGCAGTTATAGATCACGGCCACATAGCCCGGAATCTTCTAACATTACGATTACCGGCCGTGAAAGCCTGCATTCCACGATACAGTTTGATGCTCATCATCTATATCCAAAATTTAATTACACCAACTCGATAGATAAAGAATCAAAGAATTCGTTACGTTGAGTGTGGACTGTGACGCATCGCGCGCGGCGAAGAGGAAAGCGCCGAAATTTTGATGTCGTTTCGATGCGTCACATAATTTTCGTTTAGTTTAAATTTTTACTCGGAGAAGTTACGACGTTCATTTGAGTTTTAATCGTCAGCTCTCGCCAAGATCTATCGATTGCATATATAAAACATTAGTGTGAAATTGTTATAGTAAATATATGTGGTGTTAAAGTAAAACATTAAAATAAATAATGCATGTCGGCCTGTACCCGTCAAAAAGCCAAATCAAAATTTAGAGATCGTTTACGGTTGGAAAGGCCTTCTCAAAAGCAATCCAATGGTACCCATATAACACCATATGACAGAGTGGAGCGATGCCGGGAACATGAAAGAATAAAGGCGTTTAAGCGGATCAATGACGGTGCCAGTATATCTGCAGCTGGGGCGGCCGAGTCTATGCAAGTGGATGATATAATCGCTTCTATATCAAATTGTATCTGTTACGTACACGTCTTCTTCTTCTTAATCATAAGTTGTAGGATTTTCATCCTGTTTATTTCCAAAATCACTCCTCGGAGGAAGACGTATTGGATGTGCATTCACTGTCTGTCCATCTCTTGGCTGGTCTATGTACACGTATTCACGTAAAACACATGGCGGTGTCCACGACACAACTACACCCCGAGTTTTTAATTATATTTTTAACATGTCGCTCGTTAGGAACAATAGTGGCACAATTAAGAACTGCAATTTAAATTAAATACTATGAATTTATGAGAATATTTAGTAATGTAGATTGTCCCTTGAAGGTGTTACTGGAACCTCGCAGGGTGAGACGATTTAAGGGGCTGCCTTCTTAAGGTTCATCGTCATAACCTCCCATTATATCAGCCCTAGTGGGAGGGTTGCCTCTTCTGCTCTTCTCAGACCGTTGAGGGCTTTCTCCTTGTTACCCCGGAGATGGGTCCTTATATTTTGCCCTAAGGAGAGGGTTGCCTCTTCCGCCAATTACAACATTTGAAAGCTTGTTCCATATTGTTGTTCTTGCCGTTAAGGTCTTCGCCCATATCCCTGGGCAGGGGCTCTCGATATACCCTGAGAGACTGGGTCCCTGACAGGACTTAGTCACTAATATATTAGTCTTCACCCCCGCGACGAGAACGCGCCTGTCAGGTATTACTCAGTTGTAAACAGTTACAGTCTAAGCCACCTGTTTTCACTGAGCCGGGTTAATAGCTTCGTATGAGTCCAAAGCTAAAAGCGCTTTCATGAAACCGGAACGAGCCAACAGGCTTAATCCCTGGATGATGATGACTATGAATTAAAAAAATATTATTACGAAAAAAATGTTAAACATCTCGCGGTTTTCTCATGATCAAAATAACGTTCATTTGTCAAAATATCTCTTCATAAACCCATAGGTGGAGACTACATTCGAACTTGTGTACAAGGTCGATCTTTCACTCTAATTGATCAACGAGATATACATTTCTCTATCAAGTATCTGTGATGTTAGCCCGGATTAGCAGCCAGTAAATAATCAAAACTTTGGACATTAGCTTCGTCTATCAACCACACAACGAAATATATTATTCTGTGCATACGTGAATTCATCTCTGGTATTTATAAGGATAATGTGAATGCAGGAGGCTCCATCAAGCTGAATGCAATAATTGTCAGCATGTCTTTTGGTAAATTTGAATTTTAATGTTCAAGCGTAATGAATTTGAATGAAATTTGGCAAAATTTTAATTTAATTTTAATCTGAAATTATCAATGCACTAATTACTCCAAGAGAGCAGGGGTAGCTGGAGTTGAATGAACGCCACTACTACATGACCTCCTGTACATACTAAATGCAATACGATCGACAAGAAAAAGCTTTGCAGAACAAAGATTAAAATTAAAATTAAATTACTAAACTAATCGGCTCAGATGTTTGTGATTATATTATTGGGACTCAAATTCCGCGACCCACCACAATAGTGAGTATTATAAGAGTGTAGGTCTAAAAGTAAGTAAAATTGCAAATTTTTGTTAATAGATGCCTGCGAAAATGTTTAAATATTTATTGTCCAGTTATAATAAGCAATTAAAACTTATAGGTATTGGTAGATTAAGACCAATTGAAATACAAATTAGAAGTGTAAATGGAGGTGGATAGGACATTCTCTGAGGACACCAAGTGAGGCTATTGAAAGTCAGGCAGTAGAATGAAATCCCCATTGAGCTCGGACAGTGGGATTCCTAAGAGCTCATGGAGAAGATCTGTTAAAAGTAAGACCTGAGAGCATTGGAAGAATGTGGACTGAAGTCAATCGTGAATTGCTGCCAATCGTGTCAGATGAAGATCTCTCATCGATGTCCTATGCTCCACCAGGAAAGAGTGAAAGGAACTACAGAAAGCTAGTATAGCTAAACGAAGAACTATTTTGATATCAGGCTTTGAGAAGATGATGTTGGATTGTGTAATGTCCTTCAACATTTCTTGAGGTGCACACTTCGAAGGATATTATATGGATGTTTACTAACAATGAGGGAACAGAAGAGAGGTATCTATGGTGTTGTTTGTAGGTGTCAGCGACTTTTCAGCGCCATGATCCTGATTGTTAGTGTTTATATTTTGTTGTGTTTGAGAAGAAAAATGCCCTCTTCTTCTCTGCCCTTTTATTTGAATGTTTTAGATTTTGGGTTAGGAATTGAATGCTTCTTGGCCATAATTGTTTGTGTTTTAGTATCAGTGCTCATCTTGTGTTGTTAAGCCTATTGGTGTTTTGTGGTGTAGTCTTGTTTGTACTTGAGTGTTTCTATTGTGCGTATTACATTGTTTGTTCTAACCGTCTGTTTTATGATGTCAGAGATGTATGGTAAGTCTAGTGTGTCATGTAAATGGGATATTGGAGTGCGTTGGTTATTATTCTTGCTATCTTATTTTGTACAACTTGTAGCTTTTGAAGATGTATTGTAGCTGGCGTAGAGTATTATGGATCGTAGTAGAGTTTCAAAAATTATTGTCTTTTGTTGTCTGTTTAGTGCACGTTTTTAGCAAAGGGTAAGTCTGGACGAGTTTCTGTAGTGTTTTTTGTTTGAGGTGTGATATGTGTTGTTTAAATATGAGTTTCTTTTTCTAAATGAATGCCTAAGTATTTGACTGAGTCCTTGTATGGAAGTGGGTTGGGTGGGGTTGAACATAACCAGGTATTTACATACGCAACTTAAGACATTTAATGCAATTTATCCCATTACTAGATGATGTTTGTAACATTTATCCTCGGAAAATTGAAAGTATATTAATGTGATGTGAAATTTATGAGTGTAACGGTCGGTCATTTTGAATTTCCATAGAAAAGGTAATATTTTACATATTTAAACACATTTAAAATATAATGAACTTAAAAGCTAACCTAATTTAATTCGGCGAACCCCTAATTCACTTTATCTAACCTAGGGTGAATTCCATGAAACGCCTTTTTTTTCTTCTTTTTTTTTTTTGTTTCACGCGGTTAAATATGATTTGCTTATGTTTAACTAAGTTAAATTCGGACATAAATTAGTTATTATCGACGGAGATGCTGTGTTATCGACAGAGCCGTTGGTTTATCGCTGGTTATTAGTGCAGTTATCGCAGGTTATTAATGTGGTTATCACTGGTTCATAGAATAACTGTGTTATTTTAAATTGCGAATTCTAAAAGTGTTCAGAATAACTGTTGTAACCAGAGTGGTCATGGCAGGAAATAGTCCTACTTCCCCCCATATTTACGAGTTAAATATAATTAAATTCCGTGGCTAAATATTTTTAATATATCATTTTATAATTGTTTATTGCATTTAAGTGGTGTTTAAGTGGTAATTAAATATCGTGCTAGGTCCCACGGTGCCGTGGGTTTTGTATGGTGATTTGTGTGGATGTAATTTGTCCGCGTGTGAATACTATTGGTTCTGATTAATCGATGTTGAGTTTAATTCCCCATTTTGAGAACCATGTAGTGATTTTATTTATGTGTCTTTGTATATTGTTTGTGGTTATGTTGATGTCTGAGTTTGTTGTGTAAATGGCAGAGTCGTCTGCAAATTGTGCAATTTTAGTTTGTCTGGAAGTCGGTATGTAGAAGTAAAATATTGGTGCCAGCACCGAGTCTTGGGGAACGCCTGCTTTGATGGGATGCCAGAAATTATGATCTACTATTTAATACGGGCGTAAGGAATGGGAACGAATCATTTTGAACCTAAGGTTAGGATCTGTTGTTAATGATTTACACAACTTCCTACAGTTCAAAGACGAGACCTGACTCTCGTAAGTTTAAAAATTCGTGACGCCTTGAAATATGTATTTCCAACCGTTTGTTCCCGCCTCAAAGTACTTGGTTTACAGTCTTCTGTCATGTGTTGGAGACATTCCGCCTATAAGTACATACAATGGACATACCAAAAGATCCTACATGCAATATGATCTAAGACGTTTAACATGTAAAAAGAATATGGTTGCGATAAAATATCGCCTTAATCTTGTTACAAATTATGTGAAATTAAAATTAATTATCGTAGAAATAAACATATTTTATCTTTTGAGCAAACTATGTTCATAATAAACATTAGAAAGCATGTTTATTTTTTTACATTCCATTCTTCGGAAATACTACAGTAAATTGATGTTTATTGTTGCAGTCAAGTTACTGGCATTTAGTCAAGTGTACAATTCCCAAGGTTAACAACAATTTCACGACATCTGTGTATGTAGAAAATGTATCGCGAATTTAGTGATTTTTTCCTTGTTTTAATTTATGGAGACTGGATTCAACACGCTACGTAAGAATGTAGGTTATATACAAATTTCTATCCACGTCATATGTATTTAAATCAACACATCCTGTGAGAGCAGAAGAGAGAAAGAACTGGTAAAACCAGAATTAATTCTTGTTATTCCACTGCTTACAGTTTCATGACATCAAGAATTGGTTATTTATTGATGTTTCAGGTTAAACCAGAAGGCAAACAGCTAGTTTTTATGTAATTTTTGTGGTCCATGAGGCGCCACTTAACATCACTATTTTTTCTTTAACTTTTTTTTTTAATATTAACATTATTTCACTGGACCAGCCTCATGGGCCAATGGTCAGCGTTTCTGACTACTGTTCATGAGGTCCTAAGTTCGATTCCCGGTCAAACCATACGAACTTTTCCTTAAGGGAATTATTCCTGTGGTTGCCCACGGTCTGGAATTTAGGTTAAGAACTCTCCTGGCGCTTTCATTATCATTTATCACTCATATCATCGGGGTAACGTAACTCCCCCTTCTAAGCTCCTCAACTTCGTAAGTGGGTTACAATTACGCCATGCAGGAGAGAACACCAGAAATGTCAAAATGACAACCTGGGACATTGAATAAAAAAAAATATTTCACTGTGGATATTCCTCGTATTTTCTAGAAGGAAAACTGCATAAATGATACTAACACGCACAAACGATAATTAACAACACTTACGGTTATACAGGATGTAACAAGACGTCCGATGGTATCTTTACCTTGCTATCGTGGAGTGGCTTGCATGCTTAATAACCATAGAGGACCCCGAGAGCTATGCCGGCGTAGCAATGCTGCCAAAAGTGTAACTCATGCCGGACAGGACAAATGCGCTAAGCCAGACGAAAAAAAGTATAGTTGGCTCAGTCATTTAGTTTACAAGCGCTTTGCTGTGTAGTTAGCTAGGTACACGCATAAATATTTAGCATAGCAAGCTGCGTTGACACGTTTTATTCACTAGAATACATTTTTACCAACTAAAGATACTGCAAAAAACAAAAGTTGCAACGCTATTAAGGTAATTATATCCACGTGGAGTAGACATGGAAACGTTATTCAAAAATGCGAAAAAAATATTGGCAGAGAACTGTTTTCAGTTTTTGGTGATTGGAGCGGCGTCTTAGAAGTCTCTAACAATAATTCCCCGACTCTACCTGACAGCAACAATGTATTTTTAAACCAGAGGGGAACAGTTGCCTTTATTTTTTATTTTATTTTAACATCCATTAGAGCATCATAGATGCTTTAGGACGTGTCCAGATTATAAACAATATCAAATATAACACACACATACATAAATACATCTTCTTCTTGTAAGCCCATGTTTCCCTTAACAGAGATTTAGGCGCTCTCCCCCTACACGGAAGAATTTGAATCATACTAATTTAGTTACACTTGTTTTCATACAGATGTCATTTGAGTGGTCCGTGGCCAGCGTTCCGCCTCATACTGACATCTAGGAAACCAAGGTAGTACTAGGACGGGAAAATTCGGTAAATTTTGCTTAGAGGCCTTTTCATTCAGGTTTAAGGATCTTTTACGAGCCTGAAAATCTTCATACTCGGAGCCCACTGCTTAAAGTCCCTCCCGGAGGACTTGCTCCTTGGATTTTTCCATCCTAAAAAAATCCATCAACCCCGGCCGGGTTTGAACCCGCGACCCTCGGGACAAGAGGCAAGGAGCATAACCACTAGTCCACCAATTTACATTGCAATTATAATACATCATAATATCAAGGGGCAACGCTTTCACGAGAAAATATAGCGATACAATTCCAATCAAATATTACTTACAATATTAAATTTAGGTATTCACCCATACTTAATGGTATGTAAAACAATAAAATGTTATTTACAGCAAGCTTAAATTGTCTACCAGTAAGAAGTTTAATATTGGAAGGGAGATGATTATATAGATTAATACCTCTATGTGATAGGCTGTTAATACTTCTGGTAAGCCTGTGACAATTTAGGTGTATATGTTTATGTAAATGTGAATTATTTTGGAGAGTTTAAACATTTTATGAATAAAGCAAACTGATTCTAAAATGTAAATACAAGGAACAGCTAATATTTTTAGTTCTTTGAAGAGTTTTTTACTTTCTGTTTGGATTGGTGCTTTCTTTATGATTTTAATAATTATTTTTTGTAATTGAGTAGATTTTGGTGATGATCCCCATAGTATTATACCATATGCTAACTGTGAATGTATGTATCCAAAATACAGTTTTTAATACTTCCTCTGGTAATATTCTAGTGAGGACGCGAATCGCATAGCATAATCGGTTAAGATTTTTTTTTAGATAAGTGTTGTATATGGCATTCCCATGTCTGATTGGAATCAATCCATACACCTAAACATCTGGTACAATTTACCTCTTTTATTAAGGTGTCATTAAGCATAATGCTGATGGGATTTTTCAGATTTTGTTGATTGAAATACATGTACACTGTTTTGTTTACGTTTAGTTTGAGTTTATTGTTTATTAGCCATTGTTCTAAATTTGTTGATGTTTTATCCATCTTCAGTTGTAGATCATTATTATCAACGTCACTGAGTATGATGTTTATGTCATCTGTAAATAATATATTCGGGCATAATTATTTGATGCCGCCTGTAAACTAAATGACTGAGCCGACTATACCTTGGCCGAAAGAATAATGATATTTCAGCAAAAGAATACAACCATCAAGAAACACAGACATGGGTTCCACTGGTATAAAATTTTCTCGCAGGTAAAATAGTCCTCCATTCCGATTTCCGGGCGGGGATTAGGCCTAATTCAGGGAATCCATGGCAAAGACTGAAACGAAGGGACATATTCCTAGGAACATGGAGTGTTAGTACATTATATAGTAGTGGGGCACTAGAAATATTATCACGGTTATTAGATAAATCACACTTGGATATAGTCGCTTTTCCGGAAGTTAGACGGCCAGGAGAAGGTAATCAGGAATCAAGAAACTTTACATTATACAGGCTATTCAGAAAGAAGGAACAAACTACAAAATATATATATATATATATATATATATATATATATATATATATAAAAACACAATTCCAACGTTCCCGGAAAGAGAAAAGTTCAAATTTCACTACTTTATGCATTCAATATGAGCAACATGTGTTACACGACAAATATCAAAACGGTGGCTCATTTCTTGTCACACACGAATCAGTTGGTCTCTTGTTATCGAATTCACAACTTCAACAATTCGATGTCGCAGATATTCGAGACTGTCAGTCATTAGGGCGTATAGAAACGCGGTCTTTTACGTAACCCCACAGATAAAAATCACAGAAGGTTAGGTCTGATGACCTGGGAGGCCACGATAATGAAGTTGAACTTCTGCTGCTCCTCTTCTAATCCAACGTCATGTTGTGTCGCCATTTTAATACAATCAACAGCGCCAGTGCGGCCGTGGTCAGAGCTTCAAACTTTTCTCTTACCAGGAACGTTGGAATTGTGTTTGTATTTTTTTGTAGTTTGGAAGAAATAAGTTTGAAGTCTATCTCGTCTTTCTGTATAGCCGTTTACTATAAGGGCGCAGTGAGACCAGAATTCGGAAAGAATTTTCTAGTCCGAAGGAGGATCCTCACCGCTATCCAAGATGTTAGCTTTATTATCGATAGTTTGTCATACATAATTCTAAAGGGTAAACGTCATGATTTTGTAATCGTAAATGTACATGGTCTCACAGGAGATAAAGATGGCATGATCAAGGATGAGTAAACTAACAAACTCACTGGCTCTATCGAACCCGTAGGTTCATGGTCGCGCGGACATAAGTTTTCCATACATCGATATCCTGCGCTAATGTTTTCCAATCATCCCCTGTATAATCTACTTACCTCAAATCATGGATGTTATTCTCCCACCTCATTCTCGGTCTACGAACTGGGCGTTTCCCTCTGGTTTTCCTACAAGGAGCTTCCAAGCACATCTTTCATCCCTCATGCGTGCCACATGTCCTGCCCATCGCAGTCTACGAGACTTAAAACAGGCCTAGAAGGCCCTTGGCCTTCCAATCGACTGCTGTCCTCACATTCACATACGTTAATCACAAAGGTAGACGATCATCTAACCAATATAGGGGTGACATGTGGTCAGCATGTCGGGCCCCGAGCCGTTATAGCTGGTCTTCTCAACCTGGAGTCGCTACTTATTGTAGCTACCAAAATACCTCATGATGCTCGGTGGGCACCGGTTCAATACTGGCCGAAATTCCATGAGAAAATTTCTTCCCCCGTGGAGGCTCGACCCAGCACAAGTCCTGTACCCAAGGCATCTTGCCTTAACCACTCGGCTAAGGAGCGGGATCTACGAGACTTAACTGTTCTTATTATATCTGGCTTCCTATATCACGTAGCTCACTACTAAGTAGTTTTCTCCATTCACCTGTCCATCTTTTTTTTTTGGCCCAAAAATTTTCCTAAGAACTTTATTCTCAAATGCTTGCAATCTTCTTTTCTCCCTTAAAGTAAGAGTTCACGTTTTGCATCCATATAATATAACTGGTAGAATAACAGTTTTAGATCAAGGATGAGTTCTATGATAAATTATAATGTGCATTTGATAGTCTTTCACAATATCAAATGAAAATTGTCTTACGAGATTTTAATGCAAAAGTGAGACGCGAAGATATATTCGGATCAAGAAAAGGCAAATTCAGTCTTCATGAAGATAATAAAGGCAATAGTATATCATCAGGACTGTCACTAATCAGATGAGCGTCCCTGAAAACTATTTATCTGACATTAGTTGGTGCTGCAATGTTTCTGTGAGCGAACCAGCACTCTGAGAGTACGTAACCCTGACTCCTGAGTTCTGGAATTGGACTAGCGACGCCTCGTCCTAGTACCATTGGGTGAAAATTATTATTGGATCTATATCCCCCCATGAACCTTCATGACCTATTAATAGGTGCCAGAACATTTACCTTCATAAGTTATTAATTTAAATTTTTTTAACTTTCAGTTCCAACTTCAATGGAAGAATCTCAAATTATTCCTGATATAATTGAAAGAGCACCACCACAAGAACTTCAGGTATGTGTATATTAGGATATATATATATATATATATTGCTTAAATCAGGCTTTCTTTAATTGTCATAAATACAATATTGAGGCACTGTACTGTAGCAAAGAGAGTCACAAGCCACGCTTTTGCATAAATTAAGATTTTCTTATATTTACTATATTGAGTGGTTAGCTCAGCATTGGGCCAGGGTAGTAGATGCATTGTCAAAGCAGTACCTGCAGTTGTCACCCATTTATCAGTGGGAAATCTGCTCACCCGTGAAGATATGTTATTGATAAACATAAATGCCACTCCAGAAATGTCATAAGACATAGTGGCATTGGATAATAATATATCAAATAGTGGAGAAACTTAAAAGGTTCTCCCAAACATGAGATTCATATATATTTGAAGAGAAAAATTATACATGCAGACTGGGGGTTGAACCCAGGACTGCTCGCACTCTAGGCAAATGCTCTACTAACTGAACTATCTGAGAAACTCCAATCTAATTGCAAATCTTTCTCTTATATACACAGTTAATTCCTGATTAATTCAGATAGATCAGCTGGTAGAACATTTGCCTAGAGTGCAAAAGGTCCTGAGTTCAAATCCCAGTTTAAGCGTATTAATTTTTCTCTTCAAATACTGGTGAATTTTAATTATACCGATAAACTGCAGGGACTGATTCCTGACTGGAAATGGAGGAAAAAATGTCCTATGAATAAGTGTCCATAAATGCATGGTAGCCATGGTAGATGGCATTATTCTCTCGGCTCTGTTGCATGACCTGCTAGATCACTGGACTTTAAACCCCCTGGATTTTTACCTCTGGGGGTATGTGAAAAGCATTGTGTATGCTGAACCAGTTCCTGATGTGCTTACCCTTCAACAGCGTGTCCACGTCGCCTGTGACGCTATTCAGAGAGAGGCCAGAACATGCGAAAGAGTGAGGCAATCCATAATACGACTTGTGAATGCGTGCATTGCATCCCATGGAGGTCACTTTAAACATCTGTTGTGATGTGGATGTGATTATGCTATGTACTGTATGCTGGGATGATTTGTTGTCGTTTTACGCACATCGTTTATTTCTGAACACATGTTTATAGGACATTTTTTCCTTCATTTTTAGTCAGGAATCAGTCCCTGAAGTTTGTCGGTGTAACATTATGAGATTCTGCTTAATAAATAAGTTGAGATCATATATCATCTTACCTCATATTGGTAGTTTCTTCTAGGACATGTTTCAGAGCATCATCATCGGCATGTACAGACTGATGATCTTTAGATTGTCAGCTCTGTATGTCGACTCCTGCTTCCTCTTTTTGTAGTCCAAAGAATTAACGTATTAAATTTCTCTCCCCGGATGTAAACTTTTTTTTTATTGGGAATATTCCGCAATACAGTGATTCTCCTTCAACCCAAAATGATTTATTGCCAGAGGTTCCTATCTAAAGCAGCTTCTTTCTTCAAATCTCAAGTTTCCATACTTCTCCTCACACCATTCTCTAGGTCTGCCTCTTCCGTTCTTCCATTAGCTTTCCAGATGTAAACACTGAATTATTAAAACAGCTGGAAAATACAAATAAACTCACTATATGGGAAAAAATCTACATTCAAAAAAACAAGGAGAGAATCATGAATTTTTTAATTTCCGGGGAGAGAAATTTAATATACAAGTTCTTTGGACCACAAAAAGAGGGAGCAGGAGTCGACATACAGGGCCGAAAACGTAAAGATCATAAGTCTGTACAAGCCAATGATGGATCATAGATGATGCTTTGAAACATGTCCTACAAGAAACTACCAATATGAGGTAAGATGAAATATGTATGTATGTAGCTAATGCTCTGGAGTTAATAAAATTATTCTCCTTTTTGCTTCCCAATATTTCATGAGAAATTTTACAATCTTTTCAATGGACACCATATTTTTATGATTTGGTATTTGCATCATCCATACTCAACCCCCAACTTGCTTGAAGGACCACACCTGCTGTTGGTCAATGGGTCCATCGGGCCTAGCTGGGAAGATTGCACCACAACTCTACCAACCATATCTTCTAATTGCCACTTAGAAGCCTTATTGGTCGCTGTGACAGATCAGCAATATAAGTATTTAGTAAGATATAAGTTAGAGGAGAAGTGAAAAGATCCCTTAGGCCTCCAATGCTCTAATACCGTCAGGGTTGGAAACAAACTACACTTCGACCAAGGGAGGTTGGATAGTAAAGTGTAAAAAAGTAAAGTAAAGTGACCCCACTACAGGCCTCAGGAGGCCCTTGGGGTAGTAGGAGGTTAAGGCTCCCACTTTTTCTAGACAATTGGCACTTGATGTCAGCCCTGTGTGACGGTCGCCTTTACCCCAGAACAAGCGTCCGGTACTCATTTCAGTTAGAGGCTGAGTCGATCCCAGGGCCATGATGTCACCAGAAGGTTTGGGTCAGTTTAAAAATCCTGACCCCACTGGAACTCAAACCCTTAACCTTCTGGTTTGTAGCGCAGTGCCTTAACCATTATGCTACGGCATGCCCCCATAGTAAAGTGTATAGAGATAAAAGTAAGGAGCAAAACACAAGTAAGTGCAAGCAATGTTTTGCTCAGCTTGGGCACCTTGTGGTCGCCATCCACATATCCCCTAGATGGGGACCCTGAGGGTTAAGATGAAATATAGACTCAACTTGTTTATTAATGAGATTCATATGTTAAATCATCAAGTTTTCATATTTCAATATTGTTGATATTAAGGACACTCAGTATTTATTTGGGTTACAAATTTTTTTTTTCTTTTTGCTTAAAAAAATCCAGGTAGGTCTATTTTATCGATGTGTAATATTATTATGTCGATTTTGGACATTTAAACTCATAAAATTGATTTTTAAAAATGGCATCTCTATGTTCTGCTAATGTGCACATTCATTTGTTTTTTGCATTTTCCAGTAACTTGTATTTTTCAATATTTTGGTACACTTTTCTCTGAATCTATGAAAGATAGGAGAATAATTTTTGGCATGAATAAGCAGTTTAAAGAGCTCTATAATAATAAGGTAAATTTATCTTTGTGCTATTGATAGTGTTTGAAATTAAAAAAAAAAAAATTGGTCTTTGAATTTTTTAAAAATAAATCACAATCAATATCTGAACATAAGCAAACCTTATTATTGTCAAATGAACTATGGACAATAACATACTAAATTTTTGAAACAATTGGATATATAATTTTTGAGAAAATTGTACCATGACAATATTTTCAAGAAGTTAGATATTTTATTTTAATATTTTCATCTTCTTCTACGTCACGGTTTACACTTATTTACTAGCCTATTCTGGCTCCAAATTTCTGCTGTTTCCATCTTTTCTTTGGTCTTTCCAAACTTCTTCTTCCTTGTGGTGAATAGTTGTATGCTGCTTTTGGTATTATATTCTCAGTCATTCTTGCTAAGCGTTCTTTCCAGTTTGTTATGTATTTCACTATTGTTGTGTTTAATTCCTCTACTTTTAGTTGTTGTCTTATTACTGTGTTGTGTTTTTTGTCTGTTCTTCGATATCCTGCTATTGGTCTGAGGAATTTAATTTCAGCAGCTTGTATTCTGGCAGATTGTTGCATTGTCACTGTCCATGTTTTGGATCCATAATAATAGGAACTGCCATTGTCTTGTATAATTCCATTATAGAGTCTTTCCTGGCTTTATTTTTCAAAGTTCTTTTTAGTGTTCCTGTTATATAATTAAACTTATTTAGTTTGTTATTTATATCTGTTTCCGTTGTGTATGATATTTCGCAAGCTAGGAAGTTATATCTTACCACTTGCTCTATTGGTTTGTTTTCTAATATTATCTTTGTCCAAACTGGATTAGTGCCCTTGAAAGCCATTTTTTGATTTTTCTGATGATATTTCCATGTTGTATTTTTTTTTATATTTCATTTAGTTTATATAGCAATTTGATTTTTTTGTATTTTAAATTACTCATGAAGAAATATGTCTAAAAATTTAACCAAAGTGTCATTATGTTCAGTTAGACTTGTTTAATTAGTGACCTAATTTTCATGCGCATAACTTAAGAGTAAGTTGAAAAAATAATTTTTGTATGTTGCATATTTTTAAATGAAATTGGAAGGAAATTAGTACCGGGTGCCCTTAATTACCATGTTATTATAATATTGTACATACTTATAATATTTGGTCATTCAATAACAAGAATAGCATATTGTGTTTGCTTGTCAGGATGAGTGAAGTAGTACAAAATAAATAAAACAATGTGTTACAATGTCACAGGTGTCATATGGGAGGCTGAAAGTGCACCTTGGTAATGAACTAACACCAACACAAGTGAAGGCAAAGCCCACAGTTCATTGGAATGCAGAGCATTACGCTTTCTATGTACTCTCCATGACAGGTTTGTTCCATTTTCAATGAACTTGATTCTTATCCAAACACAATTACATTATTTAGCATATAGACAACTAAACTGCATTTTATAACTTTAATTTCACTATTTATTGTTATTACTATTATTAGATAGAATGTTCTATGAAAATTTAAGAAGAGGGAGGCCATAATACCAATAATTTAATTATTAATGTTTTTAAATAATCAATTGAGTTGGTGTTTACTTGATGAAAATCCATATTTATTAATTAAATAAAAATAAAACATAGTTTTATTTGATTTTCATACTTATTATATAATTCAGTGACAGCTGTTTCGGTACACTGTATCTTCTTCAGACATGTTAACAAATTATGAATTGTGTTCCAACTGATCTAAGCAACAATACAACAATATTTATTTAAATTTTTAGATTTAACAAAGGGGATTCATTCAAATCAAGTTGAGAATTTAACAGTTTGTTACTACTTTTAAATTTATTAATTTCTACAGCCTCCAAAAGATCTAACTTCTTACCCTTATCACAAACATGTAAAATTTCAAAATTTGGATCAAAACAATGATTAAATTGGAATAGGTGGTTAGCATATTTTGAATATTCTAACAGCTGTCACTGAATTATATAATAAATATGAAAATCAAATAAAACTACGTTTTGATGATCTTGAAGAAGATTTTCGGGCTGTAGGCCATGGTCGTGAGGCTTGTAGTTCCCCTCACGACCATGGCCTACAGCCCGAAAATCTTCAAGATCATCATAGCAACTCTGGCCGTGAAAGTCTACGTGAAAACTATGTTTTATTTTTATTTAATTAATATTAATGTTTTTAATCATTTTTCTAACAAATTTTGGTGTAATTTCCAATTCCAGTCATCTATTGATGAATTTTATATTGGCAGCTCATTTATTTATGTCTTTTAATTTTAAGTATCTTTTATTTCCATCTTGGTTTCCAAAAAATTGTGTTAAATTCTTGAATTTTTGATACTGCCATCTTTTATTTATACAGTTCATATCTTATTTGTTTTTCCTTACGAACTTGAATAGTCAACTTTATTTAATATTTGTAGGAAATAACAGTATGAGGTGTCTTTTAATTATTAATGTTATTGTTTTTTATCACTATTCTAACAAATTTTGATGTAATTTCCAATTCCAAGCATCTACTGATGAATTTTATATCAGCAGCTCATTAAGAATGATTAATAATTAAGAGAAACCTCATAGTGTAATTTCCTACATACATTAATATAATCAATAGTTTAGTTTTGTTTCTAGAGAGTAACAATACAAATTTCCCTCCCTATTTCTTCTAATTATATTTTGGATGATTTTTTGGGGACCGTTGGGCCCTAAGCCTCCTAATATTTGTCTTACCGGTGAGGAAAAACCCCAAAAAAAACCTCACACAGGAGCCTGAGCTTGCTGTGTGACAAGGCAGCACACTACCTCAAGACCACAGCAGTGGACTTCTTCTTCTTCTTCCTTCCAAGTATTTTCATGCTATGCTTTGCAGCTTTACTAGGGAATTATAGGTGTGGTAGCTTCCCATTGCTTTCCACACTGGTGAAGGATGATGATGATAGCTGGATGATTTCAGGGGTCCTCATCTAGGGGATATGTGGATGGCGACCACAAGGTGCCCAAGCTGAGCAAAACATTTCTTCCACTTACTTGTGTTTTGCTCTCTTTTAACTTTACTATCTAACCTCTCTTGGTTAACTCTTGTTTTTTTCGACCCCGACGCTATTAGGGCATCCGAGGGCTAGGGAGTCTTTCCTTTCTTCCATTTCTTCTTTCCTTTATTTTCTTTTCTTCTCCAGAAAAGCCTGACCAGAGGCTATAAGATGGCAGCCCCATCACTGGTCTTGCCTTCCTTTGGCCAGCAACCAATCGAAGGGACTATTATTATGCTTTCAAGTCTTATACGAGAATTTCCCGGGGAGGGAAAATTTTCTATAGGATCGTAACAGGCCTTGGCCTAATACTTGGAAGGAAGGAAGAAGAAGAAGAAGTCCACTGCTGTGGTCTTGAGGTAGTGTGCTGCCTTGTCACACAGCAAGCTCAGGCTCCTGTGTGAGGTTTTTTTTGGAGTTTTTCCTCACCGGTAAGACAAATATCAGGAGGCTTAGGGCCCAACGGTCCCCAAAAATCATCCATCTATCATCATCATCCTTCACCAGTGTGGAAAGCAATGGGAAGCTACCACACCTATAATTCCCTGGTAAAGCTGCAAAGCATAGCATGAAAATGCTATGATTGCAGTGAAAGACTTGCCCTCGGGCAGAATTACTATGGATGGATATTTTATAAGGGAGGATTTATACTTGGATGGAAATGCAGTCTGAATTAGCTCAGTGGTCAGAGCATCAGCATGGAAAGCTGAATGTTTGGACTTCAATTCCCGATTCAGGCAAAAATTTCTCTCTTTACCATTGTTTACAATAGTTACTCGTAGTTGTATACATTAATTTACTTATTTCGATCATAGTAATAGCTTTAACTTCTTAATATTAATTTAATATTTTATAATTTCTAACTGCTGGTTAAATTCATTGCTGACAATATAAATTCTTTCTTTTTAAGCATCTTATGATTGATTTAGTGTTTAGAAAATATGAGCATAAGATGAAACTTTACCTCAATATTTGTTGGAATGGCTAGCTTTAAATCAATTAAGATACACATTATCATACCCTGGGAAACATATTTTATCATAAGTAATGCCATGAGTGATTTCCAATTTATCTAGAGAATTTGGAAATCAAGAGTGGCATTTGTTAGGACTATTTAACAAATAAAATGAAATTGTTTACTCACAAATCATTATTTAAATATAGTTATTTTAAAATATTTATATATTTAATATAAACAGCAATGTTTGAAAACAAATAAGAAACATTACGTTTCACGTGTTTATCACTGCAACCAGATCATATTATTTATTGCCAAAGGATCGTAATATTGTATGAATGCACCCTAATGGAGAAAAAATTGAAGACATCAAACTGTATATTAATTACTTTCTGATGTCCTATGATGTAAATATGTAAATTATATTTTTCTGGAATATTATTACCTGGGAAAAAATATGTTTAAGAAAGTGCAAACATGATTTCTTTTTTTTTTTTTTGTGGTATAATCAACTGCTACAAATGTTTTTATATTATCTCCCGCAACCACGATAAGGTTACATTTGTGCACTATATATATATAATCTGGTAGCCACATGCAGTCACCGCAAAATAATGCTATGACCTATTCAGAATGTTAAAAAGGAGGAGCTTGATTTTATAGTGATAAAATTAAACTGATAAAAACGAGGTGAAAAACGACTGTGATTAGTTGTAAATAAAAAATCATTGAAATGCGATTGGTCATTGACTCCCATTTGGGGCATGAATTAAATAGTCTCCTGAAAATATTAAGGAAATAAATGCTAGCTAGCCGCAGTGGACTAGTGGTATGCTCCTTGTCTCTGGTCATGAGGGTCGCGGGTTCAAACCTGGCTAGAGTCAATGGATTTTTAGGACAGAAAAATCCAAGGAGCAAGTCCTTCGGGAGGGACTTTAAGCTGTGATTCTTAAGATTTTCAGGCTTGTAAAAGATTCTTAAGCCTGAATAAAAAGGCCTCTCAGCAAAATTTACCGACCGTAATGTCCTTGTATTGTACTGTAGTTGAAGTCTGTAATATATATGGGTGCTCAGGTAGATATTTGACTACAGACACTAAATGGCTAAATTTTTATCTTGAATGGAGAGTTTTCTTCACTCATCCATGTCCAGACTGTTCAATCTGTCCCTATAATATGAATATTATGAACTTCCTAGGGATAAAATCAAACAAAACATAGTTAGCTATCTTATTTCCTTCTAGTGCTGTTGGCTAAGAAGCATGAAACTTTGCATTCATGACTGACATGGAACTTTGACCTTTATCTTAATGATTTGTGTATGTTTTTATACATAACATTACAATTCAAATGTAATACAATGCTATTTAAAATACTACATAGCAGCTTGTAGATAAAATTTGCTGTTAAATTAAAATCTAGAGCCCAAATAAGTGCTATAAACATGGGCCATAATATTAGTATTTTCACAATATACCATTAGCACTTAAACTTGTATAAATAATCATAATTTCAAAGTTACAAATTCAAATATTTGAGCTAAAAACCTGACTGCATTTCTTAAATAATTGAATAATTGACAATAATTGTGAAAGAAAATGTCAGTTTACAATTTTATGAAAATGAACTATTTCTCATTAATAATTATTAATAGGATAATGTTTATTAATCATTTCCCAACTTATTTCATTTAACAGCCCTTTGAGAACAATGAGATGAAACAAACATGAGGAACCTATTTAAAATTATCAAAACTTGCACATGACACATGAATATATGCAGCATTAAATTTGAGCCTAGATATGTTATGAGCTAAGTTTGTAATCAATCAAAATATAATTGAGTTAAGAATAAATAAATATTAATATTTTAATATTTCTTATATTCTAAGATCCAGATGTGCCTAGCAGAGATGATCATGAATGGAGAGAATTTAGCCACTGGATGGTAGGAAATATTCTGGGAGACAAAATAAATAATGGAGAGGTTATAACCGAATATGTGGGTGCAGGACCATTGAATGGAACAGGTAAGTTTCTGTTACTACGCTAACAAGGAAACATGTATTGGGCATGAAGGAAAGATAATACATGAGTTTTTGGAATGAAAATATTACAAAAATGACTAACACTACTTGGAGTGCTTCGATATATTGTATTATTTATTTTTAGTTTCATTGCATGAATATATAGTAGAACCAGCACAAGTCCTGTGGCTCAGCACCAAGGCAATTGCTGTAACCACTCAGCTACAGCACAGGACTTCTGTAGTTTTACAGGAGATCAAAACTTAGATTGGACTGCTATGTTTGATTGGGATTTCATTTAATTTTTATTAAATTTGATATTAATTTATTCCAATCTTAATTTTAAAACGAAGAAAGTTCAGCAATACATGTTGATATATATATTTTTTTTTTAAATTTAATATTATAAAATTGACAATGATTTTTTCTAAGTTATCTTGTTTTACCAGGGTTACCAAGTCAACATAACAGGAAATTATCTTTATACTTTACATAAAAAATAAAAAATGCTTCATGTATGAATATTTAATATATAGTAAAAGCTTCTTATTCATGGGTTAAAAAAATTGCAACACAGTTCCTGTACTCGCGGCTAAAAATCTCTTTATTCGCGGATCCAGTTGGTATATTAGAAGGATAAGTGTCCTTTATTAACCATCAGCATTTTTTTTTACTGCAGGCAGCTGCCAAGGCGGCTTTTACAAATAATAATTCAAACCAAATAGACAAATAAATATCAAAACAAAAACCTTATTGTCACTAACCCTAAAGTTCATTGTTAAAAGCTGTTATCGTATTTCACGTGCCGGTATGTACTTTGATAAATGCCTCCATTGCCATGATCGGTATATTTTTGTTTCAACATGTCATTCATTGCAATAATTTTTTGATTGAATAACACGTGTCTCTTGTGCTCTGTTCCCAGTTTATAATGTCGAGAAAAGGAAAGAAAAATTAGTACCAAAGAGAAAAAATTAGTGTTGTCGCTTAAAGTAAAAACAGAAATGCTTGACTGTTTATACGTGTTGGCGAGTCATTTGTATCTATATCAAGCTTAATTTAAATACATTTAAAAAATGGCAAAACAGGAAAAAATTACCAAGTTCTTTAAGCCCTTGCCTAAACCTGACAGTAATAATTAATATAAATTGTTCAAAATCTCTCATTAATTGATTTTATTTTGATAATTTTTATTTTATTCTGTAATCTTGGAACATATCCCCCTATATACCCATACAATTACCATTCCATATTCACAGTTTCTGTATTCGTGGCATATTTGTGGAACATATCCCCCGCGAATAAGGTGCTTTTACTGTATAGGAAAAATTCTGTGGATATCTAGAAAATTAAAGATGTTGATTTATAATCTTAGAAAAGTTGGCTTATGAAAATTATTTTTTTCCACCAGGAAGACTAACATAGTGACATTACTATTATTTATTTTTCTCTTCAAATATAATTTATCCTTCAGTGAGAAGTGTTAAATTAATAATAAATACGTCAATAGAAGCCCTATTGGCTTTATAAAGTAGTGTTAAATTCCTAATAAATGTCTTCTTAACTAAGAAGCCGCCATTTGCAATGATAGAACTAAAGGTTTCAAAGCATTTGGCACGAAAGAATTACAACGTATATAAGAGAGAAATTTGCATCTAGATTGCTACTAGCCTCGGTAGCTCAGTTGGTACAGCATTTGGCCCGGAAAGCCAAAGGTCCCGGGTTCGTGTCTTGGTATAAGCAAACATTTTTTTCTTCAAATAAAAAAAATAGACTAATAAATATTGATATACAATATAAGCATACATTTGAATTTTCATGGAAAAAATAATGTCTCCATACAATCCTTTTTTTAAGATAAAATAAAAGATTTTTGAGATAATATAACTGCCTATAACTTTGTAAAAAAATAAATAAAGCTACAATATTTTGTTACAATGAATCAGGCCCATGTCCTGTAGGACATATTTACCAAATATCTCAATTGAAAAAGTGAGCTAGAATATTTTTCCTTTTAAATTGTGATTTTTAAGTTAATTTATTTAGATTGAAGAATTAATGAAATGCATACTGTTTATTTCAGGACTCCATCGTTACGTGTTTATGGTATTTAAGCAGCCAGGAAAAATCAACTTCACAGAGCCTCATGCAGATAAAAAGTATATATAATACAAATACATTCTATAGCTAAGAATGAATGATATTCAGAAATTGTAATGCCTTTGCATTGTTTATTTAGAATTTTGCTTGCAGCAAATTTAATGAAACCGTCATAACGTACTTATTATCTTCTCTACATACAATGAAATTAATATAAATGCACATATATGAAGTATGAATTCCTTGTGGTAAATTAATTAAATAAAAAGTCTTAAATAATTTGGGTTGCAAACGTATGGTTTTCTCATAAACATAATTTTGGCATAGAATTTAATTTGTGCATTGCTTTGTTACTCTAGTTTATAGATTTTTCCATTTGATAATTTAAAAATGAAACAGTTCGAATTTATATAACTTAAAACATTAATTTTCCAAATGAATTAGCTGAGCAGCAGTATTTCAATTTTTTATTCAGGAGGTCTCAAGTTTAAATCCTGGAACTGTCCAACCCAACCAGAAATATTCTCATGGTTTTTGTTTAGTCATCAAAACAAATACTGGTTGGAAATTATCGCCACACTAAATTTCACCATTAACCATCACTTGGTAATACAGTATAATTTAAAAATAGAGATAGAGAAGAATGGAGAAAGAAGATAAAAATTTAAAAAGCTTTGGGCACAGGAAGATGTTTTATTACATCATTTTAAACCTGTTTATAAAAAAATTTTAAAATAATATTAGCGAAGTTGGATAAGATACACATAAGAGATATACACCTACAATGTGGCCATAGACATTCAAATATCTTGAAATGAAAAAAAGTGAAGGGTACAGAGAAAAAACCATACAAGTCACTTTTTTCTTGAAACCTATAAAATGTACAACTGGTTCTACAACATACATTCTTCTTCCCTGAATGCCAAACTTTGTAGGTAAACAAATCTATGAATAAATTGTATCATTTACTGTTTCACACTTCTAAGTGATAGAGTGAATCGGGGCAAGTTGCCTAACATTTTATTTGATTGGAGCTTCTAATTATTATACATGCACATATTAAATTAATGTTGGGAAGTAAACTTTATGAGGTATAATCACTGAAATTCATCGGAGAACATTTTTTGACAACTCACCTTATAAATTTTGTGTTTTTCATGAAAACGCGGTTTCAAACGTAATCACATCCATCTTCAGTCAGAGTTGTGGCTGAAGATGGGACGTGATTATGTTTGAAACTGCAGTTTTGAAAAAAACACAAAATCTATGAAGTGAGTTTTCAAAAAAATGTTCTCCGACGAATTTCAATGCACTTATGTGTTTCATATTGAAATATATAATTCTATAAAGTTTTTAAAATGGTATATTAGTATCAGACTGAAAATATTAATCACTATGATTTTGTAACCCTTAAATTAGCAAGACACTAATTCCTCGTGTCAGTTATTTAAATGTGGCAGACCGCAGTGAAAACAAAATCAACCATAATTGTTATTAGTAGGTATATTTTGTAATACGACACACGTTTAAGTTATTCCTACTCGTTTATTTTCTTCTGTTTTATTTAAAATATTAAATACATTAAACCAATTGTATCCTATAGGATCTATTGCCAATCTATGGGTTAACAACAAATTTATTTTTTCTTGCAGATTAGTCATCTTTTCCCAATAATTGGGGTAAGATGGTAAAAGTAATTATCACATATACTAATGTGTTTATTTTTATTTAATCTCGGTTTTTATTAAGTGTTTAACTATAAATAATGCAAACTAATACTAAAGACAATTTATCTCAATTTTATATCTATGTATCAACACAAGTATTGTACACATTTTGTTGCTGTGTGCAAGACTCATGAAGCCACTTCTTGTACTTGAAACATTCAACCTAATCAACATGACGTCCTACAGGATCAGGTAGTTTACTTTACAAACAACACAATCATTTTTATTTTTCTTTCTTCTTTTGTTTTGTTGTCCCTCAATTTTTTTTCTGTCACAATTTGGCATCTTTCAAATGAGCATCACCTGTCAGTGCATTATCAACAGTAATCTAACAAGAGGTTGTGTTTTTCTGAAAAAATCACAAGCTACGTGAGTGATTTTGTCTAATGAAAAATGCAACCTTGCATTGGATTTGGAGTGACTATTTAGTGAATAATACAACATCAGAAGCTAAAAATAATTATAATGTTTAATATTTACCAAATGTGACATTATTTATTCCAATCTTACTTCCAGGTGATTTATAAGCCGACTCTATAGTTATAAATAGCATATCTTTACTCTTTGGGCTTGGGAAAAATCAATAACAGATGAATGTATGAGAAATAATTATTAACAATAATGCAGATACATTATACAATATTTAATAAATTTTTTAGAGAAACAGAACTTTTTTTTTTTTGTAATATTTGAAATTGTTTTCTTTTGGCATTTCTTGCTGTACCACATCGATCGTACAGTGTTGAATCAATATCCTTGTTAATTTGCGGAGATATCTCTCATTACAAACAGGAAGAGGCAAAATTATTGGTCTATGAGTTAAATAGTCTGTAATAAAATAAGAAAATGTAAATCTCTTAAGAAGTTGGCATCTTACCCCAAAATAGTCATCTTTCCCCAAGTATCGGGGTAAGATGCCTAATATTGTTTTGTAAACTAATATACCAGAACAAGGTCAATGCTTATTGACAATAGGAACTTTGGAATCTCTACTACATCATATAAAGTTATAACAAATTATATAGTATAACAATTTTATAATTACTATTGCAATAATTTCACTGTAGAAAAATGAACTCCTTTCCTGTGTTTCATTCTCTAACAGGAAGAATACCCGACAAAAATTGTTCACGTCCATTTTACATAAACATAGCTGTCTCGATACGCATGCAGTCAAATGTGTGGCATTCTCTCTTGTTGGAATATATAACTACAAAGATATAAGCATCTCCCCCCGCTGTCATCTTACCCCATTGTCATCCACTCTAGTGCTTTCCATGGAGAATCTAACAACAACTCAAACTCCATTTTCACAAAAAGTGACTTACTTGCTTCTTTTCATGTATTCTTCAAATGTTTTAAAAGCTTTTCTTCCATTATAATACAATAAAAAGGTTTAATGCAAAAATTGTATGTTAAATAGTATTCTTATGAGTGTATATTATTAAAAAAATTGTTTTCCAGCACACTGGATGGTCGCCCCCAGTTCTCTACCAAGGAATTTGCTGAAAGATACAATCTTGGTGATCCTATTGCTGGCAACTTCTTCCAGGCAAAATATGATGATTATGTTCCAACTATACATGAACAGTTGGGCACTGACTTAGAGAAAAAATAAACTAACTGTGGTATAACTTAATTTTTTTTATTATGCAAAACATACTTTTTGCAAAGCACAACTCTTCATACAAGTCTATATTTTTTTACTAGAAACTTGTGAACAGTAAAACATGTGAGCATCAACAATACATTATCTTATGGTGAATGTAAATACCAAAAGGCTGAAAATAAACTGTTGTTTTTCTTTTGTAAATTGTTTGTACCATGACTTCATAACCCATGAAATGATAAACTTCCCAAAATTATATCAAAATGTTAAATGAAGAGCTCATTTTCAAAACATCTCTTATCCATTTTACATCAAAACTGACTTTTTATGTGTCTCCATTTTCTTAGATTACTTTATGTACAAATGTCAATTTTTGGCTTAGAATATCATCATCATCATCATTCTTCATGGATTAGGTCTTTGCCTGTTCCGATCTCACATCTGTTCAGCTCAGCACTTTCTTGATCTTCCTACTGATCTTCATCCTTTAAATAACTACTATCATTAAAAGTGGCTATTATAACAAACTGACCCAAGATAGCAACCTTAGATTACTTCACATAAATTTGTAAAATAATGAACAAGAGACTTATAAAAATGAGCTCATCTTCTAAGTAGTAAAGTTAAAAAAAAATTAAATAATATTTGTGTGTGTGTGTGTGTGTGTGTATATATACACAGTTTATTTAATATTTTTAGGAAATAACACTATGAGGTTTGTTTTAATTATTATGAGTTAGTTATTTTGACTCACCTCATATTTTTTTTATATTCTGCAGACTATAGTTTTGACACTTCTATGTGACAATGTCGATGCATTCTGTTGTTTTTTGCGATTGTCATCCTGTAGGTTGATTTCTACTTCCTCTGTTGGCTGACTGATGAACTTCTAAATCAAATATTTTATTTTAGGAAGTGATATTTTGAGGTTATTTTAATTAAATTATTTTTAGTCTGTTCATCTTACCTCAATACTAATGTTGATTTGTTCTTGAACAAGTTTCGATTATATCATAATCATCATCAGCATCTTCCCAGACAAGATGGGCAAGATGCTGTTGATTTTTATGATATAGTCGAAACATGTTCAAGAACAAATCAACATTAATATTGAGGTAAGATGAACAGACTAAAAATAATTTAATTCTAAACCATATTTTTTCTCTTTCTCCAGGAATTTCAAAATTTACAGTTTTCTTCTTATTCTTGTGGATGTGAATTTTCTTCCAAATTGTTTCTTAAATGTATCTGTTTCAGTAATTTGGCCTTTGTTTCAAATCTGTGTTTTTCTGACCATTGATGTGCAGCTATTGCAGACTTTTCTATTTCTCCATTTTTTTTAACATTCAAAATCTTCACAGCCAGCACATTGAATCCATCTCCCTGGAATTTGTGTATTCAGTTCATTTCTGACATCTAAGTGATAATGGGATGGTGCTGTATCTTGCTGAAAAATGAGACCTTCGATGTCTTGTTCCAGTTGTGGAAGAAGCCATAACTGTGACATGTCTAGGTACGAATTAACTGTGACTGTCACCTCAACAAAAGAGAAAGGGCCATACACCTTTTCAATTTTTTTTTTAATTCTCTACTGGCTTTTACGGTGGATTTCTGTGGACTTTGTGTGAAACTCTTTCTCACACACTCCACATTTGCCTCATTTACTGATGGACGATCAGTTGACTTCCACTTACAGATGTATCCCCTTGTTTTGAAGTTACTACTTTTTTTATCTGGATTATTGTCTTCGACCTGTCTGGCATGGGTAACTCTTTCAGGGGCAAGGCTTACCATTTGCATATCTCTCGGGGTCATTTAAGCATACAAGCCACTCCACAACAAGGTAAAGATACCTAAAGAAGTACACACACACACACACACACACACATACACATATAAAACATGTCACGCCAGTGATGACATGCAGTAGAATATGAGCCAATACGAAGATATTAGAAATGAAAATATTAAGAACAATACAGGGTCTAGATAAGACTAATGAAAAAAATAATGAGTATATGTGGAATTAAATGAAGGAGAAGGGAATGGAAAGATCATTTTATAGAATAGATAAAACTTGCAATTGAAACCTGCAAACCAGACACCCCACAAACAGTGAGAATATTACCAACATGATGGAAATAGAGCTTATCACCAATAGAGAAAGGCAGTTCAAACATACAGGACATTGTCCCTCATTTAGAGGAAGAAGAAGGAAACAGACACACACACACACACACACACACATATATATATATATATATGATTAAGAAAGTTTTCTTGGGTTTTCCGTGTCATGGATTCAAGTTCGGCCTCTGGCCACTGATTCCAACGTTTCGGCACGATCCCACATGCCGTTATTCCTTGAGATAATGGCATGTGGGATCAGGCCGAAACGTTGGAATCAGTGGCCAGAGGCCGAACTTGAATCCATGACTCAGAAAACCCAAGAAAACTTTCTTAATCATACTTATATCTGAAAAAATCTGCAAAATATATATATATATATATATATATAGTTAATAAGAGTTTGTTAATCATTTGTTGAGCCTTTAAAACAATGTGAGTTGATTGAAGGGAAATGCCAAGGACTGATTACTGTAAAAAAGGTAATAGTATTTTATTTTATTGTACCGGTATTTCTCAGTATGTTACTCCAACCAAATAGTTTGAAAAATATTAGGAAAAGGTAATTTACTTCTGATGTTTAAATGAGAGGGGAACTTTTTAATGTTAATGTTGTTATATTTTACATTCCTAAATTTTATGTACATTAAAAAACAGACTCTTACTTCATGTTATAATGTAACTTGACATATCAAGTTTTAGTATTCGATTGTTTATATCAACAACACATTTTAATTTGATTTAATTTATTTTCATCTCTAGAGAAATAAGGTAATTGACATACCATTGTCAAATCTATCCATCTATAATGGCGTATCCCATTGTTGAGCCATAGCCTCTCCTTTATAATCAGTTACTACACCAAGTTTAATTTTTAGTTACCTTATTTGCTCATAGATGTCATGGATGGCATTCGATCAACACATCGACCTAATGAGGCAACTAATGTATTACTAGGGTGTTGATGTCAGTAAATTTTGCTTAGAAGCCTCTTTATTCAGGCTTAAGGATCTTTTACGAGGCTGAAAATCTTCAGACTTGGGACCCACAGCTTAAAGTCCCTCCCGGAGGACTTGCTCCTTGGATTTTTCTGTCCTAAAAAAATTCATCAACTGCAGCCAGGTTTGAACCCGCGACCCTCGGAACCAGAGGCAAGGGACATAACCACTAAGTCCACTGCAGCCAATTGAGGAAAGTAATACTAAGGTTAATATGGATTAACTAACTCACTGGCACTATTGAAACTGTAGGTTCATGGCCACATGGACATAAGTTCTCCATATATCCCTATCCTGAGCTAACATTTTCCAATCATTCCCTGTATAATCTACTTCCCTCATCATGGTTAATGTTATTCTCCCACCTCATTCTTGGTCTACCAACTGAGCGTTTTACCTCTGGTTTTCCTACAAGAAGCTTCCATCCAGGTCTTTCACTCCCCATTCATGCCACATGTCCTGCCTATCACAGTCTATGAGACTTCACTGTTCTTATTATATCTGGCTTCCTATAAAGACCATGTAGTTCACTGTTATTCAGTCTTCTCCATTCACCTGTCTATGTCATGTTAATCTATTGATTCCCAGTCACCTACCAGAAATATCTTCACTCAGCTTTGGCTCTTTAGAGATGCTGTACCTTAGATTTATTTTGTTATGTGTATGAACTATAGTATATGTGAAGAAGGATATAACATTTATCTTATTTATATTTATCTTCTTCTTCTTCCTTCCTTCCAAGTATTAGGCCAAGGCCTGTTACGATCCTATAGAAAATTTTCCCTCCAGCGTCCTTCAGGGAAATTCTCATATAAGACTTGAAAGCATAATAATAGTCCCTTCGATTGGTTGCTGGCCAAAGGAAGGCAAGACCAGTGATGGGGCTGTCATCTTATAGCCTCTGGTCAGGCTTTTCTGGAGAAGAAAAGAAAATAAAGGAAAGAAGAAATGGAAGAAAGGAAAGACTCCCTAGCCCTCGGATGCCCTAATAGCGTCGGGGTCAAAAAAACAAGAGTTAACCAAGAGAGGTTAGATAATAAAGTTAAAAGAGTGCAAAACACAAGTAAGTGAAGAAATGTTTTGCTCAGCTTGGGCACCTTGTGGTCGCCATCCACATGTCCCCTAGATGAGGACCCCTGAGGGTTATTTACTATTTATATTCTAGTAAATTTATAAATTAAATAACAATTTTGTATAAATGTAGATATATTAAGGTTTCCATCTTATTACAGATAACAATATGTCACGATGATGTTCAACATTTTCAAAAGCTCCAGACTTCATTATAGGAATGTTACTTATACCATGCTCATATCTTGATAAAATATTTATTTTTCCTTCTGGGGTCTCAGCCAAATTAGTTAAAGTCTGAAATATAAAGTGATTAATGTTTTTATTAATCATTTAGTACATCTCAATGAAGGATAAATTATATTTGAAGAGACTATTTAACTCATGTCGCAAATGGTAGTCAATGACCAATCACGTTTCAATGAATTCTGTTTTACACCAATGATAGTCGTGTTTCACATTGCTCTTTATCGATTTCTCTTTATCAGCTCCTGCTTTTGTGATAAAGAAAGCTCCTCCTTTTTTAATATTCTGAATAGGTTAGACCATTATTTTTCTCCAACAAATGCATTGAATATAGCAAATAATTTAATAGATTCAGTGATTTTACTGAGTTGTTTATTCAAAATATAAATGATTAACCTATAATGTTGATTGTAATAGTTTGATGTGTTTCATTATTTCTCCACTGGAGTGCATTCTTACAATATTGCGATCCTATATGGCAATAAATAATATGATCGAGTTGCAGTGAATATACATAACCTCACATTTCTAATTTGTTTTCAAACATCGCCGTTTACATTAACTATATAAATGTTTTAAAACACCAGTAATTATATTCAAATAATTATTTTTTAGTAAAGAGCTTAATTTTATTTGTTAAATAGTCCTAACAAAGCCACTCTTGATTTTCAAATTATCTAGATAAATTGGAAATCACTCGTGGCATTACTTATGAAAAATATACGCTCAGACTGGGGTTAGACATTGAATATAAGACAAAAATTTTAATTTAGATTGGAGTTGTCAGGTAGAGCATTTGCAAGAAAGCGAAAGATCCAGGGTTCAAACCCCAGTCTGAGCATATATTTTTCTGGTAAAATCAAATATTTCTTACCTCCCCTCATACAAATCTTCTAAGTAAATTGCGATTTCGAGACCATAACGGTCTCATCTTCAGTATTATTTTGGCGACTGATGTTATGTCGATTGGAAGAAACTCTTCTACTTCCCTCTATTGGTGGACATTTTTCCTTTCAAATATAATTTATTCTTCATTGAGATGTATTAAATGAATAATAAAAACATTGAAAGAGGCCTACTAGCTTTATAATGTAATGTAAAATTCCCAATAAAAGGTCTTCTTAATAAAGAAGCTGCCATTTGCAAGTTCGAAGCAATGGTTTCGGGAATTGACATTGTATATAAGGCAAAAATTTGCATTTAGATTGGAGTTCTCAGGTAGCTCAGTCGGTAGAGCATTTGCAAGGAAAGCGAAAGATCCAGGGTTCAAACCCCAGTCTGAGCATATATTTTTCTCGTAAAATCAAATGTTTCTTACCTCTCCTCATACAAATCTTCTAAGTAAATCACAATTTCGAGACCATAACGGTCTCATCTTCAGTACTATTTTGGTGACTGATGTTATGTCGATTGGAAGAAACTCTTCTTCTTCCCTCTGTTGGTGGACATTTTTCCTTTCAAATATAATTTATTCTTCATTGAGATGTATTAAATGAATAATAAAAACGTTGAAAGAGGCCCTACTGGCTTTATAATGTAATGTAAAATTCCCAATAAAAGGTCTTCTTAATAAAGAAGCTGTCATTTGCAAGATCAAAGCAATGGTTTCAGGAATTGATGTTGTATATAAGAGAAAATTTTACATTTAGATTAGAATTCTCAGGAAGCTCAGTTGGTAGAGCATTTGCATGGAAAGCAAAAGGTTCTGGGTTCAAACCCCAGTCTGAGCATATATTTTTCTCTTCAAATATATGAATTAATTAAATTTAAATTAACAGCTAGTAACAGCAGCACCAAACTTTGTTTTCCTGACAGACGAAAAAAAAAACTGTTAGAGAATATCAGAGAAAATATCAAAGCTGTATAAGTTCTAGATAAAATGTTTTGACATATAAAACAAGCTGATTAGCATTAGTGTCTCACAGTAGTGCAACCATCTTGGGATGATGATAATTCAAGGATGTGATTCCCTTCGGAGAGATAATTAAAAGCCATTTTGTCATGTCTTAAGAATTTTGTAGCATGTTTAAGAACTCATATATGTAAAATATTTCTCTATCAAAATTTTCAGATTTAGGAAATCATTTCTTAGAATTAAAATTAATCATGTATCAGAAATCAACAAATGGACAGACTCACCAAATAATGTTATTATGTAGAATTTCATAGTTGGTTTAAAGTGACGTTTCCCGTAGTTTCTTGCTTCAAGTCACAAATTTAGAGAGAATGCCTAGGGTTTATACATGGTGAAACTGAATTGACCTTGCCTTGAATAATGATTTCACATTGTTCTTTAAAAAAAGTAATTAATTCCAAGCAAAAGATTTAATAACCTTAAATTATTGTTTATTTTTTATCATTTCACTCACCTCATACTTCATATGAAGTATGAGGTGAGTGAAATGATAAAAAATAAACAATATTAAAGAACCTCATAGTGTTATTTCCTATCTACATAACTTAATAAAGTTGGCTATCAAGTCATAGGAAAACAAGAATAACGTAAACAACTGGAACAAGATGGCGGCTTCAAATATACAACATTTCAACGAACATTTTTCGGAAAATAAGATAGAAATTAAAAGATATTTGAAATTAAAAGAACTTAGAAATAAAAGAGCTGCAGATATCAAATTCATTAATAAATGTTTAGAAAATAATATCACTCCAAAATTTGTCCGGAAAATGGTTAAAAACAACAATAACCAACCAACACCAAAAAAGTTTAGAAAAGAAAACTCTCAATTTGGAAAAAAGTCAAACATTACACAACTATAAGTAAAATAGACGTAGAACTGTACTTTTTACATCTAAGATTAAACAACAATTTAGGACAAATAATTTGGGATAACCTAGAAAAAAACTTCTACAACCAATTGAACCTCAAAATGAAGAAAAAATTTGATGTACAAAAGAAAAAGATAATTAATTTAAACCTGATTTAAAAAAATTGAAGAAAAATATAAGTACAAAAAGTATAACCACTACATTAGGAAGGGATAAAGAAATTGAGAATAATGTAATTAACCTATCATCTGAAAACTTTACAAAAGAAGAAATATCTATTTTGGACAAGGGATTGAAAACATGCATTAGTTACTCTAACAATTTAGAAGATTACATAGCTGATATTGAAATTGCTATAGATGACATGAATTTTGAAGAACAAACAATAATCAGAAAAGAATGTGGGGAAGTTATTGAAAAAATTAAAAACACAAAAATAAAAAACATATGCAAAACAAATATGAAGAAAATAAGAAACATTAATAATAAAAATGTTGTTTTTTCAAAGTCAGACAAAGGGAATAATTTGGTAATTTTGGATAAAGACGATTAAAATAAAAAAAAATATGAAGTATGAGGTGAGTGAAATGATAAAAAATAAACAATATTAAAGAACCTCATAGTGTTATTTCCTATCTACATACCTTAAATTAACTTAGCCCTTAATGGTTAAAACCTAAATTTACTCTAGTTAGGCCTAAAAGTTACACAACCTGTAGGCCTCGTTGCAATAATAAATACAAGTTTTCATTGTAATTACTCACCTCTTCCTGTTTCCCTTTCAAACTTTCAATTTTCAACCAGTTATCCATTTCAATGTGAACGGAAACGATTCTGATACACAACTGGCAACTTATTGCTTTTGTCATAAAGAAATAAGTAGGCTATTGTTGAAAATACAAAATTAAATCAAATTTGTTGAAATTCCACATTAGCATCTAAAATTAAAGGTCTGACCGCCAAATAACCGTTCCTTAGTTGATATTGTTTTTAGTATTGTTAGAACACAAAGAAGCTGGCTGACTAAATTTCCATTGTAGTGAAATCAAATCCATTTCTAACATTAAATGTAAATCAGTCATTCAAGCTAAATATTAATTTGTTGTGGAAACAATGTGATAAATATTGTTTAGTTGTTTCTTGACTCACCTCATACTTGTTAACTTCCAAGCAGACTCGAGTTTCTTCACTTCATTTGTGACATTCTCAATGCTGTATTACATTCACAACTGATGTCCAACGGCCTCCCCTGCAGCAGACTGACATCCGCGCCATCTGATGGCTCACCGACGAACTTCCAGATCAATCCCCTCTTCTTATCACCAGGTATTTCAAAATTCATAGTTGTGTTTTTATTCTTGCATATGTAAATTTTTACCCAAATTGTGAGTTCCTTCGGTTTTTCCAATTGTTTAAGTAATTTTGTTTTGGTTTCTATTCTATGTTTTTCTGACCAGGCATGTGCAGCTATTGCAGATTTTTCTGTTTCTCCATTTTTAACATTTCTGAGGTGTTCCTTTAATCTTGTATTTAGATTCCTTTTTGTTTTTCCTATGTATATCTTTTCACAATCTTTACAATTAATTTGATAAATTCCCGATTTTTGCAGTCTTCAATCTTTTCATTTTTGTTGGTTTTTATTAAATTACCAAAACTGTAATCATTTTTCGGTGCTAATTTAATGTTGAATTTGTTGAAGATTTTTTGAAACTTGACAAATACTAAAGGGTGGTATGTGAACTTCTTGAATTTTTTACCAATATCTTTATCTGTGTGAAGAGTACTTTCATTAATCACATACTACCCTTTAGTATTTGACAAGTTTCAAAAAATCTTCAACAAATTCAACATTAAAGTAGCACCGAAAAAGATTACAGCTTAGGTAATTTAATAAAAACCAACAAAAATGAAAAGATTGAAGACTGCAAAAAATCGGGAATTTATCAAATTAATTGTAAAGATTGTGAAAAGATATACATAAGAAAAACAAAAAGGAATCTAAATACAAGATTAAAGGAACACCTCAGAAACGTTAAAAATGGAGAAACAGAAAAATCTGCAATAGCTGCACATGCCTGGTCAGAAAAACGTAGAATAGAAACCAAAACAAAATTACTTAAACAATTGGAAACACCGAAGGGACTCACAATTTGGGAAAAAATTTAGATATGCAAGAATAAAAACGCAACTATGAATTTTGAAATACCCGGTGATAAGGAGAGGGGATTGATTTGGAAGTTCGTCGGTCAGCCATCAGATGGCGCGGAGGTCAGTCTGCAGGAGAGGAGGCCGTTGGACATCAGTTGTGAATGTAATACAGCATTGAGAATGTCACAAATGAAGTGAAGAAACTCGAGTCTGCTTGGGAGTTAAGAAGTATGAGGTGAGTCAAGAAACAACTAAACAATATTAAAATAAACCTCATAGTGTTATTTCCTACCTACATAACTTAATGTGATAAATTCCCAATGTTGCACATATGGAGGGCATTGTAGAGTTAATTTAATTTCCAAATAATAATAATAGCAATAATAATAATAATAACAATAATATTAATAAAATAATTATAATAATAATAATTATTATTATTATTATTATTATTATTATTATTATTATTATTATTATTATTATTATTATTATGACAATGCTGCAGAAATGAAGGAAACAATTATAGGCCTAACCTTGAAACCCTCCATTATGGAAAAGTTTTGGCGAACCCCTTGAAATATTTTGCGAACCCTCAGGGGGTTCGCAAACCACAGATTGGGAAATGATGCTTTAACTAATTGCATCATGTCATGCTCCATTACTAGTAAAGTATTGAGATGAATTTACAATGTAAAGATGAAATTACCTTGATACAAGAAATTTGTAACTCTTGATTGCGCTGATAATAAACCAATTCCATCAGTCGATCAATCAGTTGTAATTCTATTGCCTGTTGTCTGGCAGGAGTCGTGATTGTGATGAACATTATAGCACTTGCTGCTTTTGTATGTACTGCTGGTTCCTGAAGTTACATGTAAAACAATATATTATTTTAAAATACCTTTTCGGGATTCTTGGCTGTGTCTTGTACTATTGTCTTCTCAGTGTTTCATCAGCTACTATAGGTGACATCTTCAGGAGATGTTGCTTGTTTAAATTCTCATAGTAAACTGCTAACTAGTTAATAGTGAGTGGAGAACATATTTTTAATGACTCACCTCATATAATTTCAAATTTCTTTGATATCGGCAGTTTCAGACAATCTTGTCCCTCTTCAGTCATGGCTTCCACTGATGAAATTCTCTGGTTGTTGATTTTTCTAAGGACATCACCTCTTGTGCTGCCATCTTTGGTTGGGATTATAAACTTTGTAATTAAATTTTTATCCACTGGAATATCGAAGTTCATAGATCAATATTTATTCTTCTGAATGAATATCTTTTCCCAAATTGTCAATTCCAATGGTTTATCCAATTGTTTCAAAAGTTTTGCCTCTTTTTCAATTTTATGATGTTCTAGCAAACTATGTGCAGCAATAGCTGATTTTTCAATTTCACAATTTTTAATATTTCTAAAATGTTCTTTAGTGCCTTTTTCCAAATTTGATATTCCGGTGGATAAAAATTTAATTACAAAGTTTATAGTCCCAACCAAAGATGGCAGCACAAGAGGTGATGTCCTTAGAGAAATCAACAACCAGAGAATTTCATCAGTGGAAGCCATGACTGAAGAGGGACAAGATATTGTCTGAAACCGCCGGTATCAAAGAAATTTGAAATTATATGAGGTGAGTCGTTAAAAATATGTTCTCCACTCACTATTAATGATATAATCTCATAATGTTTACTTCCCAATATTAATTTAAATATGCTAACTAGTTGTTAACTTGTGTGAATTTACCTTAACTATGTATCTGAGTAAATAATTTCTAATTGGTTAACGTTAAACGTAGAGCAGCTTGCCCATTTGTTGTTGTCATGGCATATGTGATGACTAGGGAAAGGATTTTAAGGTGCAAATTTTGGTTGTAAAAGAGGGAAAAAAGGTTCTGAATATATATAAAAAAAGTGCAAAAAAAGGTGCTGCTGAAACAATTGGATTAAGATATTTTTATTATTGATTTAACATCTCTCACTGAAAGATAAATTATATTTGAAGAGAAAAACTTTCGCCTAGACCGAGACTCGAACCTGGGACCTTTGGCTTGCCGGGCCAAATGCTCTACCAACTGAGCTACCGAGGCGAGTTACGATCTAGATGCAAATTTTTTTCTTATATACGTTGTAATTCCCTCTCGCCAAATGCTTTTGAAACCATTGCTTCTATCTTTGCAAATGGCGGCTTCTTAGTTAAGAAGACATTTATTGGGAATTTAATATTACTTTTTTAAAGCTAGTAAGGCTTCTAATGATGTTTTAATTATTGGTTTAACACTTCTCACTGAAAGATAAATTATATTTGAAGAGAAAAATTTTCGCCTAGATCGAGACTCAAACCGGGGACCTTTGGCTTGCTGGGCCAAATGCTCTACCAACTGAGCTACCGAGGCGAGTTACGATCTAGATGCAAATTTTTCTCTTATATACGTTGTAATTCCCTCTCGCCAAATGCTTTTGAAACCATTGCTTCTATCTTTGCAAATGGCGGCTTCTTAGTTAAGAAGACATTTATTGGGAATTTAATATTACTTTTTTAAAGCTAGTAAGGCTTCTAATGATGTTTTAATTATTGGTTTAACACTTCTCACTGAAAGATAAATTATATTTGAAGAGAAAAATTTTCGCCTAGATCGAGACTCAAACCGGGGACCTTTGGCTTGCTGGGCCAAATGCTCTACCAACTGAGCTACCGAGGCGAGTTACGATCTAGATGCAAATTTTTTTCTTATATATGTTGTAATTCCCTCTCGCCAAATGCTTTTGAAACCATTGCTTCTATCTTTGCAAATGGCGGCTTCTTAGTTAAGAAGACATTTATTGGGAATTTAACATTACTTTTTAAAGCTAGTAATGCTTCTAATGATGTTTTTATTATTGGTTTAACATTTCTCACTGAAAGATAAATTATATTTGAAGAGAAAAATGGTTTCAAAAGCATTTGGCGAGAGGGAATTACAACATATATAAGAGAAAAATTTGCATCTAGATTGTAACTCGCCTCGGTAGCTCAGTTGATAGAGCATTTGGCCCGGCAAGCCACAGGTCCCGGGTTCGAGTCTCGGTCTAGGCAAAAATTTTTCTCTTCAAATATAATTTATCTTTCAGTGAGAAATGTGAAACCAATAATAAAAACATCATTAGAAGCCTTACTAGCTTTATAAAGTAATGTTAAATTCCCAATAAATGTCTTCTTAACTAAGAAGCTACCATTTGCAAAGATAGAAGCAATGGTTTCAAAAGCATTTGGCGAGAGGGAATTACAACGTATATAAGAGAAAAATTTGCGTCTAGATCGTAACTTGCCTCGGTAGCTCAGTTGGTAGTGCATTTGGCCCGGCAAGCCAAAGGTCCCTGGTTCGAGTCTCGGTCTAGGTGAAAATTTTTCTCTTCAAATATAATTGAATTAAGGTTTAAACCAGTTACACGAACTCAGTTTATATAATATGCATATCACTTTGCACTAAATTTTTCTTATTTTTAGAGTCAATAAGAGGTAATTCATAGTTATTTAGTTTATTGTAATATTTACTTCGCAGATGGAACATCGAAGAACGATACCATCAGTTTCGATAAATTGCGTTTTGAATTCTTCTGAAAGTGAATAAAACTTATCCTTCTTAACATTTGTCATGTTATTGTTGTAAAAACTCAGTTGTAATACTAATAAAAATATGTTGTGGTTCAGGCAAGTAAAACACAGCCAACAACAAGTCGATAGATAGAAAACTTAAATTATTGCCAGCACTAACTGAACTTATTTTAAACTTGACTAATGTAATGACTTAGGCTTTCATGGCTGGAGTTGCTATGACCAATCAGAAGGCAGATATAACTTACGAAGGAACGAACTGCGCAGCAAACACATCACGTTGAACGGTATAAATAGAACAGACAGTGGACAAAATTGCCAGTCTCAAGACAACCCTTGAGGATGCCAGATGCAATCTCTGGCGAAACATCGAGGAACTTGAAGCCTCAAGACCACAGCCTACAGCCCAGAAATGTTCTTCACGATCATAAAGCAACACTGTTGAAATTTAAATTTGACTTCACAGCTGCAGATTGGCCATTGTTTCTGAGGTATAAATTACATAAATAATTATATTTTAATATTTATTTAATATTGTTGACTTCTGATTGAGATTTTAAAAGCAGTTCAAGAAGAAAAATATACATTTTTCTATCCTATCTTTTAAAAACTCAAAGAAGAGTGAAAGAAAAGGTGCTAAAGCATAAAAAAATAGGGAAAAAGGGTGAAATGTAGTAATCTCACGAAAAAGTGTAATAAATTGTGTTCATTTAGCTTCATTTCATCCCCCCAAATACACATATTGAACTATTGGTATGAAAACAGCTATATTTTTGGAAAGGTGCCGCACCTCAAAATCCTTTCCCTAGTCATGACTTACTATATTTGTTATTTGTTGTAAGGTTTTATCTGACACTTTTAACATTAACCAAATTAGAAATTATTTACTCAGATACATAGTTACAGTAAAATCACACAAGTTAACAACTAGTTAGCATGTTTTTATGATTAATTTAATACTTCTCACTGAAGGACAAATTATATTTCAAGAGAAAAATTATACACTAAAACTGGATATTTATCCCCATATAATAATAATAAGGGTTTTTGTTTTGTTTATTTAATATTTAAATATAATTATATTAATTTATATTAAGAATGACATAAGATTGATTTAGAGAATTCTAATTTTTTATAAGTATATAAAAAATTCAAACTGGTCAATATAAACTGTTAATACAGTTAGATGTTTTTCTAACTGATGCAATATATGTAAAATACTTTAAATATTCAAATTGATAATTTTTATAAAGAAATAAATGGGATTGGACGAATTGGATAGGAGTCAGCTAGGAGTACTCCTTCCTTTTCAGTTGGACCAATCAGAACCTCGAGGTTATAACTGAATAAAAAGATGGCTACAATACTTGAAGAAGGTCAGTCATGTTAAGCAACTGCTCTTCAAGAAATGAGAGAATAGTGGTTTATTTTCTTGATATTAGTTGAAAGAATAGTGTTAAAGTTATGGAAGATCATATAGTAATATAAAATTCATCCATCTTGAATATAAATAGTCCATAAGTGGAAATAAAGTATAATACTTGAAGGATTGACCATTAGAATTCGTCATCCATTATATACATAAAATGGTAATCTCCTATAAGTGAAAATTATTAACCTAAGCCGGAGTCTTTTGAATTATTAATCTACAAGATTCATCTTAACACATTGGTGACCGACTGCTGTGCGTTCCATCCATTGCTGCTGGACCGGACATTTCTGTCAGTAGCGTGGACTTTTAAATTTTAAACCGCGCTAGCACAGTGTGATTTTTACATCAATATATTTACAGTCAATAACAATTTTGCATAAGTAAATCTTTATTAGTGTTCTCATCAGACCTTCTAGTAGAAATTGAGGGTTTGATAGCGTTGTAAACATTTCCCTTTATGTAAAGGCAGAGGGCAAAAGAGCATATGTAGCGAGTTTCTTTTCTTGTGTTCACTAAAAACGTGGCAAGGTTTGGAAGGTTTCTTTTCAGACACAGTTGGTGTTAATTTATGTTTCTATATGTCTCAGCCTTCTTGGTGGGTCTTGACATGGTGTCCTTTTCACTCTATCTTCCCTCCTCTTCCCTGTCATCTGTTCCTAATTTCACGACTGCCAAACAAGAGGCTGTTTCAAGCAAAAAACTTCTGTTTGACATATTGTTGTTAGGATTTTGAAATTTGTAGACCCAAAAAGCATTAAAGAGTGCACAAATCACAAGCCACAATACAACTTTCGACTCCATTTCACTGTTTTTCTAAGGATGGAGTAATATGATAGGTACTGGTCAGCCCTGTCTACACCCTTCACATAATTGTTATTTTGAAGTATTCAATACGGCATTTTTACAACTTTACCCCTCCCACTCTCGTGTTGCCTGATGCAATGTGCTAACCATTCTTACGTATCTTTTATCTTTCGATGTTTGTAGCAAAAGGTCCCCCTTACTTCAAAACACACATTCTCCTGGTTTGAGTTTATTTCCTGCTTCCACAAATTATTTTGGAAGCCCTCTGTTAATCTTTATTGCTTCAGAAACTCTCGTCTTTCTTTCGAGCAAATTTTCAGCTTTAGCCACACTTATAATAATTATCCTGGTACACATGATGCCACAGATATAAATTCGGCTCCAGAACGCAAAATAGTGTTTCTTCTAATTTTTCCCCTCTGCAACATATATTTACAGGTTACATACGTATCCCGTAATCGCCTAACTATCGGCACGAAATTCCATAATTCACCAGCCGTCTGTCTTAAAATTGTAAACAACTCTTTCTGTAAAGTTGCCAATTTCATAAAAGAGAAGAGAGGGTACAAAAACAACTATAGTTTATTTCACAATGAGAAAAAACAAAATTGCACGCTCCTTCAAAAGCGAAGAGGCTGGAAAACCATAGAAAACGTAAACACGGAAATCTCCGTGGCCCGTCGTCTAGCGCTGGCCATTTAAACACGGAGATCTCCGTGGCCCGTCACCAATGTGTTAACTGAAGTGAGAGTTTTAATAAAATAACTTTTAGTTTAACTGTTAAATAAAGTGTCGTTATTTTTTTTTTGTGTGTTAGAAATTTTTCCTCATTCCCTTGACGGGAGTTATTAGTGCCGTGGCAGAATTAAAGTAATTCAAATTATTACAATCACAAATCTACAACTTGGGACATCACACCCAGCAACCCACCTTTAACACCCAGACCGGGTTTGAACCCAGGACCTTTTGCTTTCTAGGCCAATGCTCTACCACTGAGCTATCCGAGAAACTCCAATCTAAACACAAACTAATTCTAGTATGAGATCAGAACAGACCTCAAGGTCTAATCCATGATGATGAAGTGACTGAGTGGAATACTACTGCACAGGGATACTGTATGGACATTTAAATGACTCTACAGATGGGAAGAAACTGGTCGCATATATGTATGTCAAAGCACGCTGGAGGATCATGAAATAGGGTAAATTACAAAATATTTACCTCTTTATAAAGTTTCTCCTTCAAAGATGGTAAAAGTTTTATATCTATTGCCAAAAATTTCCCTCTAATGTGTTCGGATAGAAGAGCAATGCAGGATTCAGCACGGGAACTTATGTCAATCCGTTCATCCTGCAATAGCTTAGCAAATGTCTCCATGGCCCCTATATCTATAGCTTGCTGTTTCACATCTCTGTCTAACAGTGTTTTCAGTGTTTCCAAATGAACTGACTGCAAATAACACATACATTTTTTATTAAATTAATATTAAGAAGCTAAAGCTATTACTATGATAGAAAGAAGTAAATTAATGTACACAACTAAACTATTGTAATCAATGATAAACTTAAGAATTAAATTAATACTTTTAATACCTCACCTGGAAACTGAAAGACAAATTTGATTTTTCGATCTAAATCTAACAAGAAACGAAGAAAACAAGATAGAATTTAGAATATACAGAAAGAACATACACAAAGATAACTATATTAAAGCATCAGGATTCAACCATTTTGTTCATAAAGAAGCAGTATTCAACAGTTCAACACACCGATTGGTGAATGTACCTATGAGCAGAGAAAAATATGAAAAATAAAAAGAATACATAATTAAAGCAGCAATAGAAAATAGTTATGAAGAAAACATGGTACACAAGAAATTAAATAAGTTTAAAAGGCAAAAATTAATGAATGATAGTACACTTAAAAAACAAACTGAAGAGAACATCGAATTCAAAATATTCACTTACCATCCATTAAAACACCATAAGTTCCAAAAAATTTTTTTTTTAATTTAACATAAGATTGGCTCCAAAGAAAGAATACAGCCTAAATAAGATAATTTAAACCAACGAAAAAGAAAAAAAATTGAAGAAGAAAACAAATCAGGAATATATCAGATCAAATGCAAGGATTATGACAAAAACTACATAGGAACAAAAAAGGAATTTAAAAACGAGAGAAAGAACATCTTAGAAATGTCAAAGAGGGTGAAGTGGCCAAGTCAGCAGTAGCGGTCCATGCTTGGTCTGAAAAAATTTAATTGATAAAAAGCCAGCCTAATCAAATACAAACAGAAAGAACTCACAGTTTGGAAAAAAATCCATATCCAAAAAAACAAGAAAAAAAACTCTTGAATTTTGAAACTCCTGCAAATTTTGATTTGATCCAGAGGTTCATCAGTCCACCGATAGAAGAAAGAAGAAAACCGCCAAAAAAGACATAACACCGGTTGAAGAGAGGCTAATGATGATGGAGATATAGCTCCGAAACTGCAGTCTATAAGAATAAATGATGCGAGGTGAGGTAATAAAAATATTAATTCAATTCTTAAATTAAACCTCATAGTGTTTTTTCCCCTGTGAAACTTAAAAAAATGGTAAACTTTTTATCTTTACCATTGATTGAGATACCTTTTTATTCTATTTTAGATTATATCTATAATCTCTAGCTCATCATGCAATACAATGTGTTCCAAATCACTTGAATCAAATCAATGTGGATAAAGGAATTCAAACAGAGTATTTTGAGATGAAAATGACCTTATAATTTAATGGTTCAATATCATATGTAACAATCCTGGAGATGGTCATTAATTAATTAATCAAAGAATAAATAATATTTGGTATACATACTTACAATTATATCTGGAGTTTCTTGTATCACTCTTTTCACTAAAAGAGGAACAAATCCTGCATCATTCAGTAATTCTGCACCTATAATTCAATATGCACTGAAATGTAAATTAAATGCATTCAAATTTGACACCTACAAGTGGACTGGACAAAGAGAAAATATTTTATGTAAGAATAAAAAAATATTCATAGTTAAATATATATATATATATATATATATATATAGTACGAAAAATATTATTTGAAGCTGGGATATAATAAGGAAATGAAGGGTAACACATTTATCTTAGAAGATGACCTTTAATTGTATTTATTTTGGTGGTCCTTGATTAAGAAGATTATATATATATATATATATTTCCCCCAAATGCCCCAGATTGTCATTTCAACATTTCTGGTGTTCTCTCCTGGCATGGCATACATGTAACCCACTTCTGAGGTTGGGGCACCTAAAAGGCGGGGTTATGATGCACCGATGATATGAGAGTTGATGATGATGATGGTAATGATGCACCAGGAGAGGCCTTAAACTAACTAACTAACTAACTCGCACTATGGAACCCATAGGTTCCTGGCCGCATGGACATAAGCTGTCCATATACCCCTATCCTGAGCCAATCTTTTCCAATCATCCCAAAGTAAAGTGGTCCCACTACAGGCCTCAGGAGGACCTTGGGGTAGTAGGAGGTTAAGGCTTCTGGACAATCGGAATTTGATGTCAGCTGGGTTGTATTTCCATTAGAGGCTGAGTCGATCCCAGGGCCATAGTGGATCAGTTTAAAAATCCTGACCCCACCAGGACTTGAACCCTCGACCTTCCGGCTTGTAGCGCAGTGCCTTAACCACTACGCTATGGCATGCCCCCCTTAAGCTAATTAGGTGAATATGATATTGATGATCCATGCATAGTAATTCTGCCCTAGGGCAGGTCTTTCACTGCAATCATAGTATTTTCCTGCTATGATTTGCAGCTTTACTAGGGAATTATAGGTGTGGTAGTTTCACGTTGCTTTCCACATGAATGGCCAGATGGTGTTCAGGGACCATTTGGGCCTTAAAGTTTCCTGATATCTTACAGGTGAGGAAAAACCCAGAAAAAAACCTTATCCACGAAACTTGTCCAAACCGGGGATCGAACCCGGGCGTGCTGCGTGACAAGGCAGCATGCTACCTTGAGACCACAGTGGTGGACATATATATATTCAGTTCTGTACATATTTTGAAAGGATATTGTTTTGTTAACATTTTGCCTGCTTATAACCAGATTGTTCTAACTTCAATTTTTTTTTAATTTTTCAGGTGAGCTTAATGGATTCATAGTTAAAATAAGGGAAATAACATTATGACAATGAATGAATGAGTCACATCTTATCATACTTCATAGTTTTTGTTTCTTTAAACATCTATCTTCTTAGTGTATTCAGCTATTTGCTGACAACACAAAGTTCCACTATATTTATGGTAAAATCAAATGTTTTTTATCTCTCCTCATACAAATCTTCTAAGTAGATCGTGATTTCGAGACCATAATGGTCTCATCTTCAGTACTATTTTGATGACTGATGTTATGTCAATCGCCAAAATAGTACTGAAGATGAGACCGTTCATCAGTCCACCAACAGAGGGAAGAAGAAGATTTTCTTCTGATCGACATAACATCAGTCGCCAAAATAGTATTGAAGATGAGACCGTTATGGTCTCGAAATCGCGATTTACTTAGAAGATTTGTATGTGGAGAGGTAAGAAACATTTGATTTTACCATAAATTAAACCTCATAGTGATTAATTCCTGTAAAAGTTAAATTCCACTACATTGTTCTTCATTTTATAAAAGATGGATATAGCGCCCGGCGTTTGTAGTATATTCCAGCTGCTAGAGTCTAAAGATGAGGAGTAGTCAGGATATATTGTTGCGCTTTTTCCAAAGTTCCAGGTATTAAAGATTTGAATTTAGTTCTTTGAAGGTTTGGAAAAGAGCAATTTATGAGGATGTGTTCAAAAATCTTCTTCATGACTGTTACTCCAACAGCATGTTTGTTTAAACATGGGAACTGCAGTTTTCAAGAGGACATCCCTCTCATTTTCAACAAATATTATGACTACCGGATTTTCATTGGAAACTTCATCTATAATGTTGCCATCTGGTATTGATTTGATGAACTTTGAGATCAGGTCCTGTTCATCAGGAATTTCGAAATTCATGATTTGTTCATGGCCGCATGGACATAAGTTCTCCATACATGTTTTTTTTATTATTAATTTAACACATCTCATTGAAGGATAAATTAAATTTGAAGAGAAAAATTTGGTGCACAGGAATTACAAAGTATATAAGAGAAAAATATGCATCTAGATTGGAACTCACCCCGGTAGCTCAGTTGGAAAGAGCATTGGTATGGTAAACCGTCTGGGCAAAAATTTTTCTCTTCAAATTTAATTTATCCTTCAATGAGAAGTGTTAATTAACAATAATAAAAACATCATAGAAGCCCTACTGGCTTTTAAAAGTAATGTTTAAATTTCCAATAAAGTCTTCTTAATCAAGAAGCTGCCATTTGCAAAGATGAAGCCACAGCTTCAAGCATTTGGTGCATGAGAATTACAACGTATGTAAGAGAAAAATTTGCATCTAGATTGGAACTCGCACTGGTAGCTCAGTTGGAAAGAGCATTGGAACGGTAAACCAAAGGTCACAGGTTTGGGTCCCGGTCTGGGCAAAAATTTTTCTCTTGAAATTTAATTCTCCATACATCCCTATCCTGAGCGAATGTTTTCCAATCATTCCTTGTGTAATCTACTTTTCTCAAATCATAGTTAATGTTATTCTCCCACCTCATTCTTGGTCTACCAACTGGGTGTTCTCCTTCTGGTTTTCCTACATGAAGCTTCCATGCACGTCTTTCATTCTCCATTTGTGCTACATGTCCTGCCCATTGCAGTCTATGAGACTTAACTGTTCTTATTATATCTGGCTTCCTATAAAAACCATGTAGTCTTTTCCATTCACCTGTCTGTTCATCTTTGGCATGGATTTCCTGAAGTAGTCCCTGCCCGGAGAACCGAATGGGGGACTATTTTACCTCCGGAAAATTTTACCCCCAGTGGAACCCATGTCTGCATTTCTTGACGGTTGTATTTTTATGGTGAAAGATCGTCACTCTTTCGACCAAGATACTTTCTTCATCTGGCTTATCACCTTTGACCAGTCCGGCATGGGTAACCCTATCAGCAGCAACCATACTAAATAAAATTTTAATTAAATAAATAATGATAACTTTAGAATTTAAATTTAAATTCTCTTAGCATATATATCCTACCTATTTCTCCGTCGCATTACAATCTGAGAAATACCTTGCAATTTTTAAACATTATTATAATAATCAACGACTTAGTATCATATGGTTACAAACTCACCCATCCAGAGTTTGGCCAGTCCAGCCACACCAACAGCAGCTTTTAATCTTACTATTTCTTCAGAATCATTGACAAGGCAGCCTAGATTGTGAAGGGCTATTGGATTCTCTAATATTGCTTCCCTTCCCAATGGTTGTCTAGCTAAAGTTTTTATAATCGTTGCACAACCTTGACGAGTAAGATTATCATCTGATAAACACAAATGTATAATTCTGGAGAAGACAAGAAAAAATTATTATTCATTTCATACATCTCAATGATGGATAAATTATATTTGGAGAGAAAAATTATACACTAAACTAGGGTTTGAACCCAAGACCTTTTGCACCCTAGGCAAATGTTCTACCAAGCTCACTTAGTAGAGCATGTGATCAGCACGTTGGGTAGAGCATTCGCCTAGAGTGTGAAAGGTCCTGGATTCAAACCCCAGTCTGAGCATATAATTTTTCTCTTCAAATATAATTTATCCATCATTAAGATGTATGAAATGAATAATAAAAACATTGAAAGAAGCTATACTGGCTTTTATAATGTAATGTAAAATTCCCAATTAAATGTCTTCTTAATAAAGAAGCCACTATTTGCAAGATAGAAGCAAAGGCTTCATAGTATTGGTGCGCGGGAATTAACAATGTATATCTTCTTCTTCTTCTTCCTTCCAACTATTAGGCCAAGGCCTGTTACGATCCTATAGAAAATTTTCCCTCCAGCATTTTGATCCTTCTGGGAAATTCTCGTATAAGACTTGAAAGCATAATAATAGTCCCTTCGATTGGTTGCTGGCCAAAGGAAGGCAAGACCAGTGATGCGGCTGCCATCTTATAGCTTCTGGTCAGGCTTTTCTGGAGAAGAAAAGAAAATAAAGGAAAGAAGAAATGGAAGAAAGGAAAGACTCCCTAGCCCTCGGATGCCCTAATAGCGTCGGAGTCGAAAAAAAACAAGAGTTAACCAAGAGAGGTTAGATAGTAAAGTTAAAAGAGTGCAAAACACAAGTAAGTGGAAGAAATGTTTTGCTCAGCTTGGGCACCTTGTGGTCGCCATCCACATATCCCCTAGATGAGGACCCCTGAGGGATAAGAGAAAAAATATGCATTTAGATTGGAGTGTCTCAAATAGCTCACTTTGTAGAGCATTTGCCTAGAGTGCAAAAGGTCCTGGATTCAAACCCCAGTTTGAGCATATAATTTTTCTCTTCAAATATAAGAAAAAATTAATTAATTGGATGAACAACCTTTGCAACAATTTCTAAATATAAGTGGTTGTATCACATTAATATGTCCCGCGCTGTAGCTGAGTGGTTAAGGCAGGAAGCCCCTTAGAGCTAGGGGATTTGCACTGGTTCGAGTCCCCATGGGGAAGAAATTTTCTCATGGTATTTCAGCCAGTATGGGACTGGTGTCCACCCAGCATCGTGAGGCATTTGGGTAGCTACAATAAGGAGCGGCTCCAGGTTGAGAAAACCAGCTATAATGGCTGGGGGACTCGACATGCTGACCACATGTCACCCCTACAGTGGCAGATGATCAACTACCTCTGTGATTGACACATGTGGATGTGAGGCCAGCATCCGGATGGTAGGCTAAGGGCCTTCTAGGCCTGTTGCGCCAGGAGAAAAAAAGTCACATTAATATTAAATTTATTTAATATTTTCTCTTTAAACATAATTTATCCATCTTTGAGATGTATGAAATGAATAATAAAAACATTGAAAGAAGCCGTACTGGCTTTATAATGTAATGTAAAATTCCCAATTAAATGTCTTCTTAATAAAGAAGCCACCATTTGCAAGAGAGAAGCAAAAGTTTCATAGCATTTGGTGCATGGGAATTAACAGCGTAAATAAGAGAAAAAATTGTGTTTAGATTAGAGTTTCTCAGATAGCTCACTTGGTAGAGCATTTGCCTACAGTGCGAAAACTCCTGAGCATATATTTTTTCTCTTCAAATATAAGAAAAAATTAATTAATTGGATGGACAACCTTTGCAACATTTCTAAATATAAGTGGTTGTATTACATTAGTATTAAATTGATTTTAAAGAGCAATAAGAGAGTGAACTTATGTACATCTGACTCTAAAGAAAATCAATCTTTGATAAATTTATAATTCTAACACTATCTATTTAAGATTTAAGATTTATTTAGCCTGGTGGAGTTAAGGCCATGTGGCCTTCTCTTCCACTCACCAGGACAAACATATATTACATAAGAATATGACAATCTTAATTAACTCTAATATTAAACACTAAGTAAAAATTTGATCAAAGGATAATATCTAATATACATATTACGATCTATAATACAACCAGTTAATATTAGTTAAAATTAAGACTAAAACTAATAATAAAATGTATACAAGCAAGACATATTAAATTGTCCCTGTCTAGTGTATATAAAAAACAGGAAAATAATGAGATATAGAAAACTAATTTTACGATTATACAATATTTAAAACAAAATAAATAAAATATTTGTTATTCTTAATATTATTTACATAAATAATTAAATATATTAATATTGCTAAAAGAATACTATCAGTGAGGTGTATAAGTTAGTTTGTTATTAAATAATTCTTTAGTTTGTTTTTGAAGGATGTTATAGTTTGACAGTCTCTGACATAGGGTGGAAGGGAATTCCATGTTTTGGTAAGTGACACCGTAAAAGATAATGAATAATATACAGTGTGATGAGGCGGGATATAAAGGACAATGTGCTGATGGGATCGAGTGTCAAGATTATGTGTGTCGGATAGTCTGATGAAGCGGCGTGATAAATAATTAGGCGATGATGTGTGAAGTATTTTATAGAACTATCATACCTATGGTGAAATTAAACCTCATAGTGATTAATTCCTATAAAAGTTAAACTATCATACATAACATATTGGTTGATGGCTTATATGATGATCTAAACATAAGCTTTCTTTTATTATTTTTGTTTGTTTACAATGAAGTTTCTTTTATTGATCGCATGTTGTGCTGTAAGCAACAACTGCATTTTCTGTGCAATTCCATATAAATAATTATTATTGTGCTATGCAAATGGAATTTAGACTATGTTTAAAAGCAGGATTTCTTCAGGAATTTAATAGAGGAATGGTATCATCAATATGTCACATCAGGTAATTTATCTCCACAGAAAATAAGTGGATGTTCAGAAGTCTCCAATAAATATGTTGAACATGTAAGGAGATCTTCCAACATAGCTCTCAAAATTTCATGAGCAGAGCTTCTTGTGAACTGGGAGAGTGTTGAGAAAATGCTTGTATATGAATCCATAAGAATTGCAACTGCAAAGATAAAGATAAAATATTTTTTCATAGTTAAATCCCATTTCTGGACTTCTACATAGTGAGGAATGAAAAACAACAAAGAATTGATTTCAATATATATAGGAAGATCCTCATACTGACAATTATATAAAGTCTTCAATTTCAATCATATTCCACATAAACATGCAATTTTCAACAGTTTGATATATAGATTATTAAATGTTCCACTAAATGAAGATGATTTTAAGAAAGAATACAATCACATTTTGAACATAGCTAATTTAAGTGGTTTTGGAAAGGAAATAATTATTAATAAATTGAAGAAATTCACACAAAAAAGATTAAAAGAATACATCTGATTCAAAGAAAGGAAATCAATTTAAGAAAATTACTTATCCTGAAATACATAACAAATTTCAAGAAATTCAATATTACTTTGGCACCGATAAATAAATTTAGCCTTGGTAATCTATTAATAACCAATAAGAAACTGATCACCACAGATAGTAAATAATCTGGAATTTATCAAATTAGTTCTAGAGACTGCAATAAGGTATATGTAGGAAAAACAAAAAGGAATTTCGACACTCACACAAAGGAACACTTCAGAAATATTAAAAATGGAGAAATTGAAAAATCAGCTATAGCAGCACATACTTTGTTAGAGAGTCATAAAATTGAAAAAGAGACCAAACTTTTAAAACATTTGGGAAAACCTTTAGAATTGACAGTTTGGGAGAAGATATATATTCAGAAGAACAAATTTAAATCCATGAATTTCGAAATTCCCGATGAACGGAACCTGATCTCGAAGTTCATCAAATCAACACCAGATGGCAACATTATAGATTGAGATTGCAACGAAAATCCAGGAGTCATAATGTCGGTTGAAAATGGAAGGGATGTTTTTCTTGAAAACTGCAGTTCCCGTGTTTAAGAAAAATAACTATGAGGTAAGAGATAAAAAATTACTCATTCTTCAAAAAATATTTTGTTTTGCATGTTGTTTTCAAGAGTTAGAAGAGAATATTGGTTTTATGGAGCATATAATTTTCAGTGATGAGGCAACAGTTCACACTAATGAAAAGGTGAATCATCATAATAGCCAAATTTGGGGAACCGAGAATCTGCACACAATCACTGAGTGTGAAAAAAATTCACCCAAGCTGAATGTTATCATATCCCATCACAAGCCATATGGTCTATTTTTCTTTTTGATTGACACTATCAACGGTATATCTTACCTTGAAATCCTCAAACTTTGATTAATACCATAACTGAATGATTCAGAGGATTCATAAGTTAAATATGGGAAATAACATTGAGAGGATAAATCATATTTAAAGAGAAAAATTATACGCTCAGACCGGGACTTGAACCCGGGACCCTTGGTTTTCTAGTCCAAGTGCTCTACCATTTGAGCTACTTGCTCAGGTAGCTCAAATGGTAGAGCACTTGGACTAGAAAACCAAGGGTCCCGGGTTGAAGTCCCGGTCTGAGCGTATAATTTTTCTCTTTAAATATGATTTATCCATCATTGAGATGTATGAAATTAATAATAAAAACATCGAACATTGAGAGGCTTCATTGTGGCTTCATGTCTATACAGATGGGTCGCTAATGAATAGAGAAGCAGGAACAGGAATAACGTGTAAACTCTTCTCATTTTACATCTCTCTTGGGAAATATACAACACATTATGACGGTGAACTACAAGCAATACTTACAGCCCTACAACAATTGTTTCTTCATATCAATTCCTTCCAAAATGCTGTAATACTTTCTGACTCTAGCTCAGCCATAATGGCACTAACACACAACCAGACCATCCAAGACCATAGAATAATAGAAGCCAAAAATTGCATCAGGATGTTGAAAAATCTAAACACATATGTTGTTCTACAATGGATTCCAGCACACACATTGTGGTGTGGAAGGTAATGAGAAGGCTGATATGCTTGCAAAAAAAGGTACACTCATCCACCAACAGAGTAAGATCAATTACCTATCTTACAAATCAGTGCAACTCTACACCAAAATGAAAATAAAATCCCATATAGCCGAACAAAATAAAATCCAATGTGAAACCAAGATATGGAAGACATTACTAGAACCAGATACAATACCAAACAGCCCCAGATCAATTGCAGTTGCATCATTTCGTCTTGAAACTGGTCATGATTGCTTGGCAGCACATCTACATAGAATTAAGCTACTAGACTCTCCACACTGCATAGTATGCAAGGACACAAATACGATAATGAACAAGGATCACTTGATGTTCTGCGCTGTTCTTCAGAAAATAGCTGGAACACCATTCCAAATTGCTGAATATTATTGGGAAGCCCACAAGCGAATGATGACAAATCAAGAGCTTCAGAACATTTGAATACTACTACTACTACTAGCCTACATTGAGAGGTTTTTAATTCAATGAATGAATGAGTCAATTCTTATCTTACTTCATACTTCATGTTTTTTTTAAACACGGGAACTGCAGTTTTAAAGAGGAGTCCCTCTCATCCTAAGCCAATATTATGACTTACGGATTTTTGTTAGAATCTTCATCTATAATGTTGCCATCTGATGCTGATTTGATGAACACACAATTATCAAATACGTAGTTTGAAGGAATCAGTTCATTATTGCTATATTGAACATATTTGTTGGAGAGTCAGTCACTGCAAAATAATGCTATGACCTGTTCAGAATATTAAAAGGAAGAGCTTCCTTTATCACAAAAACTGGAGGCGATAAAGATAATTCGATAAAGAATGAGTGAAACACGACTGTCATTGGTAGTAAAACAAAATTCATTGAAATGTGATTGGTCATTAACTCCCATTTGGGGCATGAGTTAAATAGTCATCACTATGAATTTGAACTGTAAAAGCAGCATACCTTATATGACCTAATGTGAGCTCAATGGCAATAAATAGATAGTTGAGGAAACTAAATACACCCATTTGTCATGAACGATGCAATTAGACCATGAAATCTTGCTCTCTCTCTCTCTCTCTCTCTCTCTATATATATATATATATATATATATATATATGTATATAATATACATACAAGGTGTTTCTAAATTAGACTGACAAACTTTGTGAGCAGATAGTTAACCTTCATTGAAGCATATTTTGTAAAGGAACCTATAGGATGTGTCGCTTCGTTTCAGTGCAAGAGGGGTCTTAGAGGAAGTCATGGAAGGAAGTAGGTACATCCAAATAACAAGTCATTCTGTGTCACATAATTCTATGTGTTAATCCAAATAACTTACAAACAAACAGAAACAAAACATACTTAATTATAAAAAAAACTCATTCCTGTGTTGCATTGTCAGGATGGATCCAGTTTATTGTCCTATCACAACAAGTCCAGGAACACATGTCGAGTGACATCCAGACAAACAGTGCATCGATGTGCCTGCCATACACTTCCAAAGATGCCAGCAGTTCCCTTATTTCAGCTGCTGCACTGACAATGCATGTTACAAGATCTTCTGCAGAGTCAATATTGGTTTTATAAACCATTGCCTTCATGTAGCCCCACAAAAAGAAATCTAGGCAGGTCAGGTCAGGCTAGCATGCCATCCAGGCAGTGGGCCCATCCCTACCTATCCAACGAGTGTCGAATGTAGCTGTCAGATGGCCAAGACTTCATTCCCAAAGTGAGGTGGTGCCCCATTATGTTGAAAGTAAATGATGCATCTGATATTAAGAGCTATAAGCTAAGACACATTGAAATGTACAGTACAGTATGTACAGCAGTAATGAATAGCACAGCAGAATGAGGTTCACCCACCCTCCATTGTTCCGACTACGGATAACAACAGATCATACCAACGGATGTAAACAAACTTGCTGTAATTGATACTGAATGCTACTGAGCTCCGGAAGTAAACAAACCAAGCTAACAGCAGTAATGACAACTTCTCTTGGACTGAAAGGAGTGTTTATCTTGAAAGATCTCTCTAGCACTGAAACGAAGCATCACAGGCCATAGATTCCTTAACAAAATATGCTTCATTGAAGGTTATCTATCTGGTCCCAAACTTTGTTGGTCTAATTTAGAAACACCCTGTATATATATATATATATATATATATATATATACAGGGTGTAACATAACTCAGTGGAAAAATTTCAGGAATGAGTTCCTTGTATGGTGAGAATAAAAAAAGTGTATTACAACATGGGTCCGGAAATTGATAATTACAGAGTTATTCGAACTTTTATGAATGTTAGTACATGGCAACAAAAATGCAAGGGACTTGTTGGAGCGCTCTGTTCTGTCAAATGAAATGTTCAAAGTGACCTCCTTGTGCCTCAATACAGGCATATTCTTCATTTGTGTACATCACAGCAGCCTACAATCAACAGAAAACAGATGTCAATAACAACCGTAAACCTTAATAACCTAACATTCATAAAAGTTCGAATAACTCTGTAATTATCAATTTCCAGACCATGTTGTAATACACTTTTTTTATTCTCCATATGAGGAACTCATTCCTGACAGCAGCCTACCATCAACAGAAAACAGACAGTCAATAACTACTGTAAACCTTAATAACCTAACATTCATAAAAGTTTGAATAACTCTGTAATTATCACTTTCCGGACCCATACTGTAATACACTTTTTTTTTTCTCTCCATATGAGGAACTCATTCCTGAAATTTTGCCGCGGGTTATGTTACACCCAGTATATATATATAGGTCCTATAGTGGATAATAAGAATGTCCTGTGCCACATATTTTGGGAAGTAGTGCAATAAATGATATTGTAATTTCATGTGAATTTTCAACTAAATATTAACACTGAAACTCACTGAATAATTATGTCTGTATGTAATGCCTGAGCAGTGAATTCTGGATCATGCACCAGGTCTGAAACACTATACACTGCTTTCCTCATCACATGAAAGTCATTATCTTTCAACTCTTTTTCCTGTAAAAGAGAAAACAACTTACAGATGTTACCAATTTTGGTTTCCTAAACAAGAATACACTAACAAGAAATCATCCTCAACTTGCAGAGCACAATTCTTCTGAAAATTTATATTCAAGCTGATCGATAGTCAAGAAGAGACATGGTATCAATGGCTTTAGTAGATTTATCATTAAATTTGAAGAGAAAAATTTTCGCCTAGACCGGGACTCGAACCCGGGACCCTTGGCTTTCCGGGCCAAGTGCTCTACCAACTGAGCTACCGAGGCGAGTTACGATCTAGACGCAAATTTTTCTCTTATATACGTTGTAATTCCCTATCGCCAAATGCTTTTTGAAACCATTGTTTCTATCTTTGCAAATGGCGGCTTCTTAGTTAAGAAGACATTTATTGGAAATTTAACATTACTTTTAAAAGCCAGTAAGGCCTCTAATGATGTTTTTATTATTAATTTAACATTTCTCAATGAAAGATAAATTAACTCGCCTCGGTAGCTCAGTTGGTAGAGCACTTGGCCCGGAAAGCCAAGGGTCCCGGGTTCGAGTCCCGGTCTAGGCGAAAATTTTTCTCTTCAAATTTAATTTATCTTTCATTGAGAAATGTTAAATTAATAATAAAAACATCAGATTTATCATTGTTAAGAATAAAAATCAAATTGTAATTGAATGTATGTCACTCTGGCATAAAACTCACTAACTTTATTTTTGATGTGCATGAAATTGACTATGTGAACTAACAATAGGTGCCAATTCAACTTCTAATTAAAGGTTTAATAATCATCATCATCATCCATGCAAGTATTAGGCTGCATGGCCTGTTACAGTCTCAAAGAGGAATTTTCCATCCAGCGCTTTTTTGGACGTCCCAGCGATCTCTTGCCCTGGGGACAGTAGTGAAGTATGGCTTTTGGAAATCTATGAGACGGCATTCGTTGAAGATGGGCTTTCCAGTTGTTCTGATAGTTTTGTATATGGTGAAGAATGGGTTCTACGTCCAACTCTTCCATAATTTCCTCATTTCTTTTATGGTCCCACTTTGTGTAGTCTGCTGTATGGCGCATAAATCACATCTCATTTGCTGTTATTCGGCTTTCATTTCTTCTTCATATTGTCTATGCTTCAATACCATATATTAATACTGGTCTTGTGAGAACCTTATAAAGTCGTAATCTTGTATTTAATTAATGTTGGGAAGTAAACATTATGAGGTATAATCATTAAAATTCATTGGAGAACATACTGTTTAAACAACTCACCTCATAGGATTCATGCTTCCATGATATCGCGATTTCAAGCATAGTCATGTTCATCTTCAGCCATAACTCCGACTGACGAAATTCTTCGGCCGTCAACTATTCTATTGTCGCCATCTTCAGTGCTGCCATCTATGGTTGAATTTATGAACTTCAAAATCAATGTAATTTCGTTAGGGATATCAAAATTCATTGATCTATTTTTGTTTTTCTGAATGTATATTTTTTCCCAAACTGTCAATTCCAAAGGTTTCTCTACTTGTTTTAAAAGTTTAGCTTCTGTTCCAATTTTATGATGTTCTAATAAACTATGTGCAGCAATTGCAGATTTTTCAATTTCACAATTTTTAATATTTCTGAAATGTTCTTTTGTCCGAATTTCCAAATTCCTTTTTGTTTTTCCTACATAAACTTTATTGCAATCTTCACAATTTATTTGATAAATTCCAGATTTCTTACTGTCTGGAACATTGACTTTTTTATTGGTACTTAGAAGATTACCCAGACTAAATTTATTTATTGGTCCCAAAGTAATATTGTATTTGTCAAAAAATTTTTGAAATTTTTTATGCATTTCAGGATGGTAAGTAATTTTCTTGTATTTTTTCTTTTCTTTGCAATTTTGTAGAGTAGTATATTCATTAAGACTTTTTTTTGTGTTTGAATTTCTTCAACTTATTTATAATTAATTCTTTATCAAAACCATTTAATCTAGCAGTGTTTAAGATATGTTTAAATTCTTTGTTGAAATTTTCTTCATTTAATGGTACATTTGTCAATCTGTAAATTAAGCTATTGAATATTGCATGCTTATGAGCAATGTGATTGAAGCCTGATGATTTAATGTAATTATCTGTATGAGTTCCTTTCCTAAATATATCAAATTCAATTTTCAGTGTTTGATCATTCCTAATTATACATAAATCCAAAAATGGAATTTTATTTTCTTTTTCTAATTCAACGGTAAACTTTACTGATTCATCATGAAGGTTCAATAATTTAAGAGCATCTTCAATATCTTTAGAATTTATTATTGCAAAAATATCATCTACATATCTGAACCAAGTCTTAAACATCCATGGGTATGCTTTAGTGATTTGACACTCCAAGTAACTCATGAACAAATCAGCTAAAAATGGTGAGAGCGGATTGCCCATTGACAAACCCGAAACCTGTTGGTAAAATTTTCCATTATAGGTAAAATAAGAATTACTGACACATAGTTTAGTAAGAATTATATATTCCTCTATTATTTCATTTTTAATATTTAGAGAACTTAACCATTTCCTCAAAAAATGTAGCATTATTTCAACTGGTATACTAGGAAACAATGAAATTACATCAAACGAAACCAATCTGTCATCATGTCCTAGACTCATATTTTCCAATTTGTCAACCAATTCCAAAGAGTTCTGAATACTTTTAGTGTCAAATTTGGGAAGCTCGTTAAATTTTTGTACCAGCCATTTAGATAAATAATAGCATGGTGAACCAATGTTGTTGACTATAGGTCTCATCTTGTTACCAATTTTATGAATCTTTGGTAGACTGTACATTCTAGGATTCGATGGATTGGACACTTTTAATTTAAATTTTTCTTGTTTTGTGAAAGTATATTTTATTTGTTTCAAAGTATTGTCAAATGATTTTATAGTTTTAGGTAAAGGATCCTTTTTCAATTCCAAATATTCTTTTGATTCTAGGAGATTGTCCATCCTCGCAGTATAATCCAATTAGTCAAGAATTACTATTTTATTTCCTTTGTCTGCTTTCGAAAGTATTAAATTTTTGTTGTTAATTTTATTCAAAATGGCCAAATTTTTCTTTGCTTTTAAATTTTTTTGAGAGTCTTTAATTTCTTCTAAAACTTTTCCAATTTCTTTCCTAATAATTACCTTATCTTCAATTGTCATATCATTTATTCCAATTTCAATATCAGCAATGTAATCTTCAACTTTGTCTGAAAAACTGATACAGGTTTTTAAGCCATTATTAAGTAATTTAATTTCTTCTTTATCTAAAACCACTTCTGACAGATTCACTACATTTTCTTCATTGTGATCTATTATTTGTTGAAAACTATTTGATGTTGCATTAACTTTTCTTTTTTCTTTATCTTCAGTATTAATTTTGTCCTTGATATCTGCATTATATTTTTGAACTAAATTCCTGAATTTCTTCTTTTGTATGTTTACTTTTTTCTTTATTTCCAAATTCAAATATTCAAAATGATTTTTAATTAAGTTTTCAAAACAAACATAACCTAGTTGTTTAACTAATTTCATATGAAGATAATCTTGTGTTCTTCTGTACTAAAGATGGTTTCAAGGTTTAATAATAATGATAATAATAATAATAATAATAATAATAATAATAATGATAATAATAATAATAATAACAAATAATAATAATAACAATAATAACAAGAACAATAATAATAACCTCAACTCATTTCCAACTTGAGAATGAGATGAGATAAAGCCCCTACATTTATATAGGTAAGCGAGTGACAATGTCGCTGGCCGAACACACCTGGAGCACCATCACAGGGCAATGAACAAAATTAAATTAAATGGATGAGATGAGTATGGAGAAATGGTGGAATGAAATTTGTGGCAGAGTAAAGTGGTAGACATCCAGATAAAAACCTGCCCAAGTTTCATTTTGTCCCGCACGAAACCCACATGGAGTGACTGAGACTCAATCTCTAGATCCCAGCTGTGAGAGGAGAGCATCTGACCGCTTGCAACATGCAGTCATCAATTAAAGGTTCGATCTAATCATAACGAGTACATACATTTTCTCACTTACCATATTTATGATAATGTATAGTAAAAACTCTCTTTTGTTGAAAATTTGGATTTATCAGAGAAAATTGTGAAATTCAACAAATCAATGGGAATCATTAATAGAGTTTTAAAACCTTCATTAGTGCAAAAATCAACTCGTACTCGTCTTTATCAAATAATGGCTTGACCAGTCCTATATTATGGGAGTGAAGCGTGGACTATAAGGACAAGAGATGAAAGCAGACTAACAGCTTGTGAGATGAGATTTATGCGCCGAACAGCTGGCTACGCCAAATGGGGATCGAAAAAAAAAGGTAGAAATCCTTCAAGAACTTAATGTGTCACCAATACTGGACTACATCTCCAGATATCAGCTAAACTGGAAGGAACATGTCTCAAGAATGGCTAGATCCAGGATCCCCAAGGCAATAATGAACTACTGTCCAAATGGGAAACGGTCACTTGGTCGACCTGAAAAGATGGCATGAAAACCGCTTTCTCAGGCCGTAACAGTTCTTCTAGGACTAATACCTGGCAGGATGATGTTGATGATGATGATGTATAGTAAAAACAAATTGTTCTGAGCGTATCATTATGAAACAGTACTTAACAATGACTACCTTTTCACACTCATCCATGTTACACAAACAATTTTCAGTTTGGAACATAGAATATCAAAAGAAAAAAAACAAAAATAATGGCATTTTGAGGAAATGAACAGATAAGATCAAAAATCATAATAGACAACAAACCTCTGGAACAAGTAACACATTTTAATTATTTGGGTTGTAATTTTACTATAAACACAAAAACTGAAAGAGACATAAATATGAAACTGTCAAAATTTCAAGCAGAACTATAAAACATTAAAGAACAAAACAAGAAGAGATACTAGATTGAAGTTTTATAAAACATTGGCAGTTCCTACATTACTTTATGGGAGTGAAACTTGGGTAATGACCAAAAAATTACAAAGTAGAATACGAAGCGTAGAAATGAACTTCTTTAGAAGAACGAAAGGCTGCACAAGATTTGATCAGATAAAGAATGAAGATATAAGAACAGACTTAAATATATATCCATTGAATGATAAAATCAGAGAATATAGATATAAATGATTTAGACACATAGAAAGAATGAATGTAACAAGATTACCAGGAGCAGCATTGAACTACAAGCCAAGATGTTCAAGGAATGTAGGAAGGAAATATTGAGAGAAAACAATGCACAGACGTATCTGGAAAACTCCCAGCCAATCCCCCTGACTCATGAGCAACCAACTCATGTATCCACCTTCCACAATGTAAGGTGAGACTTGATTCTCACCACCACCTGCAAATTTGAAAAGCCAGCCAACAATGCATCTCAAAATCATTTCTTGTTACATTGGTTTTTGTCAAGATTCTTAAGAGTAACAATAAGTTTTATAAAATGGTGCAGAAAAAAAAAATTATATTCCTCTTTTAAATTTCCATCCAGTGACACGGTGGGGGAATTAAATCTTTATTTAAAAGGTAAAAAATAAATATTTCATAAGCACAATAGAAAGAAAAAGGATTCTGTTATATGAAGTTAGTTTTGAACTTAATAAATTAGCAACTAAGAATTAAATTAATATTTTTAGTACCTCACCTTATATCCTTTATTCTTCTAGGCTGCAGCTTTGTAGCTATATCTCCATCATCAGTAGCCTCTCATCGACCGGTGTTATGTCTTTTCTTGGCGGTTTTCTTCTTCCTTCTATTGGTGGACCGATGAATCAAAATTTGCGAGAATTTTGAAATTCATGAGTTTTTCTTTCTTTCTTTCTTACTTTTTTTGATGTGGATTTTTCCCAAACCGTGAGTTCTTTCTGAAAAAATCTACATCCAAAAAAACAAGGAAGAAAAACTCACGAATTTTGAAATTCCTGCAAATTTTGATTTGATCCAGAGGTTCATTGGTCCACCTATAGAAGGAAGAAGAAAATCGCCAAGAAACAACATAACACCGGTTGATGAGAGACTACTATTGATGGAGATATAGCTCCAAAACTGCAGTCTAGAAGAATAAAGGGTATGAGGTGAGGTATTAAAAATATTAATTTAATTCTTAAATTAAACCTCATAGTGATTTTTTCCCTGTGAAAGTTAAAAAAAAAATAGTATCTAATCAACTCTAATGTAGCAATTTTATATTTCCTAGTATTTTATACAAGCACTGATTTTATTGGATCATGCCAGTTTGGAAATTGAATTAATTTTTATTTAGAATTATCATGCCTTTTTCCTTAATATTTTTAAGATGGGAACAAAATTATCTAACAGGTAACAATGTACATTTATTGAGTATTCTTACCAACTTTAGAAAAATCCCACTACCAAATGCTAATATAGATCTTGTACAATCTACAACAGGTCCAATTTCTGAAGGAATTGCTGACTTCAACCTCTGGAATGTATCATATTTTTCTTTCACTGGATACTCCATTGTGAACCTCTGTTGAGAAATTCAAACAAATAATTCTTATTTTAAAATACAATAAAATCCTTAAGCCTGAATGAAAAGGCCTCTAAGCAAAATTTACCGAATTTTCCCATCCTAGTAATACCTTGGTTTCGTAGATGTCAGTATGAGGCGGAACGCTGTACACAGACCACTCCAAAATGACATCTATACGAAAACAAGTGTAACTAAATTAATATAGTTAAAATTCTTCCCTGTAGGGGGAGAGCACCTAAATCTCTGTAAAGGGAAAACATGGGCTTACAATACAATAGGAAGTAACATTAAGAGGTTTACTTAATAATTAATATATTTGGTCTGTGTATTCTTACCTCTTATGGTTGTTTTTGTTGAACAAATATGGGGCTATCTAGCCTTGAAACATATGTTCAACAAAAACAACCATAAGAGGTAAAAATGCACACACCAAATATCTTAGTTACTCAATAATTTTAAATTTATTTTAATTACCCATTTGGATAGCTTTAGACGGGAAACTACTAAGCTATTGAAGCATAAAATGAGGGAATAATTCAGAGAGAACATGAATGATCTTGAAGTTAATGCAAAAATATAGGAACATCAGGGAATTATATTAGTGAATTAGGATAGAGAGGTTAGAACAAGCATAATTAGGAATCAAATGGAGATATGATTGCAGATTCCATGAGTACATTAAATAGATGAAAAAGTTATTTTAATCAGTTATTAATTGTCTATTGAGAACAGGATATTGCAGAGAATGATTTATAGACAGCAGAAATGTTAGTCGCAGAACCAAGTCCATTAAACGTTGAAATGGCGATAGAAAAATTGAAGCATCAGGTTCAGATGGGATTCCAGCAGAACTTATTAAATCAGAGGGAGAAAACTGGTGGATAAGATACATCGGCTGTTTAGCAAGATTTGGAAAAAAAAAAAAAAAATAAAATAAATAATAGGCTCTTCTAGATGAATGGAAAGAATCAACTTATTGTACCAATGTACGAAAAAAAAAAAAAAGGGAGATATAACTGATTGCGACAATTACAGGGGCATCTCTTTACTTTTAACTTTGTACAAAATTTTAACAAATATATTAGTAAGCAGACTTACTCCTTATATTGATGACATAATAGGAGATCATCAATGTGAATTTAGAAGAAACAGATCTACAACAGATCAGACTTTTAGTATAAGATAGATTAAAAAAAAAGAAAAAATGGGAACATAGGGAATGGTGCTGTGAATCTATCAACTATATGTAGATAAAAAAAAGTATACTATTCAATTAAGAGGGAGAATTTATTTAGTATCCTGCTGAAGTTCAAAATTCCTAAAATTTAGTTAGATTTATTCGAATGTGTCTCAATGCCACAAAAAAGTAGGGCGAGTATAGGCAAATATTTTTCAGCTACTTCGGAAATTCATAATGTATTACAGCAAGGAGATGCACTATCTCCTCTACTATTCAATTTTGTACTAGAGTATGCCATCAAGTCACTTGTATTAATAAGCTGTTAGTTTATGCCGATGATGTAGAACTACTGGATGATAGCGAAGAGATACTAAGGGCCAACACACCCACTCTATTGAGTGTGTCTATATGCTTATTAATTTGATTCAGTTCATCTATTGGAGATTGATTAAATACTTTCCTTTTAACACTAAGGAATTGAGATTGGAAGTAAACATCAATAAAACTAAATATTTGTTCACACAAGAAGTATATTATATAATGGAAATGGACAGTTAATGACAAATAAGGCAAATTTTGAAGAAGTGACTGAATTCAAATATCTAGAAACAATGATTACAAATTGGAATGAAGTGCTACATAGAAATTAAACATAGTCTCTATTCTGGAAATGCATGCTATTATATATTACAGGAACTATTGTTCCAACTTCTCTTCAAAAATGTTAAAACTGAAAATAAATCATCATCATCATCATAGTACATTCATGAATTTAAGCCATTTGTTGACCTGTTTCGGCCTCAAGAGAAATACCATCCAAAAGTCTTTTTAGTGGACGTTCTGGATTTCTTCATGTTGAGACTTGAAAGTAGTTTTGAAGTTCCTTAGGATGGGTTACTGGCCCGACGCTAAGTAGTCCAGTGTTAGGGCTGCTACCTTTTAGTCTCTGGACAGACATTAGGATACCGCATTTACTCAGTATCCGATAGAACGGTTTTACCGCCGTGACTTGGTCCTCAGAGCCTCATTTGTGAAAACGGGTTGTACCACGAGAAGGTGAGGATGAGAATTGGGTAGGAGAGGTTATACACACGTCACTACCCCTTACAACCCTGAAAATAAATAAAACAGTTAATCTCCCAGATATTTTAAATGGAAGCAAAACCTGGACTCTTACTTTAAGGGAGGGGGAAAGATTACGAGTATTTGAGAATAAAGCACTTGGGAAAATTTTTGGACCAAAGAGAGATAAACAGACAGGCAAATGGAGAAGACTACATTGCAATGAGTCCCATGCTGTAGCCGAGTGGTTAAGGCAAGAAGTCTTGGTGCAGAGCTACGGGACTTACGCTGGTTCGAGTCCCCATGAGGAAGAAATTTTCTCATGGAATTTCGGCCAGTACGGGACTGGTGCCCACCCAGCATCGTGAGGCATTTGGGCAGCTACAATAAATAGTGACTCCAGTTTGAGAAGACCAGATATAACGGCTGGGGGACCCGACGTGCTGACCACATGTCACCCCTACACTGGCTAGATGATCATCTATGTCTGTGATTAACACATGTGGATCGTAGGCCAAGGGCCTTCTAGGCCTGTCACACTTGGAGCTCTTTTTTACATTACAATGAGCTACATGATCTTTATAGGAAATCAGATATAATAAGAACAGTTAAGTCTCGTAGATAGCGATGGGCAGGACATGTGACACGAAAGGGGAATGAAAGAGGGATATGGAAGCTTTTTGTAGGGGAAAAAAATGAAAACTCCCATTTGGTAGACCAAGAATGAGGTGGGAGAATAGCATTAACCATGATTTGAGGGAAGTAGATTATACAGGAGATAATTGGGAAACATTAGCTCAGGATAGGGATGTATGGAGAGCTTATGTCTGCATGAACATGAACCTACAGGTTTGATAGTGTTAGTGAGTTAGTTAGACAAAAAGAACAAAACATAAGGTTTGTGTAAGTCATTTTAGTTATAAATATACTCCTGGTGCGACAAGCCTAGAAGGCCCTTAGCCTACCAGCCGGCTGCTGGCCTCACATCCACATGTATTAATCACAGAAGTAGATGATCATCAGCCAGTGTACGGGTGCATTTTAGTTAGCTTTTTTAATTAAATACCAATGTGTGTTAATGTGAAGCGATACATATGTATATACATGTCAAGTGTAAATGGTACGTGAAATTTATAGAATATAGAAATCTTTCACTAAAATTAACTGGTACAAATATGATACTTTTCTACACAATTACCCAATTTTTTATACCATACATGGTTTATTATTGATTCTAACCGTAATTTTTTCATTATATCCTTTTTGTGATTTTTATTCAATTTGGTATAACCTTCTTCATATCTAATACATTTTATTTGATCATTTCTCGTGTACAATTTAGGCATTTATTAATTTAATCTAATTTTATAATGAAGCCATTTATTTGAACATAATTGATATTTTTTAATACAACTTATTACCTTTTCTATTATAAAATATACCAGTAAATCAGAAAGAATAGTTACTGACAATGTAGTGTAAATAACTGTGATTTTGTTTAATATATTGTATCCATAACAACTGTAAATAACACACAAGATAAGGAGTATTTAATAGGAAGAGAAACTGTTAAGTTTATCGTTTCATTCACAAGTGTGCTAGTGACAGTAAAGAATTAATGTAGCTGCAATGTGGAATGTTTTTGATTGGAATAACAGCACCATGGTCTAGAAAATATGAAACTATGTGCATTATGTTGACATAAAATAGACCCTTTCTGAATACATTTTGTTTCTTTGTATTTTCCCAAATGAAAAGCTTGGATTTCAAGTTAAAAAGTTGTTTTAATCTATATTGGAAATAGATAAGGGGAAGAAGCAAATATGTTACTAGAAAAGAGAAATACAATGCAATAAATGAAATATCTACTTAACAGAACATATCAAAGGAAGAATCTTACAAAAAAGTTTTATCATCACTAATAATTGAAATTTTTAACTGAAAATTTGAAACAGAGTGCAGAAATGTATATTCTGTCATTACAGCCAATAACATTTTTTTAAAAATTCAAAATTTTTACATGGTCCTTACTGTATAAACCTCCACTCCAAATTGTCAAAATTTGCTTGTTTATGGAATCATCTATATATTAATTGTATTGTAAATGTAAGCCCATGTTTTCCCTTTACAGAGATTTAGGCGCTCTCCCCCTACACGGAAGTATTTGAACCATACTAATTTAGTTACACTTGTTTTCATATAGATGTCATTTTGAGTGGTCCGTGGTCAGCATTCTGCCTCATACTGACATCTAGGAAACCATGGTAGTACTAAGACGGAAAAATTCGGTAAATTTTGCTTAGAGGCCTTTTCATTCAGGCTTAAGGATTTTTTACGAGCCTGAAAACCTTCAGACTCGGGACCCACAGCTTAAAGTCTCTCCCGGAGGACTTGCTCCTTGGATTTTTCCATCCTAAAAAATCCATCGACCCCAGCCGGGTTTGAACCCGCGACCCTCGGGACCAGAGGCAAGGAGCATAACCACTAGTCCACCGCGGCCGACCTATATATTAATACGTGAAGGAAAAACTTTGTACCTACCTTCCACTCCGGCGACCCGGGTTTGATTCCCGGCAGGGTAAGGGATTTTTAAAAAATCTCAACCTTGGGACTGGGTGTGCATAATGTCCAAGTTGTACCTATTGGGTTTAATTCCTCTAAAATATATATATATATATATATATATATATATATATATATATATGTTTACAAATAAATTAAATTAAACAAAATAAAATAAATTGTCTCTAAGAAATGTATGTGTATTACTCATTAATTTGTGTATTCATTCATTTGTTTACAATCATACTGAAAGTGCATTGTTGTAAAAAGAAAATTGTACAGCAGGAATCTGAATTTGACTTATTCTCGCGTATTTCTTATTAGTGATTTAAAAAAGCAAGTACATTTATTATTTAAATTTAAATTGAACCCTGTCTAATCTTTGTTTCAGTAATTTCATTACATTTTTTTTTTATATTTACATATTAGCACCTACTTCCATTATGCCTCGACATAGAACATTGACGGGTTGGCGTGAGAGACAAAGAGGAAGGGATATACATTCCTGTACACATAATAATAGTCCAAATGCAAATTTAAATAGTATAAATGTATATAAATGTCAAATGACGAATTATTGTTTCTTAAATATGGCATAGCCAAGTTATACCACATATTTCCTGTCGTTCGTATTTTTAAAATAAATAAAAAATTAATGCATAATGACGTATTTGTGACATACTTAAAAATTTAATAGATTGTGGTCGAATTTTGACCACTAGGCGACCACTAGTATATCTTTATTATGAATATTTAATTCATGCCCCAAATGGGAGTTATTGACCAATCACGTTTCAATGAATTTTTGTTTTACAACCAATGACAGTCTTGTTTCACATCGCTCTTCATCAAATTCTCTTTACCATCTCCTTCTTTTGTGATAAACAAAACTCCTCCTTTTTAATATTCTGAACAGGTCAGAGCATTATTTTGCAGACTGGCTCTCCAATAAATACGTTGAATATAGCAAATAATGAACAGATTCCTTCAAACTACACATCTGATAACTGTGTGTTCAATAATTGTTTTTTAAATAATAATTTTACTGAGTTGTTTACTAAAGAAATAAATTAATAACCTATAATGTTGGTTATCACATACAGTTTTGTGTGTCATTTTTTCTCCACTAAAGTGCATTCCTACAATATTGCGATCTTGTTTGACAAAAAATAATATGATCAAGTTGCAATGGATAAACAAATGAAACATAACCACACATTTCTGATTTGTTTTCAAACATCGCCGTTTACATTAAATATGTAACTATTTTAAAATAACTATATTTAAATAATGATTTTTGAGCAAACACCTTAATTTTATTCATTAAATAATCCTAACAAATGCCACTTTTGATTTTCAAATCCTCTAGATAAATTCAGAAATCACTCATGATAATTAAATAATTGTATATACCAAAATTCTTTGCGAGAAAACAAAAAAATGCTACTAGAATATTGAAAACGTTTCAACTAAAATTTCAGCTTTCAGATTAACTGTCATTCGTAATGACCTGATTTAGTTGATTAAATAAACTTGATCTTAAGAATTAAATTAGTATTTTTAAAACCTCACCTCACATCCTTCAATCTTCTAGACTGCAGTTTCGGAACTATATCTCCATCTTCAGTAGCCTCTCGTCGACTGGTGTTGTTGTTTCTTGGTGGTTTTCTTCTTTCTTCTATCGGTGGACCGATGAACCTCTGGATCAAATCAAAATTTGCAGGAGTTTCGAAATTCATGAGTTTTTCTTTCTTGTTTTTTTATGTGGATTTTTTCCCATACCATGAGTTCTTTCAGTTTATCTCTGTGTTTGATTGGGCTAGCTTTTATGTCAAAAAAACATTTAATTGACACAAAAGCTAGCCTAATCATACACATAGATAAACTGAAAGAACTCACAGTTTGGGAAAAAAATCCACATCCAAAAAAACAAGAAAGAAAAACGAATGAATTTTGAAACTCCCGCAAATTTTGATTTGATCCAGAGGTTCATCAGTCCACCAATCGAAGGGAGAAGAAAACCACCAAGAAACGACATAACACTAGTCAATAAGAGGCTATTGAAGTTGGAGATATAGCTCTGAAACTGCAGTCTAGAAGAATAAAGGGTATGAGCTGAGGTATTAAAATATTAATTTAATCCTTAAATTAAACCTCATAGTGATTTTTTTTCTCTGTGAAAGTTAAATAAAACTTGATCTTATTTTCCTTTTTCCAATGTTACATATCAAGTGATTTTGCTGATTTTTCAAATAAAACCGTTATCCTTTTATTTTGTCCACCGCTGTAGTCTCGAGGTAGCGTGCTGCCTTGTCACGCAGCGGGCCCGGGTTCGATCCCCGGTCGGGGCAGTTTTTCTGGGTGAGGTTTTTATCGGGGTTTTTCCTCACCTGTAAGACAAATGTCAGGAAAACTTTAAGGCCCATACGGTCCCCGAAATCATATGGCCATCATCATCATCATCCATATCATTATCATTATCAACATCATCCTTCACCGGTGTGGAAAGCAATGGGAAGCTACCACACCTACAATTCCCTAGTAAAGCTGCAAGCATAGCATGAAAATGTTATGATTGCAGTGAAGGACCTGCCTTCGGGCAGAATTACTGTGGATGTGGATGGATCCTTTTATTTCACTGTAAAAAAAAAATTGTGGACTATGGTTATTTTTAAATTTTCACTACAGGTTACCTCTCCTTTCTCCCTTCATCCTCACTCCTACTGGTCTGATTTTTTTGGTTAACAAAATCAATTTTCTTAATATTGACTGCTGCATGCAGAGTTTGGTTGCAAAAAAAAAAGTATTAACACACACGAAGAGAGATCTGTGACATTCTATATGCCATTCAGTTCCTTCACTCCGGCAATCTCCTACCACCATGGCCCCATAGTAATTAGCAATACAGCCATCACTATGTTTAGTTTTCAATCTACCAGCACACCGACAATATTGTTAGAAGTGTGGCCTGTTCCATCAAGAGGTATCATTATGTCACTATTATTATCATTTTCTTTCACTGCTTCCTCTACAGCTATTTTCATTGTCTCTTGAGTTACATCCTCAGCTGCATGATTATAATTGTCGAACTTTGCAGATGGACTGGAAAGATTCATGAAACCACATAACATATCACCTCCAGTTTTGCCCTTACCTATTGCTTGAAGGCCTAACCTAATATTCACACTTAAGTTCTGTGTCTTTGTCTTCAACTTTTACAGATTTAGAATTACAAAAATTATAAGTATAATTCAATTGCTGCAGATTAAATTCAACTGGGCAGCTAGACCTACATGTATGTACATTTTTTGAAAAATGTTGCAATTAGAACAATTTTTGCAAGATACACATTTCTCAAGTGCTTGAGATAATATGTCTATATTAATAATTTCAAAATGTTAATTTCCTTTGTCCATTGTATCATATTTTTCTTCAAAACCACTGAGTTTTGTCCTAGAGGCACTATCAGATGTCAGAGGAACTTTTTCACCACCCTGACATTTTTCTTGGTGTTAAAGTTAGAAATTAGAATCATCTGGTTCCACATGGGTTGATGTAGATGGTGTTGAAACGAAGTGTTCAATAGATTGTAATTTCTTCCTCTTCTTTTGCCAATTCACATGCTTTTTAAATGCTTTTTTGCATGTTTGTGCATTTTGTCACACTTAAAGCTATGGTGACCATGATTGAAAGTTCAACATCCTACATTTCAGGATTGCCTACCTAAATAACTATATTGTAATATTACATATTACAAACCATGTACAGGAAGTAAAACCACTGCCCTTTATGTATATTACGTACAATGTATAATACAAAAATATATCCAAAAGGTGTCCCACGTTGTAGTGGAATGGTTAAGGCAAGAAGCCTTGGCGCAGAGCTACGGGACTTGGCTGGTTCAAGTCCCATGGAGGAAGAAATTTTCTCATTGGATTTCAGTCAGTATGGAACTGGTGCCCACCCAGCATCATGAGGCATTTGGGTAGCTACAATAAGTAGCGAATCCAGGTTGAGAAGACCAGCTATAACGGCTGGGGGACCCAACATGCTGACCACATGTCACCCCTACACTGGCTAGATGATCGTTTACCTCTGTGATTAACACATGTGGATGTGAGGCCAGCAGCCGGATGGAAGACCTAGAGCCTTCTAGGCCTGTTGCACTTGGAGTTTTTTTTTATCCAAAAGGTAGTGTTAATATACATTATACAAAACAAATCATCAAATTTAAAATTAACTGAACAGAAAAGGTGGACTATTTGTCTCCCATGAATTATTTAAAGTTCTACAGAATCGCAGTGCGCATGCATGAGTTGCTATAATGGTTAATGTAGCTTCTGGTAGATGGCTCTGAAGTCAGTGTTATTAACTTTTGGTATAAATTCCCAAATGCTAAAAAAAAATATTGGACGTAAACTAACTTCCCATTTCTTAACCTAACAAAACAAATTACGTGCATATTATTTAATAAACTATAAATTAATTTAATGTACACTAACTTGTCCCATTGGAATCTAATAAAATGAAGATAAATTCTTGAAATATGATTTGGAATTATTTGCAAATGTTGTTAACGCCGATTTGAGAGCCATCTAGCGGATGTTACATTAAGCATTTGTGCGTCTGTAGAGCTCGATTCACAATATTCGCGTAATTATATAAATACTTAAAAATCGTAAGAAATGTTTATAAAATGATGTAAAAATGTTTAAAATAGTACGAAACGTTATTATTAATGGTCGAAAAGAGTTTAGTGCAAAAGTGGTATAAGAATATTGTATAGAAAATTGTGGTAACCTCAGCCAACTGAATTTTATTTGAAACAATATAAAACAATAAATACGTACTTGCCACCATTTATGACTGATTGGTGTCACGGCCTGCTGTAGTCTCAATTAATAAACATTGCCCACACCGTTAAGGTTAATCAGTTGTTTATAAATGAACGCAGATATTTCCAACAATTATGTTATTATTTTACTTTCATTTATTATTTTGAAAACACCATCGCGCAAAAAATAATGTACAACGCACGTTTGTGAAGTGTTTTACAGAATCTCGGAAATTAAATCGCTCGGTTTTTAAACATTTCCTCGCTTCTGTAAAAACAACTTCCCAACGTCGCATCGTAATATACAATTTCATGTTCCTTAGGCATTATTGAAGAATAAATTAAGCCTATATACGAAATTCTAGTTCAATTCACAACTTTAAATACCCACAATAACAAAAAACAGTAATATAGATAGCGGATTAAGAAGGCCATATACAGGCTGGCAAACAAAGAAATTTCCCTCAGGTAAAATAATAGTTCCACCAGAGTGCGGGACTTTTGAATAAGATACAAATTTCGTTTATTTACAGTGAGCCATGATAGATGACAGCCACACACCTTTTCAGAAAAAAAAAAAAAAAACATTGTTATAATTTTATCTTAGCCATGTATGATATACAATTTTTTAAAGAGGAAAGTCTAGGGTATAAATTACAAAAATTAAAAATTTTCATTCAAAAACAGATTCCATTTTTCATAACAAACTGACCTTATACAATATTTTCCTATCACAATTTTGAAGATTTTATAATTTGTTTAGGAATAATTTTATCCTTTATGGTCTGCCTTTTAGTAACATTATATGTCACACAATTTTTAATCAATTATGCAATTTTTATTAATTATGTAATTAATTACATATTTTATTCCTTTAAATCATTTTTAATGCCAAAGTTAAAGACCATTTTTGCTACAATAGAAATGTTATCATAAGTGATACTGAAGACAAAATCTCAAGTTTCACCACCCAATGTTGTTGAATTAGGTAGCAATTGTTTTGACTTGCAACACACTGCAACTGTTGAAGACAAAAAAGGGAGGTGAGGAAAGGGAAATGAAATGAAAGGAAGAGGAAAGAGGTTATAATATGCAAAGATCAAAATAGTGTTCCATCCATCCATAGTAATTCTGCCCGAAGGCAGGTCCTTCACTGCAATCATAGTATTTTCATGCTACGATTGCAGCTTTACTAGGGAATTGTAGATGTAGTAGTTTCCCGTTGCTTTCCACACCGGTGAAGGATGATGATGATGGCCATATGATTTTGGGGACCGTTTGGCCTTAAAGTTTTCCTGACATTTGTCTTACAAGTGAGGAAAAACCCCGATAAAAACCTCACCCAGAAAAACTGCCCCGACTGGGGATCGAACCTGGGCCCGCTGCGTGACAAGGCAGCATGCTACCTCTCGAGACCACAGTGATGGACAAAATAGTGTTAGGGCAACAATAAATATGTTACGAAAATGCTGTTGGCAAGATCATTCAAAATGTTGAAAAGGAAGCTCGAAAAATAAAACCTCATTGCAACCATACAAATGTAAAAGCAAAATGAATAGAAGTTTTCTTTGTGGCAAGTTTGCAAAAAAAATAAAAATAAAAAAAAGACAGGCAGCAGGCATTTGATGAATTTTGAAAAATACCATCATGGCCAGAATAAAGAGCTTTTATTAAGGGTTTGTGAACTCAAGAGCCATTAGAAAAAGAACCAGATGGCTTATGTCTCACATAGGTGTGAGAAAAAGGATAAAGACTGATAATGTAGGGAACCTGAAAACATAGTTAGATTTGTAGCCTAAAATTTTTAGAAAGGAAAAGTTCACAAAATTTAATATTGCATTTAATATATATCACTTGAACTGGATCATTAGCATCACAACTCGAACATGATGTGAAAGAGTCAACAAATATTACTCGGGGGGGGGGGCCTCTTATTTCATATTTGAGGTAATTTTACTTACTGTAAATCTATGATATAAGATCCTTGACTTCAATTCCCTTCTGTAAGAGGTCATACTCAGTATTAAAAAAAAAAAAACAGTCTCATATCTTAACATTGATGGTTACCTAAACCTAAAACTAACATATAATTATTGCTATAATTTCACAACTATATCCTGCTAGTATTTGCAACTATTTTTTTTCTTTAGGAAAATTCAAGCTAGGTTTTAGTATCAGCTTATTAAAAATTATGTTGTTGTTATGAAGAAAAGCTTTCCAGGATAATTCACAGTGAATACAAATGGTTGGAGAGATTTTATTATTTTGCTGTAGGAGTATTATTAGTTTGTATCCATGAAACTTTATAGTTGTGTAGAAAAACTAATGGAGTTTATATGTATACTAGTGGACTTGAAGGCATTGTCCTGCCCGAACGTTTAATTCTCATGTCATGGCCAGATGATAAAAATAAAAGTTACATTTTTATCATAAAATTCACTAATTAATAAGTTCACAAGAAAACTCCTCTGCCATCTGTTGTGGCTCAAGAAGCCTCATTATGACATCACATTGTTGTCACATGGAATATGTCAGTAATGCAAAAGATTATATATCTGAAATTTAAAATAAATTCTATTACCTGATCGCAGCAATACCTACCAGATCCAATTGTGAATCCAAAGCATCCAGGGACCCACTCACACACACCACACACACACACACACAATTTCATCAGAATCAGTCCACTTGTTTAGACAGTTTTTGATTTTGGATTTCAAATAAACTTCCACTTATAATTATCCGATTTTGCTCACTTTTGGATAATATCTACATTGGTTTATTTTAGTAGGATATACTGAGTTTCGTTATGAAACATCGAAAATTGTGACCGCTAGAGCGATTTTTAAATTTTCACTGCATGTGAACTCCCATAACTAATAGTTTTAGAGGATCCAATTGTGAATCTAAAACGTCCAGGGACTCACTGAAACACACAAAAAATTGGAGCAGTCGTTTAGACAGTTTTTAATTTCGGATTACAAGTAAACCTAAACTTAATAGTTGGATTTCGCTCATTTTTTGACAGTACCTACCTTGGTTTATTTTAATAGGATATACTAAGTTTTGTTGTGAAACATCGAAAATTGTGACCGCTAGAGCAATTTTTAAATTTTCACTTCAGGTGAACTCCTACACCTACTGGTTTTAGAAGATACAATTGTGAATCTAAACCATCCAGGAACCCACTCAAACACATGCAAAAATTCTAATCAATAGCAGTCCAGTTGTACAGGCATTTTTTTAATTTTCGAATTTCCAGTAAACCCCCACTTCTAAAGGTTGGATTTCACTGATTTTTGGATAGTGCATACCTCAATTTATTTTAATGGGATATTCCAAGTTTTGTTATGAACATCGAAAATTGCGATCGCTAGAGCAATTTTTAAATTTTTGTTTCAGGCGAACTTCTACAACTAGTGATTTTAGAACATAATAGAGAATGGCTAAACACTCGCTGCATCTGAAACCCTGTATATACAAATTTTCCTGAAAATTGGTTGAACGGTTTAGAAGTCTATAAAGGACAGATGCACATACATTTATATATATATATATATATATATATATGCATAGTAATTCTGCCAGAGGGCAGGTGTTTCACTGCAATCATAGCATTTTCATGCTATGCTTGCAGCTTTACTAGGGAATTGTAGGTGTGGTAGCTTCCCGTTGCTTTCCACACCAGTGTAGGATGAGGATGATAGTGATGATGATGATAATGATAAGGATGATGATGATGGCCATATGATTTCGGGGACCATTTGAGCCTTAAAGTTTTCCTGACATTTGTCTTGCAGGTGAGGAAAAATCCCGATAAAAACTTCACCCAGAAAAACTACCCCAACTGGGGATCGAACCTGGGCCTGTTGTGTGACAAGACAGCATGCTACCTCGAGACTTTATATATATATATATATATATATATATATATATATAGTTAAAGATGCTGGATATGAACTGCTGTAATTACTCTGCATACAATAATTGTGCAATGTAATTCATGCCATCACAAGAAAATCTCAATTGAAGTTCTTCTTAATTTCATTGAAACTGGAATAAAATTTTAAATACAATGAGATGACATATTTTATTCTAAACTTCGGTTGAAACAGGCAACTAATTGTTTTGAAAAATATTCCAGTATAATTTTTTTTAGGTAATTTTATCGCTTACCTCATATTCTTTTTCTTTTTAAAACTAGTTTTGAAACTTTACACTTCAGTTCCATCTTCAGTATTTTCGTGACCGTTGTTCTGTCGTCTTGTTGAGCCACCTTTTGCTCCCTCTGTTGGTAGACAGAAAAACCTTGAATCATGTCGTTTTCCCCAGGCGTTTCAAAGTTCATTAATTTCTCCTTTTCGTCTTTTTGAATGTAATTTTTTTCCCAAACTGTGAGTTCTTTTGGTTTTTCTATTTGTTTTAATAATTTTGCTTTCTTTTCGATAAGATTTTTTTGGACCATGTATGAGAGCAGTCACTGCTGATTTTTCTACTTCTTGTTTTTTTTATGTTCCTGAGATGTTCTTTCGCTCTAGTTTTCAAGTTTCTCTTAGATTTTCCAATATAGACTTTTTTGCATTCTTCACATTTGATCTGATAAATCCCTGATTTGTTTAGTCATAAAATTTTACCTAAATGAATATACCTCATAGTGTCAATTACTAAAGTATGCAATTTCAGTATAACTTAAGCTTCAGCATCTACAGCTTTCTTACAAATGTAGAAGTCTCACAGTTACATGAGTACCAGCAATTTAAAGAAATCTCAGAGGTAGAGCCACTTGTCTTATATCAAACGTGATCATATCTTTAGCAATAGAGTAATTAAAAATCAGAAAACCATTAAGGTAGAACTTTTATTACTCACCTCATATTGAGGTGAGTGATAAAAATTCTACTGAATGTATTACATTCAGTACCAGGCACTGAGCAGGGCATTTAAACCCACAGGCCAGCCATTTAAATACCCCAGCTACCCTTTTCGTGGCACTTCAGAAATGGACCATTATTCACAAACTATTAGTCCTAGAAAATTCAAATTTGTACATACCTAAAGGAGATATCCTAGTAGGATTTGATGGTGAAATAACTTGGGTGATTGACATCACATGGTATCGGCGTATCAATTTCAGGAAGTGGAAGTTCATCTTCACTTTCACTTTGTGAATCTTCTAATTCAGGAATCAGTTCATCACCTGAATCATCATTATACAAAATATTCACTAATTCTTCTTCAGTGAGATATTTTTCTTTCGCCATGGTTTCACTCACACACAAACAACAGCGTGATAATGAGAAACATATACATTGGAGCAAGTTTGGGTGAACGAATTCCATGTGTTGTTTGTTTTAAAAATAAAAGGGGATTCAGCAAGGTTAAATGTGTCAAACGGGAATAGAAAATGTACATTTACATGCCATCTATGATCTCCAAGACATACTAAGCCAACACAATATTTAGGTGCCAAATATAAACGCGTTTTTTTTTCGCGCCTGCTCTAAAACGAGTTAACTGAACGACGGCCACATGCACGATAGTCTCTTTAAACGCCTTAACTGGTTTATGGTACTGAATGTGTTAACACATTACCTCATTACCTCATATACCTCATAGTGAGAATTCCTAAAATAAGTAATTATCAGAAAACCACTTCAATCATTAACATTTGCTCTGTATAGGTGTATCCAAAGAGAAGGAAAAGAGCAAAACAGGTTACTAGGTTATCAAGTGGATCATTGTTTAATACAATTAAATAGTTGCCCCACAAAAGAGATCTAACCAACAAAAATTCGAAAGTTGAGTTTTCAGTGTATTAATGATCTATACAGAGAATATCACGGCATGGTGGATGTGAATTATCTATACTCTCTTCCAGACCTGTTCTATTTATTTTTAAAAGTTTGCTTTCAAGCGAATAGTGATCTATTTGTAACAAAATGGTGGCAGCAGTTAGTCAAGTCATGAGTAGCAAAGCACAAAAACAATTATTGCACATGTGCAAATTCATTCCACCACAGTTCCGTGAATTCTAATCAGAATCTTAGAGAAATAAGTGAAAATAAGAAAGACACAAAGAATGTGACGAAATAACATTAAATGGAAAATAAATATTGAAAAATGATTCAGTGAGATTTTTTCTGACTCAATCAGTGTTCAATGTATATTTTATGTTTCTTATTGTGGCATTTTTAGTTAAATATGTGTTAGATCATTTTTCTACTCTATAGAGATAGATCTTTTTCACTCAATTCTGTATTGAATTGTTAATATTCAGTTATTAGCATGTTATTTTGCATTCAAATTGGCTGTATATGTTTCCAATAGGATGAGAGATTAAGGGCCGCATGCAAATACATTAGTCTCTACTCAAATTACTTCCAATCACTGCTGAACTGACTTTCCGTGAGCAAGTGCAAAGATCGAATTAGCTACCCACTAACTGGTCTTGCATGAAAGTCGTCGTTTTTGTAATATTGGCAAGAAATTACCCAGAATTCTCAGCGATAAAACCACTTCCGCTATTTTCATCTGCTAGAGGAACGCATTTACACTTGCGTCCTACAAATAATACCGTATACGACGACGTCTGCATCGCGCAATATTATGCCGATTCTCCTGTTCTTCCAGTTGAATTCTTTGGTAGACTCTATCAAATTCCTCTTCTCTGCGTATACCGAAAACATGATCGAAGTCTTCAAGGTCCGACATCTTGGATAAAGCAGCAAGGTACATGGCAAGGTTTCAAACTACATTGGTTACCATCAGTTCCCATCGGGTTGCTCACGATTGTTTTCTCTGCTAAGTCACCTCGCCAGGTAGCTTAGGAATTTCAACAAATATTATCGCATGAACAGATTTTTGAGTACGCAAAAACGTATTTGGATGCAAGTTTCTCAGCAGAGTACAGGCAGAGAACGACTTTTACGGTCTAATGTGTTCATAGATTCGAGCCTAAAATGTATATGATATATTAAAGATAATATCCTCAAAATTAATGTATGCATTTTTTTTTTCTTTTTTCAACAATTTTTAGTTTGTGGGTTAGATCTCTTTTCAAGGCAATTATCCAATTGTAAAATACCAGAGAAAAGCAATACATTTCTAATCATTTATTACCATAAAAATTAGCTGGATTTGCAAGAAAATACACTTGTATGGCATTTTTGTAAATAACTGTTTTTTTTACTAAAGTTATTGATTTATTTGGTATAATGAATCTCAATAACATACAGAAAATAATCATCTTCACATAATATATTCATTGTACAACAATGTCTATCTGGTGTCTACATAATCATCATATTGAGCTTGATAAAAGTTACCAGCAACTGGATTTCCTAAATTGTATTTCTGTGCAAATTCTTTGATGGAGAAATTACGTCGCTGTGGATTTCTAGGCCTGTAAAAAAATGCAAAACAAGTTCTTATTTCATAACACTCACAAGAATATAACCACTACTTATATTAGAAATTGAAGGGCATATGGCAATAACGTGATAAGCCACATATTGTTCTTTCTGATATATAAGGATTTTAATATTTCAAAAAATTATAAATATTTATTGGGCAGTATTATTGTTAATACAAAGTGTGTCTGTATGTTTTAACTCATCACTGGTGCACTTACAAATGATTTTATGGATGTTTCAATACATTTATTTGCTATCATTGTAATAAATGACATTTCTTAACAGAATGTGGCTTATCATATTACTGCCCTAAACCCTTCAATTAAATTAGCAAATGTTATTTTATAATTTATTTGCAGATTTTGCAATATCATTGTTGAAAACGGAAAAACAGCAAAACATTAAAAAATATAAACAAAAACAAATTGTGAGTGATCAGATATTTTCTGTTACATTGATTTAATTAAATTTTAAATGATAATGGAGAAATGGCTTGTAGTAATGAAATTCCAACCCAATATTTGGGTCTACGAGTAGGAAAAAACCATAAAAAACCAGAATGACTGGTCCTGGGACACATATCCTCCTGAACAGATTTCTCAAATAATACTGTCTATTAATTAATAATTGAATTAGAATTTGACATTTCACCTCATAATATTGTAGATTTCTTCAAGACATGTTTTGTTACTTCTGCATATTGGTGGTTCAATTCTATGTCAATAATGTCTACGTCAATTAATGTTATAAAGGAAATGTAAACTTAATGAGCTCCCAACGTTGATAGAGCTTATATGATAATTAAAAAAATAATAACCCTATATTTTCTATCCAATTTATGAAGTTAATTCTTCTTTCTATGATTTTTATATTATGAAGATCACACTTTTTTGTTTATATGGAACTAACTTTATGGATTGAGAGGACATAGAATGTTAAAATATATTTTATAAAGGTCATGTTTTTTCCAGAATCTGTTCATAGAAGATGAATGTGATTTTTCTGCATTTATGAAAGCTTTGACTGTACCGGTAAATAAAAATGCTATTCTAGCACAAAAGACAGTACAAATGTTGGAAAAGCACTGGATAATAACTTAGGCCTATGCCACACAAAATGGAAAATATAAGTTTGGGGCAAATTGCTTTGGGTAGTTTTTTAAGTTTAGATCTTAGCTATTCCCATAAGTTGTACTGATTCTAAATTCAAAGTTATCTTCCAAAGTTATTAATTGTTAATATGGTCTTTTACCTTAGGAGTCTCCATCTAGGAGATATGTGAATGGCAACCACAAGGTACCCAAGCTGAGCAAAACATTGCTCCCACTTACTGATGTTTTGCTCCTCACTTTTATCTTTTTTCTATTTGACCTTCCTTGATTATCTCTTGTTTTTTCCCGACCATGATGCTATTAGGATATCCGAGGACTTGGGAGTCTTTCATTTTCCATTATTCTCCTTCTCCTATTTAAGATCCTACATACCTCGATTCCCAGTTATTTATCATCCCGTTTCCAGTATCTATCCTCAAACCATAACTTAAACACAAGATCACAACATAGTCTCTTACTTAATATACCGCAACATAGGACATCACATCACTCCATGTCATATACCATCTCCACTTCTCGCAACTGGAATTCCCTACCACAAGAAATAAGGGGCTGCCGGACATTGGCATCTTTTAAAAGAAATCTAAATTTATATTTGCTCTAAACTCGACTTCATTATTATCCAGTGTAAGATATATATATATTAATTGGTGTTTCCCGTATAATGTATCATATTTATATTATTATTATTATTATTATTATTATTATTATTACTATTATTATTATTATTATTATTATCGTATCATTATTGTTATTACCCTATAAAATGTTGTTTGTACATGACATTTACATTGCTACATTTATTGTATCTTTAACTGTTTATAATTAGTACAGTGTATATCTATATTTGTCGAATATTTATTTGTATTTGTGCTGGTTGAGTGGAAGAGAGGGCCTTATGGCCTTAACTCTGCCAGAATAAATAAAGTATTATTATTATTATTATTATTCTCCGAGGCCTAGGAAATATTTTCCTACTTTCATTCCTCTCTATCAATCTATCGAATTTTTACAACCTCTTGGGCACTCACCCTGATGGGTGAGAAGGGTTAACCTTGTTATTGACATATTAGGTAAACAAGGAACTAAGAATTGCCCACATAAGCTGAATGTACAACAATGCAGCTCCATTGCAACTTATTCAGGCATAAGTACGCAACGGATTCATGTCTTCAGCTACAGGTGGATACACGTAATGAAGAATGAATTAATATGGTCTTATTATTAGATTATTTCTATCTCAACTTCTCAACCATTTTTCAAGTATTTACGATACTATCTTTGAAAAAAAAGCTACACATATAATTTGTGCATATTTAGATATTTTTCTATGAATTCGTAATATATGCCATTTGCACTAGAAATCCTGATTTTTTTAAATTAATTATTATGTAACCTGTATATTGATTAACTTTAGCAATATCCTTTTTTTATGTTTTATTCAATATTATCTTATATATATATATATATAAATATTCTCTTACAATTGATTATTATTAGATTTATATAATATATATATATATATATATATCATCATCATCATAGTGCATTCACGAATTTAGGCCATTTGTTGACCTGTTTCGGCCTCAAGAGAAACACCATCCAGAAGTCTTTTGAGTGGACGTCCTGGTCTTCTTCTTCCTGCAGGTTGATATCTTAACATTAGTTTGGGTATTCTGTGATCTTCCATTCGATGAACATGTTGTATCCATCTTGACTTATAATCAGAAATTTTGTTTTCTAAAGATTCCATGTGTAATTCTTCTAAGATGTCTTCATTTTTTTTGTGATCTAGTAGTGTGTATCCTGCAGTCCTCCGAAGATATCTCATTTCAGCAGATCTAAGTCTCTGTATATCCTTCTGTTTCAACGTCCATACTTCGCTACCATACAAAAGAGTTGGAAGAGCCAGTGTTTTATACACTTTCAGTCTTGAATGCTTTTGGACTAACTGTGGCTTGAAGATAGAATTTATTAACCCTAAAATTCTTAAAAATTTAGATATTTTTGCATTTACATCCTTTTCTTCTTCATATGAGATATTGCATCCTAGATATGTAAAATTATTCACCTGCTCCAAAATTTTATTGTCCAGTACAATTTTACTTCTGACAGGATCTACACCTTGAAATGCCATAATTTTTGTTTTTTCTGTAGATATCTTTAATCCATATTCTTCTGTAATTTTGTTAAGTTCATACAGACCTTTCTGTAGATTATCTTCGGAATTTGCTATTATTATTTGGTCATCTGCAAACAATAGGGTGTTTAATTTTCTATTTTCTGATATTCTTATTCCAAATTTATATGTTTTGTTCCAGCAACATATTACTTCATTGATATAAATTGCAAAGAGTGTTGGGGATAGGGGGCAGCCTTGTCTCACACCACGATTTATAATTCCTTCTTCAGAAAATCTGTTATTTAATTTAATCATTATGGTGTTGTCTTTGTAAATATTTTGTATGTTCTGCTGAAGTAAATTTGGTATATTTCTGTCTTCCAATATATTTAAGAGTTTTGATCTCTTGACTGTGTCGAATGCTTTTTCAAAATCTATGAAAGCAAAATGTGTTTCTAAGTTGAATTCTCTTCTTTTTTCAAGCAATAGTTTAACAGAAAATGCTGAATCAATACAAGATCGTCCTTTCCTAAATCCATTTTGACATTCCATAAGGAATGTTTCACTGAAACTTTTCAATTTTCCATTTAAAATGTCTGCATAAATTTTGTAGCATGTGTTTAAACAACTGATTCCCCTATAGTTGTCCATTTTCTCTTGTCTCCTTTCTTGAACAGGGGTATAACAATGCTTGTCTCCATTCTTGTGGTATATCTGCATTTTTGAATACATTATTAAAGAAGGACAACAGTCTTTCATGGAACTGTTTGCCTGCATATTTGTACAATTCAGAATTCAAGCCATCTGTGCCAGTTGCCTTCCCATTTTTTAATTTCTTTAAACTATTGTTCAATTCTTCCAATGTTATTATGGAATCTGTCTCATTATTATTTCGGAAAATTGTATCTTCATAGCTATTGTCAGTCCAAAGACTTTTATAATAATTGAAAAAATCTTCTTTTGTTACTCCGCAATTAATTTTGGTAGATTCTTTAATATCTTTATTCAAATGTTTTAATATTTTGAAGGCATTGTTGGAGCTTATGCAAATCTGATTCTAAATGTGTAACAAAATTTAACCATGTTTTCCTATGTCTCTTTCTTATTTCCCTCTTAACAATAGCTCTACAGCGTTTGAATTCTATTTCATTTTCTACTTTCTTTGTGTTCAAATATTTTTATAAGCTGCATTTTTTCTTCAATCAATTGTTTTATTTGATCATCCCAGATTTTTAGAGTTCTATTTCTTCTTTGTTGTATATTTACTTTTCCTAAAGTTTCATTAGCTGCATTTTGAATTATCATTTTAATGTTTTTCCATTCTTCTTCGACATCATTACTTTCTGGAGTTGTAGCCATATATTGCTGAATTCTTCTCGAATATAACCATTTAATGCTGTCATCATAAAATAATTTTACCTTGTACTTTTGTTCTATGCTCTGTTGTTGTTTCTTCTTTTTTAACCATCTTGGTGGAAATCTTATTCTTGCTTCTACTAGGTAGTGATCTGAACCAATATCATATCCTCTGTAGGCTCTGACATCGAGAAACAATTTAAAAATCTTATTATTTGCAATGAAATAATCAATGATTGATTTTGAGTCCTGACGATGCCAGGTATATTTATGTATGTTTCTATGATTGTAAAAGGTATTCGTTATTTTCAGTTCATTGTAGGTAGCAAAATCTGTTAATCTTGTCCCATTCCTATTGCTGGTTGGTTCGCCAAATGTTCCAATATTATTGTTGACTTGAGCATTGCCCACTCTGGCATTTAAATCTCCTATTATGAGAATGTAATCATTTCTATTAATTTTGCTATAAATTTCTTGTAATATTTTATAAAATTCTTCATTGTCTTCTTCACGGCCTTCCTCTGGTGCATATACACCAAGAACTGTCAAATTACCTCTATTTATTTTCAGTCGAAGCTCTAATATTCTTTCATTCCAGTAAGTGTAGTGTTGAATTTTATTTCTTATGGTTTTATTAATCCAAATCATTACTCCAGCTTGTCCATGGGTTTTTCCTGTCGACACCGCTATATATTTGTACATAATTTTGTGTTTCTTTCGTTCCTTTAAGTTTCTTCTTAGTTTCTGTAGTTACTGCAATATCAATGTTTCTATTTTTAAATATACTGTCTAGTTCCTCTTCTTTTTCATGGATGCTTCGGACATTCCAGGTTGCATATCTTACAATATCATTGAGCCGTTTTCTTTTAATATATATATATTTTTTTTTTCTATATATATATATATATATATATATATAATTAGATTTATATATATATATATATATATATATATAAATAAATCTAATAATAATCAATTGTAAGAGAAATCCCTGTATTAAATTGCATGCAAAGATATGTTAAATATTAACATCTTATTAATTAAGTTGAACCAAAAGTGCGATTTTCGGTTCGCTACTGTAGTGCCGTTATCTTCCCTGAACAGTAAGATTCGTGAACTATGCCAATATCCTTTCTCTATGCATCTACCCCCACTCTCCATTTTGCCTCTCCTGTTGCACTGTTTGTGCTGCGCATCTCCCCTTCTACCTTGGAACGCTCAAATACTCTATGCACATCAAGAACGTTATCATTCGATCGGAACTTTGAGTTGAGACAACGTCGTCTGGAGCCGCGAGTGGCGTGGTTTAAGTTGGTCCTGAGGACCGGGGAAAGAATACCCTGGCTTGGACCGTGGTATGAAATCTGTTCATGCGATAATAATTGGTTAAATTTGTAAGCTACCTGCGGAGGTACCTTACATGAGCAACTCAAATTAAAATCCCGAAGGGAACCGAACGGGAACCGATGGTAATCGTACTTTGCTGCTTTATCCAACATTTATCCAAGATGTCGGACCTTGAAGACTTCGATCGTGTTTTCGGTATACACGGAGAAGAGGAATTTGATAGAGTCTACCAAAGAATTCAACTGGAAGAACAGGAGAATTGGCGTAATATTGCGTGTCGCAGACGTGTTTGTATACGGTATTATTTGCGGGATGCAAGCATAAATGCATTCCTCTATAGCAGACGAAAATAACGGAAGTGGTTTTATCGCTGAGAATTCTGGGTAATTCGTTGCCAATATTACGAAAACGTCGACTCTCGTGCGTGACCGATAAGTCGGCCGTTAATTCGTTCTCAGCAATTGCTCACGGTGAATCAGCTCACTAGTGATTGGAAGTAATTTGAGTAGAGAGTAATGTTCTAACATACGACCCTAAGTGTTTAGGAAAGAAAGATGAATCAATCTTTGCCTCCTATGGGCCCGGGCAAAGCTTTTTGATTAATAACCTTGGATATTGTGAACTTTACGCTAGTATATAACAACGGAAACAAAAGACGATCCTAAAGAAATCTGCACAAATGGTTTGCAGAGCGTGGTTTATTAAGATATACTCTGCACAAAGTAAAAAAAATTTTACTTATTAAATAACAGTTCATACGAGGGTGGATCAAATATAAACCAGAATTTGTATCTGGAGGCTCTGGTAGCGAACTGCAAAGGTTGCGGTTTGGAGGGGAAGTTGTGGGGGTGTCTGGAGTAGGGATCTTGATGTGTCGCACTCCGAAGAGCGGCCGCTTGCTTCAGTACGCCATGAGCGAGCAAGAGGTACACACATCTGTTGCACAACACATTATTATTAAGTTTTTGGTGAAAAAAGGCACTAAACCTTCTGAAATTTTGAGAAGGCTCCATGCGCAGTTCGGGGAAGCAAGCCTTTCGAAGACGCAGGTGTATGATTGGCGCAAAAAAATTTTAGCGGGCCGGGATTCAGTGGAAAATGAGCCCCACCAAAGACAGCAACGAACAAGCATCACTGCAGACAACATTCATGCTGTATGGGACTTTATTGAGGAGGATTTCCTTCATGAACAACGAACAGTGAATGCAGAGTACTACTGCCGGCTTTTGGACGAGACAAAAGCAGCATATTGCAACAAGCGCCACCGGAAACCAATCCAAAATGTGATTGTGCTGCATGACAATGCAAGGAGTTCGTGCGCAACTGGCTGACTACACGTCATCCCTCATTCTTCAAGGACGGCATCAAAAAGTTGCCAACTCGATGGAAAAAGTGTGTTGGAAATGCAGGAGACTATGTAGAAAAATGAGGTGGTGGTTTTGTATTTTTTTGTTAATTCAATAAAATTGTAAACAAAAAATTCCGGTTTATATTTGATTCACCCTTGTATTTCTATTTTGAAGATAGGTATGATTGGAACAAAATCATGTTGGTTACATAAGGATCACGTTTTAAGATTTGATTACTTTGTTTTCAAATTTTTTTCACCAGTCATTAGACAGATAATCTTGATATAATTGTAGTTGTAGTTTTCTTTGAAGTAACAAATAACAGGTATACACATTAATCTTTTTGATGTTTTTATTATTCATTTCATACATCTCAATGAAAGATAAATTATATTTGAAGAGAAAAATTATTTACTCAGACTGGGGATTGAACCCAGGACCTTTCACACTTTCCATTCGGGAATTAACAGTGTATATAAGAGAAAACATTGTGTTTAGATTGGAGTTTCTCAGATTTCTCAGTCGGTAGAGCATTCGCCTAGAGTGTAAAAGGTCCTGGGTTCAAACCCCAGTCCGAGCATATAATTTTTCTCTTCAAATATAATTTATCCTTCATTGAGATGTATGAAATAAATAATAAAAACATGACTTTATAATTAATGTAAAATTCCCAATTAAATGTCTTCTTAATAAAGAAGCCATAATTTGCAAGATAGAAGCAACGGCTTCATAGCATTTGGTGCATGGGAATTAACAGCATATGTAAGAGAAACATTTGTGTTTAGATTGGAGTTTCTCAGATAGCTCAGTTGGTAGAGCATTTGCCTAGAGTGCAAAAGGTCCTGGGTTCAAACCCGAGTCTGAGCATATAATTTTCCTCTTCAAATATAATACATGAATTCTGCTATTCTTTATGGATTTCTCTGAAGAGACCATTATTATTTTTAGTTAGGAACTTTTATAAAATCTACATTTGGTTGTATTCTCACTAATAATAAACATATATACATTTTTCTCTTCAAATATAATATAGAACTTACTTGTTACTTATATATGGTTCATCAAAATTAATCTTCCCAGGTTGTTTATAAACCAGAAAAATGTATCGATGGAGTCCTAAAAAAAAAAAAGAAACAATCTTTATCAGAAATTTGATATAGTTCTATAAATTATGCGAATATATCTCCCAGAAATGCATAGCCGAGTTTATTATTACATAAGCGATTATGAAGTCAGAAATAATTAAATAACTCTTGCTAGAGTTTAAAATGTAAAAAAGAAATTTTAACTTATTTTTCTTAAAACTTACATAATGGTGCATAGCCGATTGTGCATAATGTCAACCAATTATAATAATTACAAACATTAAAGTTGATTAATGAGCAGATGTGTTTAGAATGTTACTGTAAGTTATAGTTTTATAAAAATTTATATCGTTCAATAAAATGAATCATGCCAAAATTTATAAGAATAATTTTTAATGTTCATAATATATGTGCCCTTTTTATCATTGACATTAAATTGATCAGGAATTTTCCTAATGGAAATATCCCACATTAACCATATCTATCTGCATAGTGCTGAATCTGAAACATGCGATAGTGGCATTGAAAAACACACAATTAGATTTATCAGCAATGAAATGAAAACTACTGGTTTAGTAATTAACAGATAACTCATATTTGAAGAGAAAAATTATATGCTTAGACAGGGGCTTGAACCGAGGACCTTTGGCTTTCTAGGCTACTCCACCAATTGAGCTACCTGAGCAAGTTCCAATCTAAATGCAAAATTTTCTCTTATATACATTGTTAATTCCCATGCAGTCGGTAGAGTATTGCCTGGGTTCAAGCCCCAGTCTGAGTGTATAATTTTTCTCTTCAAATATGATTTATCCATCATTGAGATGTAAGAAATTAATAATAAAAACATCGAAAAGAAGCTGTACTGGCTTTATAATGTAATGTAAAATTGCCAAATAATGTCTTGTTAATAAAGAAGCCACCATTTGCAAGACAGAAGCAAAGGTTTCATAGCATTTGGTGTGCGGGAATTAACATCGTAATATAAGAGAAAAATTTGCGTTTAGATTGGAACTTGCTCAGGTAGCTCAGCTGGTAAAGTATTGGCCTAGAAAGCCAAATGTCCTGGGTTCAAGCCCCAGTCTGAGCATATAATTTTTCTCTTCAAATATGATTTATCCATCATTGAGATCTATGAAATGAATAATAAAATCATAATATATACCTATATCTTCTTCAATAGTGTTCTGCTCTAGGGCAGGTCTTTCACTGCAATCATAGCATTTTCATGCTATGCTCTGCAGTTTTACTAGGGAATTGTAGGTGTGGTAGTTTCCCGAAGGCAACCTTCATAACATGGATGCCTTAATAAAAATATGTGAACAATATTGATTTAAAATTATGTAACAGGGCAGTAGGGGAATTGGCAGACCCAAGATAACATGGAAACAAACTGTTCCCACAGAAACTAAAAAGATGGGAAGACTTGGAATGAGATCAAGATGCTGGCCAGGAATAGAGTCAGATGGAGAAGTTTTCTCAGAGCCCATGTTCCATGCAGGAATGATGGGAATTTTGATTGATTGAACATTTGAATTTCATAGTTTGAAACTATCTCTGAACTATCACCTCAATTCTATACAGTTAACTTGATATAAGCATCATAATTGAAGAGAAATAATAAAAATAAAAGAACCTACAGACAATTATATAGTGGAAAGTAATATAAATAAAAAAATACATTTATGCAAATGGTGTCGTTGTCCTTTCAGAATCTGAAGATAATTTAAATAGTATATTTCAATGCGAGGTTGGAAAGTGGTTTTTACAGAGCGAGATTCTGTAAAACACTTCACAAATGTGCATTGTATGTACATTATTTTTTGCGTGATGGTGTTTTCAAATTAATAAATAATAGTAAAATAATAACATCTTTGTTGGAAATATTTGCATTCATTATAAACAAATGACTAACGTTAACAGTGTGGGCAATGTTTATTAGTTGAAACTACAGGAGGCCGTGACACCAATCAGTGATAAAATGCCGGCAAGTACGCATTTATTGTTTTATATTGTTTCAAATAAAGCTCAGTTCATTTAAAATGCAGTGATTCATTTCATATAATGTACATTAACACTACCTTTTGGATATATTTTTGTATATACATTATACGTAGTATACATAGAGGGCAGTGGTTTTACTTCCCACACATGGTTTGTAATACGTAATATTACAGTATAGTTATTTAGGTTGGCAACCCCAAAATGTAGGAAGTTAAACTTTCAATCATGGTCGCCATTGCTGTAAGTACGACAAAATGCACTATCGCACAAAAAAGATCTTTACAACAATTTAATATAAATGCTAGAAAATACAATATGGAAATTAATATGAATAACACTAAATGCTTAAAAAAAATATCAAAAGAACCAGTAAGATGCAAATTAGAAGTGGAATGAAAAATTATAGAACAAGTATCAGAATTTAATTATTTAGGTGTATTAATAACAAACACCAAAAATTTAATAAAAGAAGTAGAGGAAAGCTGGTAAAGCAGCACAAATATCAGGATATATGAAAGATTTAATTTGGCGCAACAAACATATGTCAATAGAAAGCAAAATCCGCATATACAAAAGATAGTTTGATCAGTTATCTATATGGAGCAGAAACTAGGGCTGATACAAGAAAAACTAAACAAATAATAAGCACATGTGGAATGAAGATCTTATAAACAATTCAGGGGAAACACTATTTGATAAAACTTAGTTTATTTGATTTTTATATTTATAAATATGAAAATCAAATAAAACTAAGTTTTATTTGTATTTAATTAATAGATATGGATTTTCATCAAGTAAACACCAACTCAATTGACTATTTGATAAGTTACACAATACAGAAATTAGGGACAAATGTCATATTCAAGACATGACATAACTAATTAACTAACTAACTCACTGGCACAATCGAACCCATAGGTTCATGGCTGCGCATACATAAGCTCTCCATACATCCCTATCTTGAGATAATGTTTTCCAATCATTCCCTGTATAATCTACTTCCCTCAAATCATGGTTAATGTTATTCTCCCACCTCATTCTTGTTCTACCAACAGGTTGTTTTTCCCTCTCGTTTTCCTACAAGAAGCTTCCATGCATGTCTTTAATCCCGCATTCATGCCACAAGTCCTGTCCATCTCAGTCTACGAGACTTAACTATTCTTATTATATCTGGCTTCCTAAAAAGACCATGTAGTTCACTGTTATGTAGTCTTCATATTTAAGACATAACCAAATTTATTATAGATAGACAAAAATATTGGAAGGGTCATATAAAAAGAATGGAAGACAACCGACTTGCAAAAAAGAGCCAAAGAAGATAGACCAATGGACGGGAGAAGAACAAGAGGAAGACCAGCCAATAGATGGATAGACAATACATCTTCCTCCGAGGAGTAATTTGGGAAAAAACAGGATGAAAGTCCTACAAATTATGAATAGGACGAAGAAAAAAATACATTATTATTTTAAATTAATTTTTGTAAAATAATAAGATTTTTTAGAAAAATTATAATTTTAACCTGAGTCCTTTGGGGGTCCAGATCCTACATATTCTGCAAATGTTTCTCCTTCTTCTATTTTATTGCCAGGGATGTTACCCACCAACCAATGGCGGATCTGCCCTGCAGTAGGGTTAGCACGACTTGGTGCATCAGGATCTGTAAAATAAAAAGAAATTGCAATTTGGAGATAGTAATAATATATGAAAGTTCAAAACAATTTTCATTCTAGAAATCATGTAGGAATGAAATTATGTTAAATTGACAAAAAATTCATAACTAAATTCAAAATCTCAATATTAAACCAATTATGATTAAGATAAATTTAGATTATTTTGTGGTATTGTGAACATAAGTTGATATGGAAATAGGAATATGATTTTTTAAAAATAAAAAAACATCAATAGAAGCCCTACTGGCTTTATAAAGTAGTGTTAAATTCCCAATTAATGTCTTCTTAACTAAGAGGCCGCCATATGCAAAGATAGAAGCAACTGTTTCAAGCATTTGGCACGAGGGAATTACAACATATATAAGAGAAAAAAGATCGCAACTCGCCTCGGTAGCTCAGTTGATAGAGCATTTGGCCCGGAAAGCCAAAGGTCCTGGGTTTGAGTCTCGGTCTAGGCGAAAATTTTTCTCTTCAAAATATAATTTATCCTTCAGTGAGAAGTGTTAAATTAATAATAAAAACGTCAATAGAAGCCCTATTGGCTTTATAAAATAGTGTTAAATTCCCAATTAATGTCTTCTTAACTAAGAGGATGCCATATGCAAAGATAGAAGCAACTGTTTCAAGCATTTGGCACGAGGGAATTACAACGTATATAAGAGAATTTGCGTCTAGATCGCAACTCGCCTCGGTAGCTCAGTTGGTAGAGCATTTGGCCCGGAAAGTCAAAGGTCCCGGGTTCGAGTCTCTATCTAGGCGAACATTTTTCTCTTCAAATATAAAAAAAAAAACTAGTTTAAAATACTGTTTAAACTTTAATACAATAAAAGCTCATTATTCACGGTCCCCTTATTCGCGGGTTAAAATATTGTGACACAGTTCCTGTATTTGCGGATAAAAATGTCTTTATTTGCGGATCCAGTTGGTGTATTAAAATGATTAGTATTATCACCTCACTATGATGGTTGTCCGTTTATATAAGAACGGGTGCTGCGCGACTAAGCTTGACAATGATTACCATGTGAAATTATTATAGTGGCGGTGGTCGGCGTCTTTGTATTTAATTACATATGACAGCTGCGAGGAAACAAAGCGAGCCGCTGGACAGCCATCATAGTGAGGCAATAATAACTTTTATTAACGCATCGGCAACTTTTTTTTTTTTTTACTGCAAGCACGTTGTAAAGCGACTTTTACAAAGCGATTCAAACAAATTGACAAATTAATATCAAAGTAAACAAACCTTATTGTCACTAAGCCTAAAGTTCGTTGTTAAAATCCACCGCCCTAGTATTTCACGTGCTGCTATGTCCGTTATAAATGCCGCTCTCGCCACGATCGGTGTTTTATTGTTTCAACTTGTCATTCGTTGCAATAATTTTGATTGAATAACATGTGTCTCTTCTGCTTTGTTGCCAGTTTATAATGTCGAGTAAAAGGAAAGAAAATTAGTTCCGAAGCGGAAACAAGTAGTGTTGGCAATTAAAGTAAAAATAGAAATGCTTCACCGTTTGCGCGTTGGCGAGTCGTTTGCGTCTATATCACGCTGTTTCAATGTTAATGAATCAACTGTACGATTTATCAAGACATCCGAAGACAAAATAAGGAATTCTATCGCTGAATTCACAGCTGAATATCAATCTGAATTGAAATACCTATAAAAGCAGCAAAAAAAAAAAAAAAAGGAAAATATTACTATCTTCTTTAAGCCCTTGTCTAAGCCTAATGGTAATAATTAACAGAAATTGTTCAACATCTCTCATTAATTGATTTTATTTTGATAATTTTTATTTTATTTTGGAACCTTGGAACGTTACCCCTATATACCCATACAAATTACCATTCCATAATCGCGGTTTCTGTATTCGCGGCATATTTGCAGAACATTACCCCGCGAATAAGGAGCTTTTATTGTACAGAAATATGTATATACATTGAAGAGTTGACTGTCAGACAAATTTCTCACTCTAAGTAGTCCAAGGGCCTTCTAGGTCTGTCGTGCTTGGAGTAAGTAAGTTTTGCCTAAAAGGTAAACTACTTTCTTATTAATGTAAATTCTCCATGTTGGTTAATTTCAAACTCAGAAGGCATAAGTTTTGGTAAAATATGACAATCGTGAACAATTGAATATGAAAAAATTGTCCAACCAAACTTCAAATTCATCTCTATACTTCTTTCTAGCTAAGTTACAGTTGTAATGTAAACACCGGATCTAAGGACTGCATTTTTATTGGTCGAATAACTGTTTAAACTTGTAAGAAAATGTAATTCGCTTTCTAATGAAGTAAAGTGATCCCACGACAGGCCTCAGGAGGCCCTTGGGGTAGTAGGAGGTTAAGGCTCCCACTTTTTCTAGACAATCGGCACTCGATGTCAGCCGCCTTTACCCCAGAACAAGCGTCTGGTACTCATTTCCGTTAGAGGATGAGTCGACCGCAGGACCATAGTGCCGCCAGAGGGTTTGGGTCAGTTTAAAAATCCTGACCCCACGGGGCTCGAACCCTCGACCTTCCGGCTTGTAGCGCAGTTCCTTAACCACTGCGCTATGGCGCGTATTCGTTTTCTAATACTCTAAATAAATAAATTAAGAACATGAATTTTCAGCACATTTATAAGTTACATGGGAAAATTTAAAAATATAAAATTACAATTTTAATAGATTAAATAAATAAGCATTTCATTGTTTAATTTTTATGAATTTCAATTGTTTCAAAAGGCTGCAATATTTGAAGCATAAAAAAGGAAAAACTATGAAAAGCAGAGAGAAACAAATTATTTTGAATGTTTTCAAACAGTTTAGTGAAAAATATCCTACATGATTAGCCTCATAAAATCAATTAGGTAATATGAAATCCATGAACAAGTATATGAAATGATGACGAGTTTCAAGTTTAAAAGAATTCTTATAAAATTGCCTATCTCAATTCTTTCTAATATCTTTCTTCTGATCTGGTTGTTCTTAAGATGGAAGGTCACAGTCAAAGAAAATCAAGATGGACTGCACGTAATGCGGCTGGGTTGGCGGCTACTACGACTGGCGGCCAGCTTCTGCTGAAGCTGACAAGGGGATGAAGACTGAGTCCATTAACCCAAAAGAATTTGAAGTAATGCCGAAGCAATTACTCAATTTAATAGCTATATGAAACACTGAAAATCATTCGCCACATGGCTGAAGACTTGTAGTTGTTGTGCTCCGCGCTGATGGGCTCCTGTACCTATCGAGGTATATATATATATATGTATGTAAATTTGATTAATTTCCGTGAAAGTCGGATCATTATTATATTTTAGGATTAATACTATTATGTACTGTAATTATATGTTAATTTTATAATGTATTATAAAATATTATATTATTTTGCGTTTTTTTTTTTTTTTTGGATTGTATACCAGAACAGACTGGATCGTTTTTTCCAGTGTGATGGCAGCCAATTCGATGTTGATTTCTTTAATGTGGTTCTCGAATTCTGATTCTGTCCATTCTTCTGTCTTCTGACTTAGTACATGGTTATTTAGCTGTCACAAGGCTTTTACTCTGCTTTTTACGTTTGATGTGTGAAAATTGGCCACGACTAGACAAGTGTTTCTTTAGGGGTGTTTTATCTGCTGAATAACATACTTTATAGTTAGAAATATTGTTATTTAAAAATGTATATTGATTGGCCAATCACAGCTCAGTACATGGTGTTCCCTAGTGGTCACCCATCCAGGTACTGAACAGGATGAGAAAGGATTCTTACCTGTCATGCACAGAAAGTAGTAAGCTCCATCCTCAGCTCGCCATGTTACTTCAGGAACATCTTTCACCTGCCTGGGAGTCAGTTCGTTACCCAAATTCACAATCAAGTTCCCATATTTAACCTACATACAAAATATAACATTTGAAGTTTTTAAGAAGAATGCTTGGAAAAATCAGAAGAGGTAGAATACAGAACACTAAACTAAGATAAATTTTGAAATTGGATAAAACACAAGGTAAAAGATACTAGAATAACATGGTATGGGCATGTTAAAAGAATGAATAATGGAAAGATATCAAGATAAGCACTGAGAATTGGATTAGGAAGGAAGAGACTAAGATGCCAGCTGACATACAGCTGGGGAGAACAATATAAGGAGAATACCGAGAAAAGGGGTTTTAATGGATAGAAATGATGGAAGAAGAGACATGGAATGATAGAGATAGATAGAGTTTTTTTTTTTTTTTTTTTCCAACACTCAACCCCCAGAGTGTGGACATTAGACTAGATGAAGAAGAAAAAGAAGACGAGGAAGACAAAGCATTACATTTTAATCACATATCATTTTTACAATGAATAGTTTATTAAAAATAGATCATTTGACAACTAACATAGGTTTAATGAATATAATTTAATAATTGGTTTAAGTCTTGAAATTATGGATTTAAATTTTTAAAATTCAATATATATATATATATATATATATATAGGGAGTTAAGTTTTAAAGTTGTTAGTAGTTGGTAATTTCATAGCAGAGCATCCTCTAACTTTGTCTCGTAAAAGAATACAGTGATATAACATATAAAACAAACTAACATATATAGTCATGAGATAAAAATTAAAAAAAATAAAATGCCCCTGGTGGCAGGTGCCGTCGCTCTCAACTTTGTTAAAATAATGTATGTGATATATTATTAATTGGAGGCCTTTCGGAAGTTAACTTCCATCATCAGCAGGATGAGTATGCGCTACTAGGTGTTGTATTTAAGACGCTATAGACGTTGATGGTCTTGATGCGTCTCCAGTAGGAACTGGCTGGTTTTTAACTATCTCGTATAAGGGATTGTATGTTTGGGGGTGTGTTCTCATTTTTGTTTATTGAAACCGTTACTTTTTGCCATGTTTTTAATATATTCCAATTCTTTGCTATAATTTATTTTGTTTAGGAATTTGATATGAATTTTATTAGTAGACTATTAACATATCTAGTACCTAGAAATAGAATAAAAGTGGATATTTCTTCTAAACAGACTATGAAGGTCTGGGGGGGATGAGAATTCAAACACCCACATTTTCAATCCACAGCCCCGGACCACTATGAATATGTACTGAGACAAGATTTAAGACTCTCCAACTTTTAATCATTTATATTAAACTAGTTAACACCCGGCATGCACTGCTACGCCTAAATAAATTAAAATTAATGTGATTTTATGTTTAGTTGAATATGTAAGAGGAAAAATAATTATACATTTATTTTTTAAATACCCCGTGCTGATTACCCGGCGTTGCCCGGGAATCTACGCATCCTGATGTACTTGGCATAAATGAGCTGAAAGACAAAATTCGTTATTTTGAGTTATCTATAAAAGAATACCCGCCGTGCGCTGATATTCTTGCCCGGGAATCTGCTTATCCCGTTGTTGTTGACATCAATGAAAGACAAAAATGGCTATTGTGTGTTATCTGTAAAAAATAAACATATGCTGTCGACCACTTTTTTGTACAGTTTTTTGAGATATTAAATTCTGTGTGTATTAATGTTGTGTATCTGTTATGGTTTAGGCAGCGTAAGCCATTTAAGGGTAAAAAAGGGGACTTCTTCACGTTTTTTCACTACAAAGGGTGTTTTTTAAGGGTGTAGGAGTTGAGTATCGCAACTCTCTTATAGCCTATGTTCATCCCGGGAATCTCTTAAACATTTTGCAAAAATCCCCATCACAATCGGATCAACGGTATGGCCGCACATAAAGTACGAACAAACATTTTTATTTATTAGATTATATAAATATTTAAATAAGGGAAATAGTAGGCCTAAAAGACATGATTATTTTGCTTTAATATATTTAAAGCCGTTTATTTCTGCTGAAAGTCTAGTCGTGACGCTATGAGGAGAACAGTACTTCGAATCCTGCTAGGAGACCAAAAATCCAGAGATGAGTCCCTTTTCGAGACTAGGGATTCCCACCTACAATCGAAACATCAGTAAGAAACACTGTTATAAAAATATGTACAAGGCAATCAAAGAAGTTTTCCTTTGTACTAAAGAAAACTAAAAATCTCACATTTAAAACTTTTTTGTACTGAATAAATTAACTTAGATTTTTTTTTCACTTCGCGATTTAAATTAATTTTTTAGTCACATCTTTACTTGCCTCAATTTACGAAGTGTAAAAGTTATAGTTATTTCACAATTATCAATCTATATACCAGTATATAAAAACGAATGTATGTATGTATGTTTGTCTGTCTGTCTGTCTGTCTGTCCTTTATGCATTATTACACTGTTCATCCGATTGTGACGGGGCTTTTTGCAAACTGTTCAAGAGTTTCGCGGAAGGTTTTAGGCTATAAGAAAGTCGTAGGCCTATGCTCAACTGCTTCACCCTTAAAAATCACCCCTTGTAGTGAAAAACGTGTTTTTCGGAACTTTTTGGACGCTTAAATGACTTACGCTGCGTAAACCATAACATATACACCAAATTAATGTAGGCGTACACAGAATTGAATAAAAAAAATCTACAAAAAGTTCGCGACAGCATATGTCATATCTTTTACGGGTAACTCATAATAACCATTTTTATCTTTCAGCTCATTGATGGCAGAAGATATGGATGGCTAGATTCCCGGGCAAGCGCAGCAGCGTACGGTGGGCATTTGTTTACAGATAAGATAACTCTCAATAACCACTTTTGTCTTGCAGCTCATTTATGCCAAGAAGATCGGGATAGGTAGATTCCCGGGCAACGCCTGGAATTCAGCACGCACGAGATATCTAAAAATAATTACGATATATATATTTCTTTTTCTTTTTACTTATTCGACTAAACATAGAAATACGTTTAATGTATTTAGGCGTAGCAGAGCACGCCGGATATTAGCTAGTTTAAGATAAAATTGAATTAAAATGAATTATCATTCATTTAATACTTAAAACCTGTTCGTCACCGGATGTAAATTTTATTCTATACCGGAACCCTGAGGACTCATAGCTCAACGACAAGCGAATTGGCACAACTCCTAGGCATAAGAATATTGTTATATATATTATTTTTATATCCGAGCTCTTTTCAACTTGTCGCACATATAAAGTTTTATATGCCTCTGTAACATAGAAGCAACTATTTTCAACTCCCTTCTAATTTTTATTAACTGACTAGCTAATACCCGGCGTGCGCTGCTATGCCTAAATAGATGAAAATTAATGTGCTTTTTATGTTTAGTTTAATAAGTAGAAGGATAAATAATTATAAATTCCGTTCCATAGTAATTCTGTCCGAGGACAGGTCTTTCACTGCAATCATAGCATTTTCATACTATGCTTTGCAGCTTTATAGGGAATTAAGGCTTTCCACACCGGTGAAGGATGATGCTGATGATGATGATGGCCGGATGATTTTCGGGGAACGTTGGGCCCTAAGCTTCCTGACATTTTTCTTACAGGTGAGGAAAAACCCCGATAAAACCTCACCCAGAATCCTGTCCCGACCGGGAATTGAACACGGGCCCGCTGTGTGACAAGGCAGCACGCTACCTCGAGACCACAGTGGTGGACAATTATAACGGTATGGTAGCGCATAAAATACGAACAAACAAACATGCATTTTTATACAGTAAGTTTCACTCGACCTGCGGCCGATAGCAGGAAAAGTGACTGCAATCATTGAATCATCAACTCATGGTACCCACGCAGTGTCTACGCTAATGGCCGCAAGACGAGTGAAACTCGCTATATATTAGATAACTTCAATTGACATTGCCTGGTATTGAACCTCTGACTCTCGGATACCGAAGCGGCGCGTTACCATGAGGTCATACTCTTCATATTCGTTCATAAATAAATTATATCCAGTAAAATTCCACAATATATGTACTGTTACTCCAGTTATAAATGATTTAACCTAAATAGTCATGCAATTCCTAAAAAATGCACATGCATGTTAAAATGGCTCATAATATAATTTCCATCGGTGCCAACACGCACACACTATTATGTAACACTAAGAAATTGGTACTGGAAGTACATATCAATAAAACTAAATATATGGTCACATATAGAAATACATTATATAATGGAAATGGACAGCTAATGGCACATGAGGGAAATTTTGAGGAAGTGGCTGAATTCAAAAACCTAGGAACAATTATCACAAATATGAATGAGATGCACAAGGAAATTAAACATAGGCTCAATTCTGAAAATGCGTGCTATTAGTATGCATTACAGAGCATAGGTTACAGAGACTCTTGACGTCCCAACTCCGTTCAAAAAACAAACTCAAAATAGGTATATAAAACTATTATTCTCCCAGTTATATTATATGGATGTGAAACATGGACACTTACTTTAAGGGAAGAAAGGAGATTAAGAATATTTGAGAATAAAGTTTTGGACCAAAGAGAGATGAACAGACAGGTGAATGGAGAAGGCTACATAACAGTGAACTACATGGTCTTTATAGGAAGTCAGATATAATAAGAACAGTTAAGTCTCGTATACTGCGATGGGCAGGACATGTGGCACGAATGGGGAATGAAAGACGTGCATGGAGGCTTTTTGTAGGAAAACCAGAGGGAAAACGTCCAGTCGGTAGACCAAGAATAAGGTGGGAGAATAACATTAAGTATGATTTGAGGGAAGTAGATTATACAGGGGATAATTGGAAAGCATTAGCTCAGGATAAGGATTTATGGAGAACTTATGTCCGTGCGGCCATGAACCTATGGGTTCGATAGTGCCAGTGAGTTAGTTAGAAACTTAAAATATTAAATTTTATAATCCACTAATTAACTAACTCACTGGTACCATCGAACCTGAAATTTATAACCATGCGGACATAAGTCCTCCATACATCCCTATCCTCAGCTAAATCTTACAATCATCCCCTGCATAATTAAACTTTCTCAAATCATGGTTTATGTTATTGTCCCACATCATTCTTGACTTACCTAATATATACTTTTCCCCTGGTTTAGCTACAAAGAGCCTAAAATCAGTTTCCTTGCCCCTCTTCCTTTCCCCATTCGTGCCACATGCCCTGCCCATCACAGTCTATGAAACTTAACTGTTCTTATTACATCTGGTTTCCAATAAAAATCATATAGTCTTTTCCATTCATCTATCTCTTCGTCTCTCTTTGGTCCAAAATATTTGTAACAACTTTATTCTCAAATAGGTCTAATAGTAATCATTTCTTCTCCCTTAAAGTAAGGGACCAGTTTTGCATCCATATAATATTACTGGGGGGGCACGCCGTAGCGTAGTGGTTAAGGCACTGAGCTACAAGCCGGAGGGTCGAGGGTTCAAGTCCCGTTGGGGTCAGGATTTTTAAACTGACCCAAACCCTCTGGCGGCACTATGGCCCTGGGGTCGACTCAGCCTCTAATGGAAATGAGTACCAGACGCTTGTTCTGGGGTAAAGGCGGCCGTCACGCAGGGCTGACAACCCGGCTGACATAAAGTGCCGATTGTCTAGAAAAAGTGGGAACCTTAACCTCCTACTACCCCAAGGACCTCCGGGTCTGTTGTGGGATCACTTTACTTATAATATTACTGGGAGAATAAAGGTTTTTATACAGGTAAAGTAAAGTGATCCCACAACAGGCCTCAGAAGACCCTTGGGGTAGTAGGAGGTTAAGGCTCCCACTTTTTCTAGACAATCGGCACTTGATGTCAGCCGGGTTGTCAGCCCTGCGTGACGGCCGCCTTTACCCCAGAACAAGCGTCTGGTACTCATTTCCGTTAGAGGCTGAGTCGACCCCATGGCCATAGTGCCGCCAGAGGGTTTGGGTCAGTTTAAAAATCCTGACCCCAACGGGACTTGAACCCTCGACCCTCCGGCTTGTAGCTCAGTGCCTTAACCACTACGCTACGGCGTGCCCCTGGTTTTTATACAGTACGCCTATATTTCTAGTTTTAAAATTTTTTTGAGAGAAGTTGGGACGACAAGATTCCCTTGTAATGCGTAATAGCTTTAGTTTCCCAAAATGATCCTATGCGAGGACCTCCATATCCTTATGTAGTCAAAATTAAGTGATCGAGAGTTGAAAATCTTCTCACGACAGGTTGTGTCCCCATAAGATCCGAGAGGCATTAATTTTATAGTAATTAGTAGGTTATCTATGAAAACCCACATGCCCCGATCTTCTAGAAAGTGTGCCGTTACCTATTTGCAGTATCTATAAAAAGTAATGCAAAAGTACTATAAGGGAGAGGTTAAACTAAAATAAAGAGATATAACAATAATAATAATTTATTAATTATTAATACACTATTATTATTATTATTATTATTATTATTGTTATTATTATTACTGGCAAAGAGAATATAAAACATAGAATTGAATTGAGGAGCAAAATAATATCATCGTTAAATTCCATATGGTGGGATAAGCATATTTGAAAAGACACAAAAAAATATATTGGTAAAACATTGGTGGAATCTGTTGTAATGTATGGAAGTGAGGTATGGACAATCAATAAGTACTACAAAAAAGCTCTAGAAATTGATTATTTACGCAGAAGTGCCAGAAAGTCTAAATTAGAACATGTCACAAATAAGGAAATTAGAAACATAATGGAAGCATAAGAAGCATAATTGAAAGAATTGAGGAGAAGGAATTAAAGTGGTTAGGACATGTTTTAAGAATGGAAGATGAGCTATGGCCAAAGCAACTATATCAATGGCATCCGACCAGAAAGAATAAAAGAGGCAGACCAACGTTAACATGGAAGGAAAACATGAAGACATTAATGCAAACAAGAGGGCTAAGCATTGAAAATGCCCAAATCGTAGGCTTTGGAGGTTTGGCACGGGAAGACGGCAGCAGCTGTAAAAACCCAAAGATAGATAGATAGATAGATAGATTATTATTATTATTTATTATTATTATTATTATTATTATTATTATTATTATTATTATTATTACTATGGAAAAACAGTACTTTACCCTCCCCAATATATTTTCCAAGTTCTACAGAATAACAGTGCGCATACACATGACTTCAAAGATCTGTTGCTAGATGGAACCACATATCTTTGAAGTCGTACAGAAAGTTTATAGAGCTGTTCACTAGATGGGAGCACGTGTGGTATGACCAACCTTGGAAATAAATCCCCAAATGTTTATTAGAAATGGATGTACACTAACTTTTCCCTTCCTAACCTAACAAAATACATTACATGCATATTATTTGCTAAAGTCCACACTAATCTGAAGTATACTAACTCACACTAATCTAACAAAAATTGTGTAATTGAGCCCTTTATAGTGGTAACATTGGAGGAGTAGGGAAAATAGCTAATGATTATCACAATGTTGTCTAGAAATGTCATAATGTTACCGTGTTTCTCGTAAATAAATAAAATACCTAAAAATTGTAAAAGAATGTTATAAGTACTGTTAAAAAACGTTTAAGATATTACAAAATATTAGTAAAAACAGAAGAAGTACGTAGAGTAACATTAACAAGAATATACTATGGAAAATGAAGGGAAAGGAAATGTACTGTTGAGCCATAATAATAATAATGATAATAATAATAATAATAATTATTATTATTACGTTTATACTAACCTCAATTATTTCAGGGGGTACTACATCGATGACATCTGGCACAACACTGTGTTCTTCCCATTGCAACTAAAATATGTGAAACACACTTTGTAAATACTGAATACCATAGCCTGAATACCGGCGAGTTTTATCTCTCACTTTCTCTATGCTTACGAGTGACTGGTAATTCCATCCACTTGTTTTCAAGGCCGAGATAATATTCTGACGTAACATACCGCCGTGACTTTATTATCATGTTATTGCTTCCACACTTCATTCATCACGGCCACGATTTTCGTTATATTTTTATAGATACCATAAATAGGTAACCGGCACACTTTCCAGAAGATCGGGAAAGGTGGGTTTTCATAGATAGCCTACTAATTACTATAAAATTAATATGTAATATAAAAATCTAGTAAACATTTTGTATTGTAAATTGTCTCCTGAAGGTGTTACTGGCACCTCGCAGGGTAAGACGATTCAAGGGGCTGCCTTCTTAAAGTTCATCGTCATAACCTCCCATTATATCAGCCCAAGTGGGAGGGTTGCCTCTTCCGCTCTTCTCAGACCGTTAAGGACTTTCTCCTTGTTACCCCGGAGATGGGTCTTTATATTTCGCCCTAAGGAAAGGGTTTCTTTTCCGCCAATTGCACCATTTGAAAGCTTGTTTCATCTTGTTCTTCTTGTCGTTAAGATCTTCACCCGTATCCCTGGGCAGAGGCTCTCGATATACACCGAGAGACTTGGTCCCTGACAGAACTTAATCACTAATATATTAATGTCCATCCCGCGACGAGAACGTGCCTGTCAGGTATTACTCAGCTGTAAAAGTTACAGCCTAAGCCCACTATTTACACTGAGACGGTTAATAGCTTCGTATGAGTCCGAAACTAAAGGCTTTCATGAAACCGGAACGAGCCAACAGGCTTAATCCTTGGATGAAGAACAAGACGAAGAAGAAGAAAAAAATGGTTTAATATGTGAAATGTGGAATCGATAAAAATTCGGAATAAAATTATTATAATTATTTTCTTTCTTTCCCTTAGTTCAATCTCTCACTTTGTAGGGAGGCTTACTGTTATAAATCCCAAACCACCCCGGGCCTTACAGTGATACGACCTGCATGCTTTTCGATTATACAAAGAAGATGGAGAACCTCCCCGGATGAGCGATCAGATCAATTTAGGGCCACCTCTGGTATGAGACGAACATTTAATGCAAACATAAGTAAAAGTAATATAAGTGGGCATAATTGGAGCATGAATTTATTGAGGTATAGTAATCAAAATGTCTTTTTAAGGAACTGAATCGTAAACACGCAGTTTTATAACAAAGCACACGAATTCATTATTGTTGTATAATTAGCCTTGTTCATAACTAACATAATTTTGAAACGTTATATAAGCTATACGAACTTTTCGATCCCATGATCACCATCTTTATTGCAAGAATAAAAAATATATAATGCAGAATGGATGCAACATTATAAAGGTTTACTTTAAGAAGATAAGAAACGAGTTTCAACTTCAAGATACGGATGTAGAATATAATTTTGACACTTCAGGGATAACAGAAGATGAAGAAAAAAAAAAACTTTGAAAGAAGAAAAAAAATGGGAGAGCACCAGAACCAGGAAATATTCAGACGAAACTCCTAAAACATGGAGGAGATATTTTAGCAATATTTTTAACAAAACTTTTTTAATAAAATTGAAATTGGAGACGATATCCCAGAAGACTGGAATTTATCGTATATTAGTCCTATTTTTAAAAAAGGTGATAAAAACCTGTGTTCCAATTATAGAGGTATAAGCGTTTTACCTTCAACAGCTAGGATGTTTAGTAAAATTATAAATTTTAAACTTAAGGAGGTAAAAGATAACTTAAGAGAAGAACAATGTGGATTCCGGAGTGGAAGATCGTGTATTGATAATATTTTCTGTATTAGACAATTACAAGAGAAAATCCTAGCAAAATATAAAGAACTACATATGACTATTGATTTAGAGATGGCATATGATAGTGTACCTCGACAATTGTTATGGATGGCAATGAGAAATATGAATATCTGTGATAAATGGGTTCATATTGTTAGGAGGATCTATACTAATACAAAAGTTAAAGTAAAAATACAGAATAAATTAACAGAGGAATTCACAGTGAATACGGAGGCCTTAAGCAGGAATGCGGTTTGTTACCAATTCTTTTTAACATTTATTTAGACCATTCTCTTAATTTATGATACGAGTATAAAAAATGTTCTGAAATGGGTATTCCTATAGGAGGAAAAGTACTACGCTTATTGTTGTTTACAGATGATCAAATCATTTTTGCAGGGGATGAAGATGATATGAAATATATGATAAATAAACTAATGGAAGAATATAAAAAATGGGGACTGAATATAAATTTACAGAAAACAGAATATATGTGTTTGGGAAAGGATGTGTATGACCTCATACTCGAAACAAGGAAAATAAAAAATGTGAATTTTTAAATATCTTGGGTCAATAATTACAAGTTTAGGTTCCTGTAAAAAAGTTCAGACTAAAATTGCAATGGCAAAAAATGCAACTAAGAGATTACATGGAATAATTTGAAACAAAAATATTAAAATGGACATTAAAATTAAAATTTATAATAGCATAATACATAATATTTTGTCATATGGAAGTGAAACTTGGTCTTTGACGGAATTACAAAAGAATAAAATTAGAAAAGTTGATTTGATTACTTTAGAAGAAGCCTTCAAAAAACAAGACAGGATAAAATAAGAAATGAATTCCTTTGGAGAGAAATGAATGTCACCACATCTGTTGTTAAGAGGATTGAAAATCAAACACTTAAATGGTATGGCCATGTACAAAGAATGGGAAATGAAATATGGCCAAAAAGTATATACCAATGGTCACCCCCTGGAAGATATAAACGTGGTGGACTAAGATGGAAATGGAAAACGTATGTCAGAACTATAATGGATTATAGGAATTTGGAAGAAGGAGATTGGAATGATAGAGATAAATGGAAACTGAAGACGGCAAACCTATAAGTGGGGGAAAGCCGAAGAAGAAGAAGAAGAAGAAGAAGATGCAGAGAAGTTAATTCATCAAGCTATGGAGAAAGTTCTCCCAGAGACTGTGAAAAAGTGTATTTTTTTTAAAGCAGGATTTTCTTGTCAAGAAACATTCACTAAATATGATGAGGCGAAGAAAAATTTAAGTAGGTAATTGCCGACCTAATTAAAGACTGGAACCTGCAATTGAGATTGAAGATGTTATCAATTTCGACAACGATTTGGCAACAACACAAAATATAGAACGAGCCGTCGATTATTTAAATGAAACGAGAGGGGAGTCCTCGAAATGTGCAGTAACTCAAATTTCCGAAGAAGAAATAGAAGAGGAAAGATGCCCTATGAGAGCTGAAAATATTTAGCTACAAACAAGCATTGTTGAATGTGAATGATCTCCAAGAATTTGCTACTTCGCGCGAGTATCCTGCTTTGTTGGACCTCCTATAAGATGTAGAGAACCACGTACTTGTCCGTACGGTAACTAAAACTACGCAGCCTACCTTACTACAGCTATGGAGGAAGTAAAATTAACTAAAAATGCAAGTAATCTCTTTTTTTACTTTTTATTCACTACTAGCTAGTACCCGGCGTGCGCTGCTACTCCTAAATAAATGTTAATGTATTTTTATCACCAGCCGTGCACTGTTATACTTGCCCGGGAATCTGCTTATCCCGATCTTCTTGTCATCAATGAAAGACAAAAATGGCTATTGTGAGTTATCCGTAGAAGATAAACATAACTTATGCTGTCGCGGACTTTTTTGTAGAGTTTTTTGAGATGTTCAATTTTGTGTACATTAATTTGGTGTATTTGTTATGGTTTAAGCAGCGTAAGCCATTTAAGCGTCAAAATTGGGACTTTACTTCACGTTTTTCACTACAAATGGTGATTTTTAGGGGTGAAGGGGTTGAGTATTACAACTCTCTTATAGCCTATGTTCATCTCCGGAATCTCCTGAACATTTTTCAAAAAGCCCCATCTCAATCGGATGAACAGTATGGCAGAGCACGCTTGCCCGGGAATTTGCATATCCCGATCTACTTGGCATCAATGAAAGACAAAAATGATTATTGTGAGTTATCGGTAAAAGATAAACATATGCTGTCGCGGACTTTTTTTGTAGAGTTTTCTGAGATATTCAATTCTGTGTACATAATTTTGTGTATTTGTTATGGTTTAGGCAGCGTAAGCCATTTAAGCGTCAAAATAGGAACTTTATTTCACTTTTTCATACAAAGGGTGATTTTTAGGGGCGAAGGGGTTGAATATCACAACTTTCTTATAGCCTATGTTCATCCCAGGAATCTACTGAACATTTTGCACAAAAACCCCATCAAAATCGAATCAACGGTATGGTCGCGCATAGAATACGAACGAACAAACAAACAAACAAACATTGATTTTTATATATAGATATTTGTTGTGCATATACTGTAGTACTCTAAATAATTTGCTTGTAATTTGGGAACCCTTTATAAGAAGGAAAACTGCCAAGACGGAAATATATTTAAGGAACCGTCATGTTCCTATATAGACAGGTTTTACTGCATATGTTATAAAATGGGGAAAGCAGTTAATAAATTAATTAATAGCAGTGCAGAAAACAATTATTGCACCTGTGCAAATTCATTCCACCACAGTTCCATGAATTCTAATCAGAATCTTTGAGAAATTGAATGAAAATAAGAAAGACGCAAAGAATATAAAGAAATAACATTAAATGGGGGAAAAAAAACTGAAAACTGATTAATTTCGAATGTTTTCTAATTGAATCAGTGTTCAATATGTATTTTATATTTCTTATTATAGCATTTTTAGTTAAATATGTTTAGATCATTTTTTCAATCTATAGAGTTAAATCACATTCAATTCTGTATTAAATGTTTAATATCTAGTTATTAACATGTTATTTTGCGTTCAAATTGGCTGCATATGATTCCAATAGGATGAGAGATTAAAATGTATATGATATAATAACGATAATGGCCTCAAAATGAACATTATACGCTTTTTTATGGTTTTCCCAACAATTTGTAGATTTTTGGTTAGATCTCTTTCCATGGCAACTATTCAATTATTTATTAGGCTATTTTATCTACTCTTGTTACATAACTGCACTATTAGTTTGTTACCAGGCAACAAAACTAATCATTATATTTCCATAAACACAAAACACGCACAAAATGTAAAACAAGGATTTAATGACCCAGTGCACACTTAAATGTCAAGTGACACGTCAACTAAAAGTTACTGTAATGTTATGGAATAAATTATGCACTGCAATTCTGAAAACTTATAGGACGTATATCTTTCTTTATTTTCCTGTTTAAGGGGACCGACTGGTGAATTTCAAATTTCTTTTAGTTTTCATCTGATTGTTTTGAAATTTTTTATCACATTCATTATGTGCTTACAGAACCGTTTCTGTGAAGTTTGGTGTTTATAAGTAAAATAGTTTCAGAATTATGATTTTATAAACTATTTTTTTAATATTTCCTAAAAAATGTTCCTTACGATGCATTTCTAAATATCCTCTGTTGCAATTTGAGATTCAGAGTCTTTACTGTCCACTGCTGTGGTCTCGAGGTAGCGTGCTGCCTTGTCACGCAGCGGGCCCGGGTTCGATCCCCGGTCGGGGCAGTTTTTCTGGGTGAGGTTTTTATCAGGGTTTTTCCCCCTCAGCGCGGTTTGACGTATTTAAACGTGACCTGTTTCTTCCCTTCTGTGCGGTCATTTTAAAGTCCACGCAGTCCCAATGTGCGTTAGTATTTTTAAATTCTACTCACCCAGTAACTTATTTTAGATAACTAACTAACTCACTGGCACTATCGAACCCGTAGTTCATGACCGCACGGACATGCTCTCCATACTTCCCTATCCTGAGCTAATGTTTTCCAATTTTCCCCTGTATAATATTCTTCCCTCAATTCATATTTAATGTTATTCTCCCACCTCATTCTTTGTCTACCAACTGGGCGTTTTCCCTCTGGTTTTCCTACAAGAAGCTTTCATTCTTCATTTGTGCCACATTTCCTGCCCATCGCAGTCTACGAGACTTAATTGTTCTCATTATATCTGGCTTCCTACGAAGACCATGTAGTTCACTGTTATGTAGAGCTTATTTTAGATATATATTAAATTACGAATAAATTATATTTAGTTACATTATATTTCTAGTCTTACCTTGGTTATAAATATCCTTTGTTCACGGAAAGTCTCATATCGTCTTAGAAATCCAGACGTGTATGGTACGTCTTGAAACAGCCATCCACACACAGTCCAGACTCACATTCACTGTACCAATATATCGATTCTTTTCTTTTACCATTTTTGGCACAAACAACACACCGTTTCTGTGGTCTTGCCTTCTTTCCCGTTGCAGGAATCCTCTCGGGAAAACTGTGGACCACTGATGTCACAGAAAGTCCCTCGTTTTGAATTAAACGTGTCCATATTTTGCCATATAAAATCTGTGGATACTCCCCCTAGCCCTATAGCAATCAAAACACGTGTCAGTGTCTGAATATCTCCCTCGTCAACACAGCTGATATCAGTATCACTTATATCGTGAGGAGGTTGTGTGTAATCAGGTGCAAAGGAACTATCCTCACTATCTGATATAGATGCTAAATCACTATGTTTATCAATTTCATCTAAAATTTTATTAACAAACTTAAAAGTCTCCTCTTCTGACAACACTTGGTTTCCTGCACACGCACGAGCCATGGTTACACAAAGGCTGTGATAATTGTTTCAAAAGGCAAGTTTGAGACCACACAATGAGACACTTTACAGATATTTATTCTTTTTCGGCAAAAATAAGGCAAAGGATATGTTCAGAAGAGGGCCTGGCTGAAAAAAAAAAGTATTTCCTTTCACTAACAAGTAGCCACCTCACTCCACTTGCCCTGTCATAAATTATGTCGTAACATGAAGGGGAATCTTTTCTTAACACGGTGACGAAAAATTAGTTCTCCAACACGTAAAACAACCTAGTTATAGGCTTTGGAAATCATAGATGTACCACGGGTGTTCACATGACAATCTGCATTTGGATATTTAAAGGTCCTGACGTTTTAACACGTCCTTCTGCATCTGGGAAGGGAACGCCATGTTTAAATATCCACGCTGATGGGTTAAGGGGACCGACTGGTGAATTTCAAATTTCTTTTAGTTTTCATCTGATTGTTTTGAAATTTTTTATCACATTCATTATGTGCTTACAGAACCGTTTCTGTGAAGTTTGGTGTTTATAAGTAAAATAGTTTCAGAATTATGATTTTATAAACTATTTTTTTAATATTTCCTAAAAAATGTTCCTTACGATGCATTTCTAAATATTCTCTGTTGCAATTTGAGATTCAGAGTCTTTACTGTCCACTGCTGTGGTCTCGAGGTAGCGTGCTGCCTTGTCACGCAGCGGGCCCGGGTTCGATCCCCGGTCGGGGCAGTTTTTCTGGGTGAGGTTTTTATCAAGGGTTTTTCGTCACCTGTAAGACAAATGCCAGGAAAACTTAAGGCCCAAACGGTCCCCGAAATCATATGACCATCATCATCCTTTTCATCATCATCATCATCATTTTCATCATCATCATCCTTCACCGGTGTGGAAAGCAACTGGAAGCTACCACACCTACAATTCTCTAGTAAAGCTGCAAGCATAGCATGAAAATGCTATGATTGCAGTGAAGGACCTGCCTTCGGGCAGAATTAATATGGATGGATGGATGATTCCACCAAACACATTTGCTATGCAAAAATGTTCATAAAGGGAGGATACTGCTTATTTTTAATTTTTTGAAAAAAAATTATCACCCTTATTATTTCTTCCATCTCAATTTAAAACAACACATGTGTTTCAGACTAGTAACTGCATAACAAATTTAAATTAGCATTTATTGGAGAGTCTAACCACAAAATGTCACTTTGATAGCAAAAAATTGTATCGTAAGGAGCATTTTAAGTTTTGGAAAATGTAAAAAAAAAAATGGAAACATAAAAAAAAACGCATAAGTAATTTTAAGTAATAATGCTGACCGGGGCATTGAATAAAAAAATATCTACAAGGGCATTTAAACTCTTGCGTCACAGAGTCAATTTTGCTCCTACAATAAAAAAATTTACATGAAAATTATCCTAAAGAATCAGAGTTATTAAAAAGCAAATAAACAAAAAATGCATTTTTTCAACATTTTCACCAGTCGGCCCCCTTAACTTTTCACTTTTACATCCCCCTTCCTCCTCTCAGGAGAGACTTTTAAACTCTGGATAACATGACCTACATACTTTTCTGACTATTCCGTGCAGTTCTGGCTTCTTTACCCGGATTTCAGGGGTCTGTGGGAAATTTTGAAGAAGTGGCTGAATTCAAATATCTGGGGACAATAATTACAAATAGGAATGATGTGCACAAAGAAATTAAACATAGGCTCAATTCTGGAAATGTATGCTATTTTATATTACAGGGACTCTTGTCGTCCCAACTCCTTTCAAAAAACGTTAAACTGGAAATATATAAAACTGTTATTCTACCATTTATATTATATGGATGCGAAACATGGACTCTTACTTTAAGGGAGGAAAGGAGATTACGAGTATTTGAGAATAAAGTTCTTAGAAAAAATTTGGGGCCAAAAAGAGACGAACAGATAGGTTAATGGAGTAAACTACATAATAGTGAGCTACATTATATGTAGGGATAGGAAGCCAGATATAATAACAATTAAGTCTCGTAGATTACGATGGGCAGGGTATATAGCACGAATGGGGAATGAAAGAGGTGCTAGGAGGCTTCTTGTAGGAAAACCAGAAGGAAAGCGCCCAGTTAGTAGACCAAGAATGAGGTGGGAGAATTACGTTATCAATGATTTGAGGGAGATTTATTATACAGGGGATGATTGGACAACATTAGCTCGGGGATAGGGATGTGTGGAGAGCTTATGTCCGCGCGGCCATGAACCTACAGGTTCGAAGAAGCCAATGAGTCAGTTTTGGTGCAGCCTATCGTGGGATAAGAGGGGAGAACGAGTCGCAGGTACTGTCAGTAACTATCTTCAGTTTAGAAAATGCTGAAAGTGCATAAGATTTGCTGATGATATGGCATTGCTAGCAGAAGATGCAATGACACTGAGGAACATGCAGATGGAGCTAAATGATAAGTGTGAGGATTATGGGATGAAGATAAATATAAATAAGACGAAGGCCATGATTATAGGAAAGAAACCAAGGAAGATAGACATGAGGATTAAAGATGAGGTCATTGAGCAAGTGGAGGGCTTCAAATACTTGTGTTGTACTATTATGTAGTAACATGAACTGCGGTCAAGAAGTAAAGCAGAGGATAGCAATGGCAAGAAGCTTTTAACAAGAAGAGAAGCATTTTCTGCGGACCTTTGGCAAAATAACTACGGAAGAGGCTAGTGCAGTGTTTTGTGTGGAGTGTAGCATTGTATGGTGCGCAGACTTTGATATTACAACGGAATGAGGAAAAGCGACTGGAAGATTTTGAGATGTGGATATGGAGAAGAATGGAACGTATAAAATGGACAGACAAGTAAGAAATAAAGATGTGCTAGACAGAGTGGGCGAAAGAAGAACAATCCCCTGGAATTCATAAAGAAGAGGAAAATAAATTAGATTGGCCACTGGCTAAGAAGGAACTGCCTGCTAAAGGATGCCCTAGAAGGAATGGTCAACGGAATGAAAGTTAGAGGCAGAAAAAGACATCAGATGATAGACAATATTAAAATAAATGGTTTGTATGCAGATACAAAAAGGAAAATTGAGTTAAGGAAAGAGTGAAGAATGCTGAGTTCGCAGTGAAAGACCTGCTCTTGGGCAGAACACTATGAATGAATGTTCTCGAAGTACGTACATAGTAACTATCATGAACTGTGGAGTCCTTTACGTTTTCTTATCTACTAGTTCTGCGATAGTGAAAATGGATAAAGTTTAGTTTACCTTCCTCAGCAAATTTCTAAGTCCTACAGAGTAATAGTGCGCTAGACGAAACCACGTACACTCGAACCAACGTATCTGTGCCTCTATAGCGCTGATATCGTTCTTTGAAAAGTACACTTCAATACTCACACCATTTCACCGCACTCCCCTCCCTCTGCGTCAAACAGCAGCCACAGTAACTTCCCGAGTAGCGATGTTTCCAAAATTTCCCCTGTGTCACAACTCTTGAATATAGAATGATGCAAGGTTGGAGTCGAGTTGACAACACTGGAGTGCAAGTGCGAGAAAGAGTTAGGAAAAAGAGAGAGAGATATGAATGCAGGGAGGGAAATGATTATTTTGTCGAGGCAGAAAAGGAAGTTGGCTTTAGTTCACATATCTTACGGGGGCACAGATCCGTTGGACAGACAATAGCTGTAAAATCGGTATGACCAACCTTCGCAATAAATTTCCAATCGATTATTAGAAATAGATGTACACCAAATTTCCCCTTTCTAACCTAACAAAATAAATTACATACATATCACTTAATGAAGTGTACACTAATCTGATGTACACTAACTTGTCCTATCGGAACCTAACAAAATGAAGTGACTGAACATTAATTTCTTAAAATATATTTTCGAATGTTGGTCATACCGATTTCACAGATATCTCCGCCATCTAACATAAATTAATTTATACTTTTTTCAATGCCACCGCGTTGTCATTTCTACATTCTGGCATTCTCTCCTGGCATGGAGTTATTGTAACCCACTTCTGAGGTTGGGCGCCTGCAAAGCGGAGTTATGCTGCCCCGATGATACGAGTGATATAATTGGCATCTGTAACTCACATAAAAATAATGTTGTCTGCGTTCTTATAGTTATAGTAAATGCTTCCAGAATTCTGAGGTGCCACCATTGTAATGTACTTGCCGTCAATAGCTCCGAAGTAATGTGGGAATTGTCATTTTAATGCAAATTGATTTGCATATTTCTTAAATTCTTCAGCAATTGAAGGACACCGAAAAAATTAAAGATTTTTATTGTTGACATAACTTGCCATAACTTCTTGACATATCTTTGACAGAGTAATACCATGGAAAACTCCGAAATAGTGCGGGGTGAGCAAATACAAAATATGCCAACACAAAGTAAAAAAGACAGTCACAAACTCAAGATGATGATAATATTCTGAAGAACTAACTCACTGGTTCTATCGAACCTGTAGGTTCATGGCCGCGCGGACATAAGCTCTCCATACATCCCTATCATAAGCTAATGTTTTCCAATCATCCCCTGTATAACCTACTTCCCTCAAATCATGGTTATTTTTATTCTCCCACCTCATTCTTGGTCTACCAACTGGGCGTTTTCCCTCTGGTTTTCCTACAAGAACCTTCCATGCACCTGTTTCATCCCCCAAACATGCCACATGTCCTGGCCATCGCAGTCTATGAGACTTAACTGTTCTTATTGTATCTTGTTTCATATACATATCATGTAGCTCAGTATTATGTAGTTTCCTCAATTCTCATGTCTATTCATCTCTTTTTGGTCCAAAAATTCTTGTAAGAACTTTATTCTCAAATACTCGTAATCTTCGTTCCTCCCTTAAAGTCAGAGTCCATGTTTCGCATCCATATAATATAACTGGGAGAATAACAGTTTTATATATTTTCTGTTTGATTTTTTTTAATGAGTTCCTGTAATGCATATAAATTTAATCCTGTGTTTAATTTCTTTGTGCATCTCATTCCTATCTGTAATTATTGTTCCTAGATACTTGAAATCAACGACTTCTTCAAATTTTCATTTGTCATTAGTTATCCATTTCAATTTGTGAACATATATTTACTTTTATTGATGTTTACTTCCAGTCCAAATTTCTAAGTGTTACTCAATAGAGTGTGCGTGTTGGCCTTTAGTATCTCCTCGTTATCGCTCAATAATACTGCATCATCAGCATAAACTAACAGCATATTAATACCGTTGAGTTGTAGGCCTTCTTCATTCTCCAAAGGTTTTATGGCATGCTTTAATACAAAATTGAATAATAGAGGAGATAGTGCATCTCCTTACTTTAACCCATTGTGAATTTCAAAAGTATCCCAAAACTGTTTGCCTACATGCACCCTACTCTTTGTGCCATTTAGACACATTCGTATAAGTCTAACTAACTTTTTAGGAATTCCGCACTCCAGAATGAGTGCTACTTAGCAATTGGAAATATGAGAAATTGTGAAAAAGCCAAAAGATGATTTCGATCGCTTTGGAGAATACGTACCGTTGGAACTAAAATATCTAAAATCATATTATTACAGGGGATTATTAAGTAGGGAAATTAACGTGCTGATCAATTAGCTAAATCCGCAGCATCTTCTGAGCTTCATTATTCATTTTCAAAGTGTCCAATATCCTACGTTAAAAATAAACTGTTGGACTAACTATATCATCACTAATTGGATTGAACATTGGATAAGGAGTACAAATGGCGCGTTGACTAAGGAGCTCTTCTTTCCAACAGTACACCATAGGCTAAAGGCAAAACATTGTATTCAAAATTTCATTTTAACACAATTTATGACTGGCCATGGAAAATTTGGAAGTTATTTTAGGAGACAGACAGTGATTATAATTGTAAATGTCGAGAACCAATACAATCTGTAAAACATGTTTTATTTGATTGTCCTATAATCGAAAGACAACGATTCTGGTTAAACTTACTTTTAAATGATGATGAGGCTTCTGCCTCAATGCGTGAAGTAATTTTTAAAACCAAAATTATTATAAACATTTTATGAACTTCATAACACACATTCATAACAATATGTAGTGTTTTCTAAGACACTTATAGACGATTTATGTAATTCATAACACTCATTCAAAACCATAAGATAATAGACCTATTTCTGTTTTACAATGTATAGTATAATATTGTTATAGTAAGCTACAACCCTAACATGCCTTTGTGGTGAAATAGGGTTTCAAAATATTTGGAGATTCAATAATAATAATAAGTAGGGAGATTGGTAGAGCGATAACACATTTTTCTGATATCGGCGAAAGAAGATATGGTCCAATGCAATACCCTACCCTTCATGTGAAAATACTCCACCCTCTTCCACCCCAATGCAATCACCAACAATCATTAACAACAATTTTCCTCCACAAAATGGAGAGACAACAGCCCAGATTTTTACAATTCATTTACAGAATTTTATAATGTTCATTAATTAATGTGTAACTGTTCAGTTTTATACATTTATAGTTTCAAAATAAGAATATAGTATATTACGATGCGCGTTTGGGAAGTGGTTTTAACAGAAGCGAGGAAAATGTTTAAAAAGCTCGCTGTCGCTCAGGTTTTAATTTCCGAGGTTCTGTAAAACACTTCACAAACGAGCGTTGAACATAATTTTTTTGCGCGATGGTATTTTCAAAATAATAAATAATAGTAAAATAATAACATCTTTCTTGGAAATATTTTGCGTTCATTATAAACAACTGACTAACGTTAACAGTGTGGGCAATGTTTATTAGTTGATACTACAGGAGGCCTGACAACAATCAGTAATAAATGGCGGCAAGTACGTAGTTATTGTTTTATATTGTTTCAAATAAAGCCCAGTTCATTTAAAATGCAGTGATATGTTTCATATAATGTATATTAACACTAGCTTTTGGATATTTTTTGTATATACATTGTATATTGTATACATAGAGGGCAGTGGTTTTGCTTCCCACACGTGGTTTGTAATATTATTATTACAATACAGTTATTTTATTACAGTACAGTTATATAAGTTGACAACCCCGAAAATGTAGGAAGTTGAACTTTCAATCATGGTCGCCATTGATGTAATTACGACAAAACGCACTATCGCGCAAATAAGTTATTAAGTAATTTACAATTTGCTGAATAATACTTTTTTACACATACCTACCTTTAAATATGATTCCTTTAAATATCAAAAATGGCTTGGCATACTTCGAAATCTGTTCTTCCAATTGTACAAGGTGGAATGTGGAAAAAGTATTGAATATTACAATAAGCATTTCCTGAAAATCAATAAGAGAAAATCATGCTTGTATACTCGCTTGTATACCTACAAAAGCAAAATAAGAATGGCAATATGCTTATCTAAAGCCAGAAGACGAAGCGTGATCAATAACCTATCATGAACATGAATTGCATCACGTAACTTTGTATTTTGCTCGACAGTCTTGTGTTTAACTACATTTAAAAGCAGTTCAAATTGTTCTGAATTAGTGATAGAATACAAAAATGAGGATTACAGATAAATTATAATAAAACAGAATATCTTTCATTGGATACAACAGATGAGCTAAAAAATCTAATTCAGGTAGAATACGTAATGTTAAAAAATTTATAATATTTAGGATCTATTTTAGATAAAAGTGAGAATTCAACTACAGACATTGAAAGAAGAATAATTTGAAGAAGAATCATTGGTATGTTGAACACACTTTGGAATAGAAATATTAATATACAGAACGAAGAAAGCTATATTTCAAATTCTGTTACAAAGCATTTTATTATATGGGTCCGAAACCTGGACAGTAAGTAGAAAACAAGCCAACAAGCTGTTAGCAGTAGAAATGGATTTTTGGAGGTGATCGACAAAAATTTCAAGAAGGGATAAGGTCAGAAACAATACAATAAGGGAAATTATGCAAGTTAAAAATATATATATTAGAAAATATAGAAAAAAAAACGTTTGAAATTATATGGACATCTCATAAAAATGGAAGCAGAGAGAATACCAAAGAAGATTCTTAATTTGAAGGCTAATGGATGAAGTGGAAGATGCAGACCTAGAAAACGTTGGATAGATGGAGTGAGGAGAAGTATGGAAGCTAGAGATTTGAGGGAAGAAGATGCTTTAGACAGGAACCTCTGGCGACAAATCACTTTAGGTTGAAGGGGAAACACTGTATTTGGAACATTTCTAATACAAAAAATTGCTATGCAGACGTCCGAATAAAATGTTTAAACTGTTGTGCATTCTCCAACCACAACTCATTTACGAGTTTTGACAAACTCCCAGTTCACCCATTTTCTTGCCCAATGTTCTTTTATTTTCTTTATTTATTTATTTATTTTTTTTCCACTCTACGTTTTTGCACAATCTTACACGCAATTGGAAAAGCTAAAGCCTGACGCGAATCCATTTTGAAAAAATAAAATTAAACACACTTGAGATCAAGTTACTTAGCTGACAGCGCATGATTCTCAAGTTGGCATGAGATTTTCCTGGTCAGGAGACTGTAGCGAGTGTCGAGTCCCCAACAACTATCTCGAGACCGCAACTGATCTCAAATGGACAACACCCTGAGACAATACTCCAGATTTTATATCAAATGGACATCTAGGCCCTGCCACCACCCCTTGGGATACCTCGGTCGTCATGACCATACTCCCAAGTCCTAGTTCTAGTCCTCCCTAATCTAAATCTCGCGTCCACGTTCAAGGTCTCGGTCTATAAAACCAACACTCCAGGGAGAGAGTGTTGGAGTTTTGCATTTCTCGGGCAATTGATGAGCTACATAGTACATCAGGTCACTCAATCCTGATGACCCCACAGTTGGTCCACGGGCTCCATGAGCCTAGCCGGGAGGACTGCTGTCGCAGATCCACCGACTATTCCCCTGTTCTGCCTCCAGGGACGTGTCCTGCAGCCGTTGTGAGACCGGCTAGGGCTACAAGCCCAACAGTGTGAGACTTTTAGTACATCCAGGTGCTCATCTCCTGGCGACCCCACAGTTTGTCGACGGGCCCGTAGGCCAAGCCAGGAACCAGTACAGTAGCTCCCCGCTGGACTGGTCCGAGCCGAGCCCTGGTGTGCCCCCAGGGACGCCTTCTGCAGCTGTTGTGGGCCAGCACGGAGCTCGCAAGCTCCAACAGATGAGCAATTAGTACGACAAGGCGCTCAACTCTTGCCTACCCCACTAATGGTTCACGAGTCCCTTGGACTTAACCGGGAGGACTGTCTAGCAGATCCACCGATCTTTCCCCAGTGCACCAGCTGGGGACGTGTTTGGTTGCTGAAGTGGGTCCAGCCTGAGCTTTTAGTACGTCAGGTCGCTCAACTCCTGACGACCTCACAGATTGTCCTTTGGGTCACTCGGTTCCAGAGTCGGCGCTAAGCCCTCCTCCAAAGACCGCGCTTCCTCCTTTCCCGAGATTGACCTGGGGGTAATTCCCAGCATTACGCCCGGTATTGTCCCATCCAGCCCGTTCGCAAGACTAGGCCTAGTCGTGTAGCTGCTGTGAGGCAGCCCACTGAGCAATGTAGGCATCCAGGGAGCTCATCTCCCATGGTGCCCCCACAAAGGTCCTCGGGATAAACCAAGAGAAGGGAGCAGGCGGAACTCCACAATCTCCCACCGCCTCGCCACGACGGCCGCTGATCCCGTTGTGGGCACGGGGCGATTGAGCTTTAGTACAACAGTGCGCTCCTCTCCTGTTGACTCCACTTATGGTCCGCGAGTCCATCGGACTTGGAAGGGAGGACTGACTAGCAGATCCACCGACCTTTTCCCCACTACGCCACCGAGGGGACGCGTTTTGTTGCTGAAGTGAGACAGCACGAGCTATGTAGTGCATCAGGTCGCTCGAGTCCTGACGACCTCACAAATGGCCCGCGGGTCCGGTCTGGACCTAGCCGGGAGGAGTGCAAGCAAACCACCGACCGTTCCCCTATCCGCCGCCCGGGGACGCGCCCTGTTGCTGTTGTGAGCACAGCTGGGGCCCGATAAACGGACCCCCAGGGTATATCAAATGGACACTCAACATTTCACTCGACAATGTTTCCTCCTGCCATGCGCCTTTAACTGAGCGCTCAGCCATGTCCTTGTAGTGTTTATAGTCCAGCCGCTGAGTTTCCGGCCCTGACGTTTTCACGAAAGTGTTGCCGATATGGATATTCAGTGGAAAGGGCCACTTTCTGTACCATGCGGAATATCAAATCATGGCGGTTAGCAGAAATACAGCCGACAACGTTGCAGCAATTTCAAACCATACTAGCGGCGTTAAGAGCAGTGATTGGTTGTGGCAGACGTCCACTCGCACTTCAACTATTTCCTTATTGGCAGTAGAGGCGAGTTTCTCTCTTTACCCTTCGTACAACCTAAACGTCAAGGCCGGGAACTCAGCGGCTGTTTTGTAGTTCTGGTAACTGTAGCCGTCTTGGTGAAATCTAAGGCACATTGCAGGAGGGAACAGTTCCCAGCTGTTGATTTATGTTTCTTCAATAGATAGGCTGAAGCATAAAAATGTGGAAGAAGTAAATTTTAAGGCCCAATTAGTACCCAAACATCGTAATCATCCTATCATATTCGTATTTTTTTAATATGACTGTAAAAGTGAGTGGTGTATCACGTCTTAAATATACATGTGTTAGTTTCTTCGCATTAACACATTGGAAAATGAGAAAGTATAGCAAATATTTATGTAGACTATTTAACTCATGCCTCAAATGGGAGTCAATAACTAATCACGTTTTAATGAATTTTGTTTTACAACCAATGACAGTTGTGTTTCACCTCGCTATTTATCGAATTTTATTTACCAAAATAAAGAGAGCTCCTTCTTTTTAATATTCTGAACAGGTCAGAACATTATTTTACAGTGACTGACTCTCCAACAAATACGTTGAATATAGCAAATAATGAACAGGTTACTTCGAAATACACATTTGATAATTGTGTTTTTAAATAATGATTTTACTGAGTTGTTTCCTAAAAAAAATAATTAATAACCTATAATGTTGGTTATAATATACAGTTTGATGTGTTACATTTTTCTCCACTAGGGTGCATCCTTACTATATTGCGATCCTATTTGGCAATAAATAATATCATCAAGTTGCAGTGAATAAACATAATCACACATTTCACATTTGTTTTCAAACTTCGTCGTTTACATTAAATGTATAAATATTTTAAAATGACTATATTTAAATAATGATTGTGAGTAAACAGCTTAATTTTATTCGTTAAATAGTCCTAACAAATGCCGCTCTTGATTTCCAAATCCCCTATATAAATTGGAAATCGCTTGAGGCATTACATACTTAGGATATTTACCAACACATAGGTGCAAACAATTTTCTCTTGATATAACCTACATTTTTAAACATGCAATTGTCTGGAAACCAATAAAAAATGTTTCATAAAATCTACCATGATGGAAATAAATTTACTTCGCATGAAACATGAAGGCATCATATAGAAGTGCAGAACTGTCCAATCTGAATAATAGGCCTATATTTTCAAGATTAGCGCGATTTCTATCTACAAACAAACTTTTAATATTGAACTTGATGATGAACAATGACTCTCTACTAATTTTAATCAATATTTTAAGGAAGTAACACTGAGTTTTTTTAAATAAGTATTATCATTCGGAAAATTAACACCTCAACCACAGATTAGAGGAAATCTCAGGCGCTGTGTTTTTTTTTTTTTTTTTAGTTTCAAATTCTGCTATTACGGACCAAAGATGCCACTACAACTGAGTTCACGAACCATGGTGTCAATGTCACTGTACAATTATTTATCCTCACTCCATTTTTTATATAATTTGTATAAATATGTGAAACATATTGTATACTATATATCTGTCTTGCACACACTTTAGGCGCCTAGAAGCCGGACCTCATGTCATTAATATTCACATTAGAAACATCTGCTTCCTGTGGAACTTGCACTACGGGGAATCACATTTTCACGTCAGTCTTTGACACGTCAGCATTATTACATATGTTGGTAAGATTATTAATCTAATAAGATGATGTAATGGTCAACCAATTAATTCATTGCTAATGACATCATATCAGTGTTTAATTCGCTGCTAACTCACCCTCTCCCTTAGAGGCGTTTTTAAGGAATACCAACTTTGGTCTAGCTTGGTCCCCCCTCCATTCTTGAAGTCGCGATCCAAGCACTTCAGCCTGCTGCTTCGTGTGATATATATCTCTAAGTCGTTCAGTCTAGATTGATTAACCAGGAGGGGTTTCTTTTCATGTTCTGGGTTATAGTTTGGATCAGAGGAAGTGGATGGTATCGGTAACTCATTCGTTTGTTCTTCTCCTGCAGATGACTCTTCTAACGGTGTAGGTGGACTAGGGATTGGGAGTTCGGGTCCATGTGGAACAGGTCTTATAGCAGATGGAACATTGTGGTACTCAATACTAGATTTTGTCCTTTTAGAATGTCCTCCAATTTTTGTTAAGCAAAAATAACAATCTTGTGCATGGCTAGTTGGTTCACGCCAGACCATTGGGACCGCGAAAGGCATTGAATGGGTTTTGTCACCATTTTTCCACTTAATTAGATTTGAATAACACGCTATACAACACACGTTCGGGGTCCACACTTTGTTTTCATCACCAACACGACGTCCAAAATAACTGTAACGCGCCTCTTTTAATGTTTCTGTTAAATGTTGACTTTGATTTTTATTAGTAAACTGTCCACACACGTAAGAGAAATTATTTGGCGAATTAACACAAGCACGGCATATTTTTTCATTGCAGTGAAAGTTATAATTGTAGGAAGCAAAAATCACTTAAAACACTTTTCAGAGACATAGCCAAACTCAAACTAAAGCTAAAATCTGAACTTTTCATGTTGATACCTCACATCATCTCATACACAGCCATTTCCTGTCGGCCGAGCACTTACAGCAATAAAGTAATAAATTTCACTAGTCCCTTCCTCGAAAAATACTGCACGTCCCTATGGATTTTCAAGCACGTAAGAATGGACAATTGTTGTGCAACTTGCTTTAAAAAATATAATTAAGCTCCACAATTCGTTAATAATTAATAATTATAATTATAATAATTTATGTATACTAACTTCAATTTTTCATTTTTTTCATATTTTTAGATATATTTTAGCGATTTCCTAAATATTTGAGGGTGATGGAACATTTTCATATTGATATTCGTAAATAGCACATAAAACTTGATCTGATACATATAGTTTCATGCATGTGGCAAAAACCTTGTTAACTAGTGTTACTACAGTCCTATCGTCTCTTTTGGCTTTATCGATCCCTGAACTGGGATTGGCTCCTCCAGTCACTTTAACAACCGTGCCATCCCATCGTAATCCCTGCCTCAACTCTTAATTTGTAGGATTCGTCCACCATGAACCCCATATGGAATAACCGAGACACAAACTCGGGACCCAGAAGTGGAGGGCGACTGAGTAACAACTTCCACCGAAGAGATACAGCTCTTATCGTAAAGTATACAATTTTTATTAATATATTAATTTTTGCTCTTGACGTGATTCATTTTAATGTCATACTATACCATTATATAGGTTGCTATATAAATTAAATATTTAGCGTATTTCAACGCGGTGTTGCGTGTTTATACACATGTTATAGATTGTTAGACTGATAATAATTTGATTATAGTAATCATTTAACCCTTTTCAAACACTAGCAGAATTTGTGTAGGCCCTAATCATATTTTAGTCATTATTAGTTGGTTAAAGGACTGCAAAACTGACTTTACATTACTTTCTTTTTACACTATCATAAATTGTTCATCAAAATGTGCAAAATATATTTGCATGTTGTAAGTATTTGGAAGTTTTAAAACATCAGTGATTTTAATATTTTGTTTTTAATTTATTTCTCATTGAGCAAACAATCATCATCATCATCATCATCATCATCTGCATTCATGGATTAGGTCTGTTGACCAGTTCCGACTTCAGCCCATCTCTTTCTAGGTCTACCCACATCTCGGGTGCCTTTAGGTTTGTATTTTGTTATTTGTTTTGGATATCTATCTTCATTCATTCTGTCTTTCCATTTTTATCTATATATATATCTATTTTATCAGTTATTGCAAATATTTCAAGTTCCTGTCTTATTTCTGTGTTCTTGATTCTGTCTTCCTTAGTGCACCCTTTAACAGATCTCAAAAATTTCATTTCTGCCGCCGTTATCCTACTTAGATCTTGTTTTTTTTATGTATCCAGGCTTCTGATCCATAGAGCAGTACCGGTACTGCCAACATTTTATAAAATTTCAATTGGGCCTCTCTTGTTGTTTTGTTATTTAGTGATCGTTTTATCGTACCGCATATTCCCTGGAATTTTGCTATTTTATTATTTATATCATTATCATAATTAAATGAAATGTCACATCCTAGATAATTGAGATGGTTCACCTGTTCTATGATTTTGTTTCCTATTACTATTTTGGATCTGATTTGATTTTTCCCTTGGAATGCCATTACCTTAGTTTTTTCTATGGATATTTTGAGATTATATTGTTCACATATATTATGTAGTTTAAAAATATTCCTTTGAAGTTCGTCTTCTGTATTTGCTATTATTACCTGATCATCAGCATATAATAATGTTTTCAAGTAGTGTGTTTTATCTAATTTTATTCCTTTATTTGTTTCTTCGTTCCATTTTTCTATTATATCATTGATGTATAGGTTAAATAAAACTGGAGAGATACTGCATCCTTGTTTAACTCCTTGATTAGTATGAATTTTATTTTTACTTACTTCATTTCTAGTTTTTATAACAAAATTTGTGTTCCAGTACAAACTCTTTATAGCTGCTATTAAGTGTTTCGAAATTCCTTTTTCTTTTAAAATTGTCCAGAGTTTTCCTCTGTCTACTTTATCAAATTCCTTGACAAAATCAATAAAAGCTATGTGTGTTTCCTTGTTATATTCTCTTCTTTTGTTTATAAATTCTTTTATCGTAAATATATTATCCATACATGAACGCCCTGGTCTAATCCCCTTTGTTCTTCTGTTAACATTAACTCTGCTATTTGTTTTAACCTAAATGTTAAGATTCTTGAGTATATTTTATAGCCTGCAGTTAAAATGCTTATTCCTCTGTAGTTGTTGCAGTCGTTACGTTCTCCTTTCTTAAAAATAGATTGTACTATTGCTGTTGTCCAGGTTTCTGGTATTGTTGCTTGTTTCCAACATAAATTTAAAAAATGTAATAATCTCAGTTTAAAAAAAATTCCTCCATATTTTATTAATTCCATATTATTGAGCAAACAATAATAAATATATTAACCGTTTTAAAAATGGACATTGCAAAATTAAATTCAAAGTTTATAATGTGCAAATCGTGGAATGATGACTCTAATAATAAAATGATTAATTTAGTCGTAACTACTTTGTTTCGATTTGTAAAATTTGTATTTTAAATTAATACAAATTATTAAACACGCGGCATCACTACAGAAGGGCATATCAAAACGTAATTTACGAAATCTATATATTAATATGTGAAAGAAAAACATTGTACCCCTTTTTAAGCACATTGCGCGCACGGAGGAGTGTGATATTTGGCATAATTAAAGTTCATATAGAGAAGGAGTGCAGAAAAATAAAATGTGTGTATAATATGTGTTGCAAATAAATTAAATTGAACAAAATAAAATAAATTGTCTCTAAGGAATTTATGTGTATTACTCATTCATTTTGTGTACTCATTCATTTGTTTACGTTCATACTGAAAGTGCATTGTTGTAAAAAGAAAATTGTGCAGCAGCAATGTGAAATGACTTTCTCTCGCGAATTTATTATTAGTGGTTTATTATTAGATTTTTAAAAAATGAGTACATTTTATTTATAATTATATTAAAATTAAACCCTGTCTGATCTTTGTTTCGGTAATTTCATTACATTTTTTTTTATATTTACGTATTCGCAGTTTTGTACCTACTTCCATTATGGCATGCCTTGACATAGAACATCGACGGGTTGGAGTGAGAGACAAAGAGGAAGTGATATATATATATATATATATATATATATATATATATATATTCCCGTACACATAATAATAGGCCAAATGCTAATTTAAATAGTATAAATATTATACAAGTGTTAAATGAGATGTTATTGTTTTCTAAATAAGGCTTAGCCAAACTATAACCACATATTTCCTATCGTTCGTATTTTTTAAAATAAATCGAAAATTAATGCATAACGACGTATTTGTGACATACTTAAAAATTTAATGAATTGTGGTCGAATTTCGACCGCCGGGCGACCACTAGTATGTTTAATTTTGCAATAGTCTGTAAATTATAATAATTATATCTGATGTTCATAATCGCAGTATCCTATTAGTTAAGGCTTTTTTATCCTCTTTCTCTTAAGATGTATTTATAGCCTCTAGTTTAATATGACATGACAATCTGATAAAATGTTTTCTTTTTATTCTCAGATTCCTTTCGCATAGGAAACTAAAAGAAGAAAAATGAAAATAATTGTATTTTTACTTATCTGTGAAGTGGGATTCGTCAAATCGCATGTTCAAATTGTTCAGTGTGTTGAAAGCATCTTACGAACAAGCTTGCGTGAAACTGAATATAACATCCATGCGTTATTGCCATCAACAGTAAATGATACCCGTATAACAATGTTGAATAATATATTAGAAAATATAAATACCAAAACAACATTATCACTGATTATTGCATCTCAAAATTTCGAACCTAGAGGAGTTATTCCTCCGCCATTCATTCACCACTGCTACATACTATTTCTGTGGTCAGAAAAACAACCAGCCAGCACAGTTTATGACGATGATGATGATTCCGAAGAAGAAGAAGAAGAAGAAGAAGAAATAGAACAGGAAGATAACAATTACGATGAATATGATGGCAGTGAAAATAACATTCTTAGTAATCTAGAAGATCAATTAGATCTCCTAAAAAAATATCATTATGCTTGGAATCGTCGAGCAAAATTCATTATCTTATTAGAAGAAAGTAGTTCCGAAATAAACGACACAATGGCCAAAGATGTTATAAAACTGTTGTGGGAAAAATACAATATTGTAAATTCTTTAGTTGTTTCATATACTAAATTAGAAGAAACTGTTACTTTAAACTTGTACAGTTGGTTTCCTTATGAAGCAAATCAATGTTCACAAGTGAAAGAGATTGTTCTTCTGGATCAATGGGAAAACTTCAGATTCGTCAAAAATGTTAGTTTATTCCCTCCCAAAATTCCAAATGATATGTTGGGATGTCCAATAAGAGTCACAACATCAGAATTCCATCCAAATGTGTTTTTGACTCAAAATAAGACCTTACAAGATGGAAGTGTAAAATATAATTTTGAAGGTTTTGACATCGACTATCTGATTTTTGCAGCTGAAGCTTCAAACCTAACAGTCCAGTTCTTGCCACCTCCAAATCGGGTGTAATTGGATCAAGCATATCTGGAACGATGGGCTAATCTCCAATCCGGTTTAGCAGACGTAACAACTGGAACACTTTGGTGGCATGAAACTCTAATAATGAATTTCGGTGATCCAACGACATCCTATTTTGAGTTTTCCATATCATGGTACATTCCATGTGCCACCCCAGCTCCTAGAATGGAGAAAGTATTTGCAGTTTTTCAACCGTCTCTATGGATAGTTATTTGTATAGTTTTAATTCTTACAGCGATTGTATTTAGTCGCTTAGCTATCTGTACATCTAGTGAATTAGAAATATACAGAACTATCTCAAAATGTCTATGCCACGTGTGGGCTATTTTTTTGGGAGTATCGGTTCCAGATCTTCCAAGATCGAACCAGCTGAGATTTTTATTTGTACTGTATGTTTGTTATAGTTTAGCTATAGTAACAGTATTTCAGGCATTTTTTACATATTTTCTCGTAGATCCAGGTTTAGGAAAGCAGATCAAAACTGTAGAGGAATTGAAATCTGCTGATGTTAATTTCTGTAGATTTATTGCTTATGAATATATTGCGGACGCACATGAATTTTTAGCACCAAATGTCTTGAAACCTATTCGAGTGGACGAATGGTACGAATGTTATTATCGAGTAATTATGAATAACAATATTTCATCAGTAGCATTTGATTATCATATCCAGTACACTGCTGCTATGTTAGGAAAAACTAAGGAAAACAACAATATACTTTGTGTGATGAAAGATGAAAAAATCACACTCTCGTTTTGTTTGTATTTGTCAAAAGGAAGTCCGTTGTTAGATCGTTTCAATAAACTTATTAGACGTTCATTTGAGGCAGGGGTCGGGGAAAAAAGTAGATTCTCTATAATGCAGAGAACAAATTTAAGATATTTGAAAAATGTTACTGACAATGATGATGAAATGTATTTTGTTTTTACACTTTCTCACTTTACGATATTTTTCTACATACTTTTCTCGGGAAGTGTAGCGAGTATGGCCATATTTTCGATTGAACTCATAGTTCACCATATTTTAAAATCTATTGGCTTAGGTCTAAATTTAAATACTGGCAATGGTTCCTAATACTCAACGGGCGATTTTAATGCCGCTCTATTATCATTATGAAAAGGAAGTGAATTATATCTGTAGACGGCTGTGAATCGTGTGTGAACTATGTAAATGTTGTAAAGGCAAAAGTTGTAAGCGGACCTAAAAGCAATGACTTAATTGTTTATAAAGGCCTAAGCAATTTCATATTTTATTTTTATCTTCTCTGGAATCAAGCTGAATATTTTTAAAACTTGCTCCTCAATATATATATATATATATATATATATATATATATATATAATCATCATAGTACATTCACGAATTTAGGCCATTTGTTGGCCTGTTTCGGCCTCAAGAGAAACACCATCCAGAAGTCTTTTGAGTGGACGTCCTGGTCTTCTTCCTGCAGGTTGATATCTTAACAATAGTTTGGGTATTCTGTGATCTTCCATTCGATGAACATGTTGCATCCATCTTGACTTATAATCAGAAATTTTGTTTTCTAAAGATTCCATGTGTAATTCTTCTAAGATGTCTTCATTTTTTTTTGTGATCTAGTAGTGTGTATCCTGCAGTCCTCCGAAGATATCTCATTTCAGCAGATCTAAGTCTCTGTATATCCTTCTGTTTCAACGTCCATACTTCGCTACCATACAAAAGAGTTGGAAGAGCCAGTGTTTTATACACTTTCAGTCTTGAATGCTTTTGGACTAACTGTGGCTTGAAGATAGAATTTATTAACCCTAAAATTCTTAAAAATTTAGATATTTTTGCATTTACATCCTTTTCTTCTATATATATATATATATATATATATATATATATATATATATATTCCAATGCCCCTGATTGTCATTTCGACATTTCTGGTGTTCTCTCCTGGCATTAGATTAATTGTAACCCATTTCTGAAGTTGGGGCGCATAGAAGGCGGAGTTACCCCGATGATATGTGTGATAAATGAAAATGAAGCGCCAGGAGAGTTCTTAACCTAAATTCCAGACCATGGGCAACCACAGGAATGATTCCCTTTAAGGAAAAATCATATGGTTTGACCGGAAATCGAATCCGGGACCTCATGAATAGTTAGAAACGCTAACCATTAGCCCATGAGGCTGGTCTGCTGGTCAGTATATCAGAACTAAATTTTAGAACCATGCATCTTAAAATTAATCCAATAAAATCAGAAAATTATTATAAACAATAATTAATTTCTACTACAAATATAATTCGTAGATTAATGTCATCGCAATAAATTACTTCAACTGGACTGGAATCTAAATAGATAAATATAATTGCTTGCTTTACAAAAATAAACATCAAATTATTTTTACTTATTTTATTAAAATGTTATAAATAATAATATAGTAGGCCTACGTTTTATTCTATTTCCTTCCTCAATTAGAATTAATTTTCAATCAAAAAACTTTGCTTTATTACATAACCTCAATTGTTATAACAATGAACATTAAGAATATTGATATTTTTATTGTTATTGAATGGTGTAATCGGCCGCGGTGGACTAGTGGTTATGATCCTTGCCTCTGCTCCCGAGGGTCGCCGGTTCAAACCCGGCCGGGGTCAATGGATTTTTTAGGACGGAAAAATCCAAGGAGCAAGTCCTCCGGGAGGGACTTTAAGCCGTGGGCCCCGAGTCTGAAGATTTTCAGGCTCGTAAAAGATCCTTAAGCCTGAATGAAAGGCATCTAAGCAAAATTTCCGAATTTTCCCGTCCTAGTACTACCTTGGTTTCCTAGATGTCAGTATGAGGTGGAACGCTGACCACGGATCACTCAGAGGACATCTATACGAAAACAAGTGTAACTAAATTAATATGGTTCAAATTCTTCCTTATAGGGGGAGAGCGCCTAAATCTCTGTTAAGGGAAACATGGGCTTACAAGAAGATTGAATGGATGTATAAATAAATTATTTAGAATGCATGTGCGATTATGTCCTATTAACATTTTTACATCATGAAAACACGCGTAAATTAATCGTTTTCTCATCCTATTTGTATCGTAAGTATCTGTTACATTGTTTTTGTCTTTTTAATATGCTTCACAAGTAACTTGTGTAGGCTATATAGGTTATTATGAAGATTAAAAATTTAAGTACTCATGAACCTGGAGTTTGCATGTTTATATTATTGAATTTCTTGAATTTGAATTCATTTTATATACGGTAGTCTATATAAGTTATTTAATTTTATGGATTGTTAATAGAATACTCTGAGTTATTTTCTAACCAAGACCTGTTGAAAAGACACACGGGAATACACTTTACGCCTCCTTTAAATGTACAATTCAATCATTGCCAATCTATTTTATTTTATAGAATTGATAGCATCATTAAAATGTGTATTTATGTATCCTAAATCGTAAGTATGTGAATCCATTAAAGTAAAATCACATGTGAACTTGTTTTTATTAAAACTGCGAGTGTTGATTTCTAAATCATATCAATTTTTTTTTATCTCTCGAAAATGATCGAAAAACACATTAGAACAAAACATTTAATGTATTCTATTTAATTGGTACAAAACTTAACTTCATCCAAACTTAATATATAAATTTTTTCAAACTATTCTTCCATGTGTCTACAATTCATTTCCACTGAATAGATAAGGTCGCCAATTTTGAGATTCCCTAATATTTATGCTAACCCAAGTCTATGCTCCAGTTAAGTTTGCTTTGCAGTTTCCACAACACTATTTCATTTTGGGAATGAAGTCTACGTCACAAGGACTACGACGAGGAGAATACGTGGGAAGACCTCCCAGTTTTGTAGTTAATTTTGTTACACGCCATTGTCACTGAAAAAACTTAATTACTTTGAGACCAGCGCATTCATATGAGAAGACGTCAATAGGCGATTTTCAAACGTAAATATTTCATTTTTAGTCTTAATATATTTTCGGGAAATAAGACAAAAGTTGACATGAAATAACTTATATCACAAGATCATTGCAAAATTAAATAGAATATTTTAAAAACGTGAATTCAGGAAATAAATTATATTGATTACTAGGGCAAGGATTTTAATGCACTAAAAGTTAAGATTGCAACACAAATAGTATATATTATTACATTTTTTGTATGTTAAACCAAGACAAAATACAGTCAGAAGTATAACTTCTCATTATATTATTCAACTGTTTGTATGTGAAACCAAGACAAAAGACAATCAGAAGCCTTACTTCTCATTATATTATTCAACTGTTTGTATGTGAAACCAAGACAAAAGACAATCAGAAGCCTTACTTCTCATTATATTATTCAACTGTTTGTATGTGAAACCAAGACAAAAGACAATCAGAAGCCTTACTTCTCATTATATTATTCAACTGTTTGTATGTGAAACCAAGACAAAAGACAATCAGAAGTCTTACTTCTCATTATATTATTCAACTGTTTGTATGTGAAACCAAGACAAAATACAATCAGAAGCCTTACTTCTCATTATATTATTCAACTGTTTGTATGTGAAACCAAGACAAAAGACAATCAGAAGCCTTACTTCTCATTATATTATTCAACTGTTTGTATGTGAAACCCCGGCAAAAGACAGAAGTCTAACTTCTCATTATATTATTCAACTGTTTGTTTGTGAAACCAAGACAAAAGACAATCAGAAGCCTTACTTCTCATTATATTATTCTACTGTTGTAGCGTAGTGGTTAAGGCACTGCGCTACAAGCCGGAAGGTCGAGGGTTCAAGTCCCGGTGGGTCAGGATTTTTAAACTGATCCAAACCTTCTGGCGGCACTATGGCTCTGGGGTCGACTCAGCCTCTAACGGAAATGAGTACCAGACGCTTGTTCTGAGGTAAAGGCGGCCGTCACGCAGGGCTGACAACCCGGCTGACACCAAGTGCCGATTGTCTAGAAATAGTGGGAGCCTTAACCTCCCACTACCCCAAGGGCCTCCTGAGGCCTGTAGTGGGAATACTTTACTTTACTTTGTATGTGAAACCAAAACAAAAGACAATCAGAAGCCTTACTTCTCATTATATTATTCAACTGTTTGTATGTGAAACCAAGACAAAAGACAATCAGAAGCCTTATTTCTCATTATATTATTCAACTGTTTGTATGGGAAACCAAGACAAAAGACAGTCAAAAGTGTTTGTATGTGAAACCAAGACAAAAGACAGCGGAAGTCTTACTTCTCATTATACGAGTATTATTCAATTGTTTGTATGTGAAACCAAGACAAAAGACAGAAATCTAACTTCTCATTATATTATTCAACTGTTTGTGTGTGAAACCAAGGCAAAAGACAGTCAGAAATCTTACTTTTAATTATACTCTATTACAATCTTAAGTTAAACTGCATTAAAATCCTTGCCCTAATTACTTACTGGATACAGTCGAATTTATAGAAAATATACCATAAAACAATCTGGTTAAGTAAGATATTATTTCTATGACTTTTATTACTTAAATAATTTTATATATGAATAATATAATATCACGAAAATAATTTTATTTGCGAGAATTATTCTACGAATAAAAAGCAATAACATTCTACGTGGTAGCACATAAATTTGACATAATTTTGTTAATTTTAATTTATAGCTAAATATTACATTTCACAATATATATTTTTTTTTTGTTTCTCAGATCAATTACTCATAAAAATGGAAATGAAAATTAAGGAAATACTTGGATTTATTCTCATCCTCGAAGTAGCATACATCACATCACAATATCAAATTGCTCAATGTATTGTCAGCATCTTAGATGGAAGTCTGCTACATATGGAACATAATGTTCACGTTTTACTCCCAAACACAGCAAACAATACTCACATGGCACTTATAAACACAGTGTTAAAATATATTATAAAACCGGATATTTATCCCCATATAATAATAATAAGGGTTTTTGTTTTGTTTATAATTATATTTATTTATATGAAGAATGGACATAAGATTTATTTAAAGAATTCATATTTTTTTATAAGTATATAAAAAAAATAACTGGTCAATATAAACTGTTAATACAGTTAGATGTTTTTATAACTGATGCAGTATGTAAAATACTTCAAATATTCAAATTGATAATTTTTATAAAGAAATAAATGGGATTGGACGAAGAGGATAGAAGTTAGCTTGAAAATACTCCTTCCTTTTCTGTTGGACCAATCAGAACCTAGAGGTTATTACATAATAACAAGATGGCTACAATACTTGAAGATGGTCGGTCATGTTCAGCGACTGCTCCTTAAAGAATAAGGAAATAATTGTTTATTTTATTGATGTTGGTTGAAAGAAATAGTGTTAAAAGTATGAAAGATTATATAGTGATATAATAGTCATCCATCTTGGTGAAAAACAGTTTCTAAGTGAAAATAAAATATAATAATTACTGGATTGACCGTTAGCATTCGTCATCCATTAAATACATAAAATGGTAATCTTCTAGAAGTGAAAAATATCAACCTAAGCCGGAATCTTTTGGAACTTTTAAATTACAAGATTCATCTTGACCAAAGTGAGAGTTTTAAATAAACTAACTTATCGTTCAACTGTTAATAAAGTGTTGTTATTTGTGTAAGAAATATTTCCTCATTCCCCTGAAGAGAGTTATTAGTGCCGTGGCAGATTTAAAGTGATTTAAGTTATATCACAAATCTTCAACTTCGGATATCTCACCGAGAAACCCAACTTTAAATGTCTCCACAACGAGGGGCGTATAAATTAAACACAACTTCAAATGGCGCATCAACGAGGGGCTCGAATGGGAATCGAACCAGGGACATGTAAACCTGAATCGAACCAAGGACCACGAGAATGAGGAAAGTAATAAAAATCTTCAAAAGTGAGTACAGTTAAAATTTATATGTGAAAAGTGAATTAGTGATAATAACAATTAATGCTTTTAAGAAATAAGAAAATATTAAAATACCCAACAATGGCCAATAATGAAAATATAACTTGTAAAACTGTTAATATTGAAAACGAACAAATTAGTGAAGGCCAAGAAAATTTAATTTTGTGTAACAATGAAAATAATGAAATTAATGATACACCTCCTTGGGTAGCATTATTAATAAATAAATTAGAGAAGAATAGTGCAGAATTAAAAGAAATTAGGAATGACAATTCAATTCTCAGTAGTAAATTAGAAGCTAATGTAACTAATCTTAGCAATAAATTAGAAAAGAACAGTGATGAATTAAAAGAAATTAGGAAAGACAATTCAAATCTCAGTAAAGAAATTAAAGAAAATAACTTGAAACTAGATCAAAAATTAGAAAGCATTAGGTTAGAATGCAAACAAAACAATTCTAAACTGGAAAAGAGAATAGTAAATGTAGCTAAAGACTGTGAAAATAAAATAGATATTTGTAAAAATGAGATAGAAAAATGTAATGAAAAGATTGATGAAACTCATAATCAAATAGAAACATCTTTGATTGAGGTAAGGCAAAGTTGCCAAGATAAAATCGAAGAATTAGGAACTAAAGTCGAAGATAGACTAAAAATTTCCGAAGAAAGTGTTATCTTAGGTAATGAAGAACTTCAATCAAAGATAACAAATGAAGTAATTATTATAAAAGAACAAGTTGAAGGATGGATAACTAAGATTGTCGAACTTGAAAACAAATATGTGTCAAAAACTAGTGAAAAGGAGATTGAGGTTATGTCAGGACATTCTAGTAATGTTAATAATGATCCTCCTTCTAGTAGTAGTAGTAGTAACAATGTATGTAAAATTCCTGCTAATCTTTTAGGGGAAATTAACTTACCTAATTTTGGTGATACTGTAGGCCAAAGCCCTACTGATTTCATTAGGGAAATTGAAGAATACTTCGAAATCAAAGGAATAGAAGACAAGTTCAGAATGTTCTTCATAAGAAAAAGTTTAAAAGACAATGCAGAGTCTTGGTTTAAGATAGCTTGCCATGATTCAATGACTTATCAAACATTTAAAAATGCTTTCTTAGGTTACTACTGGGGACCAGAAAGACAAAACAAACTAAGGTTAGACCTAACTAGTGGAAAATTCTCCAACAATGGTAAACAAGGTTATCTTAATTATTTCTTGGAGAAGGCAAAAATGGCATCATTGTTACAGCCTCCAATAGATGAGAGAACTTTAATTTCTATGTTATCGCATCACTTCCCAGATGAGATTAGATATCATTTGATAGTAGCCAGACCACAAAATGTTTCTGAAATGTTAGAGTTGTTAGCTCTACTAGAGAATAAAAGAGAAGTAGATAAATGTAGTAAAAGAAATTTATTTGGGGAAGGGGCAGAGCCCTATAATAAGAAAGGTAATTTTGTAACTAAAAGAAATGATGAATATCATAATGAGAATAGAGAAAGAAATTTCAAACAGGGCAACAATAATAATAATAGGTTTGTTCAAAATAGAAACAGCCCAAATAAAAATAGGATGACTAATAATTATAGTAACAATAACCAGAATGGATGGTTCAAACGTAATGAAAATAGGAATGAAAGACAAATTAATTATATGGATGTTAACAGAGTAGGAGAAAATAGAAATAGGTATTGGACTTCTCCCTGTAGAGGTAAAAGAAGAAGGAATACCTATGGTAATGAAAATAAAGGGTATTTCCAACGACAACAAAATTGTCAAATTAATGAAACTAGTGATAGGACAGAGCAAAATAGAATAGACTCTGTAACTATTCACAACCAAAGTCAAGATATACCTAGTAATGAAAATGACCACGAAGTAAATCACAGGATACCTCATGCTTTAAACGCATAGAAGGTACATTAAAGACTCCGCAATGTACCTCGCATGTACCTCAATCGTTATGAACTTAGGGGTCCAAAATAGATGCTTTGATAGGTTTCAAAATTTAGAAATTGTACCAGCAAATATGAGAGGAGATAGTAAGTTATGTACGACAGCGAGATAACATAATATTGAATAATCATTTGAATATTTATAAGAATCAGGATGTTATGCCTGTTACTAATAAAGAATTAAATGTCATAGGACGACCACCCAAAATTAAAGTAAATATTTTTAACAATGATGTTACTTGCATAGCGGATAGTGGCTGCTCAAACACAACAATAGATCAGAAATTTTATAATTTCTTAGTCAACAAAGGGAATAAGATAATGACTGTAAGAATATGTGGAGTGTATTGTACTCTTGCGATAGGCAAGAAGAAACTGCCAATTAAGCTTCAGTGCCTTCTAGATTTATATATCGGAGGATATTACTTCAGTGCAATATGTTTAATTTCTCCATACTTGTCTTGTGATATGTTAATAGGCTGCGACCTGTTGGAGCAATATAATGCCATAATAAATTTTGAGTGTAAGAATATTTCCTTGTATAATGAAGATAATGTGAGAGTCGTCATCCCATTTGATAATGAATATGAGGAGAACAAGAATTTAAGTAAGAAGGAGAGTGACATTGCTGAAGAACACATTTTTATAGAGAATATTGTTGTTCATGAGGAGAGGAATTGGTGAATGGCCGTGGATGCCAAATGCAAGATAATATTGCAGTTAATTGTACTTCCGACAAAAGTGTCGAGGGCGAAGAAAGCCTTAATAATGAAAATGGTTGTGCTGACGATTATGTCGCATGTAAATGTTGTGATTTAGAATGTGTCTCTTGCAATACTGAGTATGATGAAATTCCTCTATTATATTGTGTGAGTGACGAACTTGATAAAGACATCTGTGAAATGATAAAGGAAAAAGTTAAAGACACTCATGGCATAAACAATGAACAGAAAGGCATGTTGTATGACATCTTAATGAAAAATAAGAGTTCTTTTTCTTCGAAGCCAGGATTGTGCAACTGTTTTAAATATTCCTTTAAAGTGATGGAACATCCACCTATAAATATTAAAAGTAGACCCATCCCTATTGCCATCAGAGAGCAGGCAGATCAAATGATAGATGACATGTTAATGCAAGGAATAATACAGAAATCTGATTCTCCTTACGCCAACCATATTTGCTGGGTGTTAAAACCTAATGGCAAAATTCGCCTGTGTTTAGACAGTCGTAGGACTAATTCTTTCACTGTCCGGGATAATTATAGGCCCGAGACAATTGAAGCATCTATAGCAAATATGAAAACAGGTAGATTTATTAGTTCTATTGATTTAACTTCTTCATTTTGGCAGATAGAACTAGACCCCAAAGTTCGGCCCTATACAGCTTTTTTACATAATAAAAAAGAATTTGAATTTATATTTATAAAAACAAAGTTATTGTTCATAGTGACCACATCTCACTAAGTTTTATAAGTAAATGTAGATTATCAAATAATAAACTGAGTAGGATGATCATGGAAATAATTTCCTATGATATTGAAATAAAACACATAGAAGGAGAACAGAATGTGTTTGCTGACCTCCTGTCTAGATTGAAAAGTGTTGGGAAAATACCTGAAACTGTACATACTCCTAAACACGAAGTAGTAATGTTTAATGTAAAACTGTATAGAGACAAAGGATTTTCATTGTTGATGAAAAACATTGTTGAGCATCAAAAATCTGATATAGAGTTACAACGATTGAAGTATAGTGCGAGAGATATGAATAATGATGACAAAAATGGAATTGATTGTAATAAGAAAATCGGTATAAAGGATGACATTCTTTACAAATTACATGGGAGAAATGTAAAAAAATGGAAAGTTATAATTCCTAATAATATGGAAGTTCCACTATTTAGAACTTTTCATGTCGGCTTAAATCATGCAGGTTGTGAAAAATTAGCTCTCAACATAAGTGAATTTTTTTATGTTAAACATTTAGATAAAAAGTTGAGAAAGTTTACTTCTTCATGCATAACTTGTCAAAAAGCCAAATGTATGAACGTAAAATATGATATAGTTCCACAAAACATATTAAGGAACAAAGTAAATAGCTTAGTAGTAATGGATACTCATGGAGAAATGCCTACTACACAATTTGGTTACAAGCATATTCTTGTATTATCTGATGTATTCTCAAAATTTGTAAAAATATATCCATTAAGAAGTGTAAATAGCAGAGCTTGCCTAGGTAAAATTGTGAGAGATTATTTACCTAATTATGGACCTATTGATGCACTACTTAGTGATAATGCTTCAGTGTTCTCAAGTCCTAAGTTTAAAGATAAACTTACTGCGATAGGAATTAAATTGTACCATTGTAGTAAATATCACCCAAAAAGTAATCCCTGTGAGAGAGTTAATAGGGAAATTACTACAAGTTTAAGAATTTTGACCCATCATAAACATTCTGACTGGTTTAGACATATCAGCGTCATAGAGAATGTTATGAATCATTCAATTAATGTCAATACTGGGGAAGCACCCATATTCCTAATGACAGGTAAACAACCTGACAGGTTAATTGCTAATTTACCATTACCTATCATTGATAAAAGTCAAATCCCGGAGACATCCGAGGAAATATGTAAAAGAGTTATTGAAAGGTTAGAATGTCGTGCAGAAAAGCGCAACAATAAGGTTAAAAGACATAAAAGGAAGTGGAATCCCAAAGTTGGAGACAAAGTTCTCATAAGGGATATTTCATTATCCAATGCTTTAAAGAAACAATATCATAGGATGAACCTATTGTATAAAGGTCCCTATGAAATATTTAAAAATTTTAATGATACCACATATGAGCTAAGAGAAATAGACACTAGAAAAGAAATTGGAAAATATTCCAAAGAACTTTTGAAACCATTTCAGACTCCTATTAATTAGTTGTAGCTGGTGACTTCAAATAGTTCAATGTGTATTTAAAATATTGTATGTAAATTTTGTAAAATTAATACTTCTATTTCTTTATGTAACATGTATTTATTGTAATTGTGATGTATTACATTGTATTGATTCTAATACAGATGAATCTTGTATAGAAAGAAACTTGATATTTGGGGAAAGTGATTTATTTTAATTTAGCCTCACACTTAGTTGTAGCTAAGATTAAAATAAATCAGGGGCAATTTAAAACCGGATATTTATCCCCATATAATAATAATAAGGGTTTTTGTTTTGTTTATAATTATATTTATTTATATGAAGAATGGACATCAGATTTATTTATAGAATTCATATTTTTTTTATAAGTATATAAAAAAAAATAACTGGTCAATATAAACTGTTAATACAGTTAGATGTTTTTATAACTGATGCAGTATGTAAAATACTTCAAATATTCAAATTGATAATTTTTATAAAGAAATAAATGGGATTGGACGAAGAGGATAGAAGTTAGCTTGAAAATACTCCTTCCTTTTCTGTTGGACCAATCAGAACCTAGAGGTTATTACATAATAACAAGATGGCTACAATACTTGAAGATGGTCGGTCATGTTCAGCGACTGCTCCTTAAAGAATAAGGAAATAATTGTTTATTTTATTGATGTTGGTTGAAAGAAATAGTGTTAAAAGTAAGAAAGATTATATAGTGATATAATAGTCATCCATCTTGGTGAAAAACAGTTTCTAAGTGAAAATAAAATATAATAATTACTGGATTGACCGTTAGCATTCGTCATCCATTAAATACATAAAATGGTAATCTTCTAGAAGTGAAAAATATCAACCTAAGCCGGAATCTTTTGGAACTTTTAAATTACAAGATTCATCTTAACCAAAGTGAGAGTTTTAAATAAACTAACTTCTAGTTCAACTGTTAATAAAGTGTTGTTATTTGTGTAAGAAACATTTCCTCATTCCCCTGAAGAGAGTTATTAGTGCCGTGGCAGATTTAAAGTGATTTAAGTTATATCACAAATCTTCAACTTCGGATATCTCACCGAGAAACCCAACTTTAAATGTCTCCACAACGAGGGGCGTATAAATTAAACACAACTTCAATTAATACACGAACAACATTATCCCTAATAATAGCTAATGAAAATGTAGAACTTACAGAAAATTTAGAGCCGTCTTTTATTCATCACTGCTATATAATATTCCTGTGGTCTGGAAAACGAACTGAATTCAGAAAAATAGAAGAAGAAGATGACGGAAAAGTAGGAGAAGAAGAATGTAATGCTGATCAAGTTAAAAAAGACAAACGCAGTAATTGTAATGAGGATTACTATAATTATGACGACGATGAATATGATGAAGAAGATAGTGACATTATCAGTAATCTAGAAGGTCAACTAGAGTTCCTCGGAAATTATAATTATGCTTGGAAACATCGAGCAAAATTCATTATTTTATTAGAAGAAAGTAGTTCTGAAATAAATGACACAATGGCCAAAGATGTTATAAAACTGTTGTGGGAAAAAGACAATATTGTAAATTCTTTAGTTGTTTCATATACTAAATTAGAAGAAAATGTTACTTTAAACTTGTACAGTTGGTTTCCTTATGAAGCAAATCAATGTTCACAAGTGAAGGAGATTGTTCTTCTGGAGCAATGGGAAAACTTCAGATCCATCAAAAATGTTAGTTTATTCCCTCCCAAAATTCCAGATGATATGTTGGGATGTCCAATAAGAGTCACAACATCAGAATTCCATCCAAATGTGTTTTTGACTCAAAATGAGACCTTACAAGATGGAAGTGTAAAATATAATTTTGAAGGTTTTGACATTGACTATCTGATTTATGTAGTTGAAGCTTCAAACCTAACAGTCCAGTTCTTGCCACCTCCAAAATCGGTGGAATTGGATCAAGCATATCTGGAACGATGGGCTAATCTCCAATCCGGTTTAGCAGACGTTACAACTGGAACACTTTGGTGGAATGAAGGTCTAATGTATTTTGGCGATCCAACGACATCCTATTTTGAATTTTCCATATTATGGTACATTCCATGTGCCATCCCATCTCCTAGAATGGAGAAAGTATTTGCAGTGTTTGAACCGTCTCTATGGATGGTTATTTGTATAGTTTTAATTCTTACAGCGATTGTATTTAGTCGCTTAGCTATCTGTACATCGAGTGAATTAGAAATTTACCGAACTATCTCAAAATGTGTATGCCACGTGTGGGCTATTTTCTTAGGAGTATCGGTTCCAGATCTTCCAAGATCGAACCAGCTGAGATTTTTATTTTTATTGTATGTTTGTTACAGTTTAGCTATAGTAACAGTATTTCAGGCATTTTTTACATCCTTTCTCGTAGATCCAGGTTTAGGAAAGCAGATGAAAACTATAGAGGAATTGAAATCTGCAGATGTAATGTTCTGTAGATTTAAATATTACGAGTTGATATCTATGTCTTATAATTTTTTAGCTCCAAACGCTTTGAAGTCTTTTCCGGTGGACGAATGGTACGAATGTTATTATCGAGTAATTCTCAACAATAATATTTCATCTGCAGCATTCAATTATCATATCCAGTACACTGCTGCTCTGTTAGGTAAAACAAAGGAACTCAACAATATATTATGTACGATGGAAGAAGAAAAGCTTACAATTTCTTTGTGTTTGTATTTATCGAAAGGAAATCCGTTGCTAGATCGATTCAATAAAGTTATTAGGCGTTCTTTGGAGGCAGGCCTTGGGGAGAAAAGTAGATCTTCTATAATGTGGAGAACAAATTTAAGATATTTGAAAAATGTTACAGATATTGACGATGAAATGTATTTTGTCTTCACACTATCTCATTTTCAGATATATTTCTACACACTTTTTTTAGGATGTTTAGTGAGTACCATTGCATTGTTTTTAGAGCTGATATTGGATCGTGCATTAAAATTAAAAGACAATAAATCACTTAGTTGTTCAGAAAGTAACTATGCTTAAAGCAAATATAATGAGCAAAGCTGATATAAACTTTTTGTTTATTGAGTTTCTAACTTGTATGAGAGTTTGGTATCCATAAATGAATCTTTCAATACATAGATAAATAAACTTAAAATAAAAAATTCATTTTCAAAATGTAACAAAACTTAGCATATATATATATATATATATATATATATATATATATATGTGTGTGTGTGTGTGTGTGTGTGTGTGTGTGTGTGTGTGTGTGTGTGTGTGTGTGTGTTGAAAGAATGAGTTCAAATCGGATCCCCAAAGCTGTTTATAATTATATACCAAGAGGACGAAGATCACTGGGCCGTCCTATGAAACGCAGGAGGGAAAATTTTCTATAGGATCGTAACAGGCCTTGGCCTGATACTTGGAAGGAAGAAGAAGTGTTATTTACCGATGTTTATTTTTCTAGTTTAAAGTAAAGGCGTAAAGCAATGCGTAGACAAGAACAAAATGTGTGCTACGAATAAAAAATTGTACCAAGATAATTTAAAGTATGAATAATATCTTAAGGATATTAAAAATATATTAATAGTATTTTATCTGTGTATTAATACGTGAAGAACAACCTTTGTACCCCATTTTTAAGCAGATTCGCGCACGGAGGAGTGTGATATTGTGGCACAATTAAAGTTCATATAGAGAAAGAGTGCAGAAAATTAAAATTTATGTATAATATGTGTTACAAATAAATTAAATTAAACAAAATAAAATAATTTGTCTCTAAGGAATTTATGTGTATTACTCATTCATTTGTTTACGTTCATACTGAAAATGCATTGTTGCAAAAAGAAAATTGTGCAGCAGCAATGTGAATTGACGTACTCTCGCGTATTCATTATTAGTAGTTTGTTGTTAGTGATTTAAAAAAGTGAGTTTATTTTATTACTTACATTTAAGTTAAACCCTGTATAATCTTTGATTCAGTAATTTCATTACATTTTTTTTTTATATTTACATATTCGCACCTACTTCCATTATGCCTCGACATAGAACATTGATGGGTTGGAGTGAGAGACACATAATAATAGGCCAAATGTAAATTGAAATAGTATAAATAGTATACAAATGTCAAATGACGCGTTATTGTTATTTAAACATGGCTTAGCCAAGCTATACCACATATTTCCTATGGTTCGTATTTTTAAAATAAATCTAAAATTAATGCATAATGACGAATTTGACAAACTTGAAAATTTAATGAATTGTGGTCAAATTTCTTCCGCTGGCCGAGCACTAACTAACTAACTAACTGGCACTATCGAACCCGTAGGTTCATGGCCGCGCGGACATAAGCTCTGCATACATCCCTATCCTAAGCTAATGCTTTCCAACCATCCCCTGCATAATCTACTTCCCTCAAATCATAGTTTATGTTATTCTCCCACCTCATTTTTGGTCTACCAACTGGACTTTTCCTTCTGGTTTTCCTACACGAAGCTTCCATGCAGTCTTTAATTTCCCATTCGTGCCATATGTCCTGCCCATCGCAGTCTACGAGATTTAACTGTTCTTATTATATCTGGCTTCCGATAAAGACCATGTAGTTCATTGTTATGTAGTCTTCTCCATTCACCTGTCTGTTCATCTATCTTTGGTCCAAAAATTTTCCTAGTAATAACAGCCACTAGTAATAACAAATGTGCGAAGAGCTTACAGTAAATGGATTTAATTATTCTTCATCAGTATGCAAATATATATATATATATATATATATATATATAGGCCTATATATATACTATTTTTATTGTATTGTTTGTTTGTATCGGGGCTACAATGTTAAACCTTTTAAAAAATAATTTTCAAACTTTGATTTAATTTATTATGGTACTGTAGTATAAGTTTGTCTTTTATAACATTTTGAAAATATTAAATCATGTATTATAATGTAACGAAGAAGACATACTACAAATTAAAGATGAAAATAGCTAGAAAAATAACCAAATAAAAAATACTTATTTTGAAACAACTTTATATTTAAATTTAAATTAACCATTATTTCATTAAACTAATAAAATTCCCATCTCTTTTGATAAATACAATGCAATATTTATTTGGTAAAGTGTAAATTTACAATTAGTTTTTTCCACTACAGTTATTACACAACACTATTGTAAAACTCAAGGTTTCATCTACTCAAAAAAGAATGAGACTACTGTTTAGTTCTACATTTACTTAAACGATCACAGGAGTTAAAATCCGTAGTATTCATTTTTTATACAAGGGAAGTAAAAACAGCAGGTCTCGTGTGTAGATTAACGGCACATAAAAGAACCTCACTATATCGGTAGTCTCTTAGATATCGGCGCTTTTATATCCAAATTTGAATTGCAACACTAATGGTATTAATACGCTGATAGTTTATGCTGATGATGTAGTATTGTTGGCCGATAGAGAGGAGATACTAAAGGACAACACGCACACAATGTTGAGTAACACTAAGAAATTAGGACTGGAAGTAAATATCAATAAAACTAAATATATGGTCGCATGTAGAAATTCATTAAATAATGGAAATGGACAGCTAATGACAAATGAAGGAAATTTGAGGAAGTGGCTGAATTCAAATACCTAGGAACAATAATCACAAATAGGAATGAGATGCACAAAGAAATTAAACATAGGCTCAATTCTGGAAATGCATGTTATTATGCAATGCAGAGACTTTTGATGTCCCAATTCGTTTCAAAAAACGTTAAACTGAAAATACATAAAACTATTATGCTACCAATTATATTATAATAATAATAATAATAATAATAATAATAATAATAATAATAATAATAATAGCTTTATTTTACCTGGCAGAGTTAAGGCCTTAAGGCCTTGTCTACCACTCAACCAGGTTTAAAAAAAATACAAAAGAAAAGTCTTAAATCTAAATTACAATATATATATATATATATAAACGATTACAAGTTATGAATACAATACAATTAATATTTATAATGTATTTTGATTTACTCTAATTTTAACGAATTAAATAGATAATATGTACCAAATATATAAAAAACCGAGGGGAAAGATTAAGGACATAGGATCAAATTAAATAAATAGAGAAAAATTAATTATGATAAACCGGTAACTGTAGAAGCGTGACTTAAAGGTGTTCCAAGTGTGCGGCAACCCCTGATATCTTGAGGAAGGAGATTCCAGGAGCGGGCGGAGGCTACTGTGAAGGAAGTAGAATAGGAGGAAGTGCTATGAAGAGGAATTGTTAGCAGACTGCTATCTTGTGACCTAGTGTCAATATTGTGGTAGGAGGATAACGTCTCAAATCTGGACGCCAGGTAAGTAGGAATGTAGGAATTCAGAAGCTTGAAAAGTAGTGAAAGAGAGTGCAATTTACGTCTGTCAGTAAGACGGAGCCAAGAGAGGTTATTAAAGTGTTCGGAAATATGGTCATAACGGCGGATATTGAAAATAAATCGAATGCAAGCATTATGAACACGCTGCAGTCTCTGCGACAAGGCATAGTTTAGATCATTATATATAATGTCACAATAATCGAAGTGTGGTAACACAAGATTCTGCACTAGGATTTGTTTTAACGAAACTGGGAGAAAATTCTTTAAACGTCTAAGATAATGTAAGATGGAGAAAGTCTTTTTACATATGTGTTTCACTTGTGAGGGTGCGAAACATAGACACTTACTTTAAGAGAGGAAAGGAGATTACAAGTATTTGAGAATAAAGTACTTAGGAAAATTTTTGGACCAACGAGAGATGGACAGGTGAATGGAGAAGACTACATAACAATGAACTACATGGTCTTTATAGGAAGCCAGATATAATAAGAACAGTTAAGTCTCGTAGACTGCGATGGGCAGGACATGTTGCAAGTATCGGGAATGAAAGACTTGCATGGAAGCTTCTTGTAGGAAAACCAGAGGGAAAACGCCCAAGAATGAGGTGGGAAAATAACATTAACTATGATTTGAGGGAAGTAGATTATACAGGGAATGATTGGAAAGCATTAGCTCAGGATAGGGATGTATGGAGAGCTTATGTCCGTGAGGCCATGAACCTACGGGTTCGATAGAGCCAGTGAGTAAGTAAGTAAGTAATGATCTAACAAGTTTTTGAGTGTACCTTGTCAATTAAATTACCAATTGGATGTTAATTACAGTATATAATTTTTACCTGGTAATTCACTCGTCCTCAACCAAATTATTAAACTTTTTCAAGTTATTCTTAGAACTTCAAGTTATTCTTAGAATAACTTGAAGTTTAATAATTTAGTTGAGGACGAGTGACTTACCAGGTAAAAATTATATAATTAACATCTAATTACATAACCTCAACGGTGCTTTAATATGAATTTCAAAAGTGTTGATTAAATTACTAAGACTAAGAAAAAGTTGTCAAAAGTTGTAGTCAAGTGGACAGAGCATGTCCTCATTAAGTAATGCGGATGCTACGTTGTAAGCAACCCGGAATCCTGGCTGACAACGTGTCGGGAAGTTTGGTTATTGAGACATACGGATTAGATTACATTAGAACAACGTATGGTCTCGGGTTTTCAATGCCAATAACACATCAGCCAGGTGAGTCTCGTAGATTGCGATGGGCAGGACTTGTGGAACGTATGGGGGATGATAGTGGTGCATGGAACCTTCTTGTAGGAAAACTCCCATTTGGTAGACCAAAAATATGGTGGGAGAATAACATTATCCATGATTTGAGGGAAGTAGATTATACAGGGAATGATTGGAAAACATTAGCTCAGGATAGGGATGTGTGCAGAGCTTATGTTCGCGGGCCCATGAACCTACGGGTTCGATAGAACAAGTGAGTTAGTTAGTTAATACCTCAGTCTTGTGTTCATTGTACTGTTGCTTGTTATGAATGGAAATTAAATAAATAATCCACAATGTTATGCAGTCTGTAACGGCGATTCTGATTCTTACGCATCAGGCATTCACTCGCGACTCATAATGCTACTTTCTGGGCTTGGCCCAGGGCCTTAAACACTATTTGAGTTCTTGAGGCTAGATGCCTCAAAGAACCCAAACAAAGAGACAAATCGAGTCTACGATAGGATCTTGGCTCATCCATGACGGAATCAAGGTTCCTTTAGGAACCGATATTCTGGAGAACCTCAATGAAGCGGTACTGCCCTGCCCAGGGCCTCGAGGAGGGAGTACAACTCTCCATTTGGCCTTATTCTGCCCTAAGTTGTTACATAGGCTCAGAGTTGTGAGGAAGTACATGAATGTGCCCCCCCCCGAATTATCACAAACAGATGTTTCAATCAGCGGTGGTTTGCCAAACAACACTACATTTTCCTTAATGAATTGAGGTAAAAGGTGATATGAAATGAATAAATAAATAAAGGTGAAATCACATTATAGGGGAAGGAAGACAAGTGGAAAGTAATGATGGGATGAAATTTAGGAAACCGGAGAATCTCGTTTAAAAACCCGAAAAACCTTCGTAAAGTCCAGTTCTGGTAACTGGAGCCGTCTTGGTAAATTCTAAGGCGCGTGGCAGGAGGTAACATTGCCGAGTGAGGGAGGGAAGTAGCAGCCATGAAGAAAACATTTTCTTATTATTAATAATAATAAAGGGGGCACGCCGTAGCGTAGTGGTTAAGGCATTGAGCTACAAGCCGGAGGGTCGAGGGTTCAAGTCCCGTTGGGGTCAGGATTTTTAAACTGACCCAAACCCTCTGGCGGCACCATGGCCCTGGGTTCGACTCAGCCTCTAACGGAAATGAGTACCAGACGCTGGTTCTGGGGTAAAGGCGGCCATCACGCAGGGCTGACAACCCGGCTGACATAAAGTGCCGATTGTATAGAAAAAGTGGGAGCCTTAATCTCCTACTACCCCAAGGACCTCCGGGCATGTTGTGGGATCACTTTACTTTAGGGGCACGCCGTAGCGTAGTGGTTAAGGCACTGAGCTACAAGCCGGAGGGTCGAGGGTTCAAGTCCCGTTGGGGTCAGGATTTTTAAACTGACCCAAACCCTCTGGCGGCACTATGGCCCTGGGGTCGACTCAGCCTCTAACGGAAATGAGTACCAGACGCCTGTTCTGGGGTAAAGGCGGCCGTCACGCAGGGCTGACAACCCGGCTGACATCAAGTGTCGATTGTCTAGAAAAAGTGGGAGCCTTAACCTCCTACTACCCCAAGGGTCTCCTGAGGCCTGTTGTGGGGTCACTTTATTAATAATAATAAAATTAATTGTTATAAAAACAATAGTATTCTATAATGAACACACTCCAAACATACGAGAAAACATAAGAATTCGCTAACACGGAACTAGTAGATAAAAAATGCAACGTGTAGTAACTATTATGTTTTCAGAACTGAGTGTAGTTTCTGGCATTACCTGCAACTCGTCCTCCCCTCTTACCGCACCATACAACATTGACTCTTCAAGTGGGGCTACAGAAGTCAGAAGTCAGAACTGAAATATATGTCCTACTACCAGTGCCCCTCCTGAACCACCATTAATAGAACCTGGTAATCCACTTGGGACAATCGTGCGCTAACTTCGCATCTACCAAACAGCAAGAAACTTTTTAATCCGCTCGAATGCTTTAGACAGAGCAGTTTTGTTTATAATTTATGATAATTGTGATTTATTGTATTTTTTTTTTCAAATGCCCCAGGTTTGTCTTTCGACATTCCTGGTTTCTCTCCTGGCATGGCGTAATTGTAACCCACTTCTGAGGTTGGGGCGCCTGGAAGGCGGGGTTACGTTGCCCCGATGATATGATGGGTGATGATGATGATAGTGTTGCACCAGGAGAGTCCCTAATCCTAAACTTAACCTAAGATGAATATGAATGATGTTAATTGCGATGGCCATATGATTTCAGGGACCGTTTGGGCCTTAAAGTTTTCCTGACATTTGTCTTACAGGTGAGGAAAAACACCGATAAAAACCTCACCCAGAAAAACTGTCCCGACCGGGGATCGAACCCGGGCCCGCTGCGTGACAAGGCAGCACGCTACTCCGAGACCGCAGCGGTGGACATTGTAAATAATTTAGTTTCCAGTATTAATATAGTCACATGCCGTGAACATCCCTTGTGTTTATGGCATTGATATTCTTCCCTCCGAACTTTCCTGTGATTTTCATTTCTAAAGCTGTACTATTTTTTTCTTAATTCAAACTCACATTAGAAAAATAGTGTAAAACTCTTATGGACCAGACATTACTATTAATGAAATCAACTTACCTTTTATGTGTAGTGTATGAATTTACGTAAATCTATAACGAGGAGATAAATATAAAAGCATTTCCAAATGAATGGAAAGAATCGATTGTTGTATTAATCTATATGAAAGGAGATAAAACTGATTGCAATAACTACAGGGGCATCTCATTACTCTCAACTGCGTACAAAATCCTAACAAATATCTTAGTAAGTAGACTTACTCCTTATATTGATGACATTACAGGAGATCATCAATGTGGATTTGGAAGAAATATGTCTACAACAGATCAGATTTTTAATATAAGATTTTAGAAATAAATGGGAATGTAATGGTACAGTACATCAACTAACTATACGTATCCTTCATAAAGCATGCGATTCAGTTAAGAGGGAGAAGTTATACAGTATCCTTTTGGAGTTCGGAATTCCTAAAAAAATTAGTTAGACTTATACGAATGTGTCTAAATGGCACAAAGGGTAAGGTGCGTGTAGTCAAACAGTTTTCGGATTTTTGAAATTCACAGTAGATTAAAACAAGCAGATGCACTATCTCCTCTATTATTTAATATTGTACTAGAGCGTGCCATCAAATCTTTGGAGAATGAAGAAGGCCTACAACTTAATGTTATTAATAGGCTGTTTATGCTGACGATGTAGTATTAGCGAGGAGATACTAAGGGCCAACACGCACACTCTATTGAGTAACACTAAGAAATTGGGACTGTAAGTAAATATATGTTCACTCGTAGAAATCCGTTATATAATGGAAATGAACAATTAATGACAAATCAGTGAAATTTTGAAGAAGTGGTTGATTTCAAATATCTAGGAACAATAATTACTTGTTGATAATAGGAATGAGATGCACAAGGAAATTAAACATAGGCTCAATTCTGGAAATGCGTGCTATTATGCATTACAGCGACTCTTGTCATCCCAACTCCTTTTAAAAAACGTTAAACTGAAATACATAAAACTGTTATTCTACCAGTTATATTAGTTATATTATATGGACTCTTACTTTAAGGGAGGAAAGAAGATTATGAGTATTTGAGAATAAAGTTCTTACAAAAATGTTTGGGCCAAAAAGAGATGAACAGACATGAGAATGGAGAAAACTACGTAACAGTGAACTACATGAAACCAAATATAATAAGAACAGTTAAATCTCGTAGACTGAAAAGGTGGCACGTATGGAGAATGGAAGAGTTGCATGGCAGCTTCTTGTAGGAAAACCAAAAGGAAAACGCCCAGTTGATAGACCTAGAATGAGGCGGGAGAATAACATACGTGATTTGAGGAAGTAGATTTATCTCAGGATAGGGATGTATGGAGAGCTTATGTTCGCGCGGCCATGAACCTATGGGTTCGATAGAGCCAATGAATTAGTTTGTTAGTGACAAATATATTTGTAATTGGAAATGTAAATATAAGATATAATTTTACCCATGGAATTTTTATTAAGTTATAATTTGTTTAAATAACTATTAATACATTGCAATTAAAAATGTTTACTATAAAGCAAATGAATATTAAATCTATATAAGTGAACATTTTAAGGTTGATATTCACTGGAACTGGGCGTGCACATTCGGGACATAATCATCATACTGTGCCTGATAGAAGTTGCCAGCCACTGGATTTCCCAAGTTGTATTTTTGTGCAAATGCCTTAATGGAGAAATTTGGTCGAGTATCTCTAGTTCTGTAAAATAATAATAATCATAATAATGTTAAACAGTTGTACAAAATACAAAATCAATAGGATTTTATATGATAATCAGAAAAAAATACAAAGCTATATCTAGTGCATAGAATTATAAATAGTGATACACAATAATTTGTTGGTTTTAATTTGTCTTATAGTAATGGCGACAGCTATAAACTTCCAAAATAGGCCTTCCTAACTCTATATCGTCTATGGGAGAATTGTACTCACGAGCAAATATCATGTGCTCAATGTGGTCTGGGTCTTCCAAGCTCCTCGTAATGTTTGATGTTATTTTATCATCATGTGATGGTACTGTAGATGGTTCTGTAGTTAGTTCTACAGGTGGTTTAGCCAATGGCTTTGCTGGTAAAGGTGATTCTGTAGGTGGTTCTGGTGATGGTTCTGCAGTTGGTTCAATTGTTTTTTCTGACGATGGTGGTTCTGCAGATGGTTTGGGAGCTGGCTCTGTAGTTGGTTCAGGTGATGGTTGAGCAGGTGGTTCAGAAGATGGTTCTATAGTTGATTCAGGTGATGATTATGCAGATGGTTAAGGAGTTGGATGGCAGATAGTTCAGGTAATGATTCATAAGATGGTTCAGGATTTGGTTCTGCAGCTGGTTCAGGACTTGGTTCTGTAGACCGGTACTAAAGTGAAAACATATTCGTGCCTCTTACTTCATGTTGCTAGCAGTTTTTGTAGTGTATCCGGATCAATTTCACTGTGATTAGTAATGAATAAAATCTTCAATAATTACTCTTGAATTTAATATAAATTCAATCACTAAAGTAACTTCATCATCATGTGGTTACAATCCAAAGTGAACCTTTGTAGATTCAGCCATTTTCTTCCACATCTATTCCTCGTGTTTTCCTTCTCTAACTTGGAGTTTCCATACTAGATACGTCTTCAGTATCCCCATCCAACTTATTTTGTTTCAGTCTTTCACGTCTTCTCGGTCCCCATGATCATCTGTATAAAATATTCACGGAATTTCTCCTTTTTTCTATCCTCATAAGATTACCCAGCAGTTTCAATCTTGTAGATTTTATAACTGGGGTAATATTATCTTCATTATACAATCGATGGAAGTCAAACTTACGTCTCCTTTCAAAAACCCACAATTCACCTACCATACTATAAACTATATTATTAAAGTAATCTAACGAGGGAAAAATATGGGGATAAGGAAGATATGTTTTTAAATTATTCATTCCTTAGAAAAAAAATCCATCAGGAAGCCATTCTTTCAAATCCATGCATCACAATATCAATGGAAGCCTTAATATTGCTGGTACTTTAACGAACTACTTTCACGTTTCCATTGCTTAGCAAATCCCATATCTTTATTCAACTATATATATATATGGAATAACCTATAAGGTCATATCGCATCATTTATTTTATTTCATTGTGTAATGATATCGTGAATGGTGAACATGAATAAATTGGATCTAGTAATGAAATTCCAACTCAGTATCTTCTTTGACGACTGATGAAAACCAGGAATATCAAGTTGATAAGCCCCCGAGATTGAATCCAGGACCTCCAGAATATGAGCCTAAAACACTACTGCTTGGGGAACTTGGGTAACGTTACATGTGTAACAAAATGGTATGTTATTTTAAATGTCATATGTGTTATAAGAATTACTCTTTGTTGCAAGTATCTCTAAAAATCAATATTGGTCTGAAGCCAAGTAATATTGATCTAATTTATCTGCCAATCAATATTACTGTTTAGTATACATTTAATTTTACTATACTTTTTTTCATAACAAACTAAATTATTAACATTAATTTTGCATCAATATTTCTTAGTGATGATTTAATTCATACCTGTTGCTAATTCTCGGTTCATCATAAGTGATTTTTCCTGGTTGTTTGTACAGCAGAAAAATGTATCTATGAAGACCTGAAATTAAAGTGATCATGTTGAATCAGGTTATGAAATAGATTATTTTTTTTATTTCTAGATAAGTTATTTATAACAATTCTTTTGAACAGACATGCCAATGAATGACAATAATGTACTTTCCCTACTTTGATTTTCAAGTCTCGCCATTAACCTACACCTCTATGGACCAGATAGTTGAGACGGCAAAGCGCCTGACTACACGCTATATAGACCGGATTTGATCCCCGCCAGCGATCACAGATTTGCCTGACTCTTTACCCTTTTGTAAAATGAGTTTGGGATCTTTTCTGGGATAAAATCATTCAGAACATAGAATTACCGCCTTGACTCTTTCTCGTTCTGTTGGCAAAGAATCGTTCATGCTCCTCGAAGATCCTCAAAGTTATTATGACATATTATCACAAAGTACCGCGGGCGGCAGTAGGACTCGAATATCGCCTTATAAGGCAATATCAATTGGATTCGGGTCGTGTGCAAGTTGCAAAATACTTTTTTTTTTCTTTTTTTTTTTTTGGAGGGATATTTTTCCAGATGTTTATACCATTCGAGGCTGGATTCCAGATGGTTCTGACCATCGCATATAAAAGGTTGCGAGTAGGTAGACCAGCCAATCGTATCCAAGCTGTGGATGAGTGGAAGTGACCTATGTGCGACGAAAAGTAACTGTTTCAAGTGAATATGTCTTCGAGTATGAAGAACTGAATTATAAATGATCTGTAAAGAAAATACTCTTATAGAAGAAAATTATATGTGTGCAGCTAGGAGTGAAAGGAAATGATGATGATGAAAATCCAGAATCATTAATCAGAAACTTAAATCATAAAAGTGACTTAAGTATCACCAGAGATAATGTAAACTTGTAAGTTACCTGTGTCTTTAGGAGGACCAGATCCAACGTATTCGGTAAGAGTTTCTCCCTCGTTCAATTTGTTCCCAGGGATATTACCAACTAACCAATGTCTGAATTCTCTTCTTATTGGGTTATCACGACTTGGTGCGTCAGGATCTGTAACAATTGTAACTTCAATTAACAAACATATTTCCGAAATACCTCATTTGAGTTCTCAACACATTGGTTAAAAATAAAATTAACAGGAAGAATGTCAAGAATTTAAGAAATGTGGTGATTATTATTACTGAAATGTATACAGGGTGATTCATAATTCCTATTACAAACTACTGGGGGTTGTAGAGGGGATCAAGTAGGTAAAGTTTCGATGAGGAACCCATGTCCGGAAACGTGCCATTTCGATGTAAAATAGGTTTGAATATCGAAACACAATGGGCTGATATCGTGTGTCTTGTGTTTCAGAATAAGTATTACAGACTTTTAGAGGGTGTATTACAAGTGTTGTTCCATGTGGCGATCCTGTTGTTCGTTGCACTAAGTGTACCTGCGCAAAAAAAAAAAAAATTATCAAAGTCTGTTGACATCTTCCGGTCGCGCAAAGGCTCTGAAGTTTGACAAAATATGAAAAAAAAAACATTTTTGCGATTATCTCTTTAATTTTTTAATTAGATGTTTTCATAATGTAATAGTTTGTAACGTCTTCAAATAGAGCCTAAACAACATTGTGTTTTAATTTGGTTTAGATCAGTTGATATCTTCCGGTCGCGCATAAGCCTAAAATTTACAAAATAATGAAAAAGTTGCTTTTTTACGCATTTTTGGTATTTGATAAATAATTAGTATTTAAATTTAATAGCCGTCATATTTTTCAGATAATGAGGTAGGAAAAAAAAAACTGTAAAAAACGGAACAGGAAAAATTCGAGCGGTAGACAAAAGTGAAACAAACAAGCGTAACAAAGCATTGGAAAGGAAGTTCCGTGACATTTTTCTGTAGAAGATGTTTCGAAACCCTCAAGCTCACATTCTGTTTTAAATTTAGTCGAAACTGGAGATGAAGTACGTTGTCTTCCTAGTACGCACAGTGATAGCGACCAAGATTATACAGTTCAAACAAAAAAATCTAAACCTATTTGGCAGATGAGAGTTTAATTAAAATCTACTGCAATAGTAAGCAGTGATCGAACGGAATGTTTTTTTCGCCCACCCAGAACACTTACTGTTAGCCATGACTCAAGATGAAAAAACACATAAGAGAGCTTGGACTTCGAACAATTCTGAAGGCAAGGCAGATAGATGCAAGAAGGAAAACAGAACATTCACGCCACCAAAAATCAACTTCAATGCGCAAGAATACGCAGAAATGATCAACTGGATGGACTGTAAATTATCTTCTCTCCCATTGTTTCCAGAAATCAGTGACGACGAGATCAAATCGCACATCGACAGTGACTCAATCCCTGACTGGAACGTTACTTACAAGCAATTCCCAGTTCACACGCAGGCTGTTGAACGCTGTGCAAAACTCGTCACGGAAGCCTCAGATTAAGTTTGTGGAGCTGAATCTCGAGACGGATTTGTAAGAACCACTCACTCTGCTGTCGAGATCATCCATACCTAACTTCACCAGCAAATCAGTCTTCGAAGTACCTTCGGCTACAAAATAAAGAACAGTACTAAAGGGCAGGTTCAACTAACATGGACTATTTATTCAGAACTCTGTTTTTATTTTTTATAAAAGTAAGTTTATTGTTAAAAACTGTACTGTAACTTAAATATTTAAGCTTTTTAAATATAGAGCAAATCGAAAAGTACCATGCCCGTTATTACTGTTATCATCCATCATGTCAAAGGCTTAATTATCTTTTTTCAGTTACTGTTTTTCTATAGCGTTGGGGTCATTGCGCGACCGCAAGTTGTTAATTCATTCACACCATTAGTAAAACACGATGTCCTTATGTTCAAAAATATAAATACTGTAACTATTATGTTTAATAAATGCATATTAAAGATATAAAAAAAACTCGTAAAAATGTGAAATGTTCAATACTTTGGCAAATGTTAGGCCCTATGCGCGACTGAAAGATATTAATTTATCTAAACCAAATTAAAACACAATATGTTTAGGCTATATTTGAAGACGTTACAAACTATTACATTACGAAAGTATTTAATTAAAAAATTAAACAAATAATCGCAAAAATGTTTATTTTTTCATATTTTGTCAAGCTTTAGAGCTTTTGCGCGACCGGAAGATGTCAACAGATTTTGATATTTTTTTCTTTTTCTTTTTTTTCTATATAATTCGCAACTTTTCCGCGCTATTACAAATTCGAAATAAAAAATTAGTTTCTTCGGTCCACCCTAACACACGCCCCACAAGACCTGGTGTGTGCTCAATAATTTCTGCTGCCGCCAGAATTCGTGCAAGAAGATCTTCCTCCGATTCGAAAGGTGTAGTACAACCCCTAGAAGTCTGTAATACTTATTCTGAAACATAAACCAGACGATATTAGCACATTATGTTTTCGATCTTCAAACTTACTTAATATCAAAATGGCACGTTTCCGGACAAGGGTTCCTAATCAAAACTTTATCTACTTAGTCTCCTCTACAACCCACAGAAGTTTGTAATAGGAATTATGTATTACCCTCTACTTTTGTAAATTAATTTTTGCAGCAAAAATATTGATAGGTTTGTCGAGGGTTCCTGTTATGTCGTAAATTGAAAATATTATATTATGTTAGTTTCACAACATAATAATTAATTATTTTATTCGCATTTATACTAACGTTTTTAATACCTATTGAGTCCAGAAGTGAAATTATGACAAACACAATTGTATTTTTTGTCCAATTGATTTTTTTTTGCAGGGAATATTAAGTATAACTTTTAAATAAAACATTGCTATTGGGAGTACAATATTTATGTGGTGAGTTGTAATTTTTTTATTTATTACACGAGTTATCAAGTGGCAAAATGTTTTAAATATAAAAAAAGTTAATTTGATAGAGAATTGAGTGTTATAATTTATGATACAGTAGATTTCTACTAGTGTCGCGCCATAGGCAAGTGGTTCTAAGCACCATGCCTCGGAGCAGAACTACGGGACACAGCTCCTTCGAGTTTCCATGGGGAAAGAAATTTTCTCATAGAATATCGGACAATATGGAACCGGTGCCTATCCAATATCATGAGGAATTTGGGTAACTACGATAAGAAGTAAACAATAGTATATTACGATGCGATGTTGGGAAGTGGTTTTTACAGAAATTTCGAGATTCAGTAAAACACTTCACGAACGTGTTTTGTACATTATTTTTTGCGCGATGGTGCTTTCAAAATAATAAATAATAGTAAAATATAACATCTTTGTTAGAAATATTTGCGTTCATTATAAACAACTGACTAACGTTAACAGTGTGGGCAATGTTTATTAGTTGAGACTACAGCAGGCCGTGACACTAATCAGTCATAAAATGGCGGAAAGTACGTATTTATTGTACATTTAAAATGTAGTGATTTGTTTCGTATAATGTATATTAACACTTACTTTTGGATACATTAATGTATATACATTTTACGTAGTATACATAAAGGACAGTGGTTTTACTTCCCGCACGAGGTTTGTAATATGTAATATTACAGTATAGCCTAGTTATTTAGGTTGGCAACCCCGAAATGTAGAAAGATGAACTTTCATTCATGGTCGCCATTGCTGTAAGTACAACAAATTGCACTATCTCAAAAAAAAAAAATCTCTACGGTATCTATGACGTCTAGAGGACTGGACATGCTGACCACATGTCAGCTCTATACTGGCTGGATCGTCCACCTCTGTAAATAGTAGGCTTACATAGGTTATGAAGTTAGCAGCCAGCCGGTACTTGTCATATATTGAAGTTTAGTTTCTTTTTAATTTTTACCTAAGCTTAAAAGTTAAAAATAAAGGAAAAACACAATTATCTAACATCTTTTAAAACAAATTACAGCGATTATTTGTTTATAGAGTGAAGAAAAGAAAACAATTTCTCGGACTGAATAGGTTATATGTCAATACTGTGTTAAAATAGAACTGGAAAGAAATATACTGACTTCTATAAATAGGTTGATTGGTTGTATAAATTGGAAGATTAAATACCTTTATGCGCGATAGTGCGTTTTGTCGTTCTTACAGTAATGGCGACCATGATTGAAAATTCAACTTCCTACATTTCGGGATTGCCAACCTAAATATCTATACTGTAATATTACATATTACAAACCTCGGGCTGGAAGTAAAACCACTGTCATTTATATATACTACGTACAATGTATATGCAAGAATGTATCCAAAAGGCAGTGTTAATATACATTATACGAAACAAATCACTACATTTTAAATTAACTGAACTTTATTTGATACAATATAAAACAATAAATACGTACTTGTCGCCATTTTATGAGTGATTGGTGTCACGGACTGCTGTAGTCTCAACTAATAAACATTGCCCACACTGTTAACGTTAGTCAGCTGTTTATAATGAACACAAATATTTCGAACAAATACATTATTGTTTTACTATTATTTATTATTTTGAAAATACCATAGCGCAAAAAATAATGTACAATGCACGTTTGAGAAGTGTTTTATAGAATCTCGGAAATTAAAAACCTAGCCGATAGCGAGGTTTTTTAACATTTTCCTCGATTCTATAAAAACCACTTCCCAACCTCGCATCGTAATATACAGTGAATCACATCATTCTGCCGCCGCTGTGAGTAGTACGATCTCAGTGTGGGAGACAAGTTGTACACAACATCCCAGCTGTTAGCTGCTTCAGTGTGTTGTAGTGGGACGCATGTCGCTTGTTGTCGTGTATTACATAATTAAGTAATCGAAAATGAAGTACACGGTTGTACAGCGAATTTATTTGGTGGAATGTTACTTATTGAGAAATAACCATAGAAGGCTCGTTCGGACATTTTCTCAAAATTATCGCGACTGTACGATTCCTATAAAATCGTGCCTTTCGAAGTTGATGAAAAAGTGGCATACAACAGATTCAGTTTGTGACATACCGAAGAAGCATGAAAGGCACGTTTTAACAGTAGAGAAACTTGAGGATATTCGGGTGCGATTAGAAGTAAGCCCTAGAAAATCATTAAAATGTTTGGCGCAGGAAACTAACATATAATTTGCCGGTAGTAACGGAACACACTCTCCGCCGGTGCAAGCACAATAGCGGGCAAAGTGAGAGCCGCTGCAACGCTGTAAAAAGGTTTCCGCTTAAAATTAATTACATGTACTATTAAAACAATTACAGCGATTTTAATTTGTTTATAGAATGAAAAAAGAAATCAACTTCTCGGACTGAATAGGTTATATGTCAATACTGTGTTAAAACAAAACTGCAACGAAATATGCTGTTACTCTGTGTACTTCTATAAGTATATTGATTGATTATATAAATTGAAGATTAAATACTTTTATCATTCTATAGTAATCAATATATCCAAAACTATATAACAAGGAAAGTCATGACGATGAAGCTAAGACTTCTAAAAGCTTTACGAAGATTATAAATTAATTATTGAAGTTGAGGACAACGGTATATATATATATATATATATATATAGCCTATATAAGGGTACAACATTCATATCAAATTCCGTTGAGGTGAATAGTCATAAGATAAAAACTTTAAAACATGTACCTTTTTGACAGGTACCTCAACTTTGTTAAAATATTATCTGGAGGCCTTTCGGAAGTTAACTTCCATCATCAGCAGGATGAGGTTCTGCTACTAGTTGTTGTTGTTTACGACGATGTAGACTCCAAGTGTCTGTAGCAGCAACTAACTTGTTTTTGACCTCGTATAAGGGGTTTTATAATTATAATAAAAATGAAATAATACCTTTTAATAATAACACTGGTCAACATGATTTTTGTCTCATGACTACCAATGCAATTTTTTTATCGTGTTTTCACATATGTATTCGGAATTTCTCCATTACCCACAGTTTTTTATTTCAATTTCAATTAATGGATTTAAATAATTATTTTTTAATAAACGTTTTTTTCGTCCATTTGTCCATTGAGCGATGAGCACGGAGAATACTTTCATCAGGAGATTTCAGCTATGGAATCCTAATATGCTGGCCGATTATTGTTGGACCATCAAGAGGGATGCTCCACAGGCGAAATATAGCAGAAAATCATTTCTTCTTACTTTCTAGGTGAGTCCGAATGTTTGAATATTGTGTAGTTACGAATTTGGAAAATATTAAAGTGTTTGAAATTATAAAAACCTGTCTTTCGGAAACCTTGCGTGAAGGAGAAAACCCGATATTATATTTGAATTCAGGAGAAAAAATACTATCAGAATCACATATTTTTCTTTCTGAGACAAAAAAAAGTTTCTTTTTTGTGCTCAGTGTAACAGAACATTGTGTCTCGAAGGTATCGCATGAAGAAATAGCATGGGTTTATGTAAAAATATACATAACTTACAAATTAGTACAATCATTACTTGAGAGGCGGCTCACCTGTCATGCAGAGTAGGTAGTAAGCACCATCTTCAACTTTCCAGGTCACTTCAGGAATGTCTTTGACTTGCGTCGGAGTCAGTTCATTGCCCATATTCACTTTCAGACTCCCATATTTCACCTACAGAAACAATGCACTTTTTAAAATATTTACTTGGGACAGGAAGTAAACATCAATGAAACTAAATATACGTTCACTCATGGAAATGCGTTGTATAATGGTAATGGACAGCTAATGACAAATGAGGGAAATTTTGAGGAAGTGGCTGAATTCAAATACCTAGGAACAATAATAATTACAAATAGAAATGAAGTGCACAAAGAAATTAAACATACACTCAATTCTGGAAATGCGTGATATACATTACAGGGACTCTTGTCGTCCCAACTCCTTTCAAAAAAACATTAAACTGAAAATATATAAAACTGTTATCCTACCAGTTATATTATATGGATGCGAAACATGGACTCTTACTTTAAGGAAAGAAGATTACGAGTATTTCAGAATAAATTCTCCATGGGGGAATAAATTTTCTCATGGAATTTTGGCCAGTATGGGACCGGTGCCCACCCAGCATCGTGATGCATTTGGGTAGCTACAATAAGTAGCGGCTCCAGATTAGGAAAACCAGCTGTAACAGCTGGTAGATCAAACATGCTGACCACATATTATCCCTATACCGACTGCATGATCGTCTACCTCTGTGATTAACACATGTGGATGTGAGGTCAGCAGTCGGCTGGTAGGCCATTCGCGCCATGGAGTTTTAAGTAGAGAACCGAGTTAAATTCTGTCTGTAGCATTGTGTTTAAATTGAAGTTTTATAAAGCATTAATTTAAAATAATTGTTTATACTAATTTTTTACCCTAATTTCGGGTGCGGTTTATTTTTGTGTCAATATCCCCCTTCCTTTTTTCCTTCGAATTTTAAGAATGCAGCTTATAACCGGGAACTGTTAATTTTCGGGCCAATTAACGGGATATCCAGATGTACTTTATAGTCTCACACGATCTAATAAATAAATGGCCCCACCTAGCGTAGAATAGCTATAACTTACCTGTAGAACTTCAGTAGGTGCAACATCTATAACATCTGGAATAATCTCATTCGCTTCCATTTTTGCTTTGACTGCAACAGAAAGAAATGGCATTTGTTTACTTAACTCTAAAATTGAGAATGTATCCAGTGATATAGAGGACTGTCTATGATATTCTCTACGGCAGTCGGCTGCAAGAGGACCCGGTCTTAGAGCTTATCGTCCCCGATAAGTGGATTACTCAAGAGTAGGCTATTGAAATTGCAGTATTCACATTGTTTACTAACTTCGAAGTCAGAGAGAGACAGTATTAAACAGTGAATAATAGCAGAGTTTTACATCAGATTTACACACTTTAAAAGCTAACAAAAATAACTCACTAACCTTATATGTAATTTTTATTTAGCATATGTTATTAGTTTAGTTAAAGTTCATTCTGATCCTGTCTAATTTAGAGCATCGTGCAGATCTTAAAAAAAAAATTCTGTAGATTGTAATTTTGACTTTAAAGAGCGTGGAATTGCAGCGGACCCCGTTGTCTGGAAATGTGGGAGTTTTGATCGTCTTCTATCCCAAGGGTCTCCTAAGGCCTGAAGGGACCTTCTTTTTATAGTGCTTGGGTGCGGACAAAAATTTGGTTGCGACAAAATTTTAATGGACGAAATTTGACAGGGCGAAAATTGTTAAGTGCTGAAACATAAGACTGGACAAAACTAATGCAGTTACCAACCAAGTAAAGTGAAAAAGGAAATGGTTAAGGCATAACCTCAGGCTAATTATTATTATTGGACCTCGTAGTACATTTAAAAACCGGAAGGTTTAATTAAAATTTCAAATAAGATAATATAATTAACTACTTTCTACTTTTGGGCATATTATTCACTCTTTATACTTTTAATAATCATGTTTGAACACCGTTGAGGTTAAAATATTTCAATTTTATCTGTCGCAATGTACGGAAGTGAGGTATGGACAATCAATAAGTACTACAAGAATAGACTAATAGCTCTAGAAATGGATTATTTACGAAGAAGTGCCAGAAAGTCTAAATTAGAACGTGTCACAAATAAGGAAATTAGAAACAAAATGGAAGCAGAAGAAAGCATAATTGAAAGAATTGAGGAAAAGGAATTAAAGTGGTTAGGACATGTTTTAAGAATGGAAGATGAGCGATGGCCGAAGCAACTATATGAATGGCATCCTAACAGAAAGAAGAAAAGAGGAAGACCAAGGTTAACATGGAAGGAAAACATGAAGACAGTAATGCAAAGCTAGAGGGCTAAGCATCGAAGATGCCCAAGACCGTAGGCTTTGGAGGTTTGGCACAGGAAGACGGCAGCAGCTGTAAAAACCTGAAGATAGATAGATAGATTTAAAATCTGTACCTTATAAAACAGTCGTCCTCAATTATAATAACTTCTGTTATAAACGTCGTCACACTATTAAAATTCAAGGCATTTCAAAGACATGCTTCATCCTCAGGATTTTTTATCTCTTCAAGGATATTGAAATTATCAAGGAAGCAGAAAATAAAAATATGCTAAATGAGAACACATGCAACAACCAAAGCCCGCTGTATGAAATATACAAATAATTTCAGTAACATCTGAGGATGAAACATGTCTCTGAAAGGTCTTGAATGTTAATAGTGTGACGTTTATAACAGAAGTTATTATAATAGAGAACGGCTGTTTTATAAGGTACAAATTTTAAAATTCAAATTATTCATTCTTAACAATTATTAAAAACAAAATATCTAGATAAATCAAAATTAAGATTTACAAAACTTTAATAAGACCCATTATAACATATGGTACTGAAACATGGGTCTTAAATAAAAATACATGCAACAACTAGCGGTATTTGAAAGGAATATATTGAAATGGATTTTCGGAGCAATTGAAACAGAAGATGGGTAAAGAGCCAGATACAACGATGAGATATATGAATTGTATAAGGGATTGGATTTGGAGACACATAAGATGTCAAAGATTGAGATGGTTAGGACATATCACAAGGAAAGTGAAGATTGTCTTCAACAACAATCCAGACGGAACCAGATTAAGAGGAAGACCAAGAACAAGATGGTGGAATTGTGTACAAGCAGACGTGAAAGGATTTGGAATAAAGAACTGGAGGGAGTTTGCGATCGATAGAGATGGATGGAAGAAGGCCATCGAGGAGGTTAAGATCCAATCGGGCTGTAACACCAAATAAGAAGAATACTTTGTATTTATTTTTATCCTCCCTTTACTTGCAGCACTTACACCCATCATGCAAGTCAATACCTTGCAGCCAGAGAGGAGAAACTGTGAGTCACAAATTATACAGATATACAGTCTCTTTATCTCGGTTAGTAGAACGTCAAGACCACGATCCAAGACAAGGTGAGAAACATGCAACCAGACCTATGATAGAAATTTAAACTCACCTATCTCGCCGAGGATCGAACCTGAACTTCAGTAGTGGAAGATTAGTTCTCTACCGACCACGCCATGCCGAGCGACGAATTAATTTTATTATTTCAAAATCCATCCATCCATAGTAATTCTGCCCGAAGGCAAGCCATTCACTGCAATCATTGCATTTTCATGCTATGCTTGCAGCTTTACTAGGGAATTGTAGATGTGGTAGCTTCCCGTTGCTTTCCACACCGGTGAAGGATGATGATGGCCATATGATTTCGGGGACCGTTTGGGCCTTAAAGTTTTCCTGACGTTTGTCTTATAGGCGAGGAAAAAACCCCGATAAAAACCTCACCCAGAAAAACTGCCACGACCGGGGATCGAACCCAGGCCCGCTGCGTGACAAGGCAGCACGCTACCTCGAGACCACAGCGGTGGACTATTTCAAAATAGCCTGATTATAATTCTAATGTTATTAAACAATATTTATTTCAACTCACCAGTCAATTTTATTAAGAATACTTACAATACACTCTTAAAACGTGTAGGTCTAGATTAATGTTAACAGTTGGCTTATCACAAATATATTAATGTCTTGTACCAATATGTGCACTCGTTCAATAAGTTTGTTTTGATTAGATAGCAACTGGATGTTAAATAACTTTATCTAAAGATTATAGAACAAATATATCACAGTTTGATTTGATTTACGTAACAACTCTTAATAATGTCAAATATAAACAGGCTGTCCACTTACGTAACTAAGATATAATAATAATAATAAAATAATAATAATAATAATAATAATAATAATAATAATAATAATAATAATAATAATAATAATAATAATAATGATAATAATAATGATTCTACTCTATAATGAAATTATACAAGACAATGGCAGTTCCTATTATTACTTATGGATCCAAAACATGGACAGTGACAACACAACAATCTGCCAGAATACAAGCTGCTGAAATGAAATTCCTCAGACTAATGCCAGGATATCAAAGAACTGACAAAAAACACAATACAGAAATAAGACAACAACTAAAAATAGAGGAATTAAACACAACCATAGTGAAATATAGGACAAATTGGAAAGAACACTTAGCAAGGATGACTGAGAATAGAATACCAAAAGCAGCATACAACTACTCACCACGAGGAAGAAGAAGTTTGGGAAGACGAAAGAAAAGATGGAAACAGCAGCAATTTGGAGCCGGAACAGGCTAGTTAATAAGACTAAACTGTGACAAAGAAGAAGAAGATTAATGATTTATTTTAGCTGGCAGAGTTAAGGCAATAAGCCTTCCACTCAATCAACGAATAGTAAAAGTTATACAAAAATCACAAATTTATTACAATTTTAATATATTAAAATCTAGAGTAAACAAAAGACAATGCTGATGTGATCTAATACTAGCTATAATATCAAAAACATGGAATATAATAAAATTAAAATAATATAATATATAAAAATAAATGTTTGTTTGTTCGTACTTTATGCGCGGCCCGGGACCTCATGAAGTGTAGTCAGAAACGTGACCACTAGCCCATGAGGCTGGTCTCGATCCTTTTTTTAGGACCTATAGTCCTTTTATACGTCCTACAGTCCTCGTGCACTTACAAGCACTTTATTCTCTTAACGTGTTGCATGTAAGCAGGTAGCAGGAGCTTAGATCAGTTCAATACGAGATAAACAAGTGCAATTTAAGCAGGCCTGTCTGGATCTGTGGTTAGAATAATGTTAGGGCCAACGTGGAAGACAAGAGATACACATGTATACCAAAGGATGCGATGTAAAATCTCATACCCCAAGGGAACGAACCCGAGCCGCCGGAGTGGAAGGTAAGGGATTCTACCAACCACCACACCGATGAACTATATTACAAGTAAGGTAAGGGATTCTACCAACCACCACACCGATGAACTATATTACAAGTAATTAATTATGATTTAGGCCTATAGAATTACGTATCATTATTTCTAATTATACGACCATTAGAAAATAAAATAAAATTATGCACAGCTTTCTGAAAATATACCGCGATGTTTAGAGAGGAGGTTGCGTTCATCCCAATAATAATAATCATCATCAACAATCACGGATTAAGCCCATGTGGCTTGTTCCGGTCTCATAGATTCTCATTCAAAAAGTTGAATCCATCTCTTTTTTCGGTCTACCAACATTCCTGTCTCCTTTTGGTTTGTAATTAAGTATAATTTTTGGAATGCGATGATCTTTCATTCTTTGAACATGTTCTTCCCAGTTTTTTCTAGATTATTTTATTTTATCCAAAAGTTTACATATATTTAGTTCATTTCTAATATCTTCACTTCTTCTTTTATCTAGAAGTTTGCAGCCAGCCACACTTCTCAGAAATCTCATTTCAGGGTGCTTCTATGACATTTTTCTTCTCTTTTAGTTAAAACCCAAAATTCACTACCATACAATAGTAAGGGGACTACCACTGCTTTATAAAATTTTTAGTTTTGTTTCCATTCTTGTGTTTTTAAATATTATTTTAATTGTGCCACATATATAATTAAATTTATTAAGTTTTTTAAACAGATCTTCATTTTTAAAATAGGAAATTTCATAACCCAGGTATTTAAAATGGTTCACTTGTTCAATGGGTTTCCCCTCCAGAATTGTTTTAGCTCTTACGGTATCTGATCTCTTAATAATAATATATTATGAGGCCAATGATTGAGACCTTATCGTGGTGGAGAGGCTCAGGCCACCATGCCGGGTGGTAAGAGATGAGGGAGGCGAAAGTAACAGTGTCTGTATCCATATTGGGCTGTCAACGTAGGAAAGTAACACTCTTTATATCAGGCCCGTGAATCATTATAGGGAGATTTGGACGCATTTATTTTTTTCACGTAGTACCGTGGTCATCTGAAGACTGCGCCACCGTCGCTAATGTATCGATTGTTGACTTATAACGTACAAATAAATCGAGTTGTAAAATCGAATTAAATTTAAATAAATCAACGGTGGAATTGTTATGTACTGTACGAAAAGAAGTTTGAGGTTGAATATAATATAATATTATTGATCCATCGAAGTTAATTGTTAAATTAATTAATTATCTACAATCCGAAGGATAAAGCGAATCTGGAAAATACAGCTAATGGAAGGCAGGTGAATGATTACATATGGTATCATTTTTCTCAAAAAAATTTACTTCCGAAAATAGTGTTTTCAAATAATAGGCCTAACTGTGAATTATGTAAATTGGCACGCCGTATATTTTGTTTGCATCATGACATTAGAATATCCCTTAAAAAAATTGTTTATTGGCCTACCTCATTCATTTTTATTTCTTGGCCTGTAATATGTGTACTTATTCATCATTATTTCTTTCACAGAATAAACGAGGCTGTAAAGATCAAATCCTATGTGTGTATTATCGTATGACAGTGATTGGGAAGTCTACACATGTATAAAATTTTAGGTAAGTAAATTTGAGGTACTCGGAGTGGATCTAATGCTGCTAACTTCATTTTACTAACTTTGAAGTTTCATTCTTTTTGTTTGGGGTTTCTTATTAGATTAAGTCATGAAAGTGAGAAAGCATTATTCAGAACACCCGTAAGTCTAAAAATGAATCTTAAAATATAACAGAAATTTAGGGATAAAGTTTCCATTATGTGACAAAAAATGAAAAAAAAAACTTATGTTTACCTTTCCTAATAATTTTTAAGTCCTGCAGAATAATAGTGCACATGTGCAAACATTTATAAAAAGTTTATAGAGTTGTATTGCTAGATGGAACCACGTAGATGGTGAAATCGATATGACCAATCTTTGCAATAAATTCCCCTTCCTAACCTAACTAAACAACTTACATGCATATTATTTAATTAAATGTTCACTAACTTTTTAGCATCGGAACCTAACAAAATGAAATGAGTGAACATCCATTTTTGAATGTTGGTTTTATTCCAATTTCACAGATATCTCCACCATTTAGTAGAAGTTCATTTAAACATTTGTGCATATGCACAACAAATCTGCACAACTTCGATGAAGTCATTGCATACATAGATAAATATTTAATAATTGTAAAAAAAATGTTATAAATATTGTTGCAAGTATTTAAAATATTATGAAATGTTAGTAAAGGCAGAAGAAGTACGTATAACAACAGTATTAAAAGAATATACTATAGAAACTGAAGGGTAAGGTAATCTAAAGTTGAGCCAAAAAAATTCCAAGTCTAAGTAGATTCATACATATGTGCCAACACATAAAACTGGATATAATTTCGAATCATACGAACCGCCAACATACACAGCATATTAGAATGCTCGTTGCCAAACCAGAGGAAAAACATTCCAATATTGAAGACTTAAACTTAAAAAAGAAAGTAAATAAACACTGAATGGTAATAATTAAGATAGTGTCGTTCTCTATGCTTTATACTGGGTAGGCAACCTATCTAAAAGAAGGAAACCTGGTCCTTCAAGTAGGGAGTTGGTCGTTGCTCCCCGTCATCATAAAAAAAATCATTTGCAAAACTTGCTAATGCAGATAAGCCGAACGGTCCCAATATTAGTCTATTGGCAGGGCCATGGAGCAAGGAAGAAATAAATCAGGAAACGGCGTCAGGTGTAACAAACCTGAATGATGATGAAAATTATACCTAATAATTTTGAGTATTTCGGAACTCAATATTTTCCTTGTCGAAAGAATATTGTCGATGGTTGGCAAATATATATTTTTATGGTCTGCATCTCTTTATGGTTTCCAGTCTCTCCTCCCAAACTTTTCTAACGGTGATTGTTAAAGAGTAGGCTGTACCCTACCTCTAATTCTCTATCCGCTTGTGCCATAATTGAAAGTATATTCTGATGTCATAGAAAAAATGCAAATAAATATACACCGAGTCCCATTCAGACCTCCCACATTTTAATTAATCATAACTCTCAAAGTATGCGGAATTATGAAATGAGGTTGGTATTAAAAGAAAGAGAAACTCAAAGAATTTTTATTTTAATTGTTGCAGTTAATTCATCTGTCGCATGTTGGACAATAATGACATAAAACAAAATGTCAACTCTTCAGCAACGAGCACAAACTGTTTTCTGGTATGCACAGACGAACTCAATAATTACAGAGCAAAGAAATTACCGGAGAGAATATGGACGAAATGCACCTGATGGGAAGACCATTAAGGCATGGCTTGAGAAGTTACTGGCTACTGACAGCGTTAAAAAAGGATCAGGAGGTGTCGTACACGTGTTTCAGAAGAAAAATTGAAGAACTTTGAGCAGGATTTCAGGGACTTCCACAAAAATCAGTTCGCCAAGCTATGTGGCAATGAAAATTCTTTGAGTTTCTGTTTCGTTTAATCTCATTTCATAATTCAGCATACTTTTGTTAGTTATGATTAATTAAAATGTGGGAGGTTTGAACAGGACACCATGTACTATTTAGGACATTAAACTGCTGCAGAGCTAGGAGTATCTGCATGATGCTTATGTTTGTGTGGTGGCGCCTGAAGGAGGTAGAAGACGATAAGGAAATGACGCACTTCATTAACTATCTCATGCACAACACGGAACAGCAATTAAACTATAGCATATTTAGCAAAAATATAAAAAATGTAAACCAGTTCGGCAATTGTCGTGTTCTTCGGAAACGTTAAACGTAATAATTACTATGACGGTTATCCTAACATAAATTTTCATCAACGTCTTCCTTCCATGTATTAGGCCTGATATGGCTCTTTACTATCTTTTGCCATCTTTTGAGTAATCTTCCCAAAGATCTCCTTCCTCGGGTATGATAATTCAAAATCTGACGAGGAATACGATATCGATCCATACGCTGAAGGTGTTGTAGCCAATTATTTCTATATGTAGTTATATGGTCCATAACCGAAGTGAATTGAAGTTCTTGAAGGATATTTACGTTTTTCTTTTTGTCTAACGTTGTATATCCAACTGTTCTTCGCATGAACTTCATTTCGAAAAAAAGTTTATTAAAAAATTGTTATTTAAATCTATTAATTGAAATTGAAATAAAAAAAGCTGTGGGTGATGGAGAAATTCCGAATACATATTTGAAAACACGATAAAAACTGCATTAAGTATAACTATTGGTATTCAGGAGACAAAAAATCATGTTGACCAGTGTAATGTTTTCTCCATGAACACTTAAATATTTTCCAATTTTATTTTTTCCCACATGTGCGTTTAAATCATCCATTATAAATAAATAGTCATTTTATGGAATATTCATTACTTTCTCTAATCTTTCATAAAATGTAATACTTTCTTCTTCGAATTCTTCATTTGGAGCATATACTGAAATAATGGTTAAATATCCTATAAATATTGTAATTTTGGCTTCGACTATTCGTTCATTTCAAAATTTATTCCCATCAATTTTTTGACGAAATGATTCATGAATCATGATCATAGTTCCAGCTTGAGGTCTTTCGTTTCTGTTTACTCCACTATAAATATGGATATAATTTTCTGTTTCTTTTGTTCCACGAAGTTTCTTTTTAGTTTCAGTTATGGTAGCAATATGCATATTCCATTTATTTAAATTTTGATCTAATTGATCTTCTTTATGGGATGTACTACGAACATTCCATGTTGCAAAGTTGAGTCGCGACTCTCGACTTTGGACGATTGACGGTCATTTGGCTTCAATAAGCGGTTTCTTTTGACAGTAATGTTACACAATACCACAAACATTTTAACAGAGAACAATCAAGACACCCGTCAACGCGATTAGCCAGGCAATATCAGAAATTGAGATTCTCAAATTTAAAAAAATTGTATTGTATTCATAACTTGTAATCGTTTATATATATATATATATATATATATATATATATATATATATATATATTGTAATTTAGATTTAAGACTATTTTTGTTTGTTTGTATTTTTTAAACCTAGTTGAGTGGTAGACAAGGCCTTAAGGCCTTAACTCTGCCAGGTAAAATAAAGCTATTATTATTATTATTATTATTATTATTATTATTATTATTATTATTATTATTATTATATTCCGTGTAAATCTCCAAACTGGGACCATAAATTTGAATTTCTAATTTGCACAGTTATTGCATACGGACTGTAATATATATATGAAAATCTATAATTAATGGCGGACAGCTGCTAACAGCCTTCAACAGCGCTCCTGGCTTTTTCGATTTTTCGCAGGTGTAAACAACAGTTGGGTCAGTGAAACATATCTATAAGTTTATTTTCAGTGTTAGTTAATAGTTTAGTGAAATTTATTTCGTGTTTTCAATAGTATATGATAATGGGTGGAAGAAGTAATAAATCTACTTGCTCAATTGAAGACACGGTAAAACGCGTCTTGTCCGACTCGCTCCAAGACAAGCAGTTGCTGCAGGTGTTGGCAACAATGATTAAGAACGAAGTTGTGGCGGAACTTCAAAAAACTATAGAAAACAACACTATAGTGATTGAAAACCTTAAAAAATCAATCGAAGATAAAGATAGTGTGATAAGAAATTTACAGACAAAAGTGGATGACTTAGAGCAATATCAGAGACGACAGTGTTTACGTGTTTTCGGGGTTGAAGAAGTGGCCGGGGAGGACACTGACATTAAGTCAATAGAAATAGCCCAGAAAATCGGTGTTGATCTCAATATTACTGACATTGACAGGAGCCATCGTGTTGGTGTACGAAGAGAAGATAGGCCGCGCCCTATTATTATAAAGTTTACTAGTTACCGCAAAAGAAGAGAGATGTTCGTAAATAAGAAACAACTCAAGGGATCAGGTATAACAATCCGAGAAGACTTAACAAGAATGCGCCACCAACTATTGAGAGACACTATTGAAAAGTTTGGTGTACGCAATGTCTGGACATTGGACGGTGTTATATTCGCTAAAGTTGGTGAATCAAAAAAGCGTATCACCAGTGCTAGTGACCTGTGTTAATTTAAGCCTTTAGCGTATTATAGGGTATGTTTATTTATATCATATAATTTAAAAACTATTTAATTATTCTATATCTTATTTTTAATATATATCAACTTCTTTTTCAATAATTCTTAAATTAATAATTAAGCTATAGCAATTTCTCTAGGCTAATTAGGTTAACATTTACTTTATTTTCTTATAATAGTCCAATTGATTTTATTATTACTAATATTTATTTTTCTCTGCTCCTAATAGTGTGTTAATTCAGTTAAAATTTTCATTATTTGTAAAAGTTGGTACAATTGTTCTTCCAAGTTTTAGTCAAATATTTGAAGTCCCTGACCTGCTTTCAAGACGACCATCCCCCAGGCAAATTCCTATCCTTTCTTCAAATGACAATGCCAATGAATCCTCACATTCTTCTCACCCCACCACTGCCTACCTGCTAAAAGAATGTTTTTCTCCTCGTTCAACGACTCTTAAAATCGCCCATATTAATGCTCAAAGCATTCTGCCTCACATTCATGAAATTCGACATTTATTTTCCGAGATTTCTCTGCATGCGATCTTAATATCTGAGTCATGGCTTAAACCTTCCCTTCACTCCTCACTTGTTGATATTGACGGGTACACCCTCTGTCGCAATGATAGACTAGGGAAAAGAGGTGGGGGAGTTGCGATGTATATCAAATCGAACTTAGAGCCCAAAGTCATTCTTCACTCCTCCCCTGATTACAATGCACGACCAGAATTCCTCTTCATTGAAATTTCAGCTAGTTTACAGAGATGTCTCCTGTGTGTGGTGTACAAACCTCCGAAAGTAGAGTATCTTAGTGACATAGAAACACCTTTATTAAGTTTACTGCCGCATTATCAGCATGTTATAGTAATGGGCGACTTTAACTCTAACTTACTTTCTTCCTCATCTTCATCATCAGAACTACTGGCATTATTTCACGCATGCAATATGTATGTCTTGCCTTTACAACCAACTCATCACACATCGACGACTGATACATTAATAGACATCATAGCCACGACAAATTCACAGAAAATTATAAACTACGGACAAATATCTGCCCCCGGCATATCAGCCCATGACGTCATATATATCGAATACTCTCTCCAGTGTCCTAGGACTCGTCCTAAATTATTAACGTATCGAAATTTAAAAAATATTAACCAGCAAGCTCTAATTGCAGACGCTATCGACATGCCGTGGCATGATATTTGGACCCTATTCACAATTGACGAAAAATTGCTTAAATTTAACAATATGATATTAGAACTTTACGACAAACCTGCCCCGTTTGAAGACTAGAAAACTAATTACTAAAATCCCAGCTCCCCCCCTGGATGTTCCCGAATCCCCCCACTAAATCGACTACTGATGGCCTGAGAGGGATGCTGCTTTTCGAACATATAGACGGGACAAAAGTGACGCTAAAACCTTAAGACAATATAAGACATTAAGAAACAAAACGAATCAAAACATTAGGAACGCGAAGGTTGCGGTATGCTTCATCGTCCTCATTGATTCCAAACACTACATGCAAGTGATATGTGTGAAACGTATTAGATCAATGGGGGCCTACGCTAGTCGATCAACCAAAGGGAGGAGAGCATTAACATACCAGCTGGACGATCTAACCTAAACCACACGTTTTCACATCATATGCCTACACTTAACATAAACCCTACTACCACACAACAAACTATAGATGAGCTCCTATCCACACCTACTCCTTCCCGAGAAAAATTCTTCTTTCCTATATAATGCCAATCGACGTTAAACTATCCCTGGACCGCATTAGAACTAAAACACAAGGTATAGACAATATAAGTATCGACTTTTTAAAGAAAATACTCCATGTCATACTGCCAACTGTAACCCATATATTTAATGCCTCAATTATGACCTCAACTTACCCCGAACTCTGGAAAAAAGCTATAGTCAGACCAATCCCTAAAATTAAATTACCTGTAACACCAAACGACTTTAGACCAATCAGCATCCTCCCAGTCCTATCTAAGGCCTTGGAGCGCATTGTTCATGGACAATTAACTGATTACCTTAACACTCATAACATACTCGACCCATACCAATCAGGTTTTAGGACAGGCCATAGTACGGCAACCGCACTTCTTAAAGTTACCGAAGATGCGCGTGAAGCAATGGACAGTGGCCACATGACAATATTACACTCTTGGACTTCAGTAAAGCTTTCGACACTGTTGACACTGACATATTAATAGCAAAATTACGCGCTCTGAATCTTTCGGACAATGCTGTTAACTGGCTTGGATCCTATCTTCATGGTCGCCAGCAATGTGTATTCAATGCAGAACTTTCCTCATCCTGGCTATCACTGAAGGGTGGCGTCCAACAAGGTTCAGTGTTAGGACCACTTCTGTTCTCTATCTATGTAACGATATATCCAGTAGACTTACCTACTGTCGATATCACCTATACGCTGACGATTTGCAAATTTACATTCACTCCCATCCTGACGATGTACATGACACACTAGACAAATTAAATAGTGACCTAGACTCAATTTCCCAATGGTCGAAGAAACATGGACTTAATCTAAATACTGACAAGACACAGTGCATAATTATAGGACATCGGCGAATCCAAAGCATTATAATTACGAAAATATCCCTACCATTCTCCTAAATGACAAAATATCCCCTACAGCTCAGTAGTAAAAAATCTGGGTATCTATATGGACCAACACCTAGACTGGAAAATCCAGGTGAATAATACCTGCAAGAAAGTGTTCTCAATTCTTCACTCCCTAAATAGTTTTAAAAACTTCCTTCCTACAAAATTAAAACAAATACTTATACAGACTCTTATAATGCCACACTTCGACTACTGCGACATATTACTGACTAATCTGACAACTGATCTATCTGACAGACTACAGCGTGCTCATAATGCGTGCATTCGATTTATATTCAATCTCCGTCGTTATGACCACGTGTCTCCTTCATTTCAGGCCTTATCATGGCTACGCCTAAATGACAGAAGAACTTTACATTCACATACCTTACTATTCCAAATTCTGCACACATATTTACCAACTTATTTAACAACACGTTTTGAACATTTATCGGCTCATCACAATTTAGGAACAAGATCACAAGACTCTTCTTTACTTTTGATACCACAACACAGGACCTGTCTGTACTCTGAATCTTACACAATATCTATGGCTAGAGCATGGAACTCACTTCCCAGTCATGTCAGGGACTGTCAATCGCTATCATTATTTAAATCCAAATTAACTGATATCTTAAGTTCGACACAATGAAAACATTAACTACATAACAACTATATAGAGCATTCTATTAATAATCATGTAGGAAGCTACTTACTTTATTTTATATCATTTTAATTTTAATATATTCTATGTTTTTGTTAGCATTAGCTAGTATTAGATCCATCATCATTGTATTTTGTTTAGTCTGTATTTTAATATGTTAAAATTGTAATATGTACGTAATTTTTGTATAATTTTACTATTCGCTGGTTGAGTGGAAGAGAAGGCCTTATGGCCTTAACTCTGCCAGCTAAAATAAATCATTATTATTATTATTATTATTATTATATATATATATATACACACATACATACATTTGTGTGTATGGTCTGTCCGTTAACGCTCTAGAGGCAGCAATTTTTGTTTTATAAGAACTAAACTTGGCATATAACAATTGAGGTGTTGACATGGGATAGGTAGTAAGTCATAAAAAGCAAATTTCACAGGGGAAGCAAAAAACAATTTTCCCAACATTAATTTTAATATAATTTGACACTACTAAACAAAAAAATTTATTTGAAAAATAGTTACAAAATATCCATATTACTTTCACAAATTATATTTAAAATTAAAAGTGTCAAAATTGTTTTTTGCTTCCCCTTAAAAATGTATTGTTATGGCCTTTCCCATGTCAACGCCTCTAAAAAATTAAATACAAGTGCATTAACTCCGTAGTAAAATCGGACCATCACATGTAGGAGTTCACCTGAAACGAAAATTTAAAAATAGCTCTAGTTGTCGCAATCTTATATGTTCCGCAATGAAACTTAGTATAGGCCCTATGCTATTAGAATAAAACGAGGAAAATGTTCTCCTAAAATCGGTGAAATCCGACCATTAATACCGGGAGTTTACATGAAACCCGAAATTTAAAAAATCGGTCTAGCAGACGCCTTGTTTCCTTCATCTCAATGTATGAGTATATAATACAGTTTAATTCATCCTTAAATTAGTGTATTCTATAAGATACAATAGTTTAATTAATTTATTATGTTTCATAGAGTAATACAAAAATTAATTAATATGCTTATAAGTTATTTAAATTTTGTGTCAAATTATACAACAATATTCAAAACTTACGGTTTTGGTAGGTTTGTTTTCTTTGCAGTCCGACATGTTTAAATAATTTGGCATTCCAATTTAACAAAAGAAAGGTATATTCTGTCTTCTTCTTAATCATAATTTGTAGGATTTTCATCCTGTTTATTTCCAAAATCACTCCTCGGAGGAAAACGTAGGCCTATTGGATGTGCATTCACTGTCTATCCATCTCTTGGCTGGTCTTCCTCTTGTTCTTCTCCCGTTCATTGGTCTATCTTCTTTAGCTCTTTTTGCAAGCCGATTTTCTTCCATTATTTCTATATGAACCTTCCAATATTTTCGTCTATCTATGATAAATTTGGTTATGCCTTGAATATGACATTTGTCCCTAATTTCTGTGTTGTGTATTTTATCAAATTATGTTTTTCCCTGAATAGTTCTTAAGATTTTCATTTCACATGTGTTTATTATTTGTTTAGTTTTTGTTGTATCAGCCCTAGTTTCTGCTCCATATACGATAACTGGTCGAACTAACGTTTTGTATATCGGGTTTTGCTTTCTATTGACACATGTTTGTTGCGCCAAATTAACTCTTTCATATATCCTGATATTTGTGTTGCATTGCCAGCTTTCGTCTACTTCTTTTATTAAATGTTTAGTATTTGTTATTAATACACCTGAATAATTAAATTCTGATACTTGTTCTATTTTTTCCCCCACTTCTAATTTGCATCTTACTGGTTCTTTTGATATTGTTAAGCATTTTGTCATTCGTGTTAATTTCCACATTGTATTTTCTGGCATTTATATTAAATTGATGTAAAGATATTTGTAAATTATCTTCAGATTCTGAAAGGAGAACATCATCTGCGTAACGTACTAAGTGAAATCTAGTGTTTCCTATTTTATAACCAAACATGGTGGTATGTTTTCAATAATTTTATCCACTATAAAAATTAAATAAGAATGGACTTAAAAGAGTCACCTTGCCTGATGCCCTTTGTGAGCGTTATTTCTTCAGTTTGCTGTTCTTTTACTACGATTACCGTTTCGAAGTGTGTGTTGTATATTCTGTAAACCAGCAAAATCAGATCGTAACTTCGACTTACTGAGGGATTCGCTTAGTTTGCTCAGTTGTGCGTGACGCACTTTCTATTTAAGTCTCATATTTATTCCATCTTTTTTGTGATCCATAAGTCTTTCAATATATTTTTTTTTCTCAGTCACCATTCAGAAGTGGAGGAAGTTCAGGTAATTTGGGCCCTGTTAATATCTTTTTTAATTGGTGCTGCCCTCGAACAGAAAACATTTTAACTTCTTCCCCTTCAACTTTGATGTGTTCAAGACCAGTTTATTTTATTCTTTGTGGGAAGGAGGATCTATTTGCAATATTTATGAAAATTGCCATTTTAAAAGTTTTTCAAGCTAAGAATTGATTCTTAATTTCTGCTATTAAATATTATAAATATTGAAAAATCTCCTGAATATATTATATTATGTAGATGCTGTTTTAATATATGCTACTGACGGGTTTGGTTTGATATTATGTGACATGGCGGCTGTGTAAAATAAATAAGTACAAAAAGGTATTCGGTTAATGTAGACCCTCCACGAGGCGGTTAAAGTGGACCTGGGTCCACGTTACACGAATATCTATATTTTATCAATAAGGATGCTATCTGTAATAACCATGCACTTAATTTTATTTAGTATCCTTGTAATTTTACTGAACACCAAGACCGTCGCTTTCTACAAATGAATGACGTGTGAATGTTATAATCAACAAATAATTTTTCAAACCGTTAAATAAATATCAACGCTTTTTAATTACTATCAGCTATAAATACTTTCGGATTCATTTGTGCCTGTCTGTATAAATTGATAGAGTAAATAAACTTAAAAACAGACTAAAAGCTAAGATGGACTCTGGGGTCCACTTTACTCTAATATAGATGTTAAAGTGGACCTTTATTGTAATGTAAAAAAGTTTATAAATTATGAAGATGTTTCCATATATGAATAAAATAATGATGCTATTTCATAGTTATAACACTAATGATAATAACTGTAATTAAACAAAATACAAATATCTTAATTAAGAGAAGAAAAACAATAAATTCAAAATAAGGGTCCACATTATCCGAAGTTCCTCTAATAATGAAGTATTTTCTGTAGTTTTAAAAAATCACATTTTCTAATGCAAAGGAATAAGACGTCAAGGGAGAACATAGGCTACATGAAAAAAAAAAAAGTAGTTCAAATTAAGAGTCTTCTCAAATATAAATGAAGATAGTTGTTGACAAGTAAAAAAAAAATCATATTAATTGATATGATGTTGACTTACCATTGCTATCATCTTCTGCAAAAATACTAATAGCCAGTGAGATGATGAGCAAGACGTGCAAGTTACCCATGTTGACTGTGTACTGCATTGGGTATTCCGTTTCTTCCCACACAAACACCAAGAGCGTGACATTGAGGTCGCTAGAGAAAGCTCTTTGCCTTCATATTATATATATTTCCTCTTACATATAATCTCGATATACATACAGAGTTAATTTTAATTGTACGATTCTGTATTTATTTTATGTTGAACAATTTAAGTCACTACTCGTCTATGATTTTTGTGGACATACACTCGATTGTTACCTGTTGATTACATTCTTTAAATTTAACGAAATATGAAGTAGTGATTAATTACGTAATGAATAATGATCCGTCCATAGTAATTCTGCCCGAGGGCAGGTCCTTCACTGCAATCATAGCATTTTTATGCTATGCTTGCAGCTTTACTAGGGAATTGTAGGTGTGGTAGCTTCCCGTTGCTTTCCACACCGGTGAAGGATGATGGTGATGATGATAATGATAAGGAAGATGATGGTGATGATGGCCATATGATTTCGGGGACCGTTTGGGCCTTAAAGTTTTCCTGACATTTGTCTTACAGATGAGAAAAACTCCGATAAAAACCTCACCCAGAAAAACTGCCCCGAGCGGGGATCGAACCCGGGCCCGCTGCGTGACAAGGCAACACGCTACCTCGAGACCACAGCGGTGGACTGAATAATGATAATTAAAATATAATTTTGCATTTGCCTTGTATATTCTTTCTTTTCCTTAAAGGGAGAAGATTTTAAACTCTGGATTCATACATGTTTTAACGACACAAGTACATGGAGGGCCTCCCCAATAAGTAACTAGCTCAATGCCAGGCCACCTCTGTGACAACACTAACATTCAAAACAAGACAAATTCATTCATACATACATCCATATTAAACAAGGTGAACATGACATTGAAGATTATGATAGCCAAATGATGTTCGTGGACTATATGGACGTTAATATTCCATGACATTTGCTTTACAGGAAACATGTCCCGACCGGGGGTCGAACCTGGGACCTCTGCGTCAGAGGCAATGACATTGTCCTACACCAGCGGTTCCCAACTTTTTTTGACTCGCGAACCACTTCCACAACGATCTGAGCTGGGTGAACTACTGACTTTTAAATATACATACAGTAGACGTCCATACAATTTAATTCCAAGCAAACGGTTTAACTTAACCCTTAACGGTTAAAACCTAAAGTTACTCTAGTTATGGCTTAAAGGTTACACAACGTGTAGGATTAGTTGTAGCGAAATCGAATGCATTCCTAACGTTGTTACATAACTGTAAATCAGGCATTCGCGGTAAATATTAATTTATTATGGAAATAATATGATAAATGGGGCACGCCGTAGCGTAGTGGTTAAGGCACTGAGCTACAAGCCGGAGGGTAGACGGTTCAAGTCCCGTTGGGGTCAGGATTTTTAAACTGACCCAAACCCTCTGGCGGCACCATGACCCTGGGGTCGACTCACCTCTAACGGAAATGAGTACCAGACGCTTGTTCTGGGGGTAAAGACGGCCGTCACGCAGGGCTGACAACCCGGCTGACATAAAGTGCCGATTGTCTAGAAAAAGTGGGAGCCTTAACCTCCTACTACCCCAAGGGCCTCCGGGCCTGTTGTGGGATCACTTTACTTACTAATAATATGATAAATTCATAAATTCCCGATGTTACACATATGCAACAAGGGACATTATCGGGTTAATTTAATTTTGAAATTAACAACAATAACAATAACAACAACAATAATAATAACAATAATAATTTATTACATTATTATTATTATTATTATTATTATTATTATTATTATTATTATTATTATTATTATTATTATTATTACCATCACTAATATTATTATTAAATGCCATTATGGAAAAGTTTTGGCGAACCCCTTGAAATATTTGGCGAACCTACTAGGGGGTTCGCGAACCACAGATTGGGAAACGATATCCTACACCAAGGCGATAGACTTCCTTGTTTATTTAAACTTTATTTTCATACATTCAAATAATTTCAGCCATACCTCTTCTAGGGTATTTCGATTTATATAATAGAATGTTTTTTTATGTCAGTGATTGTTAATATTCACACATCTTGTGATAATATAAGTGATATTCGATTTAATGAGTTGTGACCTAATGCTGTGACACTGAAATACAAACCCACATTTTTGCCTTGTAGACTTAAGAAAACACTAAAAAAAACAGGATTTTAAATGAGTGTTAATGCTAACACATAAGTCATCTATTTCGATCCAATCTCCTTGATGACTGAGGGAAATCAGGAAACAAACCAAGTCGAGTTGGATGGTTTAGCGGTTTGAAAGCGGAATGAATATCGACGCTGCCGTCTGGACCAACTCTCTAATGTTTGAAACATGGAGCAGATTAAGAAAAATCTATCTCTTAATTTGATAATAATTATTCTTGCGACAGATAAAAATAATTAGATCTTCTATAGGAATAAAAGGAATGAAGCAATGTAAGATTATTCATAAGTAAGAAGTAGAAATATATTGCATCAAGTAAGTTGCGGATTTGGCGATGATGTTTTTATGTATCTTGAAAACTGTAATCGGATTTTTTATTCAGGATATTCAACTTGTTAAATGTAAAGAAAGAAAAAATGAAACAAAAATCTTAATAAAAATAAAATATTAATAAATTCGATGTAATTCATGAACTGTATTGGCCTAATTTTGGTCCTTAAAATTATTTAATGTATATATTTTTTTTACTTTTCCTAAAATTTAAACTTTTAGGGCCCAAAACGATCCTCTGAGCGCTGATTCAGTGGGAGAAATAATTTAAACTCGCCATACACGCTTTAAAGGATTGATAAATAAAACAATAAAATCACTAATAACAACAAAGTCAACACAACTTTAAAATATAACATCGATTTCAAGTAAAAAAAAAATCCGGACAACTATTTTATTACAAAGTAAGGTACGTCACGAAAACCTATTTCACATTAAACCATAAAATCTAATTAAGGGAAACTTGGTTTTTCTATGAAATCTTCACTTTTGTAGTACTAAGTAATTAGGCCTAACTATTATTTTAATTTAGGCAGCTTTTAAAAAAGTTATGTTTGTAAAAATACACATAGGAGATTTTAATATATATGAATCTGATTGTTTACAAATTAGGGGGAAATAAGATAAGGGATTACACTGTGTTAATGGAATGGAATGGGAGGGAAACAAATTTGATTGACTATTGATTAATTATAACTCTTAAAATGACGATAGCGTGGAGTTCTTACAAACAAACAGATTCCATGGCGCCTTGGTTTACCATCCGGCTGCTGTCCTCAAATCCACACATGTTAATCACAGAGATATATAAATCAATTGATTTGATGTTTACTTGATGAAAATCCATTATGTTTAGTGATTAAATAAAATAAAACTTTAACAGTTTTGTTTTATTTAATCACAGAAGTATATGATCATCCAGCCAGTGTAAGGGTGACATGTGGTCAGCATGTTGGGTCCCCAGCCGTTATAGCTAGTTATATCAACCTGGAGCCTCTATTATTATAGCTACTCAAATTCCTCGTGATGCTAGGTGCGCACCAGTCCCATATTGGCCGAAATTCCATGAGAAAATTTCTTCTCCCATAGGGGCTGGAACCATCGAAAGCCCGTTCTGCGCCAAGGCATCTTGTCTTAACCACTCGGCTACGTGCTGGACGTAGAATTTTAAAATGCATAAAATATATTGCACTCATATCAAATAGTTTCTTGCTTATATTTTTACCCGTATATAATACATAATATCCATTTATAGTAATTCTGCCCGAGGGCAGGTCCTTCACTGCAATCATAGCATTTTCATGCTACGCTTGCAGCTTTACTAGGGAATTGTAGGTGTGATAGCTTCCCGTTGCTTTCCACACCAGTGAAGGATGATGATGGTGATGATGATGATGATGATAAGGATGATGATGATGATAAGGATGATGATGATGATAAGGATGATGATGATGATGATGATAAGGATGATGATGATGATGATAAGGATGATGATGATGGCCATATGATTTCGGGGACCGTTTGGGCCTTAAAGTTTTCCTGACATTTGTCTTACAGGTGAGGAAAAAACCCGATAAAAACCTCACCCAGAAAAACTGCCCCGACCGGGGATCGAACCCGGGCCCGCTGCGTGACAAGGCAGCGGTGGACAATACATAATATAATATATGCGAAACTGTGGTAAAGAAGTTGTCCTCCAATGGCTACCCTCCCACTGTGGGATTACCGGTAATGAAACAGCCGATTTCCCCGCCAATAAAGGATCTCGCATTGAACAATTGCCTGGATCTAAACCAACATTTTACTCCTCAGTGAAACGCCACATAAAGTTAAAATCCAAAATTATGAATGACAATAGACTTCAAACAGTGGCCAGAAATAAAAAATGGGAATGCCTAATAAAAAAAATATTGATATACCAGACATACCAAGAAAAACAGAAGTAGAACATTTTAGAATTAAAACGGGCCACAACTTTCTGGCAAAACACCTTTATAAAATCAATGTTCTGCCTTCACCGAAATGCATTTTATGTAATCACCCCGATGAAGAAATGGACGAAGATCATCTTGAACAACTGTAACGCTGTCAAACATGAAGATTCTAAGACCTCAAAGTATTGGAGAGCAAGACTGCTAATGACTTCAGCGTTAGATGCAGCACATTAGATAACAACGTAATACTTATTTCCCTATTTTAAAATGTTTGCTGCATTGATTCATTAATCTGCAAATTTCTTACTCCAAAATGTTTGTTGAGAGGACTTATTAAATCTAGACAGCTTAAGTTTGTTTCTCATAGAATTTACAACACACATAAACATACCATAAGTGGCGGTTCCGTGGCGCAAGCGGTTAATCATTTCCAAAATGTTCTATATGGACCCCCAGGGACTGACTCTGACCTGCAAGGGGTCCATATCAGCGAAAACAAAAGCGAGTAACATTGTGATCTTTATGAATTTGTAAAAAATTCAATATTACCAAGACAAGGAGTCTTCCAAAAATATTTTAAAAAAATAGCACGGGTCTACGAGATAAAAAAAGTTTGGGGACTTCCGTTAGGCGCTCGCCTCTCGCTGATATCACGTCTCGATTACTCCATGTGAGTTTCGTGGTGGACGAAGTCATGAAAGGTTTTTCTGGAGGTATCTCCCGTTTTCCCCTGCCACAAATTTCATTCCACACTCATTTCATTCATTTCGTTTCATTCCATTTGCCCCTCTGTTTGCGCGTCAGGTGTGATCGGACGCCATCCTTGTAATTCATAGCACTTCAATAAAAGAAGCTTCATCACATCTCGTCCTTCGACCTGTTCTTGTGTCAGGAACGAGTTTAAGAGGGTTATAGAGTAAGTATTCTGCGATCAATTTATTCTAGTATTAAATTATGAACAAAATATCATATATTGCCTATCTCAAAATGGTTGTTTCTGAAATTTTGAACAAAACATTTGTCACGTGAATTTTTCAATCCGTAGTTGACAAATTCCCTGTCTCAAAATTTTTGATTTGTGGAATTTTCAACTCTGAGGTCATAAAATTCCAAAGACTCCTCCAATATTCTTGAAATATGTGGACACTATTTCTGAAACATTCTCTATGTAATAAAATAACAATTCATTCAAGGCTAAATTATGGACTGTAAATATCTTTAGACTTTCTGCATTGCTGCACACTTTATTTTTCTCATTATGACATATTATGCAAATGTGGTTATTGAAATCATACACCGGATAAAATTACAGTCCCAGCTGTCAGAAACTTATATTTTATGCTGCACAATTTTTAAAAACTTCCGGTAAATATTCTATTCACGCATTGTAAGCATCGCTGTATTGTGGAAACATAAAGCATGCTTCACAATGACATAAATAATGTTTCTGAAGTAATACAGGGTAATTTTAATTGTAGTTTCAATCCTGAATGAAGGAGCTTACAATGAATCGTTGAACCCTAGAATTTTGAGTAGGGCTCTCGCATTTTTTACACTGTAAGGTCTTGTTTCTCATTTAGGTTTTTTAAACTATTTCACTTATTAAAATTTTAAAAAATATTTGATATTTTTTGTAAGTTTTATTTGAACAGCTACATTTCAACAAATTAAAATAGCACGAAATTGCAAATAGACACAAAACAACAGTTTTGAAAAGCCTTATATGTATTATAAACTTTTTTTTTGTAATCAGGAAGAAATTTGAATATAATTTAAGTGTGAGGAAATTAACATAATTGGTGACCTTGTTTCATTAATTATCAAGCTAAACCATAACAAAAGAAATTTATAACAAATGTGAGTTCACGACTGATGGGATGCACTTTAATCCCACATTACCCTTTCAATTGCTCATAAAGTTTTGGAACATAATCATCAAACTCAGCTTGGAAAAAATTTCCTGCGACTGGCTGTCCAAGTTTATACTTCTCTGTCAATTTCTGAATTGAAAACTTTCCACGTCCATCACCAGATCTAAAATAGAAATAAGACGATAATAAGTATAGCAATAAAAATAACTATACTGATAATAACAATAATAATAATTATATGTAAATCGGATAAATTATTACAATTTATGACTTAGCAAATCGGGTTTCAAAATTGTGCATCGTGAAATTCATTTAAAAATATTTGTATTAATTAATTACTGATATAAATGTAGAACATATATATATATATATATATTAATATATAATAATTCTAATATATATTAATTAATATTAATTTAAATATATTTTTATATTCTTCTTGTAAGCCCATGTTTCCTTTAACAGAGATTTAGGTGCTCTCCCCCTACAGGGAAGAATTTGAACCATACTAATTTAGTTACGCTTGTTTTCGTATAGATGTAATTTGAATGGTCCGTGGTCAGCGTTCCGCCTCATATTGACATCTAGGAAACCAAGGCAGTACTAGGACGGGAAAATTCTGTAAATTTTGCTTAGAGGCCTTTCATTCTGGCTTAAGGATCTGAAAATCTTCAGACTCGGGACACACGGCTTAAAGTCCCTCCCGGAGGACTTGCTCCTTGGATTTTTCCATCCTAAAAAATCCATCGACCCCGGCCGGGTTTGAACCCGCGACCCTCGGGACCAGAGGCAACGAACATAACCACTAGTCCACCGCGGCCGATATATTTTTGCATACACTTCCTAAAACAACTCAATGGTACTAATGAGTTCCTTTTTATAATGGCGTAGCCCATTGTTGAGCCATAGCATCTCCTTCATAAGGAATTACTCCATCCATCCATCCATAGTAATTCTGCCCGAGGGCAGGTCTTTCACTGCAATCATAGCACTTTCATGTAGTATGCTTTGCAGCTTTACTAGGGAATTATATGTAGGTGTGGTATCTTTCCGTTGCTTTCCACACCAATGAAGAATGGTGATGATAAGGATGATAGTGATGCCGGATGATTTTCGGGGACCGTTGGGCCCTAAGCTTCCTGACATTCGTCTTACAGATGAGGAAAAACCCCGAAGAAACCCAGGAACCTATTCCGACCGGGAATCGAACCCCGAGCCCGCTGCGTGACAAGGCAGCACGCTACCTCGAGACCACAGAGGTGGACTAAGGAATTACTAGACCAAGTTAATTTTCAGTTACCTTATTCGCTCGTAGATGGCATGTGGTCAACACACCGACCCAATGAGACAGGTATTACTAGGACGTAAATTTTGCTTAGAGGCTTCTTTAATCAGGCTTGAGGATCTTTTAAGGATCTTCAGACTCTGAACAAACGGCTTAAAGTCCCTCCCGGAGGACTTGCTTCTTGGATTTTTCCGTCGTAAAAAATCCTTTGACCGTAGCCGGGTTTGAACCCCCGACCCTTAGAACCAGAGGCATAACCACTAGTCCACCGCGGCCGATTTAATAAGCTCTTAGTAGATGTTAATTAGATAGTATTATTAGATATATTATTAGGTATTAGCGAAAATATACACGCACATTTTATGGAATAATACTAAGGGATTGGAGCTGGAAGTAAGCATCATTAACACTGAATATATGTTCACACATATATATTTATTATACCGGGTGTCCCATTCAAACCTCCCACATTTTAATTAATCATTACTAACAAAGTATGCGGAATTATGGAATGAGGTTGGTATTAAACGAAACAGAAACTCAAAGAATTTTCATTGTCACACATTAAAACACCTCTATATGTGCACCATTTCTTCAATGTTTTCTTCTGAAAGACGTGTACGAGCACCTTTTGATTCTTTTTTAACGCTTCCAGTCGCCAGAAACTTCTCAAGTCATATGCCTTAATCGTCTTCCCATCAGGTGCATTTCCTCCATATTCTCTCCGGTAATTTCTTTGCACTGTAATTATTGACTTCGTCTCTGCATACCAGAAAGCAGTTTGTGCTCGTTGCTGAGGAGTCGCCATTTTGTTTTATGTCATTATTGTCCAACATGCGACAGATGGATTAACTGCAACAATGAAAACAAAAATTCTTTGAGCTTCTCTTTCTTTTAATACCAACCTCATTTCATAATTCCGTATACTTTGAGAGTTATGATCAATTAAAATGTGGAAGGTTTGAATGGGACACTGTATAATGGAAATGGACACTTAATGATAAATGAGGGAAATTTTAAAAAGTGGATGAATTCAAATACCTAGAACAATAATAAGAAACGCGAATGAGGTGCAGAAGGAAATTAAACATAGGCTCAATTCTGGAAATTCATGCTATTATGCATTATAGAGACGTTGTCATCCCAATTTCTCTATAAAAAATCACCTAGTTGTATTACATGGAAATGAAATATGGGCACTTACTTTAAGGGAAGAGAAAAAAATTAAAAGTATTTGCGAATAAAGCTATTAGGAAAACTTTTAGACCAAAGAGAGAGAGAGAGAGAGAGAGAGAGAGAGAGAGAGAGAGAGAGAGAGAGAGAGAGAGAGAGAGACAGGTGAATGGATAAAACTACACAACAGTGAGCTACATGATTCTTATGGGAAACCAGATATAAAAAGAACAGTTAGGTCTCATAGACTGGAATGGGTAGACCTGTGGCACGAATGGGAATGAAAAAGGGGCATGGAAACTTCTTGTAGGAAAGACAAAGGAAAATAACCCAATAGGTAGACCAAGAATGAGATGAGAGAATAAAATTAACCAGAATTTGAGGGAGGTAAATTGTACAGGGGATAATTGGAAACGTTCGCTCAGGACAGGGGTGTATGGAGAGCTTATGCCATTTTGTTTATGAAATATTGCTCTTACCTGTTGGTTAGGTGAGATTCAGTGAAGTTAATTTTATCTGGCTGCTTATAAACCAACAGTACGTAGCGATGGAGACCTAGAAATGCAATTCAGTTTAATTTTATAGATCCTTGAGATTGTTAAAAGAAATGATTTTTCCATTGCTGGTAAACATGTGACATTTCTGGTTACCAATTTATTATTATTATTATTATTATTATTATTATTATTATTACTATTATTATTACTATTACTATTACTATTACTATTATTATTATTATTATTATTATTATTATTATTAATATTGTTGTTGTTGTTGGCGGCTCCGTGGCGCAAGCGGTTCGACGCTCGCCTCTCACCGCTGGGGTCCCGAGATCGAGTCTCGGTCACTCTATGTGGGTTTCGAGGTGGACGAAACGGAGCTTCGGCAGGTTTTTCTCGGGTTCCTCCCGTTTTCCCCTGCCACAATTTCATTCCACCATTTCTCCATGCTCATCTCATCCATTTCGTTTAATTTCATTCATCTGCCCCTGTGATGGTGCGTCAGGCGTGGTCGGCCGGCACCCTTGTCATTCACAGACCTCTACATATAGGGGCTCATCTCATCTCATCCCCGTTGTTCATTGTAAATTCTTTTTGGAATCCTTTTGCTGTCCATACGAATAGTGTGTCCAGCCCAGGCGAATCTATTAATTTTAACAAAATTCAGAATATCCGGCTGATTATACAATTCATCATCATCATCATAGTACATTCACGAATTTAGGCCATTTGTTGACCTGTTTCGGCCTCAAGAGAAACACCATCCAGAAGTCTTTTGAGTGGACGTCCTGGTCTTCTTCTTCCTGCAGGTTGATATCTTAACATTAGTTTGGGTATTCTGTGATCTTCCATTCGATGAACATGTTGTATCCATCTTGACTTATAATTATACAATTCATACAATTAATTATTGTATCTTTCGCCATACATTATTTTCTTTCACGGCACCAAAAATGGATCTGAATATCTTCCTTTCAAAACGCCCTAATTCATCAGATTTCAACATGGTCCAAGTTTCTGATGCATATATTAACACACTGGACTAAGGAGAACTTTATACACGAGTATTTTTGTCTTTCTAGTTATAAACTTGAATCTAAACATTTTCATGAGTCCAGAAAAGTATTTGTTTGCAGTCATGATGCGTAGATGAATTTCAGCCGAATTGTCATTTCTACAATTTACTTCAGATCCTAGATAAATAAAGCTATGGACCAGTTCAAATTTATATGCGCTAACTTCAAAACTAGATGCGCAAGCTTCACATTTACCTTTAGTCACCGGCATATATTTTGTCTTGGCCTGGTTAATTTTAAGATTCATTCTTTTCGCTGCCTTCTCCAGACTAATAAATGCATCCTTCATGACTAATTGACGTCTTCCTATTATATCTATATCGTCCGCATATGCAAGAATTTGCACAGATTTATGAAAAATTGTTCCCCTTACACCGATAAATCCATGACCTTTTTTGTATGGTTTACCTAAAACTCAACAAAATATTTCTACATGTCATGTTGTTTATTACATTCGTGACCCAGTATATAATTTAGCTAAATGCCTCAACAGTCTTTTAAGGACCATGTCTTCTTTTCAACCTCTATATAATTTAAAAAATTGTTTAATTTAATTGAAAAAAAAAATAGAGATATCAATATTCCTTCCTATGCTAAATTATTTCCTTTAGATGTGGATAGTTTATGTACTAATGTTCTCTCTTGGGGTATATCTTTGCATGTATGCAGGGTGATTCACAATAAGTATTAGAGACTTCTAGGAGTTTTAAAAGTTTTGATAAGGAACCTATATCCGGAAATGTACCATTTTGAAGTAAAATAAGTTTGAAGATCGGAACATAATGGGCTGATATCGTGTGTTTTGTGTTTCAGAATAAGTATTCTTCTTCTTCTTCCTTCCAAGTATTAGGCCAAGGCCTGTTACGATCCTATAGAAAATTTTCCCTCCAGAGTTTTGATCCTTCCGGGAAATTCTCGTATAAGACTTGAAAGCATAATAATAGTCCCTTCGATTGGTTGCTGGCCAAAGGAAGGCAAGACCAGTGATGGGGCTGCCATCTTATAGCCTCTGGTCAGGCTTTTCTGGAGAAGAAAAGAAAATAAAGGAAAGAAGAAATGGAAGAAAGGAAAGACTCCCTAGCCCTCGGATGCCCTAATAGCGTCGGAGTCGAAAAAAACAAGAGTTAACCAAGAGAGGTTAGATAGTAAAGTTTAAAGAGTGCAAAACACAAGTAAGTGGAAGAAATGTTTTGCTCAGCTTGGGCACCTTGTGGTCGCCATCCACATATCCCCTAGATGAGGACCCCTGAGGGACAGAATAAGTATTACAGACTTTTAGGGTTTGTATTACAAGTGTGGTTCCACGTGGCGACCCTGTTGTTCGGTGCACAAAATGTACCTGCGAAGTATGTTTTCATACACACACCCTATAAGACCTAGTGTGTGCCCAATAATCTCTGCTGCCGCCAGAATTCGTGCAAGAAGATCTTCCTCCGACTCGATAGGTGTAGTTCAACCCCTAGAAGTCTGTAATACTTATTCTGAAACACAAGGCACACTCTATCAGCCCATTGTGTTCCGATCTTCAAACTTATTTTACTTCAAAATGGTACGTTTCCGGACATGGGTTCCTTATCAAAACTTTATCTACTAAGTTCCCTCTACAACCCCTAGAATCTGTAATACTTATTGTGAATCACCCTGTAGTAATGATTAATCTTCACAATACTCAGATTATGAACAATATGGACAAAATGTAGATAGAAGCCTCTAGTTCTAACCTCGCGATAAACTGAAATTTTAATTAAAACCGAGGTTTGATCTAGGCCCTTGTGGTATGGAGTACGAGTAGCTGTTATTTTGTCCTCTGATTCTGTTTATCATCGGAGATAAATAATTAGCATTGCAATGAAATCTGAACGTGAAAATGTCACAGATATTTCTTAGATACCTCTTATTTCAGGCCTCAGGTCTTTTACGTGCATTACGGAAACCTCAGGTCACATTTCTTCCAAAGAAAGCCATACTCAGAAATTTTATGCACTGAAAAAATGGATTGTCTCAGCCGTCCATGAACTCGCGACCTCGATACCAGAGGTGAACAATGTACACTTAGCAAAAAAAAAAAAAGTGGATAATTTATCTCGAATATTTTAAGTTTTAACGCGCGACGATTCACACGAGTAAACTAATTGCTCAGTGGAGCTACAATACGCCCTCCTTCTTCCAATGAAGAGCGTTCTTTTATGTACAGCAAGCTAGCGAACTCATAGCTCAGTGTCTTATGGCTTGCTTCGTATGCAATAGGTCACAGGTTCTATTGCCCATGAGGTTAATTTTTTTAATACTACAATGCTTTCTATTTTATCCTGTCTGTCCATTCTTAAAAAAAACTATTTGAAAGTATTATTACTATTACTATTATTGTTATTATTATAGTTATTATTGTTCTTGTTATTATTATGATTATTATAATCGTCGTCATCATCATCATCACCACCACCACCTTCATTATCATTATAATTATCAGTATTATCATCATTATCATTATTATTATTATTATTATTATTATTATGATTTGATTGTTATTAGTAGTATTAGTATGAGTTAGGGATTAGTTACCCGGAGCTATTCATGAATGAGCTATTGTTGTTTGCTTGTTGTACATCATCTATGGGGTTATTATTATGCTGGACTTGACCAATATAAACTAAATATTTTATAAGTGAAGGGTGAAACTTTTTCCTCACTAATACGTAATAAATAAATAAATAAACATAAATATATGAAGCTATATTATCTTTTATTACATAAATTTATAGCATTATTATTAAAACGTGGTACTGCACACACAATTAAATTTATACCGGTAGCCAAATAGTTTTATAGAATTTACTAAGGCAGGAATATTACTTAATATAGTATAAAATAGGCGTAGATTACGAGGCAGGAATTAAATGTTATAGGATGTATATTGCGAAAATACAAATAAATAAAAAAACATTGTCGAGGGATTTGAACCCTGGCTCTCATATATATTTCATCCTCTTGTAATTGGTTTAACGATCTACGCTACTCGAACGTCGGATACTACTTGTCTAAATCCTGGTTGTCTTGTTTACTTTTACATCATGAACGAGAGTTGAACTTTATTTGGAATGCCGCAATTTGAGTAATATTACATTTATCGAACACTCGTAAATATCTAGAAACATGTCTTCTTCACTGTTCTTTAACTATTAAGATGATTAAAACCAAATACAGCTTATTTATAACATTTAGCAATGCGTTACCTCTTGAACCACAGCTTCAGCTCTTCGAGTATGTGCAGTGGGTCATAACAGGGACACTGTGTTTATAAGCCTCTCATTTTTTTTTCTCTCTCTCTCTCTCTTTTTTTTTTTTTTGCTAAGTGTATAGTACATAAACACAAGGGCCGATCCTCATGGAAATGAATACCTCACATTAATATTGTTACGCGATAACTATTTACATCCCTGAAATGGCGCCTTTGCATTCCAAAGTAAAACAGTTGTTCTTAATAGACAATTTAAATATATATAATATAAGTAATTACCTGTTCCCTTTGGAGGTCCAGCACCTACGTATTCCGATAAAATATCACCTTCATTAATTTTGTCTCCGGGAATGTTGCCAACCAACCAATGATGCCACTCACGGAACTTTGGATTACTGCGGCTTGGAGCATCTGGATCTAGCTCAGAAAATAAAGATAAAAACTACCAATAACCTCACTTATTAATATAAATATGGAAGTGAAATGTACGGAAATTTTTACCTATTGGGGATAAAGGATGTCGTCTACCGTCTACGGTACTCCAGTGGGAATCTGTAGGATTCCCGTTGGAGAACAAAATGTAGCTGCATCTGTAACTGTCTTTCCGGATAGTTAGCATCACGAATAAAAAAACTTGAATGTTGTACATATGACTTTCTAAAAGAGGTAAAAAAAATATATGGACTTGGGAGGTCCTGGGAATAGTAGGGCGTTTAATGATAGATTATAAATTCTTGTTGAAGGATCAAAAGCTGAGAATATATTTGTTATCATTTTCAGTTTATCACTTTAGAACTTTTTTTATTCAGAGAATGGATGTGGAAGGAAAGAGTAACAGTTTATAAATGAGAAGATTATAAATATAATAATAAAGAATATATAAAGGGTTTAAAGAAGAATTTCAAGAAAATTACTTACTATCCAATAGTACATGGGAAATTTCAAAAAATATTTGACAAATACAACATTACTTTGGCACCAATTAATAAATTTAGTCTGGAAAAACTTTTAAATACCAATAAAAAAAATCAACATCCCAGACAGTAAGAAATCTGGAATTTATAAAATTAATTGTAATGATTGTACAAAGTATACATAGGAAAAACAAAAAGGAATTTAGAAACATGCACTAAAGAACATTTTAGAAACATTAAAAATTGTGAAATTGAAAAATCAGCAATTGCTGCACATAGTTTACTAAAACATCATAAAATTGAAAAAGAAGCGAAACTTTTGAAACAATTGGATAAACCGTTGGAATTGACAATTTGGGAAATAATATTCATTCAGAAGAATAAATATCGATCTATGAATTTCGATATTCAGGTGGATAAAAATTTAATTACAAAGTTTATAATTCCAACGAAAGATGGCAGCACAAGAGGTGATGTCACTAAAGAAATTAACAATCACGGAATTTAATCAGTGGACGCCATGACTGAAGAAGGACATGATATTGTCTGAAACCGTCGGTATCAAAGAAGTTTGAAAATGTATGAGGTGAGTCGATTAAAATATATTCTCCACTCACTATTAATGATATAACCTCATAATGTTTACTTCCCAATATTAATTTAAATATTACTTCCCAATATTAATTTACATATATATAAAGGGTTAATCAACTTAACGGTATTGTTTGAGATATAGAAGAATATTATAAAATTATTATTTTAGGTTGGCATCCTGATGTTATAAAATTACTACATCACTATCAATTGGTTTAAGATACCATTACTTGATTTCAGTCATCTGATGACTCACTTCATTTAGAAATTCAGATAATAAATGTATTTGTTGAAATTCTCTCAATACCGATTGGTATAAATCTATGGCTGGCTCCGCAGATTTCAGAACATTGTCATTCATAAGTAATGTCACGAGTGATTTCCAATTTATCTAGAGGATTTGGAAATCAAGAGTGGCTTTTTTAGGATTATGTATTTAACGAATAAAATTAAGCTGTTTACTCAAAAATCATTATTTAAATATATTTGTCGATATTTCAAAATATGTATATATTTAATATAAATGGCTATGTTTGAAAACAAATGAGAAACGTTTGTTATGTCTCATTTGTTCAGCACTGCAACCAGATCATATTATTTATTGCCAAGTAGGATCGCAATATTATAAGAATGCACCCTAGTGGAGAAATAATGAAACACATCAAACTGTATATTATAATCAACATTATAGGTATTCATTTATTTTTTTAGTAAACAACTCAGTAAAATCAAGGAATCTGTTCATTATATGCTATATTCAATGTATTTGTTGGAGAAAAATAATACTCTGACCTGTTCAGAATATTAAAAAGGAGGAGTATTCTTTATCACGAAAAGAGGGAGCTGATAAAGATAAATCGATAAAGAGCGAGGTGAAACACGACTGTCATTGGTTGTAAAACAAAATTCATTGAAACGTGATTGGCCATTGACTTCCATTTGGGGCATGAGTTAAATAGTCCATAAAATAAAATCTGGTTTGATTTAATCGTTCAGGAGTTGTATCAGTTTTTACCCCTATATCTGGAACAGTGCATGAATATAGGTAATCTGTGGCAGTAATTATAATTCGGATGAATGTATTTATTGGTAGGGCTGCACGATTGCCCACATCTAGAACGCGGAAGTTTCTTAAATCTCTTTCATTTTGGGGATTATATATGAATCAAACTCAGCTTTTAAGAAATCTGAGTTTATAGAAAATATCGGCACAATATGTCAGCCAGTTTGTCAGTCCGTTGGAGCTGTCAGGAGGTTTAGATCAATATATCAATCGTCAATAGAAGCCCTACTGGCTATAAAGTAGTGTTAAATTCCCAATAAATGTCTTCTTAACTAAGAAGCCGCCATTTGCAAAGATAGAAGCTATGGTTTCAAGCATTTGGCGCAAGGGAATTACAACATACATAAGAGAAAAATTTGCGTCTAGATCGTAACTCGCCTCGGTAGCTCAGTTGGTAGAGCACTTGGCCCGGAAAGCCAAGGGTCCCGGGTTCGAGTCCCGGTCTAGGCGAAAATTTTTCTCTTCAAATATAATTTATCCTTCTATGAGAAGTGTTAAATTAATAATAAAATCGTCAATAGAAGCCCTACTGGCTATAAAGTAGTGTTAAATTCCCAATAAATGTCTTCTTAACTAAGAAGCCGCCATTTGCAAAGATAGAAGCTATGGTTTCAAGCATTTGGCGCAAGGGAATTACAACATACATAAGAGAAAAATTTGCGTCTAGATCGTAACTCGCCTCGGTAGCTCAGTTGGTAGAGCACTTGGCCCGGAAAGCCAAGGGTCCCGGGTTCGAGTCCCGGTCTAGGCGAAAATTTTTCTCTTCAAATATAATTTATCCTTCTATGAGAAGTGTTAAATTAATAATAAAATCGTCAATAGAAGCCCTACTGGCTATAAAGTAGTGTTAAATTCCCAATAAATGTCTTCTTAACTAAGAAGCCGCCATTTGCAAAGATAGAAGCTATGGTTTCAAGCATTTGGCGCAAGGGAATTACAACATACATAAGAGAAAAATTTGCGTCTAGATCGTAACTCGCCTCGGTAGCTCAGTTGGTAGAGCACTTGGCCCGGAAAGCCAAGGGTCCCGGGTTCGAGTCCCGGTCTAGGCGAAAATTTTTCTCTTCAAATATAAGTTTTAGATCAGTTTAAAAATCTTAGCACTCGGGACTGAACCTGCGACTTTCTGGCTTGTAGCGTACACATGAGGTGCACACGAACAGTTTATTATTAGCAGCTATCTAAATGTTTGAAAGTTGCTCTGCCATAGGCTATAGATATTGTAAATGTCCTTACTACACATAAAATATTTGGCGAATCATTAACTTTTTTGCACGATAGTGCGTTCTGTCGTACTTACAGGAATGGCGACTATGATTCAAAGTTCAATTTCCTAAATTTCGTGGTTGCCAACCTATAAATAACTAAATAACCACACTGTAATATTACTAATTACCTATCTAGTGCGGGAAGTAAAACCACTGTCCTTTATGTATACTACGTACAATATATATATAATATCCAAAAGGTAGAGTTAATATGCATTAGTAAAGTGATCCCACTACAGGCCTCAGGAGGCCCTTGGGGTAGTAGGAGGTTAAGGCTTCCACTTTTTCTAGACAATCGGCACTTGATGTCAGCCAGGTTGTCAGCCCTGCATGATGGCCGCCTTTACCCCCAGAACAAGCGCCTGGTACTCATTTCCGTTAAAGGTTGAGTCGACCCCAGGATCATAGTGCCGCCAGAAGGTTTGGGTCAGTTTAAAAATCCTGACCCCACGGGGCTCGAACCCTCGACCTTCCGGCTTGTAGCGCAGTGCCTTGACCACTATGCTACGGCGCGTCCCTAATATATATTATACGAAACAAATCACTGCATTTTAAATTAACTGAACTTTATTTGAAACAATATAAAATAATATATTTGTACTTACCGCCATTTTATGCCTGATTGGTGTCATGGCCTACTGTAGTCTAAACTAAATTATTTTCGGCATTTACCGTATAAACATTGGTCAGACTGCTAACGTTTGTCAGTTATTTATAATGAACGCAAATATATCCAACAAATATTTTATTATTTTACTATTATTTATTATTTTGAAAACACAATCATGCAAAAGATAATGTACAACGCACGTTTGTGAAGTGTTTTATATAGGCTCGGAAATTAAAAACCGAGCGATAGCGAGGTTTTCAACCATTTCCTCGCTTCTCACATTGTAATATACGAACTATTTAATGGTAATTTTTAGCCCAGAGACGTGGTAATAATAAATGGTCATGAGGAGTTCCCAGAATGAATAGCTTATATCCATTTAAGACAATGATAATGAATATACAAACCTGTCATGCAGAGCAAGTAGTAGGACCCACCATCAGCATTCCAATGCACTGAAGGTGGATTTTTCACTTGTGTTGGCGTCAGTTCATTGCCAAGATTGACTTTATTCTTTCCATAAGACACCTTCAAGAACATTAAACATTTTATATTAAATTAATGTTAGGAAGTAAACATTATTAGGTATATTTAATTAATGTTGGGAAGTAAACATTATGAGGTATAATCATTAAAATTCATCGGAGAACATATTGTTTAAACAACTCACCTCATAGGATTCATGCTTCCATGATATCGCGATTTCAAACATAGTCATGTTCATCGTCAGCCATAACTCCGACTGTCAGTCGGAGTTATGGCTGACGATGAACATGACTATGTTTGAAATCGCGATATCATGAAAGCATGAATCCTCAGTCGGAGTTATGGCTGACGATGAACATGACTATGTTTGAAATCGCGATATCATGAAAGCATGAATCCTATGAGGTGAGTTGTTTAAACAATATGTTCTCCGATGAATTTTAATTATTAGGTATAATCATTGAAATTCGTCAGATAACATTTTTTTGCAAACTCGTCTCATAAATTTAAAAAAATACGAAATTTATGTGGTGAGATTTCAAAAAATTGCCTCCGACGAATTTCAATGAAACATTTTAGCATATTTTCGCTTGTGGATAACATTTGTCTATCATAATAAGATAAAGTAATCCCGCTACAGGCCTCAGGAGGCCCTTGGAGTAGTAGGAGGTTAAGGCTCCCACTTTTTCTGGACAATCGGCACTTGATGTCAGCCGGGTTGTCAGCCCTGCGTGACGGCCGCCTTTACCCCCAAGACAAACGTCTGGTACTCATTTCCGTTAGCGGCTGAGTCGAACCCCAGGGCCATAGTGCCGCCAGAAGGTTTGGGTCAGTTTAAAAATCCTGAACCCACCGGGACTTGAACCCTCGACCTTCCGGCTTGTAGCGCAGTGCCTTAACCACTACGCTACGGCGTGCCCCATCATAATAAAACATATATTTTATTTAGTTTCATCTACCTATGAACAAAGATTCATCATATATGTATATACTGTTTAAAGGTTCTATTTTAAATATAGGCCCATAGAAGTTATAGGCCTGGATAAAAAATATTATAATTGCAGATAATGAATAAGGCACAATTGTAAATATCAAAAAACGTTAAGCTGAAAACACATAAAACTGTTATTCTACCATTTATATTATATGGAGGCGAAACAAGGGCTCTTACTTTAAGGAAGAAAAGGAGATTATGGGTATTTGAAAATAAAGTTCTTAGGAAATTTTTTGGACCAAAGAGGGATGAACCGACAAGTGAATGGAGATTACTACATAACAGTGAACTACATGGTCTTTATAAGAAGTCAGATAATATAAGAACACTTAAGTCCCGTAGACTGCGATGGGAAGAACATGTGGCACGAATGGGGAATGAATGACGTGCATGGAGGCTTCTTGTAGGAAAAGCAGAGGGAAAACGCCCAGTTGATAGACCTAGAATGAGGTGCGAGAATAATAACATTAACCATGATTTGAGGAATTATATTATACAGGGAATGATTGGAAAACATTAGCTCGGAATAGGGATGTATGGAGAACTTATTCCCGCGTAGCCATGAACCTATGGTTCGATAGTACCAGTGAGTCAGTTAGTTAGTTACAATTGTAAATAACCAGTTGAAAGTACAGGAATAAATGCTGCATTCAGGAAATGAGTTATTTCCTAATAAAATAACTTTATACTAATTTAATAAATAACATCTAAAATTGGCAGATTCGAAGATTCAAAAGGCTGATCTTACTCTGTAATCCAACGGTTCGCGAACCCGCAGGGGGTTGCAAAATATTTCAAGAGATTCGCAAGAAACTTTTCCCTAATATTGGGTTTCGAGGTTTGGCCTAATTGTTTCTTTCATTTCTGCGGCATTGTCATAAGTAATGCCACGAGTGATTTCCAAATTATCGATAAATTCACGACTCACGAAGTGAGTCGTGAATTTATCTAGAGAATTTGGAAATCAAGAGTGGCATTTGTTAGGACTATTTAACGAATAAAATTAAGCTGTTTACTCACAAATTATTATTTAACTATAGTTATTTTAAAATATTTATATATTTAATGTAAACGGCGATGTTTACAAATGAGAAACGATAGGTACGCTTCTGCTGCTTCTTTTGTTTATCACTGCAACCAGATCAAACTATTTATTGCCAAAGGAACGCAATATTGTAAGGAGGAGCTTTCTTTAATATGGTAATTATAACACTGATAAATATTTGGTGAAACACGACTCTGATTGGTTGTAAAACAAAAATCATTGAAACGTGATTGGTCATTGACTCCCATTTGGGGCATGAGTTAAATAGTCATAATAATAATAATAATAATAATAATAATAATAATAATAATAATAATTATTATTATTATTATTATTATTATTATTGTTATTGTTATATTATTATTATCATTATTTTAAAATTAAATTAACCCTATAATGTCCCTTATTCCATATGTGTAACATCGGGAATTTATCACATTATTTCCACAATAAATTAATATTTACCGCGATGTCTGATTTACGGTTATGTGACATCGTTAGGAAAGCATTTGATTTCGCTACAACTAGGCCTACACGTTGTGTAACTTTTAAGCCGTAACTAGAGTAACTTCAGGTATTAACCGTTAAGGGTTAAGTTAATTTAAGGTTATTTTTAACCTTTTGTATGGAATTAAATTTTATACATGTCTACTGTATGTATATTTAAAAGTCAGTAGTTCACCCAACTCAGATCGTTGTGGAAGGGGTTCGCGAGTCGAAAAAGGTTGGGAACCGCTGCTATAATACAAAAGGAAAAAGAAATATAAGCCGACGAAACAGACCAGAAGGCCTAATCCTTGATGCCAAAATTGATAACTTCAAAAATGTTTTCAGTTCGTTTCTCCCGCAATTTTTTACGTAGTTACCAACTCGTACTATTGACAACTCTCACCCAGAAGTGGTGCATTTTTTAAATAAGTACAAAAAATAATGAGAACTAATTTATTATAAGTAATGTCACGAGTGATTTCCAAATCATCGATAAATTCATGAGTTACGAATTGATGAGTGAATTTATCTAGAACATTTGGAAATCAAGAGTGGCATTTGTTAGGGATATTTAATGAATAAAATTAAGCTGTTTACTTAAAAATCATTATTTAAATATAGTTATTTTAAAATATTTATATATTTAATGTAAACAGCGATGTTTTGAAAACAAATCAGATATGTGTGATTGTTTTGTTTGTTTATCCACTGCAACTTGGTTATATTTTTTATTGCCGATTAGTATCACAATACTGTAAGAATGCACCTTGGCGGATAAAAAATTAAACACATTAAACTGTATATTATTATAACCAACATTTTAGGTTATTTATTTGTTAGTAAACACCCCAGTAAAATCATTAGTTAAAAATACAATTACTGAACACACATTTATCAAATATGTAGTTCGAAGGAATCTGTTCATTATTTGCTATATTCAATGTATTTGTTGGAGAGTCAGTCACTGCAAAATAATGCTCTGACCTGTTCAGAATATTAAAAAGGAGGAGCACGACTGTCATTGATTGTAAAACAAAATTCATTGAAACGTGATTGGTCATTGACTCCCATTTTGGGCATGAGTCAAATAGTCACATATAATAAAAAGCACGTGTGGCGGGGCACCTAAAATTACCCATAAGATAAGAGGTAAACCTACGATGGAAAAGAAGTATAGTCAAAAATAGCAGTTTTTTACAAAATATGTAAGCTTATATGAAGTGTTTAGATGTAGGACGGTACGTCATGATATTACCAATTACTGTTGAGGCTACTGACATGTTGTTAGTACATCGTTCTTACCTCCAAAATGTCTCCTGGTGCGACAGAAATAACATCAGGCACAACCTTGTGTTTCTCCATGGAATCAGCAGCTGTAAGAAAACGAAAGTTTTAATAACATGTTTCGTTTGTTTACGATTGTACGCCGATGGCGTTATTACACGCTTTATATTAGCTTGACCTGTATCTGTCTATGTAACGGAATCTTTGAACACGAATTTCACCTACTTAAAAACATTGGATCGACTTGAAACTTTGTATACTTGTAAATGACCCATGACAATACAATAATTTCATTTTTTTTCTATAATCCTCGCCAGAATCATCAGAAAATCAAAAAAATAAAAACCGGATTAATAGATTGTGGACTTATCGACTTTTTAGTCCATAAATTTTCATGGGATTCCGGTTTATGACATTCAATTAAACTAAAAATTTAAAAAAATAATATTTTAAAAAACTAAAACAACACGCTTTATTAGAAAACCAGACTAAAAAATAAAAAATAAATAATAGTTTAAAAAAACTAAAAAAACACGATTTATTAGAAAACCTAACTAAACAATGAAACATAATTTTAATTTCCAACACGCTTGGGATAAAATTAAAGTGGTCAACAAAAAATCATCTCCAACACATCTAGAATAAAACCAGTTATCTAAAAAAAATAATTTTGCCATCAAAAGCGTGGGGTGCTTTTTATGGTTTTTACGTTTTCTTCTTAGAGACTTTACTTTTACCAATATCTGTTTATTATCAAATATATTAATTGATATAGAGCTCCCCACGCTTTTGATGGTAAAATTATTTTTTTTTGTAGATAACTCTGGTTTTATTCTAGAGGTGATGGAGATGATTTTTGTTGACCACTTTAATTTTATCATAAGCGTGTTGGAAATTAAAATTATTTTTCATTTTTTAGTTCGGTTTTCTAATAAAGTGTGTTGCTTTAGTTTTTTTTAAATTATTTATTTTTATTTTAAAATTCCGTAATATGTCTGCTTATTTCTCCGGTATATCCACCGCTGTGGTCTTGAGATAGCGTGCTGCCTTGTCACGCAGCGGGACCGGGCAATGTCAGTCATTGTCACCACTCAGTCAGTCAGTAATAAAGTACGTATTTACGCGTAAGTGCGGTATAGAGAAACGTTTGTGTTTAGATTGGAACTCGCCCAGATGGCTCAGTCGGTAGAGCATTGGCCTAGAAAGCTAAAGATCCTGGGTTCGAGTCCCAGTCTAAGCGTATAATTTTTCCCTTAAAAATATGAAGCAAAAGCTGTGCTATAACACACCGATATGCGGAACAGCTAGGGTGATTTAAGGCTATTTAAAGACCTTATATGAAAAATTACCAATTTACTTTTTCGCGTCCCTTGTAGAAACAAATGTGCTCTTTCTAATGGTGTCAATAAAAATAAAATCAGAGATTATAGCCATATTGAAAACTGGCCCTGAAAAATGCAAAAAAAAAATATTTTTTATTTTATGTTCAGAAGGGGTGTCAGTAAAATCTGAACTATTAAATCATAGAAAGTAATACTAGTGCAGTATAATGTGGACCTGATTGTTAGTTGACAGCCTGAAAATCAAGATCCCAGCTGCTTTCGCCTTGTAGTAAACGATGGTTAAAGTATGGCATAAATCTTCTGTGTCAAACTTTGCAAGGCACTTTCAGACCAAATACCCTAAGTGGTAATAAAAGCCAAGAAATTTGAATGTTATAGTTGCATTTAGCACTAAAATTTGTACTGGTATAAAATAATTCAAGATAATAGACACTACAGTTGAAGCCCAAGAGTATATCAAAGTTGACCAAATTCTTCGCGCCACGTGCTTCATGACATGTCATAGGTCCAATAAGGTGGCCCTAGCTCTGGAGCCACTGCATCAATCGAGCCAAAATTTTGCACAGTAACCTAATAAATGCATGTGCACATATGCAGACATTTTGAACAAAATCTGAGGTGATCAAGTGGGGACCTCTAGGACACTTGACATGGAATGGCCCATTTCTATAGTTAACCATTACTTACGCCGTATCGGTAGACGTGGCTATCCCCAATGGGATCCCAGGTTCGAATCCTGGCGGTTCTGGAGAGGCATTGGTATTTAGAAATACCGGGATTTTTTTTTTTCAGTTTTCTGGGGGTTCTCCCGTTTCCCGAATTTCACTCCACTTTTCTTCCCTCCACTATCATGCCAGTTCATCTTCATTTATTCACCCATTCATTTCACATCACCCCTCGCCACATTTAATTTAGGAAAAAAATAGTCTGATATTTCAAACCACAGGTGTTTAAAGTATGTAGTTGTGATGATCCAGGATGGTGCAAATTCGAGTACTTCATCAAGACTCTTAGCCTGCGTGACAACTTACGACAGAATAGCGTCAAAAGGAAGGGTTGCAGGCCCTCCTCGAGACCCTGGACCCAGCCAAGAAAATGGCAATATGGGTCGTGTGTGAATATCTGTTGCGTCGAAACCAGGAGCACCATAACGTACGACATAACATCGCAGAATAGATTTAATTTCCATTCATTCATAATCATAACAAACAACGACGGATAAGCTATTGCAATACAATAAACCTACATGGACATTAAAAATCCGAGACCATACGTTGTTCTAATGTGACCGATACTTTAAGTGAAGTAATAAATAATTTTCTAAAAAAGTGGCTGAATTCAAGTACCTAGGAACAATAATCACAAATAGGAATGAGATGCACAAAGAAATTAAACATAGGCTTAATTCTGGAAATGCGTGCTGTTTATGCATTGCAGAGACACTTGACGTCCCAACTCCTTTCAAAAAACGTTAAACTGAAAATATATAAAACTATTAGTCTACCAGTTATATTGTACGGATGGGAAACATGGACTCTTACTTTAAGTGTGGAAAACAGATTACGAATATTTGAGAATAAAGTTCTTGGGAAAATGTATGGCCAAAAAGAGATGAACAGACAGGTGAATGGAGATAACTACATATCAGTAAAGTACATGGTCTTTATAGGAAGCTAGATATAAAAAGAACAGTTAAGTCTCGTAGACTGCGATGGGCAGGACATGTGGAATGAATGGGGAATGAAAGACGTGAGTGGAAGCTTCTTGTAGGAAAACCAGAGGAAAAACGCCCAGTTGGTAGACCAAAAATGAGGTGGCAGAATAATATTAGCTATGATTTGATGGAAGTAGATTATGCAGGGAATGATTGGAAAACATTAGCTCAGGATAGGGATGTATGAATAGCTTATGTCCGCGCGGCCATGAACTACAGGTTCGATGGTGCCATGAGTTAGTTAGTTAGTTAGATTATATACATATATATATATATATATATATATATATATATATATATAGGCCTACTTATACATAGTATAGATAATACAATTTTCATTGCGATTGAGTAACAACATCGATTCTTATTTAATTATTTTTATGAATAATGTATGTTTGAACGCTATAATTTCGTGAGAATGGCAGCCGAGAACCCAAAGTCTAGTTTATTATTTTATTAAGGAAGGAATAACATATTAGCACGTAACATGACTTGACATTTCCTTACACCACAGTATTTTCTAACGTCTCTTTTTATTAATAACAAAAATTTGATATGCTTTATTGCATACTGAATAGTCACAAAATATTTGTCGTGTAGAAATTTCAATCCATATAACCGAGGTGAGAGAATAACATTAAGCATGATTTAAAGGAAGTAGATTATACAGGGGATGATTGGAAAATATTAGATCAGGATAGGGATGTATGGAGAGCTTATGTCCGTGCGACCATGAACATACGGGTTCGATAGTGCCAGTGAGTTAGTTAGTTATAGGCCTAACATTCATAAAAAATTGCGTTTAGATTGGAGTTTCCCAGATAGCTCATTTGGTAGAGCATTGGCCTAGAGTGCGAAAGTTCTTGGGTTCAAACCCCAATCTGAGTGTATAATTTTTCTCTTCAAATATAATACATATCCTATCTCAAATTAATTATTTTCAGGCGGAATTTTAATCCATATGCCGTAAATTGCCAAAACTTTTATTTTTGGTAATTTATATCAATAGATATCCGTAAAGAACTACGAATATTCAGTTTGACAGATAAAATATGAGTAGGCCTATGGGAGAAAATCGTATGAACATGTCTGCAGAATGGATACAAACAGATTGCCTAGGAAAAGTCTGAACTATCAAACAAGAGGAAAAATAAATCGGGGATGCCCACGAAAGAGGTGGACAGTTGCCGGAACGAACCAAAAAGGTTCAATCCTTGCAAGAAGGAAAAGAAAAAGAAGAGGGTATATCAACAGATCATAAGTTCCTTTTCAAAATATGTATGGATTTTTTAATCCACAAGTTCCCTATTCCGAAATGTTTGTTGCGTGGAATTTGCATTTCAATATATGACCAACAGCTTAAGTTCGCTATCTCAAGGTAAATATTTTCAAATCATATACCATACATTTCCCATCTCTCTATATATATATATTTTTTTAATGCCCCAGGTTGTCATTTCGACATATCTGGTGTTCTCTCCTGGCATGGCATACTTGTAACCCACTTCTGAGATTGGGGCGCTTGGAAGGCGGGGTTACGCTGCCCTGATGATATGAGAGGTGATGATGGTAATGATGCGCCAGGAGAGGCCTTAAACTAAACTTAAGCTAATTAGGCGAATATGATATTGATGGTAATGGTGGCCAGATGGTGTTTGGGGACCGTTTGGGCCTTAAAGTTTCCTGACATTTATCTTACAGGTGAGGAAAAACTCCGAAAAAAACTTCACCCAGGAAACTTGTCCCAACCGGGGATCGAACCCGGGCCCGCTGCGTGACAAGAAAGCATGCTACCCCGAGACCACAGCGGTGGGCCCATCTCAATGTATTCTACCGCGGAATTTGGAACTATATATCGAAATTCCCCATCTAAAAGCTTTTGTTTCTGGAATATTGAACCCTTTAGAGTAGTCCCTAAGCTCCTATTTTAAATGTGCATTATATATTTTTTTTAATCCATAGACCGTAAGTTATCTATCTCAAGATATTTTTGTGGGATTTTGAATCCATAGTTAATAAATTCCAATATTTTTTTTCGAATTATGAATCCATATAATAAAATATTCGTACTGTGAGCATTAATTCTGGAACATTCTGCACTTTGTAACAAAACAAATACAATTTCAATTAAATTGCAAACATGAAATATCTTTGTAATAATTGTTCAGTTTCGCATATTCATTTCCCCCCTTATGATATAATTAGAAATGTAGTTTTTGAAATCATACACCAGTCCACCGCTGTGGTCTCGAGGTAGCGTGCTGCCTTGTCACGCAGCGGGCCCGGGATCGAGCCCCGGTCGGGACAGTTTCCTGGGTGAGGTTTTTCCTCACCTGTAAGACAAATGTCAGAAAACTTTAAGGCCCAAACGGTCCCCGAATACCATATGGCCATCGCAATCATCATCATTCATATTCATCTTAGATTAAGCTTAGGATTAAGGACTCTCCTGGCGCACCACTATTAGCATCATCGCCCATCATATCATCGGGGCAATGTAACCTCGCCTTCCAGGCGCCCCAACACTCGGAAGTGGGTTACAATTACGCCAATGCTAGGAGAGAACACCAGAAATGTCCAAAAAGTTCAAACTGGAGCATTAAAAAATCATACACCATATAAAATTACAGTTCGACCTGTCATAAATTAGTAACCCATCCTACATTTTTTAAACCTTCCGGTGAATAATCCACACACTTATTATTAAAATCGATGTAATTTTAGAAACATAAATCAAACTTCGGAATGACAGGTATAATTTGCGAAATCAACCATTCTTCGGATATAATGCAACTCGCAAATTGTATGTGATTTCTGTGAAAGTTCAAATAGATTTCAGTATAGCAAACTCATACGTATTACTGAACCCGTAAGTTCATTATCGAAGCCGTAGGTTCAAGGCCGCGAGGACATCAGCTTTTCATACATCCCTATCTTGAGCAAATATTTTCTAATAAACCCCTGTATAATTTACTTCTCAAGTCATGGTTATTGTTATTTTTACCTCATTGTTGGCCTACCTACTGGTCGTTTTACCTCTGGTTTTCCTGCAAGGAGTTTCCAAGCGCCCGCTTCGTTCCCTATTCGTGCCACAAGTCCTGCCATCGGAATATATGGAGACTTTACTGTTCTTATTACATCTGGTTTCGCATGAAGATCATGCAGCTCACTGTTATGAAGTATTCTCCATTCGTCTGTCTGTTCGTCGAGCTTTTAATAAGATTTTATTTATTTGTTATTTATTTAAGATAAATTGAAAAAAGTTCCCTCCTTTATTTAAAATATACTTTTATCACACCATTAAAATCTGTTCAAATTGCATTCGCGTGGATTTATAGAGTCTAAATGTTTATATTATCTTATTTAATATTTAGAGTATGGCTGCGGAAAGGCGACTGTCTTTAACAGGGAGGAGACCCTTTAATTCCTTCCATCGAAGGCTTAAAGGAACCGACCTGGACAGTAACATAATGTCCAATCCCTCACCTTCTCGTGATGCAGCTGTTAGTAATCATGATTATGCATGATGAACGAAAGGGAAGGGCCACTCACCAATAAGCACTGGTCAGCTTGGTGAGTTTTTTCTTTTTTTCACCGAATTGGTATTACTTCTTCTTCCCATACCAATTCCCACTTTCAACTTTTCTATCCAGTCTCCCTTGACTGACCTCTTCTTTCGACCCTGATTGTATTAGAGTATTCGAGGCCTAGGGGTTCATTTCTCCTTCCTTCCTATACCTACTTTCTCTCTATGGGTGACGTAACCACCACATGTGGTGCCTACTACTAAACGGTTACAACTAGTTTATTGTACTCCAATACAAACATAAAGCCTCGGAAAAAGAAATACAAATCCGGAGGTAAAATAGTCCCCCATTCGGATCTCCGGACGGGGACCTTTCTTCAAGGAAATAAATATACCAAACCAAACTCGATCGAAACCCTCCAGTGGAATACTGGAGGACTATCACCAGCTAAAAAGACTGAACTTACCAAAATGCAATCTGACCACCAAATTGATGTATTCACAATTCAAGAAGCAAATCTCACACAGGAACAGTTGCAATGTTACCACTTCAAGGATTTTACTGTTCATATACTTCCTAAAGGGGGGCACGCCGTAGCGTAGTGGTTAAGGCACTGAGCTACAAGCCGGAGGGTCGAGGGTTCAAGTCCCGTTGGGGTCAGGATTTTTAAACTGACCCAAACCCTCTGGCGGCACTATGGCCCTCGACTCAGCCTCTAACGGAAATGAGTACCAGATGTTTGTTCTGGGGTAAACTACAAAAGTGGAAAAACTTAATAAATTGCAGAACCAAATCCTCCTTCTGATAACAGGAGCCGTTAAAACAACACCAATCACTGCCATGCAAATCTTAACAAATAACCCAAACATAGCATTTGAAATTGAGAAAACAGCAATCACACAGTATGAAAAATTTTTAAGGCTACCCCATAATAACTGGACCCAAAGAAAACCACAAATATGTTTAAAATCTCAGCAAAGCTTCTTAAGCATAGTACAAGAAATCAAACAGAAATTGCAACTTTCACATTCAAAAGAAAATATGCAGATGAGAAACAACTCTCTAGAATTTTTGGAAATTTAATATAACCTTCAATTAACAGAAGACATCAAGAAATCTGAAACTCCACCATATATTTTAAAACAAATGTCACTGGAAATAATAAATCTAAGATACTCTACTCCTGAATGGATACACATTTTTACAGATGGCTCCAGCCTACCAAATGATGGTGGCACTGGTGCTGGTGCAGTATGTCCACTTTTTTCCTTTTATCGTAAACTAAACACAAATTCAACAAACTTTGATGACGAAATTATAGCAATTTTCTTAAGTTTACAAAATCTTTTATATCACATCCAAAAATTTACAAAAGTTGTAATTCTATGTGACTCCAAAGCAGCTATTCTCGCTATAACACGAAACACAACACCCAAAAGCATCAAAATTATCGAATGTCACAAAATGATAAAACAGTTATCCCGTATACATAAAAAAGTTGTACTTCAATGGATTCCGGCCCACTGTGGAGTGACAGGCAATGAAATAGCCGATTTTCTGGCCAAGAAGGGTAGCAAAATTGTTTCAAACCCAACTTCTACTCCAGTTTCCTTTCACACTATCGAAAGAATTATCTCAAATAAATATATCAATAAACTTAGAGAAGAATACACCACTAAAACATCTGGAAAGGAATGGGAAAATCTACAAGCTTATGACATTACTACATTGCAAAGAAAATCTGCAGTAGCAACATTCAGACTGCTAATGGGACATGACTGCCTGAATAAACACCTACACAGACTTGGCATAACAGATCCACCTAAATGCCCTTTTTACAATTCAAATGAAGACATGGAAAGAAACCATCTCCTCCGTTGTCCAGCTTTTGTAGAAGAGACCAGCCTTTCTGCTAAATATTGGAGTGAAGAGAGCGAATGATTTCATTATCAAGTGCTCGACATTAGATACTAACTAACCAACCATATTTAAAGTATTCACATAACTAGAGACCGGATGTTAGGGAAAATGCCTACAATTATTTATTATAGATATTGTAAAAGTGACTTCATGTAAGTTCATACCGATGACCCTAGAGTTATTTTCCATGAAGTTAATGTTGCCTATAAATGCCTATTTCAGCTTACAATGCCTATAAATGCCTATTTGCCATTTTTCTCCAAATTACCTTAGTATTTCAATTAAATTACCGGTAACTGAAATGGACAAACTTCATGGCACATATCATTGCATAGAAACCTTTAATTGACTGACAATATTATTTTTGATGTTGATAACATTGAATTCAGTCTGTAGTCCTCGTTCGCAGGCAGGTGCTTCAAAGTTAAAGTGGTGCGACAAGTGTATGTGGCATATTTTTGTTTTTGTTTTTTTTTTAGAAAAGTTATTTCACGATGCCTAAAGAATGGACAACACTAAAATAGTAAAAGACAAACTGACCAATTTCATGAAAGAATTTGGTGCGGAAATATTCTCAAATAACGATTCAATATTGTTTTGCAAAGTGTGTACAATTTCAGGGAATTTACGCGAAGAAGTGCCATGTTTCGCAGCATATACACACTGCAAAACATATGTATTATCTTTGTAAAATGGCAAAACGAGTTCCAAAATCATCTCTGATATGTTCGTATACTACGTATTGATAGAATGTTTATATTCTTTACGTAAGAAAAATGTATGTTGTAGTCCAGTTTTGTAAGAGCCTATTTTGATTTTTAGTGCCTATATTAATGATTTTTAGTGCCTTTTTGCCTGCCTATTTTGTACTTTTCAAGTGCCTAACATCCGGACTCTACACATAGCACTGTAAATAAAATTATTCCTTTGAAAAATAAGACTAGCGCATGACCTTTCACATTATTTTAAAACAAATTCCCAAAAACTACATTTTTATCACTAGAAGTGAGCAACGTCTTCCTGTCATTTTCTGGTGGATCCAATGGTGAACTGTTCCACCATGGTGGGTCCAAAACTTCATTTAGCAGCTCGATCACTTACAGTAAGTTTTTTTATGGGACTGGACCTTATCTGAACTGAACTCACTGGCACTATCGAACCCGTAGGTCCATGGCCGCGCGGACATAAGCTCTCCATACATCCCTATCCTGAGCTAATGCTTTCCAATCGTTCCTGGTATAATCTACTTCCTTCAAATCATAGTTAATGTTATTCTCCCACCTCATTCTTCGTCTACCAACTGGGCGTTTTCCCTCTGGTTTTTCTACAAGAAACTTCCATACATGTCTTTCATTCCCCATTCGTGCCACATGTCCTGCCCATCGCAGTCTATGAGACTTAACTGTTCTTATTATATCTGGCTTCCTATAAAGACCAGGTAGTTCACTGCTATGTAGTCTTCTCCATGCACCTGTCTGTTCATCTCTTTTTGGTTCAAAAATTTTCCTGAACCTTATTATCAAATACTCGTAATCACCTTTCCTCCCTTAAAGTAAGAGTCCATGTTTCGCATCCATATAATATAACTGGTAGAATAATAGTTTTATATATTTTCATTTAAACGTTTTTTTTAAAGGAGGTGCGACATCAAGAGTCCTTGTATAGCATAATAGCATGCATTTCCAGAATTGAGCCCATGTTTAATTTATTTGTGCATCTCATTCCTATTTGTGATTATTGTTCCTAGGTGTTTGAATTCAGCCACTTCCTCAAAATATCCCTCATGTGTCATTAGCTCTCCATTTCCATTACATAATATATTTCTATGGGTGCCATATATTTAGTTTTATTGATATTGCCTTCCAGTGTGTGCATGTTGTCCTTTAGTATCTCCTCGCTAACGCCCAATAGTACATCATCAGCATAAACTAACACTGGATCTTACCTGGAGACTACAAAATTATACAGTTCTTAATATTCAATTAGATCGAAGAGGTTCCATGATAACAGACAAAAGAAATCCCGAATTGAAATCTCGAGACAGTCAAATCTAAGATTTTTCAGCTTTTTGCTGTCCTGTAACTAATACATACAAATCTTGGTAATTTCCTACAATATCATTATTACTGTACATACCTCTTAGTATAAACATAAGCCCTGAAGTTAAGCTAAGCAAAGCTAATTTCTAACAAGGCCCAACTTTCATTTTTTTAAACAAAATATCTTCATTTTACATGAAAATTTGATCCTTCCAAATAAATATTTGGGGTTATTAATTTTTTTTATGTTGGAGCTTTTTTGGATCATTTTTGAGCGGTCTACCCATGAATGTAATTCAAATATTTCACGATGATAAAAGCAGGAACTTATTGCGTATTTAAAAATTGACGATCAATAAATCCGTGTAAAATATATTCATTCATTCATTCATTTTGGGAAGTTTCCACATCATTAAGGGTTTTCTCCAACCAATCTTAGCAATTAACATACATTTTTAAAAATACATAAATGACTACGGATTTATAGACTCTCAGTTTGCAATAAACATTCACAAATTTCCCTTAATTAAAGTTCTCCATCGTCCTCTGTCCTCTGTGTCTTCATCTGTTACACTAAATTTCCTCATTGGAATATTATATATACATATATTTATACACACACACACACACGTGCGAATGTTTGTATGTTTGTCCTTCACAGACTTCTAAATCGCTCAACCAATCTTCATGAAAATTTGTACATACAGGTTTTCAGATACGATAATGTTTAGCCGCTATCTATTATCTTCTAAAACCGTTAGATGTAGGAGTTCTTTGAAATGAATATATCAAAATCGTTCTAGCAGTCGGAATTTGTTATGTTTCACAACGTAACTGTAGATTGAATAGTTATTTTATTATTATTATTATTATTATTATTATTTTTTTTTTATTTTATTTTTATTATTAGTATTATTTTTATTATTAGTTTTATTATTAGTATTATTATTTTTATTATTATTATTTTAATTATTAGTATTATTATTTTTATTATTATTATTTTAATTATTATTATTATTTTAATTATTATTATTATTATTTATTTTTATTTTAATTATTATTATTAGTATTATTTTTATTATTATTATTATTATTATTGTTATTATTATTATTGTTATTATTATTATTATTATTTTAATTATTATTATTTTTATTATTATTATTTTAATTATTATTATTATTATTATTATTTGTATTATTTTTATTTTTTATCATTTTTATTTTTATCATTTTTATTTTATCATTTATTTTATATTTTTATCATTTTTATTTTTATCATTTTTATTTTTATCATTTTTATTTTTATCATTTTTATTTTTATCATTTTTTATTTTTATCATTTTTATTTTTATCATTATTATTTTTATCATTATTATTTTTATCATTATTATTTTATTATTATTATTTTTATTATTGATATTTTTATTATTATTATTATTATTATTATTATTATTATTATTATTATTATTATTAAAAGTGGATAAAGAAGATAAACAAGAAAGTGATATTAAGAACAGAATAAATAAAGGTAGAGCAATAACAGCAATGATCAATGGAGTCTCATGGAACAGACATGTAACCAGAAAAAAATAAGTTATAAATATATAATTTAATAGTGAGAAGTACTGTCACATATGGAGCTGAAGTTTGGAAATTGAACAAAAACTTGGAAGAAAAACTCATGTCGATGGGAACGGATTTCATAAGGAGAGCAGCAAGATGTTCAAAATTAGAAAAAAATAAGAAATACTGCCATACGAGAAAAAAATGAATATTAAATATTCAATAGTACATTATATAAAATATAAGCAATTAAATTGGTATGGGCATGTACGACGAATGCAAGAAGAAAGGTTACCCAGAAAAAAAACATTGAAAGAAGAAGGAAAGGAAGGCCTCGAAACTCGTGGATACAAGAAATAAAAACTGGAATCAAAACAAGAGGACTGGAGGGCATGAAATGGATGGATAGAGACGAATGGAGAAAGAAAATAAAACTTTAGGCACAGAAAGATGTGTAAACATTAAAATGAAACAAATAAGGTTCTCATGGGAAGAAGCCTACATAGTTGAACTGAGCGTGGTGGTGCAGACCACACCCTCAAGTAGCCACCATGCTCAGGTCAACTGTGCAGTTCCCGTGAGAACCTTTTTATTCCCACATTTTAGTGTGAAAGTGTCAATTACTAATGCAGTTTACATTTACCTTAGCATTTTCCAGACTATTTAACTCATGCCCCAAATGTGAGTCAATGACCAATCACGTTTCAATGATTTCTGTTTTACAACCAATCAGAGTCGTGTTTCACCAAATATTTATCAGTGTTATAATTACCATATTAAAGAAAGCTCCTCCTTACAATATTGCGTTCCTTTGGCAATAAATAGTATGATCTGGTTGCAGTGATAAACAAATGAAGCAGTAGAAGCGTACCTATCGTTTCTCATTTGTTTTCAAACATCGCCGTTTACATTAAATATATAAATATTTTAAAATAACTATAGTTAAATAATGATTTGTGAGTAAACAGCTTAATTTTATTCGTTAAATAGTCCTAACAAATGCCACTCTTGATTTCCAAATTCTCTAGATAAATTCACGACTCACTTCGTGAGTCGTGAATTTATCGATAATTTGGAAATCACTCGTGGCATTACTTATGATAATCGTCACAATTCAGAATAATGTTTTAATAATTCCTTTTCTGTTCTGTTCTTAAATCATATATCTACAAAAATGTATAATATTTTCTTAAGTCAGTCTATAATGGCGTAGCCCAATGTTGAGCCATAGCCTCTCATTTGTTAGGAGTTCCTAGACCAAATTAATTTAGTTACTTATTTGCTCATATATGTCATGAATTGCATGCGGTCAACATACCGACTCAATGAGACATCTATTAGTTAACTGAAGTATTACTAGGATGTTGAGATCGATAAATTTTGCTTTAAAGCCTTTTTATTCAGGCTTAAGGATCTTTTATGAGCCTGAAAATGTTCAGACTCGGTACCCACGGCTTAAAGTCCCTTCCGGAGGACTTACTCCTTGAATTTTCCATCCTTAAAAAATCCATCGATCCCGGCTGGGTTTTACCCGCGACCCTCGGAGTCAGAGTCAAGTCTACCGCGGCCGAACTACAAGATATATATATATATTTTTTTTTTAGTTTTTATCTGAATACAAGAATTTTTAACTTTTTGCGACAATTAATTTTATTTAACCGAACTATTCATGTTAAAGGAGAGATTCTGGTATATTTTGTCTATATGTAATATATGTACAGCCTTTGAAAAAAATTGATGGCGTAACTCTTGATGATGGAACGTTAAAAGTTTTGAAAAGCGATTCACGCCAGTAAGTAGTTACGTGTGCTGTCTGCTTGGAGTTCAAATCGAGCGGCTCAAGTCTTTCTTCATGCAGTATTTGTATCGTTCGCTTCAGTGGAGCAGTCGGTAAGATGCTCTCTTGCGACGACGTGGGCACAGGTTCGATCCTGGTCATGAAGAATTTTTCTTAATTCATGAATTGTCATAATACCTATACGTTACCTACCAGCTTCGTTACATAAATAAATTTGTATACATAGAGAAATAAATTAAAATAAACAGGTCATATATAGAAAATTAATAACTATTGTAACTTCTCATTACTTTCTTTACAAAACACAAGGCTTAACAAGACTTTATTTTCACAACTAATGCAAAAAGCGTCTCATTAATTTAAACTAAGTCAAGTTAAAATCTACTCGTAATTTTAATGTACAAGTCAGTCCTGAGTATTGCATCGCTTCATATGGACTGTTTCTAGCAGGAACGGTTGTGATCTAGTGGAGTGAACGTTTGTTTCCCATGCATGAGGTTGCTTATTCGATCCCGCTGTCATGTGTTTTTCTCCTTTCTCTATCTCTCGTCCTTATTTGAATTAATGTTGTTTGTTTTCTTAAATTTGTTTTACTTTGTTTCATTTACCTGAGCTACAAGCCGGAGGGTCGAGGGTTCAAGTCCCGTTGGGGTCAGGATTTTTAAACTGACCCAAACCCTCTGGCGTCACTATGGCCCTGGGGTCGACTCAGCCTCTAACGGAAATGAGTACCAGACGCTTGTTCTGGGGGTAAAGGCGGCCGTCGCGCAGGGCTGACAACCCGGCTGACATAAAGTGCCGATTGTCTAGAAAAAAAGTGGGAGCCTTAACCTCCTACTACCTCAAGGGCCTCCGGGCCTTTTGTGGGATCACTTTGCTTTACTTTGGGGGGCACGCCGTAGCGTAGTGGTTAAGGCACTGAGCTACAAGCCGAAGGGTCGAGGGTTCAAGTCCCGTTGGGGTCAGGATTTTTAAACTGACCCAAACCCTCTGGCGGCACTATGGCCCTGGGGTCGACTCAGCCTCTAACGGAAATGAGTACCAGACGCTTGTTCTGGGGGTAAAGGCGGCCGTCACGCAGGGCTGACAACCCGGCTGACATAAAGTGCCGATTGTCTAGAAAAAGTAGGAGCCTTAACCTCCTACTACCCCAAGGGCCTCCGGGCCTGTTGTGGGATCACTTTACTTTACTTTTTTGTTTCATTTACCGCACTACTTTTTTACGCGAAATTATTTTCCCTTACACGAAACAGAATTCATTTTTATTTCTCAAATAGTTGTGCACTTATGAATCAAGTAGCTGACCTCTGGCCATACGCAATGGCTTCGTTCTGCGACTTAAAAATTATATGTGCGCCATCAATTATTTCAAAGGCTGTACATGCAATATGTCATTACATTATCTCAAACAGTTCTGAAATTAAAAGAGAGATAGGATTGAAAAATACAAGTTTCGGAAAACAAGCGACAAGATTACTGAAGGTTATATGGATGGAAAGCACTAAAAGAGCGAACTAAAATGACAAGCTGGCACGTTCTAAGTAATGACTAGGGCTGAAAAAAGTGTGGGTTACAGGCTAGGCTGCATCGTACTTAGACCGCTGTGTTTACAAACTGCACGTTGACACTCGCTACTCGGGACAGACTTCTAGTACAGTCCGCTTTGTGTAAGAATGGACTCATCTTTGCACAATTTTTGTTTCGGCATTCTGATACAACCACACGTCACGTAAACAAGTATATTACTGAGGAGAGTCGAACATACATACTCTCCGCTCCGAGCAGGCAGTGGAGACGCTTGACAAAGACACGCATTTTGTAAACAATGTATAAAAATTAGTTACTACCCTGATACCAATACTTTTTTTCAGCCTTAGTAATAACTCAGTAACTAAACAATATAAAATGTAATTTTCACAGTAATAAAGAAGAAAAAAGTAAATTTAAAAAAAACTTTTTTTACTCTTAAAAGTGCTTCTAACCCTTAATTGTAACCGAAGTAGTCATTATCCAAAAATCAGCGAAATCCGACCATTATAAATGGGGATATACCTGAAATTTTAAATTAAATTTTGACTCTAGCACAGCCATGTGTGGTTCGTCGCAGTGTATATCATAATTTAACATTAGTCCTTAATATTTCATTTATTTAGACGTAACAGCGCACGCCGGGTATTAGTAAATAAAAAATATTTTTTATAGTGTTCGCTGTTAAAGTCAGTGACTGCGCTTAAAATTATTAAGTAAAAGTTCATAGAACAAATCTAATTAAGTCTATGTCACATAACCGTTTCCATTTTAAAAATTTCGAATCTTTATATTTTTTGTTTTGAATATGTCTTGTATAAGAAAGCGGCCTATTTCGCGTGCTGATTAGATTACCAAGGAAGGCTATTTGTTATTATTTTCAGAGACCCCTTCTCCTACAGCCAAGACTAAAAACTATATCCTACTTCAAGGAAGGAAATGTTTATCGCTACTTATCTATGTTATATGAACGTAGAGAAGCAATCCATAACAAGCATGTAGCCAAGTTATGAACACAAATTAAGAATCTTAAAAAAAAAATGTATGAAGTCCGTAATACTGTGGTCGGTTGAGTGATTGCTAGATAGATTTTAAGAAAACATGTTGTACGGGTTCCAAGTTTGCATTAAATGAGGCGAGTTCCCGGATTTTTAAGCCCTAACATGGCATTGGTTCATTATTACAGGTTCCAAATTTAATTTAGAAATAGTCTTATGACTTATGAGCAAATTTTTACAATCAAATGAATTTTTGTCATAAGAACCGTTGGCATTCGTGAAAATTTGTATATACAGGTTTTCAGATACGGCGATTATTTAATCTTATATACTATGTATTAAAATCATTAGGTGTAGGAGTTCACCCGAAACGAAATTTTAAAAAAACGTTCTAGCGGTTACATTTTTCGATGTTTCACAATGAAACTCAGTATATCCTATTAAAATAAACCGAGTTAGGTATTATCCAAAAAAATGAACGAAATCCGACAATTAGAAGTGGAGGTTTACTTGAAATCCGAAATTAAAAATTGCTTAACGACTGAACCGATTTTGATGAAATTGTGTGTGTGTGTGTCTGATTGGGTTCTGGATGGTTTAGATTCACAATTGGACGCTATAAAACCATTAGGTGTAGGTCTTCACATGAAGTGAAAATTTAAAAATCGATCTAGCGATCACATTTTTTCGATGTTTCACAACGAAACTCAGTATATCCTATTAAAATAAACCGAGGTAGGTATTATAAAAAAATGAGCGAAATCAGACAATTAGAAGTGGAGGTTTACTTGAAATCCCAAATTAAAAGCTGCCTAAACGACTGAATTATGATTTTTTTTTTTTTTTGTGTGTTTGATTGGGTCCCTGGATGATTTAGATTCACAATTGGACCCGGTAGAAGGCGCTGCGATCGGGTTATAGGATTTTTTTATGTCAAATGTGTAGTCATCAGCATTATCGACATATTCCGCGCGACTACAATATGACGTCATAGTGAAAGCTTCTTGAAGCAACAGATGACAGTGAGAAGTTTTCTTGCAAACTTATTAATTAGTGAATTTTACGGTAAAAAAAAAGTAACATATTTTTATCGTCCGGCCATGACTCGAGAACTGAACATTCGGGCAGGACAACGTCTGCCGGGTCTGCTAGTTTGTTATATTAGGCACCTGCTACAGATTAGACTACGAACGAGATATAGTGCCCACTTCTTACCGTGCGAATTGGTTCAAGCAGTAGCGGTAGACTCATATTCGAAGTGTCCCGGGTTCAAACTCCGATATGTACAAACCAATCTGTCGAGGTTGTTTCGTGATGTTCCTAATCGTCAAGGCAAATTCTGGCTTGAAACCTCATTATCAAGGATGCATGTCATCATGCTTTTTCATAGTATCAGTAGATAATGAATAAATAAATAAATATAAATCAATATAGCGAAAATAAATTATAGCCTACTGCAATAGCCTATCCCGACGCTGGAATGCCACTGAATTTAGAAGAGTCGCAAAGAAGAGTTAGGTGAAGTACTTTTTTAAATTATTTAACTTAAAAAAATACAGAAAAATAAACCCTCTACTCGTTTCGGCATAAAATGAAAAGAAATCCTTATTATTAAGACACCTGTTATGTATGAGGATTCCGACTGACTAGGTGTGACTATCATCACAGGGGTGTATGAAAACAAATGGAGTGAAATTGATAATATTATAGGGAAGTAAACTCCTAGCGCAACAGACCTAGAAGGCCCTTGGACTACCAGCCGGCTGCTGGCCTCACGTCAACATGCGTTTAATCACAGAGGTAGACGATCATAAGCCAGTGTAGGGGTGGCATGTGGTCAGCATGACGGGTCCCCCAGCCATTATAGCTGGTCTTCTCAACCTGGAGTCGCTATTAGTTGTAGCTACCCAAATGCTTCACGATGCTGGGTGGGCACCGAAATTCCATTACTGGCCGAAATTCCATGAGAAAATTTATTCCCCCATGGGGACTCGAAAATTGTAGGGAAGTTGTGGAATTATTTTTTTGGCAGGGGAAAACGGTAGAAACCTCGAGGGGGAAAAACACCTGTCTGATTCGACCATACGGTGACCGAGATGCGAACTTGGTATCCAGTGGTGGAGGGCGAGTGTTTAACAACTTGCGCCACGAAGCCACATTAAGTTACTTAAAACTAGGTTCAACCTTATATTCCAAATTATATTAATATAGTTACACGTTCATGTTTCGATAGGTCTACATTCAACCACATCTATACATACTGAAATATTTTTTTATCGTTCTGTAGAATCTAAGTTAGTCGGCCGCGGTGGACTAGTGGTTATGCTCCTTGCCTCTGGTCCCGAGGATCGCGGGTTCAAACCCGGCCGGAGTCGATGGATTTTTTAAGGCCTCTAAACAAAATTTACCGAATTTTCCTATCCTAGTACTACCTTGGTTTCCCAGATGTCAGTATGAGGCGGAACGCTGACCACGGACCACTCAAATGGCATCTATACGAAAACAAGTGTAACTAAATTAATATGGTTCAAATTCGTCCCTGTAGAGGGAGAGTGCCTAAATCTCTGTTAAGGGAAACATAGGCTTACAAGATACAAGAAGAAGAAGAATCTAAGGTAATTCTTGATTTGTTAAATGTAAATTATATTCTGTTGTATTATTCATTCTGGTCCATATAAAGGACCAGACCAAACTTGAAAACTGACAACAAATAGTGAAATAATATAATTAAAAATCAAAATATAATACATCGTGTCAGATCTCTTAAGATTGGATGATTTGGTCATCTGATAAGAACGGGCAGAGATTAGTTTTAAAAAAACTATATAAATGGAAGCCTACAGGAACTAGAGCTGTTGGGTAGACCTAAGATTAGATGGTAGTATGATGTTTGAGAGGATTTGAAGAAGATGAGGGTGACAAATCTGAAATTGGCAGAAGATAGAAGAGTCTGGAGGAAGATTATTGAGAAGGCCAAAACATTCAGTTTTGAAGTTGTAGTGCCTTAAGATGTTGATAATGTATTATTCATTCTTTTCATAGTTTATTCCAGTGAATGATTCAAAGAGGATTATTTATTGTTTTTAGGTTAGATTGATGATTAGGGTTCAAGTCTTTAAAACATAGAAAGTTAACCAGGATTAATAAATCTCCCATTAAAATAATTATAAAGTAAATTAATAATTCGAACACAAAATCATTTTCATTTAGCTACTGGTCGTTTTTGCTTTATAAGCAAAGGTGTGATTTCGAATGTTTACACATCCGTAACTCTTCCGAAATTTTTTAGTGCAAGAAACTAAAATGTTCTAGGTAAGTTGAAAATAAATTAGCGATATTCGGTCCACAGACTATGGAGAACATTCTTTTTACCATACTAGTTAATATTTTATTTCACAATGCACTTGGAAACACAGATCATTAACGTAGCAATTCAAATCTACGCGTGACAAGGGACCCACAGCCAAGGATTATAATATACCGGTACAATATAAAGCTGTGGACTTAGAATTCCTTCCGAGGGAAAACATAGGCCTACTCGACATTTCTACGCCATTAGAAATCCTACGATCATATCCGGATTTGAATCCACATAACCTCAATCAATTTTCTAGCAAGGTATAACTCTCAACTCTTTGAAAAACAATAAAATATATAATATTACACTATATTACACAATTTTTTCATATTAATATATACCTTATTAAAATACAAGATCTTGTTCACCCCACTTAACTCTAAAACTTCTATTTAGCTCACTTACCGACACAAATTATAATAACAGTGACAAATAAACTAATATACTTAATAAAAGATGATAAATTTGTGCCAAACATTATAATCAAAATTCGAATCGCTAATTGTTGGAAGACGCTTACTTCAAACCTGCATATACATATGCCTAATAAAGTTTATTGTTGTCTATGCTAAATAAGTGTAGCCAATGACAAATTTAAAATGTCCTTCCTTTTTCATAACAACAATGTAATTTATGTTTTTATTATTGATTTAACACTTCTCACTGAAGGATAAAAATTATATTTGAAGAGAAAAATTTTCGCCTAGACCGATACTCGAACCCGGGACCTTTAGCACGGCAAGCCAAAGGTCCCGGGTTCGAGTCTCGGTCTAGGCGAAAATTTTTCTCTTCAAATATAATGTAATTTATGTTAATTAGTATATTACGATGACGGCCCCGTGGCGCAAGCAGTTAGACGCTCGCCTCACATCGCTGGGGTCCCGAGATCGAATCTCGGTCACTCCATATGCGTTTCGTGGTGGACGAAACGGGAGCCTGAGCAGGTTTTTTTCCGGGGTTTCTCCTGTTTTTCCCTGCCACAAATTTCATTCTACCATTTCTCCATACTCATCCATTTAGTTTCATTTCGTTCATCCGCCCCTGTGACGGTGCGTCTGGAGTTATCTGCCGGCACCCTTGTAGTTCACAGACCTCTATAAATATAGGGACTTCATCTCATCTTATCCCTCGACCCGACCCTGAGTTGGACACGAGTTGAGGATTTTTATTTAGTATATTACGATGCGAGGTTGGAAAGTGGTTTTTACAGATGTGAGGAAATGTTTCAAAACTGAGCCATAGCGAGGTTTTTAATTTCCGAGATTTTGTAAAACACTTCACAAACGTGCGTTGTACATTATTTTTTGCGCGATGGTGTTTTCAAAGTAATAAATAATAGTAAAATAATAACATATTTGTTTGAAATATTTGCATTAATTATAAACAACTGACTAACATTAACAGTGTGGGCAATGTTTATTAGTTGAGACTACAGCAGGTTGTGACACCAATCAGTCATGAAATGGCGGCAAGTACGTATTTATTGTTTTATATTGTTACAAATAAAGTTCAGTTCATTTAAAGTGCAGTGATTTGTTTTGTATATTAACACTACCTTTTGGATATATGTTTGTATATACATTGTTCGTAGTATACATAAAGGGCAGTGATTTTACTTCCAGCACGAGGTTTGTAACATTACAGTATAGTTATTTAGGTTGGCAACCCCGAAATGTAGGAAGATGAACTTTCAATCATGGCTGTAAGTACGACAAAACGCACTATCGCGCAAAAAAGTAATTACAACTTTTAAGTCTTCCTGAATGTTGAATAAGTCAGGGTGGGTTACAAAAAAAAGCAACATATAAATAGTTTATTCCTTCATTATCTATTGGTAATTAACTTTATAGAATTTCGAAATGACATTAGCAAATTGTAGGCAACAGAAATTAGGTTTTTGAGATCAGTTAAGGGTTGTATTAGGTTTAGATAAATTTAAAAATGAGGGTATAAGAAAAATAAATTTAATATTATTAGAGGAAAGGATTAATTATTATATAGATCAATGGATTGAACACACAGAAAGAATGAGCCACTGTCATATACCTAGAATAATTCTTGATCATAAACCTGAAGGAAGGAGAGATTTGGGAAGACCACGGAAACGTTGGTTGGAGAATATGAGAGACCGGAACAGGCTTAAGAGCCTAATCCTTGACTGAAGAATTTTGGGAGATGTTCACCGCTGTGGTCTCGGGATTATATCGTTGCCTCGTGTACGCAGCGGGTCCGAGTTCGATCACCGGTCGGAAAGTTTCATGGGTGAGGCTTTTCGATGTTTTTCCTTACCTTTATGAATTTGTTGTATTATATTTATAAATTTCAAAAGTTATGTCTGTCTCAACAAGAAACGTTAACATATATAGTACAGCGACACACAAGAATGAGTTACTTAAAACCTTAGCTAGACCCAACTAAAAATAAAAAAAAATAATAGTTTAAAAATCTAAAACAACACGCTTTATTAGAGAACCAAAATAAAAAATAAATAATAGTTTATAAAAACTAAAACAACTCGCTTTATTAGAAAACCGAACTAAAAAATAAAAATAATTTTAATTTCCAACACACTTGAGATAAAATTAAAGTAGTCAACAAAAAAATCATCTCCAACACATCTAGAATAAAACTAGAGTTATTTACAAAAAAAATTACCATCAAAAGCGTGGGGTGCTTTTTATGGTTTTTACGTTATCTTCTTATTAGAGACTTTACTTTTACCAATATCTGTTTATTATCAAATATATTAATTGATAAAGAGCACCCCCGCTTTTGATGGTAAAATTATTTTTGTAGATAACTCTAGTTTTATTCTGGATGTGTTGGAGAAGATTTTTTTGTTGACCACTTTAATTTTATCCCGTGTTGGAAATTAAAATTATTTTTCGTATTTTAGTTCGGTTTTCTAATAAAGCGTGTTGTTTTAGTTTTTTTAACCATAATTTATTAAGTTTAATTGCATGGTCTCACTTTCTGAAGTTATCAAATTAACCACTTCAATAACATTTAAATTTTTGCACTGGATAACCTTTGGCCAGTTTTTAAAATAATTATCGAATAAACATATTTGCTTGAATTTAACATGTGACATTTATTTGCTTACCTGTATCTGCAGAAACGCAACATGAGATGACACATGCCAACAGAACAAACATCAACATGTCGATCTGCACTCTGCTACTTCACACGCAGAAATGTATTGAACTGATATTGCCCGTGAGCTTGCGGTTGTTTTACGTCATCGCACCGTTCCAAACAAGCTCCTGCCAGGCATCTATATTTACAAACAACGAGTTAATGAGAATCTGTAATCGTGGCACATGACGTTGTGCCCTTTTCCTTTAAATTTATATTAAATAAAGAAGCTTTCTATACAAGTTCTAAATGTTGCATATTTTTTTCTTTATTTAAAAACTTAATATTTATATCACAACTTTAAATTTATATCCAAATTCGACCATTTTTCTTTCTTCGATTTAAAAAGTGGGATTTTTTTTAACTTTTAATTTCATACTTCTTTATAGACGTTTTAAAATCTAACATATCGTGTCTGGAATCTTTGTACATACAGTATTTAATAAGTTATGTATTTCTATTGTGTTTGTTAAACTTTCTGTTGAAGTGCATTTTTTTTATTTTTTAATGTTGTTATGAAAATATTATTATGACGAAAGATCACTGATAAATAAATTTCCTACCAGAATTTCTCTCTGTAACTGAGGAAAACAATGAGAAAATCTCATCATATTAATCGGAATTTGAATCCAGGACTTTCCCGATCATAGTTCCAAAATGCTTCAGTCAAAGTTCGATCCGCTATTTTTCTCATTTACTCTTCAGGTTTATAATTTACGTGAGAACACATGCCCGAATCCTACTGAGTCGGTTTCGATTCACGCTTGTCTGTGGATCCGACATTTTCAGATTGAAAACTCGGCTATGGTATATAACCTTATTCTGTGTAAACAATCTTGAAAGAATTGTTTCCCATGGAAATTAAAACCATGAATCTCGTGTAATAGATTTGGGGAAACAAAAAATAAGAAATCGAACTTTTGATAAGAGGGCTCTGAGAAAATCCATTGACAATATCACGGCCAGTTCTAATCCCGACGGTAATTACTTTAGATTTTAAATTTTTTAAAACTGAGAGAATGCGGTTAATTGCCGTAGAGAAAATCCACGAGTCTAAAAGACCGTGAGTGCTCCATGCTCAAATATAACCTTTTGACAAATAAGCCTTTCTGAAACTGTTGCTGACTGCTGATTTAATATCACACAAGGAAAGAAATAAATTGTTCTCTTATCCTTGTGTATTGTAAATGGGAAAATGAGTTTGCCTATTTACGAGAGGTGATCCCTATGCTGTAGCCCTGGCCCACTTAGGATTGTGGGGGAAAAAATAGTCTTACCTCATTTTTTCACATAGCCCCCTAGGAGATTGACGCACTTCTCCCAGACGTGCTCCAACATTTCTACAGCTTCCTGGGAGAAGGGTTGTCCAACCTCTGCAAACCGCTGGTTTACGGACAGCATTACCTCATTATCGGATGAAAATTTCTTCCTACGCAGGTGGTACTCGAGTTTTGAGAATAGCCTGTAGTCGCTGGGGTCCAGATCGGTGGATGGTCCAGCAATTCAAAGCCTGCTGTTGAAATCGTCGTCATTGCAACTAAGGATCTGTGACTTGGGACGTTGTCTTGATGAAGAAGGGCCTTTCGACTTAATTTGCCACGGCGTTTCTCTTTGATAGCATCTCGCAATTTATGAATTAAATCTGCGTAATAAAGGCCTGTTATTTTGACTCCTCTCTGCAAATAGTCTATCATAATAACACATTGGGCATCCCAAAAGACAGAAAGCAGCACCTTGCCTGCTGATGGGAGCATCTTGAATTTCTTCGGGTCGGTGAACCTTTATGTACCACTGCATACCTTGAATTTTAGTTTCAGGGTCATAGTGGTGGATCCATGTCTCATCCATAGTCACATACCTCACAATAAATAGTTTTTTATCTGCTCTAAAATTAGTTAAATGTTGCCCACAAAGTACTGTTCTTTGTCATTTCTGAGCCAGCGTTAACATTCGAGACACCCATCTTGTAGTCAATTTTTTCATGCCCAATTCTTTTTCAAAAATATTGTGCACAGTGTGATATGAGAAGCCTGTTTCATCTACTATGTTTCTGGTTGTGATTGGTCGATCTTGTAGTACTATATCATGCACTTTGTTGATGTTTTCTTGAGTTGTGACAGGGCCACCACCATGTTTATCTTCACAGGACGATCTTCCACATTTAAATGCACGAAACCATCTTTTGACTACGCCATACAACACAGCAGATTGCCCCAAATGAATTTAATGAATTTGAGAAGACGAAGGTATTTAATAACAGCTCTTTGCTCAACCGTCTCCGTTCTGTACGAACACTGCACCTTATGTCTTTCAAACACCTGTTACGACCGAACACAAACATCCACAGGCTTGCAACTTGGCATATTGCCAAGACATATGTCAAAGGCTTGTGTGCCAAGAAATCAATATTTTTGTTCAACTATAAATAGGTCAAGGTTACAGCATAGGGATCAGCCTTCATATTACGTCTTCAGGGCTAAACTACCAAACCGATTTTGATTAAATTTGGCTGACAGGTAAGTTGAAATCCGGGGTCCTTAATTCCGATTAAAAGTGTATTCCCGAGCGATAACAAAAACATCTTCATGACTGAACTATCGGTCATAAATCTACAACACAGGACTCACAGTTTAAATTCCTTTCTGAAGGAACTCATGCTCAGGATTTTTATAACCATCGATCCTGACTGGGTTTAACCCTGCAAACCTCAGAACCAGAAGCAAGCATGGTAACCAGTAGTCCACCATAAACAACTCATTCCTAGATATTGCTCTATGTAAGGATCTTACAACTAACTTACTGGTATTATCAAACCCAAAGTAACATAGCTGTATGGACATAACCCCTATCCTAAGCAAACATTTTCCTATCATCCCTTCTATAATTTACCTCCCTCAAATCTTGATTGGTATTGTTCTTCCACCTAATTCTAGGTCTACCTAGTGGGCGCTTTCCCTCTGGTTTTCCTACAAGTTTCCATGCCCCTCTTTCATTCCCCTTTCCTGCCACATGTCCTGCCCATTGCAGTCTATGAGAATTAACTGTTCTTATTACATCTGGCTTCCAATAAATATCATGTAGCTCACTGCTAAACAGTCTTCTCCATTCTGTTCTTCTCTCTTTGGTCCAAAAATTTCTTGAGAACTTTATTCTCAAATATTCATATTATTTTCTCCTCCCTTAAATTAAGAGTCTATGTTTCACATCCATATAACTTTGAGAATAACAGTTTTGTTCATTTTCTATTTAACATTTTTTAAGATAAGTTGAAATGACAAAAGTCGTAATTCGTAATAGCATGAATGTTCAGAATTGAGCCTAAGTTTAATTTCCTTCTGCACTTCATTCCTATTTGTAACTTTTGTTCCTATGTATTTGAATTCAGCCACTTCTTCAAAGTTTCCCTCATTTGTCATTAACAGAAAATTTCCATTACACTGAGCAACAAAAAAGAAACTTTTTTGTCTCAGAAAGAAAAAATATGCGATTCTGATAGTATTTTTTCTCCTGAATTCAAATATGATATCAGTTTTTCTCCATCATGCAAGGTTTCCAAGAGATAGGCATTTATAATTTCAAACACTTTAATATTTTCTACATTCGTAACTACACAATATTCAAACATTCGGACTCACCTAGAAAGTAAGAAATGACGATTTTCTGCTACATTTCACCTGTGGAGCATCCGTCTTCATGGTCCAACAATAATCAGCCAGCATATTAGGATTCCATTTGCCTTGATATCTCTTTTCCATAGCTGAAATCTCCTGATGAAAGTGTTCCCCATGCTCATCACCCACTGCACCAAAATAATAAATGGACAAAAAAGTTTATTAAAAAAATAATTATTTAAATCCATTAATTGAAACTGAAATAAAAAAAAGCTGTGGGTGATGGAGAAATTCTGAATACATATTTGAAAACACGATAAAAAACTGTATTAAGTACAACTATTGGTACTCATGAGACAAAAATCATGTTGACCAGTGTTATATACCAGTAATGTATTCCTATGTGTGACCATATATTTAGTTTTATTGATGTTTACTTCCAGTCCCAATTTCTTAGTGTTACTCAATAGAGTATGCATGTTAGCCCTTGGTATCTCCTCGCTATTGTCTGATAATACTTTACCATCAGCTTATTAATACTACCATGTAAGGATCTTATAAGAAATTAAAAATACAAAACACAGAATATGTTGCAATATATATAATTTTTATAAAATACATATTTTACATTGCTTAATATTTATTAGAATTACCTACTTTCAGCAGTGAAAATAAGGGATTGAGCTGTGGAGAGATTCTTTACATTTAAACTACATTTAAAATAATATGCTTCTTAGAATTTATATTATTGTGAAGTTTGTTAATTTGTTATTATATGTGTGCTAAAATATTAAATACAAATTATTTATAATTATATTGGTACACATTTACTACAGTATAAAAATAAATTTGCTTAAATCAATTTAATATTTTAAATACATATCATTTACATAATATTTTGCTTTTTGCTTAAGTGATTGATGTTTCAATGTCACTTTTATATCAGTGGTTCCACAACAATTGTGGCTCAATAAACTAACAATCATAAGAATTAGTAGGGGAGGGTCTTGTAGCCGTGGACGACAGGTATCATCGGACATTAGTTAATTTCCTATTTCCTCGCTAGATGGCCATACATGGATGTTGTCACTGTTTACAGATCAATTTGTTGTATATTTTCAAATGCTTGAATTTGGTAGGTTGGCTGACATACATGCAGTGTAGTTATTGTGGTTTGATGCTCAGAGTGTACGTACTCAAGTTATATTTGGTGCCCATTGTTGAGAATATAAGGTAACGCATTCATTTCATATCTATCATAATTACTTTATATACTTTAAAAAACACATATACAATAATTTATAATACGAGAATAGTCTACCGCTGTGTCTCGGGGTAGCATGTTGCCTTGTCACGCAGCGGGCCCGGGTTCGATCCCTGGTGGGGACAGTTTTTCTGGGTGAGGTTTTTATCGGGGTTTTTCTTCACCTGTAAGACAAATGTCAGGAAAACTTTAAGGCCCAAACGGTCCCTGAAATCATATGGCCATCGCAATCATCATCATTCATATTCATCTTAGGTTAAGTTTAGGATTAGGGACTCTCCTGGCGCACCCCTATCATCATCATCATCACCCATCATATCATCGGGGCAACATAACCCCTCCTTCCAGGCGCCCCAACCTCTAAAGTGGGTTACAATTACGCCATGCCAGGAGAGAAACCAGGAATGTCGAAAGACAAACCTGGGGCATTTGTAAAAAAAATAATACAAGAATAAGTAGTTTTAGGAGATATTAAGATATTTGTTTATGACAACATTCTGGTAACACCGGACACTATTTCTTACAGTACCCATGGACAGTGCTTTTATTATTTTTATTATATTTTAGGTTATTGTTGAATCCCATGCTGTAGCCGAGTGATTAAGGCAAGAAGCCTTGGCACAGAGCTACAGGACTTGCGCTGGATTGAATCTCCATGGGGGAAGAAATTTTCTCATGCAATTTCGGTCAGTATGAGACTGATGCCCACCCAGTATTGTGAGGGATTTGGGTAGCTACAATAAGTAGTGACTCCAGGTTGAGAAGACCAGCTATAACGGCTGGGGGACCCGACATGTTGACCACATGTCACCCCTACACAGGCTTGATGATCGTCTACCTCTGCAATTAACACATGTGGATGTGAGGCCAGCAATCAGCCTAAAATTTAAAGATCAGAGACTGGAAGAGAGTCATGGAGTGAAGTTTCAATGAAACAACCCATAGAAAGTGTTATTGGAGGCACTATGTCTTTTAGAGAAGTTGAAATCCCGAAAAGTTCTCTACATGAGAGAATTAGAAAAACAAAAAGTTGTGGTGAATTTCGGCACCAAAACTGGGTAGGTTTGATAATACTTTTTCTGAACAATTGGAGCATGAGTTGGCTCTGTAAGAGACTTGGATAATCATCTCATACCACTTGCTCATAAGGAATTTCTTTAACTTGGTTAAGACCTGGCCAAAATCATGAACACATCATAGATTTAACAAAGTTAAACAATGTGTTAGTAAAGTATTTTACTTCAGTTTAATGAAAAGAACTCTCAGTTATCTCTCAAAAGCTCTAGTTTAATGAGAGACGGATTTAATAAACTACGAGTGATGCGCTTCTAGTCCAAGTTGGGGGAATGATAATTCTGGATCTTCTGGTCCTTCAACCAGTTGTGAATAAAGCACCCAAAACGATAATTATGTCTGTGACAAGTGCATTTAAATCATTTGTGTTCAATTTCTTGTAGGTCTAATAATAATACTTTACTTTTTTGTGTGTCCGGCGCTACTGTCCACAAATATTATTTTACTAAATTGAGTAAAATACTGTTAAATATTTATTTCCTACAAAAAAGTATTTAAATGATTTTTGTTGATTATAATAATGTTGTTCAAGTATTAAAGTACACATTCATGTAAAAATTATCACATCAACATGGAAGAATGAAGCCAATCAACAAATTATAAAAATGTCCGGGGATACCAGACTTTTCCCTACTTTATAAGTACATTTTATGGATAATTATTTGTTTTTATCATTTTATTCACCAGTCAGATCAAATAAAAATGTTCTATATTTTCTCAAGATAAATCCTCTCTCAACAAAGTTCATTTTAAATTAATTGATATAATCTGGACAACTTTTGTATTAGTTAACAAATTCAAGAACTTTCTTAATGTCTTTTTTCTTTCTTAATGTAAAATGCAACCATTATTTAACCAAGTCACAGACAAAATTAAAAGTAGAAGGGATTTATAATGTAGTTCTAAGATTCTCTCCCTAATAAGAAAATATATTGACTCCTCTATAAACAGTAGTTTAGGTTAAGGTACTGTGCTACAAGCCAGAAGGTCGAGGGTTCAAGTCCTGGTGGGGTCAGGATTTTTAAACTGACCCAAACCTTCTGTCGGCACTATGGCCTTGGGGTCAACTCAGCCTCTAACGGAAATGAGTAGCAGACGCTTGTTCTGGGGGTAAAGGCGGCCGTCACGCAGGGCTGACAACCCGGCTGACATCAAGTGTCAATTGTCCAGAAAAAGTGGGAGCCTTAACCTCCTACTATCCAAAAGGCCTCCTGAGGCCTGTAGTGGTTTTACTATAAACAGTAGTTTTTTTGTTATCTCTCTCTTTATCCTCCCTTCCTCTCCATTGCTATATCATCATCATCATCATCATTATCATCATTACAGTTTGAAATGAATAGAAGTGAAATGTGATGAAACATTACAATTAAATTAATTTTCTCTTTGCATACAAATACTATTTGGTGAAAAGCAGTGGCTGATGGCACAGATTGAACTTGCGAAACCTTATTATTAAAATTAATATATAGACATATACATGAACATTTATTCTAATAAATGGTGGTTACAAGAAAAGTAAAAAAAGAAAATTCGGCTTACCTTTAATTTTAATTGTAGCACCACGTGAGATATCTTTTCACAACATTTATCAATTACTAGTTTCTGTATTACAGGGTGTCCACAAAGTCGTACTATCAAAACAATGTAACTTAGCTCGTAAACTATTTGAGGTAGACACATGCGGTTTTTTGCAACATATTCTACATCTTTCAAAGTTTTGTATACACTTGTTGCAGTTTGTGATTTAAAAGGCAATGACGACACCTCAGGAAAAGGCCCAATGTGTATAGTGGTATGTTGAGTCTAGTAAATCAACACTAACTATTCAGTGAAATTTCCGATGTCAATACAGAAGAGATTCTCCATTCAAATCATCCATAATTATATGAGCCAAGCAACTGGCAGTGTAATGGATTTGCCACGGAGTAGGCGATCAGGTGTGAGCCAAGAAACGATCAACAATATGCAACTTGTATTACAACGCAACTCTCAAAAATTGGTTTGTCGGGCTTCATGGGAACTGCATTTACCAAAATCAACCATTTATAAAGTCCTCCATAAGTGGCTACATCTTCAGGCCTATAAAGTGCAAATTATGCAAGCGTCGCTGCCAACTGACTTCCTTCTGCATGCTGAATTTGCTGATTCCATGCTGAACGCAATTGACAAAGACAATGAGTACCTGCAGAGGGTGATGTTCTCTGATGAAGCAACTTTCTTTGTTTTTGATGTTATATTTTAAATTAACATGTTCAAGAATTGGATATAGTTTTTATTTTAGAAAGAAAAATTACGTTCAAACTGGGAGTCGAACACATTAACATGTTCCTGAATTGTCTAGTTTTTACTTTGTTTTTCTCCTGACGCGACAGGCCTACAAGGCCCTTAGCCTACCAGCCGGCTGCTAGCCTCACATCTACATGATAATCAGCCAGTGTAGGGGTGACATGTGGTCAGCATGTCGAGTCCCCCAGCCGTTATAGCTGGTTTTCTCAACCTGGAGCCGCTACTTATTCTAGCTACCCAAATGCATCACGATGCTGGGTGGGCACCGGTCCCATACTGACTGAAATACCATGAGAAAATTTCTTCCCCCATGGAGACTCGAACCAGCGCAAGTCCCGTAGCTCTGAGCCAAGGCTTCCTGCCTTAACCATTCAGCTACGGCGCGGGATCTGGTTTTTACTTTAGAAAGAAAAATTATGTTCAAACCAGGAGTCGAACCCTATCAAAATAGTAGCTTTAACCACTTAAAACTTAATGTTTAAATTCTCAATAAAAAATACTTCGAAAAGAAATCGTCAGATGGCATTGTTGAAGCGATGGCTATCAGCCTTCAGATGAAAGGAGAATTAATTGTATAAGTAGAAAGAAATTTGACGTTCCTATCAAAAGTTTGAATGGCGTAATGGTTACCGCACTGACGTACAGTGTCAGAAGTCTGGGGTTCGACTCCCGGTTCGAACGTAATTTTTCTTTCTAAAATAAAAACTTTGTTTGTGTTTGGACATGTTAACTGCCATAATGTTCAGATATGGAGTTAACAGTGATTTACCAGAATCAAGCATATCACCATACACATTGGGTATTTTCCTGTGGTATTATCATTGTCATTTAAATCACAATCTGCAACAAATGTAAACAAAACTTTGAGAGATGTAGAATATATTGCGAAAAGCCACATGCCTCTATCTCAAATAGTTTACAAGCTAAGTTACATTGTTTTGGTAGCAGGACTTCCTGTATATTCATTGCACTGTATTAATTTCTGACTTTTTTTATCAGCATTTTTAATTTATATTTCACACTTAAATTAATTAACAATAAGTTTGTGTAAATGAGACAGAAAAAGCTGATGATAGTATGCAGACATACTGAAACATGTTCTCAAAAATTCTGCAAAATTATGAGGTAAGATGTTACTGTCTCAATTAACTTATATTATAATTTTCTGTAATTTGTAGACTATCAAACTAATAATTATACAATATTGAACTAACAACACAATCAGTTGCACTCTGGTGGTCCAACCAATTATTGTATCATTAGCAAAGCTATGACTGTCCTATTTTACCTAAGCAAAGGAATTATTAATAGTGAGTGGAGAACATATTTTTATCGACTCACCTCATATGATTTCAAATTTCTTTGACACCGACGTTTTCAGACAATATCATGTCCCTCTTCAGTCATGACTTCCATGATATTGTCTGAAATCATCGGTATCAAAGAAATTTGAAATCATATGAGGTGAGTCGATAAAAATTTGTTCTCCACTCACTATTAATGATATAACCTCATAATGTTTTTTTTTTCAAATGCCCCAGGTTTATCTTTTGACATTCCTGGTTTCTCTCCTGGCATGGCGTACTTATAACCCACTTCTGAGGTTGGGGCGCCTGGAAGGCGGGGTTACGTTGCCCCTAACCTCATAATGTTTACTTACTTACTTACTCAGTGGCACTATCGAACCCGTAGGTTCATGGCCGCGCGGACATAAGCTCTCCATACATCCCTATCCTGAGCCAATGCTTACTTCCCAATATTAATTTAAATATAAAGGAATTATTGTCTGACCAACGGATCTGTGCCCCCGTAAGATATGCGAACTGAATACTAATTCCTTTTCTGTCTCTGTAAACCATTTCCCTCCTTGCCATTCCTATCTCTCTCTTTTCTTTCGCCCCTCACAATTTTTAGCCTTTTTGGGAGGACACTTGTAGTCCAGTGTTGTCATCTCAACGTGAACACTGTAGCACAAAGTGATGAAATAAATATTATTAAGCAAATAATGCAAATCAAATCAGCGTCATTAGACGTACTTAAATATGAAAAAGTAATAATTAACCTTACATGATTCAATATTCAAGATCCACGACACTGGGGAAATTCTGGCAACATCCCTACTCGGAAAATTAATCGTGGCTGTTGTTTGATGTGGTGGGAGGGAAGTGCGTGGAATGGTGTGAGAATAGGCGTTAACTTTTCTAAGAATGATTGCAGTGCTTAAGGGGCACAGATCCGTTGGTCCGACTATATGTTATTGTGTTGACCATAGAGATAAGATGGAGCAGATGTTTCTAGTGACTGGCATATTTATAAATTAGATTTAAATATTTGTGCTGTCCTCCATCATAACAAGTCAGCATGAGGATTTTATTAGCTGCACATTTTATCCTAATGGCAAAAATACAGCAGATTTACTATCTCTCATTACTAAAATAAATAAATCCAAACAAAGTAAATTGTGTCCCGCGCCGTAGCTGAGCAGTTAAGGTAGGAAGCCTTGGCGCAGAGCTACAGGACTTGTGCTGGTTCGAGTCTCCATGGGGGAAGAAATTATCTCATGGTATTTCGGCCAGTATGGGACCGGTGCCCACCCAGCATCGTGAGGCAATTGGGTAGCTACAATAAGTAGCGGCTCCAGGTTGAGGAACCAGCTATAACGGCTCGGGAACTCGACATGCTAACCACATGTCACCCCTACACAGACTGTTGATCATCTACCTCTGTGATTGACACATGTGTATGTGAAGGGCCAGCAGCCAGCTGGTAAAAGGGCAACCGCTGAAAAGTGGAAAGACCCTCAATCGGAAGTAAATTGCAATCTTCTAATACAAAATTTTATTCACAAATAGCATTTGTTATTTTATGGAAAAGATTACCTCATGTAGACAGGAAATCCTGAGAAACATGACATTTCTCAAAACATTGGTAAATCTTTTATTTTTTTAATTTTTAATAATTTCCAAAATTTCTCAACTGAATGGTAAACATTTGGAATTACCATATCATACACAATTTACTCAAATTTTAAATTAAACAATGAAGTAACTCCATATCTAAATTTCTCATCTCAACACTGAAAGATATACTAATAAATTATTATTAAAATGAAATAGACCTACAATACAGTGTGTACATAAAAGAATACAGTAGTTTCGAGTAATAATATTATCACTCAGACGAGGTGTAGAAAGTTGTGTGTAGACTGAAATGAAACAGGTAAGAAGATAGTTTTAGTTGTGTGAGTGAGCAGATAGATTTATTTTGTTTTGTTTCTAGGGCAACAATAATAACAAAGATTGCAATTCCACAACAGAAAGCGTTTTGTGTTTTGCAGTTTGAGAGTAGTAAATCTGTTGTGACAGTTCAACATGCGTTTTGTAGGCAGTTTAATCGTGACCCCCCCAATGTCAACAACATCCATTGATGGCATAATCAGTTCGCAATGACCAGTTGTCTGTGTAAAGGCAAAAGTGTGGGACGATCAAGAGTGTCTGAGGATAATGTTGCTGCTGTAACATTTCAAGCACAAAGTCAGTGTAATCAGTAAACTTTGGAGCCTGTAACAATTGTAAATGGCAAGGACGCATATGTAAGCGTTTTCGTAAGACCTTCAACACTGTCATTACTGGATCGATCATCATGATCCAGATGACAGGGCTTATCTCCAGTGGCTTCCTAGATCACTGGATCTCACCACATGCAATTTTTTCCTTTTGGGTTTTATAAAGGACAGAGTGTACGTGCCTCCATTGCCTGCTAACCTGCCCGAGTTGAGAGACAGGATTCGAGAAGCTGTTGCTGCCATCAATCCAGACATGCTTATTAATTTATGTTGAGTTGTTTTTGACTCACCTCATACTTATTAACTCCCTCGCAAGGGAGTTAAGAAGTATGAGGCAAGTCTAAAACAACTCAACATAAATTAAAATAAACCTCATAGTGTTAATTCCTACCTACATAACTTAATGCTTATTAATGTATGAGAAGAATTTAAGAATGGGTTGGATGTGTGTCATGTAACAAACGAGGCTAACATTGAACACCTACGAACTTATATTGTAAACTAGAGATGTTACTCTTTCATTTAACATGAGTTTTGTTTTTACCAGTCCCACGCCATAGATGAGTTGTTAAGGCAAGAAGCCTTGGCGCAGAGCTACGGGACTTGTGCTGGTTCAAGTCCCCATGGCAGAAGAAATTTTTCACATGGAATTTCGGCCAGTATGGGACTGGTGCCCACCCAGCATTGTGAGGCATTTGGGTAGCTACAATAAGTAACGACTCCAGGTTGAGAAGACCAGCTATAACGGCTGGGGGACCTGACATGCTGACTACATGTCACCCCTACACTGGCTTATGATCGTCTACCTCTGTGATTAACACATGTGGACGTGAGGCCAGCAACCGGCTGGTAGGCCTAGGGCCTTCAAGGCCTATCACGCTTGGAGTTTGTTTTTATCATAGTTAGTTAAAGTATAATTCAACACCTTTAAAATCGCTATATTCTTTTATGTATACCCAGTATTTATTTTTTGTTTGCTTTATCAATCAGCCTATACTGTAAGTCATATAACATACTTAATATTACACATTTTAAATTTTAATAATTCATAGGATAAATTTTGGGTGTGCTCTAGATTTTATAAACTTGAAATCTTGTAACTTGTTTGTATTTCTGAGCCCATTGGTAGAGCACATAACCAATGTGGCTACAAGACGTTTATCATAATTTTGATTTCAACATCAACTTCAATTCCCGTCTCAAGATTTTTCCACTGGGCGTCTTTGGAATTGATTTAACAAATTCAACTCCACCATGAAGTCTCTTCTGAGGAGATACTTGCTCTGGAAGAGAAGACAAGTAATTCAAATTATAATATTTTCTTGAAATACCTCACATAAACTAATACAGTTTAGAAAATGATACAACAATGTTAGAAAAAATATAATTATTCATAAAACAAATATCTTACTTATTGTGTTATGAAAAATTTCAAAACTTTGTAAGGAAGTATGTCTCATAACTAGAATCCGGATGTTAGGCACTTAAAAAAATTCAAAATAGGCAGGCAAAAAGGTATTAAAAATCATGAATATAGGCACTAAAAATTCAAAATAGGCTCTTACAAAAAATGGACAACAACATAACTTTTTACAGTCTTACGTTAAGAATATAAACATATGCTATCAATAGCATGCGAAGGTATCAGAGATGCTTTTGGAATTTTTTTGTCTTTTTACAAAGAGGAGAACCGTCACTTGAGAATATTTCTTCGCCAAATTCTTTCACGAAATTGGTCAGTTTTTCTTTTACTGTTGTCCGTTCTTTAGGTATCTTAAAAAAACTGTTCTAAAATTAAAAAAAAAAAGCATTTGCCTCACCACTTTGTCTTTGAATCACCCATCTGTGAATGAGGACTGCAAACTAAATTCAGTGTTACCAACATCAAAAATAATATTGATGGTTTCAGGACCAGGTGTGAGACAGAGAAAGAAAGCTTGAGTCATCTACCCTCTTTGTCACTCAGCAATGTTTGTATTGAAAAGAAGCAAAGAACTTTTCTCCAAGCCTCGGAGCATAATATAATAGGATATAGCTTAGGGCTATTTCACTTAACGTGAACGCATGAAGTGGAAAAATACAATATTTATCTAATGGGAGTGCATTGAGGGGGAAACCATCTACCTTCTAGGTTATTGGCACCCTTATCCTAAAATATTCTAAGGAAATTTATAAAAAGAACACTTGAAGACTTCTATGAAATGATTTGTGCCATGAAGTTTGTCCATTTCAATTGATTTCATTGAAATACTGAGTTAATTTCGATAAAAAATTACAAATAGGCATTTATAGGCATTATAAGCTGAAATAGGCATTTATAGGCAAAATGAACTTCATGGAAAACAACTCTAGGGTCATTGGTATGAACTTATATGAAGTCACATTTACAATATCTATAATAAATAACTATAGGCATTTTCCCTAACATCCGGTCTCTACTCATAATAATAAAAAATAGGGGTACAATATCTTCTAAAATATGACCATAATCATTGCCATAATTATAATTTTGTATTGTAATTACATCATATCTTGTAGTAGAATAAGTGCTACAATGAAAAGTTGCAGATATGGAGAATACCCCATATCATGAAAGGTTGAAGATATGGATAATACATGATGGAGCATTTTTATCAGAGTGTCAATATCTAAAAACAGACATTTAATGTGTGATGTATTGGTCAAGAGGGGCCAATGTTCATTCTCCTGATATCAACCTTAGATTGTGGTTATTTTAATAATTCATGTCCAATAATAATATATGGTATAGTCGGCTCAGTCATTTAGTTTACAGGCACTTTGCTTTGTGATTGGTGAGGTCTATTTTGCACGCATAAGTATTTAGGATATCAAGTGGCATTGTCACATTTTATTCAATAGAACAAAATTTTTACCAACAGTCAGAGCAAAAATAAATCAATAATGAAATAATAGAACAGATAGCACACTTTAACTATCTTGGTTCAGATACAGCTACAATTGGGATATACACAATAAATTAAACCAATATCAAATGATGTGTGGCACCATAAGAAGAATCCTCCGAAAGACTCAAAGAGAAATTCAGCTCAGGTTTTATAAAATTATGGCTGTTCCTGTTCTTTTATATGGATCTGAATCTTGGGTACTTACAAAAAAAAAGATATCTCACACATTCAAGCCACTGAAATGAAATTTTTAAGATCCGTAAAAGGATGTACATGCATGGATAGATTACACAATGAATCAATAAGAAATGAACTGGAGATATTTTCAATACTCGATAAACTAGACGAGCACAAATACTAATGGAAAAAACATTTAGACAGAATGGACAATACAAGATTACCCAAAAAGATCAATGCCTACAAACCACATGGAAAAAGATCTTTGGGACGGCCAAGGAAACAATGGACTTGAGACCGGAACAGGTCGCACTGACCTAATCCTGGAAAGAAGGAAGAAGAAGAAGACCAACTAAATATACTGCAAAAGACAAAAGTTGCAACACTGTTAAGATATTTATATCCAAGTGGAGGAGACATGGAAAGTCATTTAAAAATGCATAATCATTATTGGCAGAGAACTTTTTTCAGTTTTTGATGATTGGAGTGGCATCATAGAAACCTCTAACAACAATTCCCCAGCTCTATCTGGAAGTAATAATGTATTTTTTAAACCTGAGGGAAACAGTTGTGTTTGATGCCATCTGTAAACTAAATTACTGAGCCAACTATATATACATCTTCAATTCCTTTCAGTATTACTTGCAAGAGCTAGATGGAATTTAAAGAATGGGTGATTTTCTTAGTCATAGGACAGAGTGGAAATCTTTTCAACATTTCCTATAGTGAAGATTAGACTAATATTAAAATAGGGTAATACTGTTGTTTAAGATATTTAATTTCAAACTAAAATTATGAATTATAAGAAAGGTCTAAAGTAAGGAATAATTTAATATTTGAGAGATATGAGACCATGCAAATACATATGATATACCTATTTTGGAAAGCTAACTGTAAAATTGGTGAATATGCCTGCCTCTGGGTAGGCAGAGGGAGAGAGAAAGCATGGGTACAGCAAAGTACTGTTAGGTTCATAAATTAATGAGTCGTTTTTATATCTTACCTCATAGTTTATGTTTTCTTAAACATGGGAACTGCAGTTTTCAGGAGAACCATCTCTCTCATTTTCAGCCGACATTATGACTACTGGATTTCCATTGGAATTTCCATCAATAATGTTGCCATCTTGTGTTGATTTGATGAACTTAGAGATCAGGCAACTTTTAAAACATTTGGAAAAACCTTTAGAATTGACAGTTTGGGTGAATATATATATTCGCAGAAGAACAAATTTAGATCCATGAATTTTGAAATTCCTGATAAACGGGACCTGATCTCTAAGTTCATCAAATCAACACCAGATGGCAATGTTCTTGATGGAGATTCCAACGAAAATCCAGTAGTCACAATGTCGGCTAAAAATCAGAGAGATGTTCTCTTGAAAACTGCAGTTGTCGTGTTTAAGAAAACAAACTATGAGGTAAGATGTAAAAATGACTCATTAATTTATGAATTAAGAACCTCGTAATGTTATTTCCCATATTTAACTATGAATACTGTTAGGTTGTATATTTAAGGACTAAGAAATATGTTGGTGTGTCTTGTTGGTGCTCAAGAGTCAGCATGGGATGAGTCTGTACAAATTCCCAATATAGTTTCAGGGTTTTTTTTTAATAGAATCAAAGTGTCATCATTTAAAGTATAATAATAATTCCAAATTGCAAACTTAAGTCAGTAACATGAAGTATTTTAGAGTCAAATATTAGGGTGAAATAGGTATGGTCTCAACTAAATCTCTTTCGCTCTCTCTCCCTTTACCATTCAAACAGTCATAATGTTGGAATAATAATATAAGATAGTTTTAGTTATAATTAGATTCAGTTCATATATATCAATGTATTATTTTTATCTTTAAGAGTCAAAATATAAGTTATATAAATTTATTTATTTTGGCAACCCTTTCATATAGAAATCTCCATATTTATAGCTTGGCAGAACTTCAAGTAAGTATGTATTTAAATGTTACCTAGACCTCCGAAGAATTCCCTTTTATTCCATCTTAAGCCCTTTGGTGGAATATGTCCAATTGTAACAACTAATAACTGACAAACTGACCAGCCTCATGGGCTAGTGGTCAGCATTTCTGACTACAGTTCATGAGGTTCCTGGTTCAATTCCCAGTCAAACCATAGGAATTTTTCCTCAAAGGGAATTATTCTTGTGTTTGCCGATGGTCTGGAATTTAGGTTAAGTTTAGGTTAACAACTCTCTGGCACTTCATTATCATTTATCACCCTTATATCATTGGGGTAATGTAACTCCGCCTTCCACATGCCCCAACTTAAGAAATGGATTACAATTCCGCCAATGCAGGGGAAAAAACCAGAAATGTGATAAAAGACAACCTGGTGGCATTAGACAAAAAAAAACTGACAAACTATATATACTTCTAAGCTGTGTATGTTGTTTGGAAGATATTGTGTATGTTTGAGATGGAATATATTAATTTTAGAACACCTGTTTATAGGAGTTTTTTTTAGAATTTAATACTTAACTTAACCTAGCAACATGCTAAATTTAATTAGGCTTACAAAAATATTTTTTTTTGTTACCAAATTTAAATGCATGTGATAAAAATTAAATAAAGATGAATACCTGCTACATATTTGATAATTTCTTCTTTAGTTACATTTGACCCTGGTTGTTTAACTACAAAAGCCAGAGGTAGTTCACCAGCAACTTCATCAGGAACACCAATGACACCCGCATCCTGAATATCCGGATGTGCTAACAATACAGCTTCCAATTCTGCTGGAGGCACCTAAAAGTACAACACTAACTAACTAACTAACTCATTGGCATTATAGGTTCATGGCGGCACATTACATAAGAATATCATCACATCATCATGAACAAATCCATTTTAGGCCATGTGGCCTGTAACAGTAAACCTAAAGCAGATGTTTTTTATCTTTCCATCGATATTTTGGTCTTCCTTGATCCCTATGTCCAGTTGGAGTATATTGGAGTGCTAATTTTGGAAATTATTTCTTTCCATTCTTCTCAGATGATTTTTCCATTCTTCTTGGTATCTTTCTATATCTTCATTTAAACTTGGTACTCCAAGTTTTTCTCTGAAAATAGTGTTCCTTTAGTGATCCAGTCTAATCTGTTTATCTGTACAAACCATGAATAAATGAAGTATAATTTCTTTGAGATCAAATAGTAAATATTTATGTGACTACTCGTATAAATATTCATCAACATCTGAAATTCATTTAATGTTTTTTATATATCTATGAAGAGATGGGTCATATTTCCAAATTATATTTATTTATATTATTTTTAGTCTGATCATCTTACCTCAATATTAATGTTGATTTGTTCTTGAACATGTTTCAAAACAATTCTGTTTTATTGTCAACTTGTCCAGACTGACGATAAAACAGAATTGTTTTGAAACATGTCCAAGAACAAATCAACATTAATATTGAGGTAAGATGATCAGATTAAAAATAATAAAATTAAAATAACCTCAAAATATCACTTCCTAAAATTAAATATTATATTTATTTGTTTATTAATTTATGTTGGCTCATATATCATCACATGCTTCACATGTGACAACATTTTCTAAGTCTTCCCAAATTTATTCATCCTTTGGTATACAAGCAAGAATTTGTCTAGATCATCAAATGGGATTACACACTGTAGCTGAGTGGTTTAAGGTATGATGCCTTGGTGCAGAGCTACACAACTTGTGCTGGTTTGAGTCCCCATTTAGGAAGAAATTTTCTCATGGAATTTTGGCCAGTATGGAAACAATACCCACCCAGCATTGTGAGGAATTTGGATAGCTACAATAAGTAGCAATTCCAGGTTGAGAAAACCAGCTATAATAGCTAGGGCACCTGACATGCTGACCACATGTCACTCCTGTACTGGCTATATGTGATTAAACATGTGGATGTGAGACCTAGGGTCCACTTGGTAGACTAAGAGCCATCCAGGCCTGTTGCAGCATGGAGTTTTTTTTTTTTATTTAGTAGGATACATCTTTTGGATATGTTCCTTTCATTTTTATTTTTGTTAGCTTCTTAACTTCAAAATACATGATGTCCACAAAGTCCTGCTTCCAAAACAATGTAACTTAGCTCGTAAACTATTTGAGATAGAGATATGCGGTTTTGTGCAACGTATTCTACATCTCTCAAAGTTTTGATTACATTTGTTGCAGATTGTGATTTAAACGACAATGATGACACCTCAGGAAAAGGCCCAATGTATATGGTCATATGCTGAGTCTGGTAAATCACCAGTAACTGTTCAGCGAAACTTCCACTGGTAATATGGAAGAGATCCTCCATCCAAATCATCCATAATTAGATGGGCCAAGAAATTTCTAGCGACTGGCAGTGTAATTGCCAGGGAGTGGACGACCAGTGTGAGCCAATAAACTATCGACAATGGGCAATTTGCATTTCAACTCAGACCTCAAAAATCGGTTCATCGTGCTTCACAGGAACTGGATTTACCAAAATCAACCGTTCATAAAGTAATCCATAAGCGGCTACATTTTCAGGCCTATAAAATGTAAATTATGCAAGCGTTGCTGCCAACTGACTTTCCTTGGCATGAGGAATTTACTGATTCCATGTTGAATGCAATTGACAAGGACAATGAGTGCCTGCAGAGGGTGATGTTCTCTGATGAAGCTAATTTCTTTGTGTCTAGACATGTTAACCGCCATAACATTCGGATATGGGGGTACTGGTGACTCAGCATACCACCATACACATTGGATATTTTCCTGTGGTGTCGACATTGTCATTTATATCACAATCTGCAATAAATGTAAACAAAACTTTGAGAGATGTAGAATACATTGTGCAAAACCACATGCCTCTATCTCAAATAGTTTAAGAGCTAAGTTACTCGTACATTGTTTTGATAGCAGGACTTTGTGGACACTCTGTAGAATAAACAGTTAGAGGTTTTAAAATACAGTAGGAAGTAACATTAAGAGTTTGTTTAATAATTAAAACATTTTGTCTGTTCATTCTTACCTCTTTTGTCGAATATATGTTTCAGAGCTTCTTAGCCCCATCGTCAGTGATTACAGTCTGTAATCGCTGACGATGGGGCTAAGAAGCTCTGAAACATATGTTCGACCAAAACAACTCTAAGAGGTAAGAATGAACAGATAAAATGTTTTAGTTAGAGGTTTCCTAGTTTAAATAAATTTTATAAATGCCTCATTTCCATTAATTTTGAGAATTTGTAGAGATTCATACTGGTAGTAATCTTCTTGACATCAAGTAATGAAATGATTTATTTCTGTTTCCATTTTATAATTTGTCAATGAGTTTGAATTTTATTGTTAAATGTTAATAATGATAATGTTGATGATCATGACGATGACTACAATAATGACAACAACGACATCAATGACAATATCAACAATAACAATTCATTCATTCATTTTGAGAATTTTCCTCATCATTGAGGGTTTTCTCCAACCAATCTTATTTTATTTATTTATTTCAGGATTGTTTCTGTTATTTACACAGGTATCCTCAACCAAAATATACAATTTTTTTCTTCCACACTTCCCGGTCTTGCATGTCTGCTTCTGTCATATTTCTCTTCTTCATGTTGCCTTGAATTCAAATTGATGACGACGATAATAATGATGATGATGATCATCATGATGATGATGATCATGATGATGATGACGATGACGATGATGATCATGATCACGACGACGACATCAACGACAACAATAACAATAATAATAATAGTAATGACAGTGAAACCATTAACATAACCACCACTGTCACCACTACCATGACCATGATGATAATAACAATAATTGAGGAGTTGAATGGAATATGGGTATAACTCATGTTTTGCCCTTTTTCCATTCAATGCATTCTTGGACTCGCCATTTTGTAGTTGGTCAGCCTGAAAAGTTTTGTTTCGATATGTCAATTACAGCAGGTTCAGCAGCTGAAGGTATCAATTAAAATAAACAACAATGTTATGCATTTAGTTATATATCAACTGCTAATATCTCAAAACATATATTTTTTAATCATGCCCATATTCCATAAAACTCGTCAATTATACAGTCTAGTAATTGCTTACCTGGAAACAGTTGTATTTGATGAGTTCTGTCAATCGGTTAACCAATTGAAGAAAAATCCATTCATCACAATAATAACCGAGATCTACTGTGTGAAAGAAAGAACTCTTCATCAATTGTTTGTTATGGCTGATGTGGCTCTGAAGATTTCCACAAGTAACCTTTCATAATAAAACGGACCTTTGAAACACAGTTATCCATTAACGTTAGGCTCCTAATGTTCTACCAGTTTCTAAATCCAAAACACATAAAGAATCAAGAGTACAACTAATAACTTATCTATCACATTCATTATAGTCATATTATAGTCATAAGAATTTTGCCAATCAGGAGAAACAATAATATGTTATGTACTCTATACGATTTTCAAGAAGATTACAAAAAGTATATCTTAATTAGATTTGAAAATATAAAGTAGAGGTGTGCATATCTCAACTCATCTATCAGTGGTGACAACATAATCAAATGTAGATGACTTTATTATTTCTCTTAGATCCAGTCATCTTAACTACATAATGTAACATCTAATGGTAATAAATGGTAAAGAGGAAAAAATTTGCACTGAACCGGGAATCAAACCCTGAACCTTCAGCTTTCCATGCTGATGCTCTGACTACTGAGAAAAGAGGAAAATGTTTGCCTGAACCAGGAATCAAACCCCAAACCTTCAGCTTTCCTGGTTAAGGCAAAAATTTTTCTCTTTACCATTGATTACAATAATTCAGTTATGTACATTAATTTACTTATTTTAATCATAGTAACAGTTTTAGCTTCTTAATATTAATTTAATACATAATGTAAGTTTGAATTCCTAAATACCGAGTGTACATAAAAGAATATAGTTTCTCCTGTTAGGAAAAAAAACACATAATCAAAGTAGCAAGAGAAAACGGGTTTGATGAAAAAATGGTATAAGAAACAAAAAATGATCAACAGAAGTAGTCTTGAAAAAGAAAAACCACCTATGAGAAAATATAGGAAATTCACATATCACCCTTGGGTATACAATAAATTCCAAAAGATATTTCAAAAGTTTAATATTAAATTAGCACCGAAAAATAACTACAGTTTAAATAAACTAATAAAAACCAACAAAAATGATATAACTGATAAAAATAAAATATCAGGAATATATCAAATTAAATGTATGGGTTGTGAAAAGATATGTATAGGAAAAAACAATAAGAAACTTAAAAATTAGAACCAAAGAACATAAGAAATATAAAAAATGGTGAAATAGAAAAATCTACACTTGCTGCTCATGTTTGGTCTGAAAAACATAATATAAATTTGGACACTAAATTATTAAAAACAGTTAGAAAAGACAAAAGAGCTGACCATTTGGAAAAAATGTATATTCAGAAGAACAAAAACAGAGTTATGAATTTTGAAATCCGAACGGAGCATGACCTTGTTTGGAGGTTCTTTGGCCAACCACAGGATGGAGCGGACATCGACATCCAGGGTGTGCAACATAAATCCAACCAGTCTGGGCAAGATGCTGATGATGATTCTGATATAATCGAAACATGTTCAAGAACAAATCAACATTAATATTGAGGTAAGATGAACAGACTAAAAATAATTTAAAGTAGTATTCCTCAGCAAATTAAATTATGATACATAACCAACCTCACCTTACATTTAACATCAGGCACCAGAACACCAGAAGACCCACTCTTGCTTCTATTTGGTGGTGTAATAAGAACACCTAGGGTTGTTTCTGTCATACCATAGCCTTGTTTCACTGGTCCAACCCCTAGTCTTTTATAAAGCAAAATTTCAACTTCTTCACTCAATGGTGCTGCCCCACATCTAATCGATCTTAAACTTGTCAAATCATAATCATCTACAATCGGTGCTTTTGCTAAGAATATAACAAGGGGAGGTACCAGAAACAACAGAGTTATCTGAAAGAAAATTTGTAACAATATAAATATTGGTAATCAGCCAAACATTTTTAGTCAGTAATCAAATAAATATAATAGAAGTTAGCTAATACCCAGCATGCAATGCTATGCCTAAATAAATAAAACATAAAAATGTTAATTAAATTGTATGATATACACTGAGATGAACCACATATGGTGGTAGATAGACGGATTTCAGGTAAACCTCCACTTCTAATTGTCAGATTTCATTCATTTTTGGATAATATCTACTTCGGTTTATTTCAATAGGATATATTGAGTTTCGATGTGAAACAACGAAAACTGTGACCACTAGAGTGATTTTTTTAATTTTTACTTCAGATAAACTCCTACACCTAATGGTTTTAGAGGGTCCAATTGTGAATCTAAACCATTGAGGGATCCAATCAGACACCCACAAAAAATTTCATCAAAATTGGTCCTGTCATTTAGGAGGAGTTCAGTAACAAACACACGTACAGAAGAATTATACATAGTAAAAGCTCCTTATTCGCGATTCCCTTATTTGCGTTTTCATTATTTGCGAGTTAAAAAATTACAACACAGATCCTGTATTTGCGGCTAAAAATGTCTTTATTTGCAGATCCAGTCAGTATATAAGAATGATTAGTACCCTTTATTAACGCACCGGCAACTTTTTACTGCAGGCACGTGCCAAGGCGACTTTTATAAAGACCGATTCAAACCAAATGGACAAATAAATATCAAGCAAAAACAAACCTTATTGTCACTAAGCCTAAAGTTCGTTGTTAAAAGCCACTGCCATTGTATTTCATGTGCTGCTATGTCCGTTATAAATTCTGCCTTCACCACGATTGGTGTTTTATTGTTTCAACTTGTCATTCATTGCAATAATTTTGATTGAATAACACGTGTCTCTTCTGCTTTGTTGCCAATTTATGATGTTGAGTAAAAGCAAAGAAAATTAGTTCCAAAGCGGAAAAAAGTAGTGTTGCCAATTAAAGTAAAAACAGAAATGCTTGACTATTTACGCGTTGGCAAGTCACTGAATCAACTGTACGATTCATCAAGAAATCCAAAGACAAAATAAGGAATTCTATTGCTGATTGACAGCTGAATATGAATCTGAATTAAAAGATCTTTTAAAAGCGGCAAAACAGAAAACAAAATTACTAACTTCTTTAAGCCCTTGCCTAAACCTGACAGTAATAATTAATAGAAATTGTTCAAAATCTCTCTTCAATTGATTATATTTTGATAATTTTTATTTTATTTTAGAACCTTGGAATCTATCCCCTCTATACCCATACAAATTACCATTCCATATATGCGGTTTCTGCATTTGCAGCATATTTGTGGAACATATCTTCCGAAAATAAGGAACTTTTACTGGATATAAAGATAAGTACAATTGATGAGCACGCTCAAACAGTAGTGCTTGAGAATTGTATTCTGGAACTTCCAAGCACAAATTCACGATTGTCCTTGATACTGTGTGTATGTGTGTTCGAATGCCACCCACTGCACTAGTTGGCTGAATGTAATCTATTTTCATTTTTATGCACAACTTCGACCAAACCATGTTACAAAGGTAATGTGTACTTGTATTTAATTCAGGTATCTGGAACATAATTTAGCAATTAAAAATTGTATGCCACCACCCCTCTTAGCCCTGAGATTGAAAATCTTACAATTACAATATTCAACCCCACTGAGCATTGAATCTGGCCTTTCTAGTCACGACAGGCATGATATATACTATGTTTTATTATTAATTTAAAACTTCTCATTGAAGGACAAATTATATTTGAAGAGAAAAATTATATGCTCAGACCGGGTTCTGAGCCCTGGACTTTTGGCTTTCTAGGCCAATGCTCTACTGCTGAGCTAAGAGAAAAATTTGCATTTAGATTGGAGTGCTCAGATAGCTCAGCGGTAGAGCAAGAAAAATTTGCATTTAAATTGGAGTGCTCAGATAGCTCAGCAGTAGAGCATTGGCCTAGAAAGACAAAGGTCCTGGGTTCAAACCCCAATGTGAGCATATAATTTTTCTCTTCAAATATAATTTGTCCTTCAATGACAAGTATTAAATTAATAATAAAAATATCAAAAGAAGCCTTACTGGCTTTATAAAGTTGTGTTTAAATTCCCAATAAATGTCTTCTTAAATAAGAAGCTGCCATTTGCGTGATCGAACGAAGGCTTGTAGTGTTCGGCAATCGGGAATTAACAATGTATAAGAGAAAAATTTGAGTTTAGAGTGTTCAGATAGATCAGCGGTAGAGCATTGGCCTAGAGAGCCAAAGTTCCTGGATTCAAACCCCAGTCTGAGCGCATAATTTTCTCTTCAAATATAAAGATATATACTACCTTAGCTATAATGATTTCATTTTTGCTACAGGTTTCAAGGTCAAGTCACTGTATCTCCCACTACTCATATGAACACCCACCCAACTCCGTGAAGCTGCTCTGATATCAAAACAACTCTATAAGAGTCATCATGTGACTGACACAAGAGGAGTTAAATATAAGGAGTGGGAATTTGGCAGCAGAGAATATTGAACCATTCATATTTCCTTGAAATCTGTAGTGAAAATGAAATCACTATAGCACAATAGACTCTTAAGACAATGTTCGGCTGGAATTTCAAGACCATGATGTATTTCCCCAATAATCATCTATATGTATATAATTCTTCTGTATGGGTGTTTGTCACTGAACTCCTCTTAAACTACTGGACCAATTTTGATGACATTTTTTGTGTATCTGATTGGGTCTCTCAATGGTTTAGATTCACAATTGGACCCTCTAAAATCATTAGGAGTAGGAGTTCACCTGAAGTGAAAATTTAAAAATCGCTCTAGCGATCACAATTTTCAATATTTCACAACGAAACTCAATACATCATATTAAAATAAATCAAGATAGTATTAACCAAAAAATGAACAAAATCTGACAATTAGAAGTGGAGATTTACCAGAAATCCAAAATTAAAAACTGACTAGCAACCACCATGTTTGGTTCATATCAACATAAAGCATACATTTTAATTAACCTTTAATATTTAATTTATTTAGGCATAACAACACATGCCGGGTATTAGCTAATTGTTTATAATTCAATGAAAATAGTCAATATCAGTGAATTTATACAAGACACATGAACGTAGATAATTACTCTATATAATAACAGACCTATAAGGCCAGATGCTGGCATTACATCCACATTTGTTAATCACAGTGTTGGGTTGAAATGTGATCGGCATGTGGGGTTCCCAGCCGTTATAGCCATTTTTTTTTTCAACCCAGAATCGTTACATATTGCAGATTCACAAATTTCTCAAGACGTTAGATTGTCATCGGTCCCATACTGTTTGAAATTCCATAAGAAAATGTCTTTCCTTATGGAGACCTGAACCAGTGCAAGTCTCCACATGAAGGCATCATGTCTTAAACTGTTTAGCTATGGCACGAGACACGGATAATAGATATGTGTAGTCTATTGGCATACACCCAAAGTTTTAGATCATGACCAAAAATTTTATGAATATATTTTTAACTTTCCGTCGGGCACATCTGATCTGAGAGGCACAGGTTGTCAATTTTGTCCCCTTCCACTGCCATCAGATGGTGAAGACACTGGGCATCCGAGTAACTGTTTCTTTTTACCTGCTCTAAACAACACCCCACTCAGTTTGCTCTCGACCATTATCGTGGCAGGTTGTAAATATTTTAAATTTGAAGAGAAAAATTTTCGCCTAGACCGGGACTCGAACCCGGGACCCTTGGCTTTCCGGGCCAAGTGCTCTACCAACTGAGCTACCGAGGCGAGTTACGATCTAGACGCAAATTTTTCTCTTATATACGTTGTAATTCCCTATCGCCAAATGCTTTTGAAACCATTGCTTCTATCTTTGCAAATGGCGGCTTCTTAGTTAAGAAGACATTTATTGGGAATTTAACATTACTTTATAAAGCTAGTAAGGCTTCTAATGATGTTTTTATTATTAATTTAACATTTCTCAATGAAAGATAAATTAAATTTGAAGAGAAACGTATATAAGAGAAAAATTTGCATCTAGATCGTAACTCGCCTCGGTAGCTCAGTTGGTAGAGCACTTGGCCCGGAAAGCCAAGGGTCCCGGGTTCGAGTCCCGGTCTAGGCGAAAATTTTTCTCTTCAAATTTAATTTATCTTTCATTGAGAAATGTTAAATTAATAATAAAAACATCATGTAAATATTTTGTTTAGAGAAGCTCATTGCGTCCGAAGTCATTACGTTATTGAAGATGTGTATTTTGAAAATATTTGCAAAAAGAAAATTATTTATTTAACTTATTTAGACTAAACAATGTTATATTCTTGAATAATTTTGCTAAAATATAGACTAAATTTTGATAATGTTAACTATTTTCAAGTATATTTGAACTGAACTTAACTTGTTCTTACTTTTATATCATGTTGTTTGAAGGCTTGTCACAAATTTGTTTAATCAATATTATGTCCAATAAAAAGTTTTCTAGCAGAAAATTTTGAATATTTTATCCTTTGGACATCCCTAACAATAACATTTCTTCGACTTCCCGTTATTCAGATTGGTAAGCAGTGTGTTAAATAAATTTTTTTAAGCATGTGCTGATCAGGCACATTGCGCCCGAACTCAAAGGTCAGAATATTGTGCCCGACGGAAGGTAAATAATAAAAATGGAAACAATTGAAACTTATACCTTGAAGCAGAATACAAAGAATTATCAAAAGAAATTATTCAATTAACTGAACTATAAGTAAGAGAAGATTAATGAGTAAGTTGACTCAACAACCCATTTGAAAAATTCTTCAGATAAATCAACTTCCTAAATAAATTTCCTGTAAAAATTAAACATACAGCAATATCTACAAAAACTATTTTGTTAACATTACATACAATAAAAGACTTTGACCCAATTCAATTCAGAACACAATTTTCACTGATATGTATTTAAATTATCATCAACTAACAAGATGAATCAGGCTCACTTGACTCATATTCCAATATATTTTTCCATATTTTTTGAAGAGAAAAATTATTACGCTCAAACTGGGGTTTGAACTCAGGACCTTTTGCAATATTTTCCCATATTTTTGTATTTTCTTTGATAATGTTCTTTGTTATGCACTATCTCCTCTACTATTTAATTTTTTACTAGATCAGACAGGTGAATGGAGAAGACTACATAACAGTGAATTACATGATCTTTATAGGAAGCCAGATATAATAAGAACAGTTATGTCTCATAGACTGTGATGGGCAGGACAAGTGACACGTATGAGGAATGAAAGACACGCATGGAAGCTTCGTGTAGGAAAACCAGAGGGAAAACACCCAGTTGGTAGACCATGAATGAGGTGGGAGAATAATATTAACTATGATTTGAGGGAAGTAGATTATACAGGGAAAGACTGGAAAGCATTAGCTCAGGATAAGGATGTATGGAGAGCATATGTCTGCGTGGTCATAAACCTACGCGTTCGATAGTGCCAGTGAGTAAGTTAGTAAATGTTCCTTGTTAATATTTGCAAATATCTAAACAATGCTTGCCTTCCACCCTCATTTTTATCTCTATTCTTCTGTTAATTTTGGATATTTTTAAGAAAAAAAATTAAACACAAACTTGTTTTTCTTTTCCTGAAGGAGAGCTGAAGTGATTGGATTAAGCTGTGATGTATGAATTTTGTAATGACAAAAATTATTACTGTACCTTATAATTCTGTATGCTTCCTAAAAATACTTTTTCCTCAAATCTCTTTATAACAACAACTGTTGCACCAATTACAGTTGTTATAAGTTGACAGGCAAAAGCATATGAGTGAAACATAGGCAACAAACCTAGTACTACATCTTCACGTCTCAAATCTCCAAATCTTGGATCTCTGCAATCATAAATTGTACATTCTAATGTAATATTTATTAGGAAAATAATAGTGAATAAACAGAAAGTCTTGAATCGATTAGACATTTAAATTGCTATTTAACTCATGTCCCAAATGGGAATCAATTACCAATCATGTTTCAATGAATTTTGTTTACAACCAATGACAGTCGTATTTCACTCATTCTTTATTGAATTATTTTTACCACCTCCTGCTTTTGTGATAAAGAAAGCTCCTCCTTTTTAATATTCTGAACATGTCAGAGCATTATTTTTAGTGACTGACTCTCCAACAAATACATTGAATATAGGAAATAATGAACAGATTCCTTTGAACTACACATTTGATAATTGTATGTTCAATAACTGTGTTTTTAAATAATGATTTTATTGAGTTGTTTTGTCCACTGCTGTGGTCTCGAGGTAGCGTGCTGCCTTGTCACACAGTGGGCCTGGGTTCGATTCCCGGTCGGGGCAGGCTCCTGGTGAGGTTTTTTTCGGGTTTTTTCCTCACCTGTAAGACAAATGTCAGGAAGCTTAGAGCCCAATGGTCCCTGAAAAATCATCTGGCCATCATCATCTTTCTTATCATTATCATCATCATTTTATCAGTGTGGAAAGCAATGGGAAGCTACCACACTATAATTCCCTAGTAAAGCTGCAAAGCATAGCATGAAAATGCTATGATTGCAGTGAAAGACCTGCCCTCAGACAGAATTACTATGGAATGGGGTTGTTTTCTAAAGAAATAAATTAATAACCTATTATGTTGGTTATAATATACAGTTTGATGTGTTTCATTTTTTCTCCACTAGGGTGTGTTCTTACAATATTGTGATCCTATTTGAAGTTTCCCATGCCAGATGGCAATAAATATTACATGATGAAGTTGTACTGGATAAACAGATGAAACATAACCAGAAATTTCTGAATTGTTTTCAAACATAGCTGTTTACATTAAATACATAAATATTTTAAAATAATTATATTTAAATAATGATTATTTAGTAAACAGCTTAATATTATGTGTTAAATAGTCCTAACAAATGCCACTCTTGATTTCCAAATCCTCTAGATAAATTCATGAGTTATGAAATGACTTGTGAATTTAACGATGATTTAGAAATCACTCGTGACGTTACTATGAAAAGTACACTGCTTCATCCGAACATTCAACCACAACTGACATAAGTACTGCTGTAAAATAGTGACATCCATACATAGTAATTCTGCCCGAGGGCAGGTCTTTCACTGCAATCATAGCATTTTCATGCTATGCTTTGCAGCTTTACTAGGGAATTGTAGGTATGGTAGCTTCCCGTTGCTTTCCACACCAGTGAAGGATGATGATGATAATGATAAGGATGATGATGATGATGATGATGGCCATATGATTTCGGGGACCATTTGGGCCTTAAAGTTTTCCTGACATTTGTCTTACAGGTGAGAACAAAACCCCGATAAAAACCTCACCCAGAAAAACTGCCCCGACCGGGGATCAAACCCGGGTCTGCTGCATGACAAGGCAGCATGCTACCTCGAAACCACAGCAATGGACAATAGTGACATGATGAATGGAATCACTGAAGAAGAATCTAACAAACTGGACTTCTCTTCATACTAATGAGAAAATGTTTAATTCTGAAGTATTAAAATATATATGAGGACTGTCAAAAAGTAAATTCCAGTCTCATCTATCATGCAAATGAGTGGCAGTAGCACGGCCATCTTTGTTCCACTGTATAGCTGTTAGAGGTGGGTAGAACATGCTTCCAGTAGTACAACTGTGTGGTTATATTTGGCTGTTTCTCTTATTAAAACAGATGTTTAAAATATCTGTGACAATAAAATTTCCCCCAATTGTTAGATAATGTGGAATAATAAAGTTTCTATGGCCAAAAAATTTTCAGTAGCAGCAGCAATCCATTAAGAGATTTCTGCAGTGTATGGAGACATTATGAGTAGCAGTGTTGTTTGATGTTGATGTGAATTTTGAGATGGATGCACTAACATCCATGATGAAGAATGAAGTGCCAACCATCTATTGTGAATGATGAACTTTTTGTAATATTGGATGAAGTAGTCAGACAGAATTGCTGTTTCACAATTTCTCAACTCTAACTAGATAATGTTTTTAAAAGAAGTTAGAATTGAGACTAGACTCTGCAGATTCTTGAATTATACAAATGGCATAAATGTGGTCAAAGAAGGTAAAGTTGCAAAAAAAAGCCATTAAGACCTAAAAAAAATGTCTCCACCGCTGTGGTCTCGGGGTAGTGTGTTGCCTTGTCACGCCTTGTGTAAAGTTGCAAAAAAGAGCCATTAAGACCTAAAAAAATGTCTCCACCACTGTGGTCTCGGGGTAGCGTGTTGGCTTTGTCCCCGGTCGGGACAGTTTTTCTGGGTGAGGTTTTTATCGGGGTTTTTCCTCACCTGTAAGACAAATGTCAGGAAAACTTTAAGGTCCAAACGGTCCCCGAAATCATGTGGCCATCGCAATCATCATCATTCATATTCATCTTAGATTAAGCTTAGGATTAGGGACTCTCCTGGCGCACCATTATCATTATCACCCATCATATCATAGGGGCAACGTAACCCTGCCTTCCAGGGGCCCCAACCTCAGAAGTGGGTTACAAGTACGCCATGCCAGGAGAGAAACCAGGAATGTCAAAAGACAAACCTGGGGCATTTGAAAAAAAAAAGACCTGAAAAAAGCTAGAAAAGGACCAATAAGCCAAAAAAACAAAGACGAACCCACAATTTTCTGATCTACAATGACCCAAAATGTATATATTAATTTGGGCCTAAAATGAAAAAAGGATTTTTCCACAACTTCCGAGCCCTACTCATGATTATGATTTTTTCTTTATGTTAATTCCTTAATTTTTATTTTTACACTTTACGCAAAAGACAAGCGAAGCAGTTTGACAGAGACTTACTTCATGAGCCTCACAACAGTGAGCATATTGTGTTGTGTAAGCATTACTCCTTTTGGTAACCCTGTTGTCCCACTCGAACATAGGATTGCAGTAATTGTTTCCATAGGATCTACATCAACAGGTTCAAATCCAGACGACTTAAATTGAAGGAATCTGTTGAATGGTGTTTGTTTATGAGACATTGGATGTCCAAACACAACTATTTCTTTAACAAATTCTGTATCTTGTGAAGCTCTTTCTACAGTTTCAAGTGCTTTTTCTGAACAGAATATTATACTTGGTTTTGATATGTTGAGTGCATGAAGAAGTTCACCTGAAAGAAAAAATTAACACATTTCAACTTAGGTCACTCAATAAATACAATTCAAAAATTAAAAAGAAATGCTCTTCAAGGCGACAAGACAATGGTCATGCATACTGACAATGGAACAAGAGGTAGTTCTGAAACTAGTTTAAGAAGAAGAAAAATATGAGATGAATGATAAAAATTGTACATAAATAAATAAATAAATAATTATATTTGAAGAGAAATTTTAAATTAATAATAAAAACATAAATAAATAATTCCTTCTTCTTCACTTCAAGATTGGCTGAAGCCTGTGCTGACTCAAAGCATATCCCTCCATCTGGTCATGGGGCGTGCAATGGAACATTTACCTCTTGGAATATATTGTAAAGCCTGTTTTGATAGACGAGATGTCTCCATTTGATTTTTATGTTGAATCCAGTTTAATTATTGTCTGTCAATTTATTTGTTCATTCATATATTTGTAATTGTTCTCTAATATCGGTATTGCGAATATGATCTCTTAAAATGTGTCCTGCTATCCTTCTTAAGAAATGCATTTCTGCCGTTTTTATCTTCCTTTTTCCAAATCTATTTAATGTCCAGTTTTCACTTTCGTATGTTAGGAGTGGGACTGCCAAGACTTTATAAAATCTCATCATTGTCTCTTTCCAGGTTTTATTAAGCAAAGTTCTTTGAATTCTGCCACACATATGCTGGAATTTTGATAATTTATTATCTAGATTTTTCTCTTTTTCATTTCATAATAAATAACTCATAGCATTAATTCCTAAAAAAAAGTAAGAAGATATTTTAAAATCTTGATCTCAAAGCCATAATTTGTTTTCTAGAGACATGCATTGAGAGTAACTGTATCCACAAAATAATTCCTTAATCATTGCTTTGATTATTATTAGTTAAAAATATTACTTCTGCTACACTACAACTACAAATATTATTGTCATAAAATATTCTATGGCATTACTAAATAAACATAAAATAATCTAAATGAATGTTAAGCTGTAATATTATGAATTGCATTAGTATGAAGTAAATACTGCACAGCTTTTATTTAACTTTTACAGGAATTAATCACTACTAGGTTTAATTTATGATAAAATCAAATGTTTCCTACCTCTCCTCATATAAATCTTCTAAGTAGATCACGATTTCAAGACCATAACGGTCTCATCTTCAGTACAATCTTGGCGACTGATGTTATGTTGAACGGAAGAAACGCTTCTTCTTCCATCTGTTGTTGGACCGATGAATCTCTGGATCAGGTCAGGATTTGCGGGAATTTCGAAGTTCATAAGTTTTTCTTTATTTTTCTGAATGTGAATTTTTTTCCAAACCGCGAGTTCCTTTTGTTTATCTATTTGATTAATTAGACTGGCTTTTGATTCAATTAAATGTTTTTCAGACCAAGCATGAGCAGCTTGATGACCTGATCCAGAGGTTCATCGGTCCACCAACAGAGGGAAGAAGCGTTTCTTCCGATCGACATAACATCAGTCGCCAAGATTGTACTGAAGATGAGACCGTTATGGTCTCGAAATTGTGATCTACTTAGAAGATTTATATGAGGAGAGGTAGGAAACATTTGATTGTATCATACCGCACAGTTTAATTGGAAGACTGTCAGCATTTAGATGTTAATATTTCAGGTTCAAGTCCTCGTTATTACTTTTCATTTTATTTTATTACAGGATAATGTAATAATATACGAAGAAAAAACTAATGCTAGTATTATCCACATATATTGTTCCAAAACTAACATTTACATTACTTATAACACTAAAGAAAGATTAAAAAAGATATATAACAAGCCTTCAACGCTTTGAAGAAAGCGGCCCTACCAATGGTTTCATGAATTAATGACAGTAAGACAAAATGTAAGGTAGTAGGCAGAAAAAAAAAAGACATATCAATGGATACATATATTGAAATTGAAGGAAAGAAATTTGAAAGAGTTTATAGGTTTGAATACCTAGAATCAGTAGTAAATGGCACCAATCAGTTGAGTAATAAATTAATAGGAGAATAAAGAATGTGAATATATGTTGTTTTGATCTACAAAAGCATTTAAAATCCAAATATCTAACTCAAGATTCATTCATAAAAGACACTCATAAAACCTGAATTGATGTTTGGTTGTGAAACCTGGATGTCACAAATGGATATAATGAAACTTTCAACTTTTAAAAGAAAGATATTAACCCATTCACTTCAGGTTTATACACTCAATGCATTTCCCTAGAAACCGCATTTAAATCACCATAAATTATATTGTCTATTTTCAGACATTCAAAAGATAACGGTACTTGAGATCACAATAAGGGTGAAGTCCAAAACACATTCCTCTACTATTCATTAATGTTAACAAAAGATTACCCTGCCAAGGGATGTACAAACTATTGCAAAATATATAACAGCAGAGTTAAGGGAGTGTACCTCGTCTTCTGAGTTTCACAGCTGGCGAGTGTAGATTGTCTTCAGAAGTGAATGGGTTAAGTAAAATATATGGCCCAATTCAGGGTGCAAAATGGTTGGAGAATTATATAACTCTGGTCTCTTCTCTCATTCATTTAACTGACTATAGTGTTTAATTTTAGCGCTATGTGGTAAAGAAATTTAATTATTCCTTATTTGCCATCTGGCAACTTCAATAGTATATTAAACTTTTTAAGAACATGTATTTGATTGGAACTAAATTCAGGCATTTGTTGAACAATCTAAATAGGTACAGTAAAAGCTCATTCGCGTTTTCATTATTCGCAGATTAAAAAATTATAATTATTTATATATAATTATAATAAAATTATATGTCCATTATAAATGCTGCCCTCATCACAATTGGTATTTTATTGTTTCAACTTGTCATTCGTTGCAATAATTTTGATTGAATAACACATGTCTCTTCTGCTTTGTTACCAATTTATAATGTCAAGTAAAAGGGAAAAAAGTAGTGTTGCCGCTTAAAGTAAAAAAAAAATGCTTCACCGTTTATACGTTGGCGATTCATTTGCATCTATATCACACTGTTTCAATGTTAATGAATCAACTATACGATTCATCAAGAAATTCGAAGACAAAATTCTATGCTGAATTCACAGCTGAATATCAATCAGAACTCAAAGACCTAAAAGCGGCAAAACAGGAAAAATATACTAACTTCTTTAAGCCCTTGCCTAAGCCTAACAATAATAATTAATAGAAATTGTTCAAAGTCTCTCATTAATTGATTTTACTTCGATAATTATTATTTTATTTTGGAACCTTGGAACGTATCCCCTATATACCCATACAAATTACCATTCCATATTCGCAGTATCTGTATTCACGGCATATTTGCAGAACATATCCCTTGCAAATAAGGAGATTTTACTGTAAATAGAAATTATGGTGCACTTGCCTACCCCTCCTAGCACCAAGGTTGAAAACTTTCAATGTCATGGTGCTTGTAGTATTCTGTGAACTAATGACACATTTTATGTCACAATATGTGGTCATGTATGTGCAATTATTTCACACATTTTCATTGCTGCAAAATCTTGTTTGTAATAGTTATTGTCTGAAATTTTCATTTGTCATGTTTTGCAGAAACACAGATCTACTATAATACTAAACTCCATGTCATGAAAGGCCTTGAAGATCCTTGGCCAACTGCTAACATCACATTCACATGGGTCGATCATGGAGGTGGAAATCATCAGGCAGTTTAGGCGTAACATGTGACAGCATGTTGAATCTTCCAGCTATTAGAACTGGTTTTCTCAACCTGGAAATATAAACTATCTTCATGATACTGAGTAGACAGCAGTCCCTTGCACTGATGAAATTTCTTCTCCATTGGTATAGCTCCGCATCAAGACAGATGCCTTAGACTGCTTGGCTATGGTGCAGTATTATGGTGTACTAACAGTATGTTAAAAAATTCCATAACTGCCAGGATCTACATCAGATAAATTTGGTTAAAGCAATCTTGTGATTTATTTTCCTAGGGTAAAAGGATTTTTTTAATACAATAGGAAGTAACATTAAGAGGTTTAATAATTAAAACATTTGGTCTGTTCATTCTTACCTCTTAGAGTTGTTTTTGTCGAACATATGTTTCAGACAGTCTGTAATTGCTGACAATGGGCTAAGAAGCTCTGAAACATATGTTCAACAAAAACAAATCTAAGAGGTAAGAATGAACAGACCAAATGTTTTAATTATTAAACAAACCTCTTAATGATGTTTTTATTATTAATTTAACATTTCTCAATGAAAGATAAATTATATTTGAAGAGAAAAAATTTCGCCTAGACCGAGACTCGAACCCGGGACCTTTGGCTTGCCGGGCCAAATGCTCTACCAACTGAGCTACAGAGGCGAGTTACAATCTAGATGTAAATTTTTCTCTTATATACGTTGTAATTCCCTCTCACCAAATGCTTTTGAAACCATTGTTTCTATCATTGAGAAATGTTAAATTAATAATAAAAACATCATTAGATGCCTTACTAGCTTTATAAAGTAATGTTAAATTCCCAATAAATGTCTTCTTAACTAAGAAGCCGCCATTTGCAAAGATAGAAACAATGATTTCAAAAGCATTTGGTGAGAGGGAATTACAACGTATATAAGAGAAAAATTTGCATCTAGATCGTAACTCGCCTCGGTAGCTCAGTTGGTAGAGCATTTGGCCCGGCAAGCCAAAGGTCCCGGGTTCGAGTCTCGGTCTAGGCGAAACTTCCTATTGTATTTTAAAATAAAATTAAGAGGTTTACTTAATAATTAAGTTATTTACTCTCTTATGGTTATTTCATTGAACATATGTTTCAAGGCTTGTGAGCCCCATCTTCAGCGATTACAGACTGATTTTTCTCAAGTTGTACGCCCTGGCTCTTGACTCCTGCTCCCTCTTCCTGTGGTCCAATGAACTTGCTAATTAGATTCGTTTACTGGGAATTTCGGAATTCATAATTATCTCCTTGTTCTTCTGTATGTAGATTTTTTCCCATATAATAATTTTGTGTTTACATCTATTTTGTGTTTTTCTGACCAAATGTGAGCAGCTACTGCAAATTTTTCTATTTCCCCCTTTTTTTTACATTTCTTATGTGTTCTTTAGTTCCAATGGTTAAATTTCTCTTTGATTTCCCTATGTATATCTTACCACAATCTGCACATTTTATTTGATATATTAGAAAACACAGATAAACTCACCATATAGGAAAAAAATCTACATAGAGAAGAACAAGGAGAGAATTACAAATTTCAAAATTCCCAGGGGAAGAAACCTAATTAGCAAGTTCATTTGACCAGGTAGCAGGAGTTAAGAATAAGAGCTGACAACTTGAGAAAAATCAGTCTATAATTGCTGAAGATGAGGCTAATAAGACTTGAAACATATCTTGAATGAAAACAGCCATAAGATATAAGAATATACAGACTATGGTGAAATTAAACCTCATAGTGATTAATCCCTATAAAAGTTAAATATACGACTAAATAACTTAATTAATAAGAGGATGTGTTATCCCACCATAACATGTGCCAAACTTAAAACAATCAGAAATATAAAGTCATCAGATATAAAAGTACTGACATGTTGCTCCATGAAAGGAAGAACATGTTACCACTTGGACATATGCTGCCTCACGGCACAATTCCCATAACAAAGGTTAGTGAATCTTTGTTATATAAGTAAAATTTTTAGAGTTATCCTGACCATTGACACGTTGCATGTTTTTCTCTCATAAATAATTTCAAATACCAAATCATAAAATTGATTTGCCTCATGTAGCAGCTATTAATATTCCATGTGTTTTAAACCTGTTATTTGTACATAATTCATCATCATCTGTCTATTCACATTCATTTACAATATAACTACTCTAACTTTTCATCTTAATTGTGCAATGTATATCTATTTAAAATTCATTTGAAAGCTATGAACATTCCTTCTAGAATTAAATTAATGTTTTTATTACCTCACCTCATATCCTTTTTCTTCTAGACTGCAGTTTTGGAGCTTATCTCCATCATCAGTAGCCTCTGGTTGACTGGTGTTATGTCGTTCTTAAATTAAACCTCATAGTGTTTTTTCCCTGTGAAATTTAAATTTAAAAATTCCTTCTAGAATTCGGAATTCCTAAAAAATTAGTTAGACTTATATGAATGTGTCTGAATGGCACAAAGAGTAGGGTGCATGTAGGCAAACAGTTTTCAGATAACTTTGAAATTCACAATGGGTTAAAGCAAGGAGATGCACTATCTCCTCTACTATTCAATTTTGTATTAGAGCATACCATCAACTCTTTGGAGAATGAAGAAGGCCTACAATTCAATGGCATTAATAGGCTGTTGATTTATGCTGATGATGTAGTATTAATAGGCGATAGTGAGGAAATACTAAGGACCAACACGCACACTCTATTGAGTAACACTAAGAAACTGGGACTGGAAGTAAATATCAATAAAATTAAATATATGTTCACACATAGAAATGATGAAAATGGACAACTAATGACAAATGAGAAAAATTTTGAAGAAGTGTTCGATTTCAAATATCTAGGAACAATAATCACAGATAGGAATGAGATGCACAAGGAAATTAAACACAGGCTCAATTCTGGAAATAGCACATTACCTTCATAAGAAAAATATGCAAAATCATTAATTGCCTTGCCCTACCTATCACATTAAACCAACTGATAAAAACTAAAATTAAAACTATAGAATATTCACCTGAAAGGTCCATCTCCTCAACTTAATGAATTATTAACTGTAGCGCTTTCAGGACTTGTCCCATCATCGGCAGGATTCAAAATTGGTGTTTCACTGAAGATCTGGTAGAGGGGGTTATATGTGTTGGGTTCATTTTCGTTTATCAGATTGTTGTTGTTGTGAGCTGCTTTCATGATTTCCATCTCTTCGAGTACGTTTATCTTCGCTGGATTATTTTCTTTGTGCATTACTGTTAGGGTGTTTTCAATATTTAACATGCGATGTCCTTCATGGACAACGTGTTTTGCATAGCTTATTTTCCTTCTGCGTGAATAAAGTCTCGAAAATGTTCTTTAAATCTGATGTTAAAACTGTTTTTTGTTCTTCCTATATAAAATTTGTTGCAGTCCTTATATGTATTTATATACTCCTTTGCTGCTGAAAATGTTATTTCTTCAATGGTATTGTTTATTATGTTGTTTAATTTGTTATTGGTTCTGTATGCTATTTTTACGTTTTCATCTGCTTTCTTTAGTGTATTGGCTAATTTTGTCGTTTCTTTTCCTGTGTATGTAAGTGTTATCCATGTTTTTCTTGTTGTTGTCAGATTCTTTTTCTAGTTTAATTATGTTGGTTATATAATACCTCAACGGAACACATCATGAATCTTATAAAAGTTGATGATAAAAACTAGTATTCTGATACTAGTATGTCCGATGACTGTCATTTTGAAAACCTACAATCTATGCTCAGGAGAGGGAGAGAGCTTGTCTGAAAACATTCATTTAAAAATACTAACCATTGTTGCTATTTTAATCACTCTCTATATTATTTATTATATTGGTTTTGATATTTTATATCATATTTATATAAATAAAGAACTAGTTGTTACTTACGAGTAGTGTAAGCTGGGTTCAGAGGAGCGCATGTTGCACCTATGTAGCAAGCTGCTAATACAGGCAAAATGAAGTCTATACTATTCTCACTGCAAATTGAAACCACATCTCCAGTTTTAATACCTCGTGCTTTAAAACCTTCAGCAACACTGATACTTCTAGAAAGAATTTCAGAAAATGTTCTTGTCTTCCCAGTTACAGCATCTACCTGAAAATATTAATAACCATAATATCATAAATGTCCTGCGCCGTAGCCGATTGGTTAAGGCAAGATGCCTTGGCGCAAAGCTACGGGACTTGCGCTGGATCAAGTCATGGGGGAAGAAATTTTCTCATGGAATTTCGGCCAGTATGGGACTGGAGCCCACCCAGCATTGTGAGACATTTGGATAGCTACAATAAATAGTAACTCCAGGTTGAGAAGACCTGCTGTAATGACTGGGGATCTGACATGCTTACCACATGTCACCCATACACTGACTTATGATCGTCTACCTCTATGAATAACACATCTGGATGTGATGCCAGCATCCAGCTGATAGGCCAAGGGCCTTCTAGGCCTGTCACGCTTGGAGTTAAATAATATCATAAATAATGGCTTGATTATATTACAGATCTACTGGTATTACTATTAAAGCAAAATGGCCTGTTCCGATCTCATTATAGGTCGAATTGGTCCTTCCATCTCTTCAATGGTCTTCCCAACGTTCTTCTCCCGTTTTGGTTTATAATTATACATTCAATTATCTGCAACGGTCTACGAGGTGACGTGATACCAGGCGATCATCACAACGGCTCAAGGGGCGGAAGCAGCAACCCTCTCTAAAGGGTTAATACTTAGAGGAGCATGGATTTCTAAAAACACTGAAAACCAACCAAGGACCCAGCAAGATAAATTTGTTAGCAAAATCAGACGCAGAAAAACATTACAAAGCTTTACTGACAGAAACTAGAAATGAGTTTATGGAAACAACAGAAAATCCATCCATAGAAATGAACGCCCTGGAATTTGATACAATAGATATAGAATTAGAAATTCAAACCCTAAAGAATAAAAAGGCACCAGGGCCGGGAAACATACCAAATGAGTTAATTAAATATGGCCCAAAAAATTTAATAGGTAGATTGAGGGACTTGTATAATAAGTGCATTGCAATACAGAAGATTCCTGATGAATGGAAAATAAGCTACATAGTACCAATATACAAGAAGGGCGATAGAAGAGAAGAGACGCAAAAAACTACAGAGGACTAAGTATAAATAACACATTATATAGAATATTTACGAAGTTATTAAAAACAAAGTTACAAAAAGATGTTAAAGACAAATTAGGAGAAGATCAAAATGGATTCAGACCAGGAAGGTCATGTGTTGACAATATATTTGCAATACAACAGTTAATTGAAAAACGGACTGCAGTTGGAGAAGAAACCCATTTGACAATGATAGATTTAGAGAAAGCTTATGACTCAATTCCGAGGAACAAATTATGGGAAGTATTGGAGAAATACAATATTGACAGAAACCTAATAGAAATTATTAAACAAACCTATAAAGATAACTCCGCTTATGTTAAAATGGGAAATATAATGTCTAATCCTATAAACACCTCAAAGGGATTGAAACAAGGGTGCAGTCTATCACCAATTTTATTTAATATTTATGTAGAATTTATATTAACGAAATGGAAACAAAGCTGCAAAGGTATGGGGATCCCAATAGGCAATAGATTTTTGCTGACATTACAATTTGCCGATGATCAACTGGTTTTAGCGCAAGACAATTTTGATATGGAATTCATGATAAAAAGGTTGATAAGCACATATGAATCATGGGGTCTCACAGTAAATTTACAAAAAACAGAATATCTGGCAATAAATAGCAATGAAAGAGAAAACTTAGTATTGGAAGATGGAATCCAAATAAAGCAAGTGAAACAAACTAAATATTTGGGAATGATTATGGATAACATCGAAGGTATAGGCAAAGAGAACATAAAACATAGAATTGAATTGAGTAGCAAAATAATATCATCATTAAATTCCATATGGTGGGATAAGCATATTTGGAAAGACACAAAAAAATATATTGGTAAAACATTGGTGGAATCTGTTGCAATGTACGGAAGTGAGGTATGGACAATCAATAAGTACTACAAGAATAGACTAATAGCTCTAGAAATGGATTATTTATGCAGAAGTGCCAGAAAGTCTAAATTAGAACGTGTCACAAATAAGGAAATTAGAAACAAAATGGAAGCAGAAGAAAGCATAATTGAAAGAATTGAGGAAAAGGAATTAAAGTGGTTAGGACATGTTTTAAGAATGGAAGATGAGCGATGGCCGAAGCAACTATATGAATGGCATCCTAACAGAAAGAAGAAAAGAGGAAGACCAAGGTTAACATGGAAGGAAAACATGAAGACAGTAATGCAAGCTAGAGGGCTAAGCATCGAAGATGCCCAAGACCGTAGGCTTTGGAGGTTTGGCACGGGAAGACGGCAGCAGCTGTAAAAACCCGAAGATAGATAGATAGATGGATAGATGCTCTGAGACAGCAGCCGTGTCATTTCCTTACCCTGCACAGGGGACATTTATTACTACTGATTCATTTCAAAGCAAAGGCCGAATTATTTATTTATAGAAATTCAATTAAATACAAAATTAGAGGAGCACATGTTTAAACCAAAGCCACAAAATAAATATTAAAACAATTTAATTTGTTATCTTTTGTAAATATGAATTGAAGATTTATGTAATATTAGAATAGACATTCAAACAATATTTTATTGGACAGTATTAGAAATAAAAAAACAAATTATCATTTGTAACAGAAAACAAAGTGGAGATTTAAGATTTATTATTTTAGGAATCAATGTTTCCATGGTTTTGTTTATTTTTTTATTTCACTCACCTCATACTTCATAACTCCTCGCAAACCCAGGGTTTCGTCACATCATTTGTGACATTCTCAATGCTGTGTCACGTTCACAACTGACGTCCGACTGCCTTCTATCCTGCAGACACAGCATTGAGAATGTCACAAATGATGTGACAAAACCCTTGGTTTGCAAAGACGCATTTTTATTAAGTTAACTCTGTAGGCTGTAGCACGGGAAATCGACATATATGTTAGAAACGAGAGAATTTAAGATGCAAAGACGCATCCCGGATAGAAGAAAGGAAATGCTCTCATAATCAGGACCTTACGAGGGAATGATATACGGAATTCAGGTTACATAATTGTACTAAGTAGTATTTACATCTTAAAGCCCTAGCGATTTATGTGTAGGCGAGCACACTCGATCGAACCCAGGACTCTAGAGAAGGAAAAGCAAAATTGAAATTTTTACCAAGCAATGGAAAGTTTTGAAAACAAGCGGTAAAATACGGTAAGATACTGAAAATTTTTGAATCCAGTGAAACCTGAATTGCAATAAGGGCGTAAATGATCCGTGAGAAATCATAAGACCAGAAACATAAGCGTTTTTTTTTTTGCAACTTGAGGCTAGCTATAAGGGACAGATAGGTACATGGGTGCACAAAACTAAGCGATACAATGTAGATAACAATGAGATCTAAAGCCAGGACGTCTAGTAAACAAAATTCGGGATATAGTATCGGAGATAAGATGGCTGAAAATTGAAGCATCTAAGCAATGAAGTAAAATTAAAACGAAACTGACCATTCTATGACAAGGAGTGATAAAAAAGATGCGGACCCATGTACAACGGGATACCCACCAAACCCAATAATCGATGTTTAAAGTTATCCTCCCAAGTTTTAACAAATGCCATAAGATTGCAGCTTCACGCCTGGACCTGCGGCCACCACCACGACACTTCATGATGGGAGCAAGTTTAAGAGGCCCAGACTCACGGCAAACCCTGTACATCTGAGGACGAAAGCCGCAGCATAAAGCTGCCAGGACCAACCGCACCCTGTACATCTAAGGACGAGAGCGCAGCTGCCAGGACCAACTACACATCTCGTGACGGAGCATAAGATGGGTGAATGTCCAGACTCGCAACTAGATAAGACAAACAACTCACTAGCAGTAAAGAACAAACCCAGGCAATTATAAAAATAATAACTATCTCCAGCGCCAACCTTGGCCTAACATCCTTCGTTCCAAATTTTTCCTATAGATGAATCAAGAAAACAAACTCCACGTCAAGATTAATTCCTATCAAACCCTTCACAAGCTCTCCTTGGACCTAACTGGGTTTTGTTTAAAGAAACTAGGCATAACCAAATCAAAGGCCTACCTGGACCGACGGCAGCTGAAAAGGAACCACGAACTCGAGCATTAGAACATCGCATCCTCCATCGCGGCAAGCAGACACGAACCCTGACCTCCAAGCTAGCCACAGCAGACACCGCAGTTCTGATAATTTTTTTTAACAGTGATCCGGTTCACGGAATAGAACGTCGAAGTGAATAACAAAAAAGAAACGAAATGTTGCTAAGTGCGTCGGATATGAATAAAAGTGAAAGTGCATCGTTTCAAAAGAAACCACAAGAAGGTTTAAACAAGGAAGAAGGACGGAGACGAGAAGAATTTTTAGTGAAAATATTTTTATAGTCGATATCTTTTTGTTTCAAGCAGTAAACATATTTAGTGGAAAATTAAATATATGAACGTGCGTAAACATATTGTGTTAGAGCCGCGAAGGCATGCTATATTGTGATTTTTGTTTTTTTTAGAAGTATAGTGTTCCCACTAAGTAAACAGATCTTACCGATATTACGACACAATTATGGGTATCCGGGGCAATTTAGCAAGATAAAGACGATCTAACCTCTTAGAATGAGAACAAAATACTTCCAGGTTACTGGTGAAATCGCCAATTGACGACGTCAGTTCCACTCCCACTTAATGTTAAGTTAATAAGATAAATGTCAGGACAAACCCCCGAGAGGTGAGAGATATCCTGTAAGGAAAAAAAAGACTTTCGGTTTTTCAACCCTACAGTCTTATTTAGGGGGGGAAATGTTATGCCAACACTAGGGCCTAACTGCCATAATAATAAAATACTATAAAAAGCCGATAAAGAATAGACACATATACATGTGTATTATATCAGAAAATAGGGGATAATTAACCACACTGAAAAACATATTAGTTCATACGCATATAATATAAAAAACGCTAGTAAAAAGGCATATCTCTATATCCTGGATCAAAACCATGTCAAAAGATTCCAGAATTATTTGGTCAAGAAGATGACCACATTAGATAAGAAAGGAATAGTGCGCGAAGTGAAAGTAGAACAAAGCTTTCCATTTTTGACATAGATGAAGGTTTCAAACTAGATCATAAACTTTCCACACCCAAATTTCCCCAATTAGAAACTTAAAATTTATCATATAAATATTCGCGATTTTTTTTACCGGAGGCAGAAGGGCGGCGGGACCGAATGCGGTCCCCCAGCAGGGGAGGCAGCTACATTGGTAATATGAATCTTTTTATCACTCTTTAATGGTCATTTTTAGACATAGAATTAATTAAAGGACCAAATGGTCCAAAGAACTTAGAATAATGAACAAAGTTGAATATTTTAAATGTTTGTTTTCTCTCTCTGAATTTTAACACTTTAATATTTGACGATTAACCATTTGGCGATTTCAGCTGATTCTAATAACTTGTTTTATATGTTGTTGATCTGATATTTCATTATGTTTGGATTTATTTTAATAAATAATGTTAATTTTTCGTTTACTGTGTTTTAACATGTTAAATGTGGAACTCATCCTCCAAAACCAAGGCCAACCGCTCGGGCCAAAGACCACTTAAACAATAGTGAACTTAACGCTATCATTACGGCGGGGCTTAACAGACCCCCCGCGTAATATTAAGTATCACTTAATGGACATCATACCCGAAAAGTGTTAACTGCGATGGACTAATGGTTATGCTCCTTGTCTCTAGTTCCAAGGGTCACGGGTTCAAACCCGACCGAGATCGATGGATTTTTTTAGGACGGAAAAATCCAAGGAGCAAGTTCTCCGGAAGGAGTCTGAAGGTTTTCAGGCTCGTAAAAGATCCTTAAGCCTGAATAAAGGGGCCTCTAAGCAAAATTTACTGACATCAACATCCTTAGTTGCCTGTTAGATGTTTCCATTGGGTCAGTGTGTTGACCGCATACCATCCATGACATCTACGAGCAAATAAGGTAACTAAAAATTAACTTGGTCTAATAACTCCTTATAAAGGAGAGGCTATGGTTCAACAATGGGATACACCATTATAGATAGATAGATGGATGGATAGATACCTGAAAAGTCTTTACTGTAAGAATTATGAAAGCAAAATAAAAATATAATGAACACACTGCGGGGAAATAGTATGGAAATAATAAGTTCACATGCTTACAAGTACTGTGCGACTTAACTGTAGACAAACAGAGGAAGTACGGTCATGGTCATAGTAACAGCAGTTAACATAGCCAACATAATTAATAATTATACACTTCAGCACTGAAAAACATGTGAATTAATAAAGTTTGTGAATATGTAAGTACTAGTTGTCACTGTAAACAGAATATACCATGTACACAGAGCAACAGGCATCACTAGCTCGCCGTTTGTCTTGACATTGTCTGAGGTAGTCCTCGTACTTTGTAAATAAACCAAGTTTGTTTGTTGATAACTTCACATCTTGGTACTATTTCCTCGCAGTCTGATATTGAATATAGTATCGTCCTCATATTTTCCTGCACCAAGACAGTTGTTTGATTGCAGCAATTAAAATTTTAAACCACAATTTAAATAATCTAATACTAACCAGTGCTACTTTATCGCCATGACCTTTTATGCAGTAGAAAAGATGTTTTCCCAAGGAGACATTTAATGGTGGAACTATTGGTTCAGGACCTTGTAGTATATATTCCAGATCCATGTTTTCTTAGATGTGATCAAAAGTATCTCCTGAAAAAAAATACTATGTATAGGATAATATTAATATTGTGACAGAAAATTATTTCTTAAAATAGTTTTAAAAATGATGTAAAAGTGACTGAACTGTTCATGCATAATACATTATTTCATAAATGGATTCATTCAGATAATTAAGAAATCTGCAGGGTGTCTGAAAAGTCCCTAAGCGTTTATGGGAAAACGCTAATTTTTGTGTCTTTTTGTGAGTAATCTGAAAGATGTTGACAAACAACAATGTATGGTGGTCGTAAGTTGGAAGCTCCGTGGATTGCCCTTTGGTGAGTCCAAGAACGGTTTCGCCAACGTTGCAGTACAGAATCCCCAACGCGAACAACCATTAGAGTTCAAACGAACTGGAAATGTTCTTGACCAGATATATTCTGGGCGGCCATCGACGTCGCAGGAAACTGTGGAGACCAAACAACAGGCGATCGAGCAGAGTCCACAAGCGTCAACACTTCGTTTTAGTCGGCAACACTGTGTGGCAAACCTTGCGTTTTATACTAAAGAAAAATGCATATCACATCCAAGTGCTTCACCATCTTGAATCTGAGGACATTACGGCACGCATGGCCATGTGCCACGATTTAATTTAAGCAGTAAACAACGAACAATCGGCCGCGGTGGATTAGTGGTTATGCTCCTTGCCACGGTCCCGAGGGTCGCGGGTTCAAACCCGACCGGGGTCGATGGATTTTTTTAGGATGGAACAATACAAGGGGCAACTCCTCCGGGAGGAACTTTAAGCCGTGGGTCCCGAGTCTGAAGATTTTCAGGCTCGTAAAAAATCCTCAAGCCTGAATTAAAAGGCCTCTAAGCAAAATTTACCGAATTTTCCCGTCCTAGTACTACCTTGGTTTCCTAGATATCAGTATGAGGCGGAACGCTGACCACGGACCACTCAAATGACATCTATACGAAAACAAGTGTAACTAAATTAGCATGGTTCAAATTCTTCCCTGTAGGGGGAGACAGCCTAAATCTCTGTTAAGGGAAACATGGGCTTACAAGAAGAAGAAGAAGAAAAAACGAACATTTGTTGGAACATGTCCACTTTAGTGAAGATACTATCTTCCATACCTCTGGCCTCGTCAATCACCACAACAACAGGGTGCAGGCTGATAAACAACCATCGTCATATAATTGGAATGAAACACTCCAAAGGTGAATGTGTTTTCTTTTCTGAAGTAACAATCATGTCACCATTGTACCGGGACATGCTTGAGCATGTTTGCCAACAACATTCTGGATTCGGTGGCGTTTCAACAAGACGGCGCCCCGCTATACTCTGCGCACATTGTGCGCGATTACCTCAATGAAGCGTTCCTAGGATGCTGGATTGGACGAGGCTCACCGCTGTTCTGGATAGCACGGTCGCCTGAACTAACGTCCTTGGACTCCTTTATATGGAGTCACACAAGAGTCAGATGTACGAGATGTAGATTAGGGATATGCGTGAACGCATTTGTGTATCGATGGTACAATTACCCCAAAAATCTCGTAGCGTGTGTTCAGTGCACCGAGGAGATGGGTATTCTGCTTTGATATAGAAGACAGTCGTGTCGAACTGCAGTGATTTCAGTGAATTACGATGCTTTCTTTGATGTGATAAACAGTTCATTCGAGAGTCAATAAGTATTGTTATATAATATATATATATATATATATATATATATATATATATAGTAAAGTGATCCCACAACAGGTCCGGAGGCCCTTGGGGTAGTAGGAGGTTAGGGCTCCCACTTTTTCTAGACAATCGGCACTTTATGTCAGCCGGGTTGTCAGCCCTGCGTGACGGCCGCCTTTACCCCCAGAACAAGCGTCTGGTACTCATTTCCGTTAGAGGCTGAGTCGACCCCAGGGCCATAGTGCCGCCAGAGGGTTTGGGTCAGTTTAAAAATCCTGACCCCAACGGGACTTGAACCCTCGACCCTCCGGCCTGTAGCTCAGTGCCTTAACCACTACGCTACGGCGTGCCCCCATATATATATTTTTTTTTATTCAATGTCCCAGGTTATCATTTCTACATTTCTGGTGTCCTCTCCTGGCATTGGCGTAATTGTAACCCACTTCTAAGGTTAGGGTGCCTGGAAGGAGGGGTTATGCTGCTCCGGTGATATATGAAAGGTGATTATAATGGTAATGATGCGCCAAGAGAGGCCTTAATCATAAACTTAATCTAAGGCGAATAAGAATGGTAATGTCCACCGCTGTAGCCTTGCCACGCAGCGGGCCCGGGTTCGATCCACGGTCGGAGGAGGTTAGGGCTCCCACTTTTTCTAGACAATCGGCACTTTATGTCAGCCGGGTTGTCAGCCCTACGTGACGGCCGCCTTTACCCCCAGAACAAGCGTCTGGTACTCATTTCCGTTAGAGACTGAGTCGACCCCAGGGCCATAGTGCCGCCAGAGGGTTTGGGTCAGTTTAAAAATCCTGACCCCAACGGGACTTGAACCCTCGACCCTCCGGCTTGTAGCTCAGTGCCTTAACCACTACGCTACGGCGTGCCCCCATATATATATATATTTTTATTCAATGTCCCAGGTTATCATTTCTACATTTCTGGTGTCCTCTCCTGGCATTGGCGTAATTGTAACCCACTTCTAAGGTTAGGGTGCCTGGAAGGAGGGGTTATGCTGCTCCGGTGATATATGAAAGGTGATTATAATGGTAATGATGCGCCAAGAGAGGCCTTAATCATAAACTTAATCTAAGGCGAATAAGAATGGTAATGTCCACCGCTGTAGCCTTGCCACGCAGCGGGCCCGGGTTCGATCCACGGTCGGGACAAGTTTCCTGGGTGAGGTTTCTTTCGGGTTTTTTTCTCACCGGTAAGACAAATGTCAGGATACTTTAAAGCCCAAACATCATCTGACCATCATTATCAATATCATATTCACCTCATTAGATTAAGTTTAGGATTAGGATTAAGGCCTCTCCTGGCGCATCATTACCATCATCAACTCTCATATCATTGGGGCAAGGTAACCCCGCCTTCAAGACGCCCCAACCTCAGAAGTGGGTTACAATACGCCAATGCCAGGAGAGAATACAAGAAATGCCGAAATGACAAACTGGTGGCATTGAACAAAAAAAATGATTACGATGGTCATATTATGTTTGGAAACTGGGCCTTAAAGTTTCCTGACATTTGTCTTACAGGTGAGGAAAAACCCCGAATAAAAAAGCTCAGCCAGGAAACTAGTCCCGATCGGGGATCGAACCTGGGCCCGCTGCGTGACAAGGCTGCTAGATTGATGTATTAAATTTATTCAAAAAGCTTAAATAAGTTAAAAAATAAATAGAATTTAACGAAAGCTGTAAAATGTACAAAATAACTTTCCTTTGATATGTCTTGTGATATTGTAATCTCAATAGTCTTTTATTAGTTATTGATTCATGAGAATTTTAAGCAATCGGACATTTTTTATATTTATTTTCTTATTTTTACACGCTTCGATGGGTTTTTATTTCATTTTTAGATGCTTGGAAAAGCCTACTTTAGTTCATAATTATATATTGGGCTATACCGTACCTTTCGCTGTCGAGTTGCCCCATTGCATAGCAGTCGACGATAGCCCAGTTCCCGGTAAATCGAAAGCAAAAAAACCCCGGCTGCATGGTGACCGTAGAAATGAGCATTCACACGCATTAAAATTCATCTTCCGAAATAGAGTTAATTCTCTAATAATTTATAATAATAAATCAAGTCATTAAATTGTTCCATTTTTATCTGCACTTTTATAGAGCATATGAATGTATGGGGAGCTCGGTATAAGATAGTACTAGTGAATTAGTTACTTTGTTAGTTATATGGATCACACTACTCTGTCATTTAATTTCCTGAACAGCAGTAAGCTTAAATTGTTTCAATTTTAAGAAATGGTAGCTCCCCATGTTAAGATAATCGAAATTTCAGTTTCCTATGCAAGCCATCGGAGGGATTTCTATGGAGTATATTCTAACATTTCTCCCAATTCGTCCAGTTTCTCCTCAATAAGCACATATTTATTTACCTTTCGCTTCTTATAAAAAAATATACTGACGAGTTTTCGCACAATATCTCTATGTGAGGAGGTACATCTGGATATTCAGTAAGAAATGACTTATAACCCCCCAATTAGAATTTTTTAACACATGCGAATCATACATAAATATTTTTTGTTGTAATGTGTAAATATGTGGAGGAATTATGTAAACTATAGTACTGCACTAATACAAAAATCACATTTAATACCAAGTACAATAATACTTATAGCACTAATATAGAAATTTCATACTAAGCACTTCAAAACACGATCACGCTGAAACAAAACCGCTGCGAGACTGACTGGATGACTCCCGTACTCCTACAAAGGGGATTCAAGTCGGCCGCAGTACCTGAGTTCGGTTATCATCGGTTGCTATTGCTAGTCGCCGTGCAACGGGACGTCTCCATGCCGAAAGGCGCTGTACCAGCAGCTTATTTATGTATGTTATCTCGTGTTTATTCATGTTCTTATTTAATTCTAATTAATTTTTAAATAACAAACAATAGTGAAATTATTCATGGCAATGATAATCAAACATTGCGTTTGCCTAAACACGTTGTCCACGGTGTTATTTGAACATGAAATCTCCTTAAAATGAGTCTGGAACTTAGCCAACTCGTAAACGACTTCACATGAGTTTAAGATTAAAATTGCAATAGATTTTACTACTTTTGAGGAATAAAATAGTAAATCGACAATCTTTTCTAAAGTTTTGCCTAAATGCCATTTTTAGTTTTGTGAATATCTACAGATTTACATCCCCAAGATATTTCTATAAATGTTAATTTATTTTTAAATTTGAGGTTTTTAATATTATATACTAGCTAATACCCGGCGTGCTCTGCTACACCTAAATAAATTATGTGTTTTTTGCATTTAGTTGAATGAGTAAAAGGAAAATAAATATAAATTAATATCGTTATTACTTTTAGATACCCCGTGCTGATTATCCGGCGTTGCCCCGGAATCTACGCATCCCGATGTACTTGGCATAAATGAGCTGAACGACAAAATTCGTTTTGAGTTATCCATAAAAGAATACCCGCCGTGCGCTGCTATGCTTGCCCGGGAATCTACTTATCCCGATCTTCTTGGCATCGATGAAAGGCAAAAATGGTTATTGTGAGTTATTCTTAAAAGATAAACATATGCTGTCGCGGACTTTTCTGTAGAGGTTTTTGAGATATTCAATTCTGTGTACAATAATTTTGTGTATTTGTTATGGTTTAGGCAGCGTAAGCCATTTAAGCTTACAAAAGGCGACAGTTTTTCACTACAGAAGGTGATTTTTAAGAGTGAAGGGCTTGAGCATTAAAACTCTCTTATAACCTTTCCGGGAAAATCCTGAACATTTTGCAAAAAAGCCCCATGACAGTCGGATGAATGGTATGGCAACACATGCTTGCCCGGGAATCTACTTATCCCGACCTCTTGGCATCAATGAAAGACAAAAATGACTATTGTGTGTTATCTGTAAAAGATAAACATATGCTGTCGCAGACTTTTTTGTAGTTTTTTTTTTTGAGATATTCAATTCTGTGTACATTAATGTTGTGTATTTGTTATGGTTTAGGCAGCGTAAGCCATTTAAGGGTAAAAAAAGGAACTTTTTCACGTTTTTCACTACAAATGGTGTTTTTAAAGGTGTAGGAGTTGAGTATCTCAACTCTCTTATAGCCTATGTTCATCCCGGGAATCTCCTGAACATTTTACAAAAAACCCATCACAATCGGACCAACGTTCTGGCCGCGCATAAAGTACGAACAAACAAACCAATAAACAAACATTCATTTTTATATATTAAATCTGGCATAATAACATGTAGGCCTATGTATTAAGATTTCAAAGAGTTTGAAATTGCCTTTTCCGACTAATAGTAGACCTATCTAAAGATATTCACTTTGGACTCCACTATCACGTGTGTTGACTTAACTCAGTGTCTGGAATATTCTGTATAATAATTCCTTGATATTTTAAAGATAATATATAATAAAGTCTTAAAATAAAATTATTAGGGGGTATTTTTCATATATTTTGGGTTTTATAAACTTGACATATCCGCAGATATGTAAACGATAAAGATAATAGAGACGGAAAATTAAGTAAAACTTTTTTTTTGTTCAATGCCACCACGTTGTCATTTCGACATTCTGGTATTCTCTCCTGGCATGGCGTTATTGTAACTTCTGAGGTTGGGGCGCCTGGAATGCGGAGTTACTCTGCCCTAATGATATATGATAGGTGATGATGATAATGATGGCCAGATGATGTTTTGGGACCGTTCGGGCCTTAATGTTTCCTGGCATTTGTCTTACAGGTAAGGAAAAATCCCGAAAAAACCAAACACCCAGGAAACTTGTCCCCGATCGAACCCGGGCCCGCTGCATAGCAAGACATCGCGCTATACCTCGAGACGACAACGATGGACTCATTTATTAAACTAAGTCAACTTTAAAAATACATTAACTTACTTGTTCACATAGAATAAATGAAGAAGGGATAAAAAAATAAATAATACAACATTTATAATTTGATACATTCATTAACGTGTAGGTTATATTTAAAATTAATTATCTTTCTAACTTAATAAAAATGCGTAATAAAAATGTAATAATGACAGATTAATAAATAAACTGTAATAAAATAATTATATACTTACGATATACTGTAATTTTCGCAGCTTATTATATTGATATTTGGTATTGTATAATTAATTTAAAAAACAAACTTGCCATTTTGATGGATTTAGATAAACTAATATACCACACGGCCTTTAAAATTATCGTATCCTTGTTGTGGAGCACTAAATGAATGATGACTCGTTAAAAATTATCAACGGAGCTTCGTTACGTAATGTTTACTCAAATATCTTCTACGCTACAAAGATTCTTACTATCAGCTACAATACTATAACCGACAAGTAGCTACTGTATAGTAAATCATCACTAAAATAAAACCACGGTACTGCATGAACTCTAAAGACAATGTTCTCTGGTACAACCTTGTCATCGAAGTATCCTATTATTGTGCAAATAGCATAAAAATACTCCTGCAGTAGATAATATACTGTCAGATTTTAATTTACTTATTGACACTATAACATTTAGGATCAAATACCCAACACGCACACACTATTGAGCAACACTAAGAAATTAGGATTGGACGTAAATATCAATAAAACTAAATATATGGTCACACGTAGAAATTCATTATATAATGGAAATGGACAGCTAATGACAAATGAGGGAAATTTTGAGGAAATGGCTGAATTCAAATACCTAGGAACAATAATCACAAATAGGAATGAGATGCACAAAGAAATTAAACATAGGCTTAATTCTGGAAATGCGTGCTATTATGCATTGCAGAGACTCTTGATGTCCCAACTCCTTGCAAAAAAGTTAAATTAAAATTTATAAAACTATTATTCTACCAGTTATATTATATGGATGCGTAACATGGACTCTTACCTTAAGGGAGGAAAGGAGATTACAAGTATTTGAGAATAAAGTACTTAGGAAAATTCTTGGACCAAAGAGAGATGAAGAGACAGGTGAATGGAGAAGACTACAAACAATGAACTACATGGTCTTTATAGGAAGCCAGATATAATAAGAACAGTTAAAAGTCTCGTAGACTGCGATAGGCAGGACATGTTGCACGTATGGGGAATGAAAGACTTGCATGTAAGCTTCTTGTAGGAAAGCCAGAGGGAAAACGCCCAGTTGGTAGACCAAGAATGAGGTGGGAGAATAACATTAACTATGATTTGAGGGAAGTAGATTATACAGGGAATGATTGGAAAGCATTAGCTCGGAATAGGGATGTGTGGAGAGCTTATGTCCGCGCGGCCATGAACCTACGGGTTCGATAGTGCCAGTGAGTAAGTAAGTAAGTAATACCGTTGAGTAAAGTTTGCCAATTATTTAAGATCAGATGTGTATTTTTTTGCAACACTTCATATTAATTTGTTTTTTCGCCATTGTTCTATGATTGTTAATTGTTTACGGTATACGTTGCAATAGTCGGCTTACTTCCTTCCCTCTGCAAGGTCAAAATTATTTTTATTCATCGTCCAATTACATTACGACCTAATAAATGTCCCCAGTTTCCTTCAGGATTTTCCTCCAGATTGATCTCTTTATTTAATGTTATGAAGACATTCCTGACATCGCTTTTTGTTCGCCCTATAATTCTCGTATCTGAATCATCTTCATACGCAAGTAACATTTTATATTACATATTTTAAAGATTTTACAAATCTTTCTACATATTTTCCCAATTTTTACTACATATTTTTCAATTGATTGTATTGTAAGCCTATGTTTTCCCTTTACAGAGATTTAGGCGCCCTCCCCCTACAGGGAAGAATTTGAACCATACTAATTTAGTTACACTTGTTTTCGTACAGATGTCATTTTGAGTGGTCCGTGGTCAGCGTTCCGCCTCATACTGACATATAGGAAACCAAGGTAGTACTAGGACGGGAAAATTCGGTAAATTTTGCTTAGAGGCCTTTTCATTCAGGCTTAAGGATTTTTTACGAGCCTGAAAATCTTCAGACTCGGGACCCACGGCTTAAAGTCCCTCCCGGAGGACTTGCTCCTTGGATTTTTCCGTCCTAAAAATCCATCGACCCCGGCTGGGTTTGAACCCGCGAACCTTGGGACCAGAGGCAAGAAGCATAACCACTAGTCCATTTTTCAATTGATACTTTACAAAAATTATTTAATCTATTACTTACTTAAATTTATATTTCAACAACTCCTATCCTTTAATTCTAAATCCTCTCATCCTGCTAAGGGTCATCCAACAATATATATTCCTTGGTCTTCCTTCATAAGACATTATACCTTAAACTTATAATATATGGTAAAGTAGGCAAAACAGAAAATAAAACAGTCTCCATACCCACGAAATTTGACCGATCCCTCCAGGGTAAATTTGTCTTAATTCAGATCATGGGAGGATCTGATATACAGAGTAAATGTAGGTTTTAAAGTATGCGTTTGTGTCCACCGCTGTGGTCTCGGGGTATCGCGCTGCCTTGTCACGCAGCGGGCCCGGGTTCGATCCCCGGTCGGGACAGTTTTCCTGGGTGAGGTTTTTATCGGGGTTTTTCCTCACCTGTAAGACAAATGTCAGGAAAACTTTACGGTCCCCGAAATCATATGGCCATCGCAATCATCATCATTCATATTCATCTTAGGTTAAGCTTAGGGTTAGGGACTCTCCTGGCGCACCAGAAGTGGGTTACAAATACGCCATGCCAGGAGAGAAACCAGGAATGTCGAAAGACAAACCTGGGGCATTCGAAAAAAAAAAGTATGCGTTTGTACTTTGTAGAATATTCCACAAAGGCTGACTTAGTTTTTAACGGCCGGTCAAATTTCGTATCTAATGCTGTACGTGAACATGTTTCTCTCCATTTAACTAATTCATATGAGCTTCAACGCTTTTTCCAGATCAATAACTTTCTTGGAGTCAGCTCTATTCTGCGATACTCTCATTCAATTGTTATTGTTCAATAATATGTAGTACATTTTTAATATGAAAATTTTAAGTTAGAGTTGTGAATTGCAGTAACTTCGCGTGACGGATAAAAGTAAGTGCAGCCAATTCAAGCTTTAATGTGAATTACCTAACATGTAAGTTTTTTTAACTTTTTTACCGTTTTTCCTTCCAATGCTTCCAATGGGAGTTACAAAATTAACAAGTAGTGCTACATTTTATTTATTGAATTTCTTACAGTACATGCGCGGGGATGCAATAGAAAATGTAATTCTTCAAGAAATATATAGGCCTATATATATATAGCCTATATATATATATATATATATATATATATATAATATATATATATAAAGAGATTCGTGGGTTCATATTTTTAGCATATTAAAAGAACAAAGTATTGATAATTTCATTATTCATTTTTTTAAGTAAGAAACAATTTTTTACCTTCTTAAGTATTGATAAGATGCATTAACAAACTCTTAAATGGACTGAGCAATCCATGGTCTGGAGATGTAAACTTAATAAAAAAATAGTTTAAAAAACTAAAAGAACACGCTTTATTAGAAAACCGAACTAAAAATGAAAAATAATTTTAATATCCAATACGCTTGGGATAAAATTAAAGTGGTCAACAAAAAAATCATCTTCAACACATATAGAATAAAACTAGAGTTATCAACAAAAAGAAAATAATTTTACCATCAAAAGCGTGGGGTGCTCTATATCAATTAATATATTTGATAATAAACAGATATTGGTAAAAGTAAGCTCTCTAAGAAGAAAATGTAAAAGTCATAAAAAGCACCCCACGCTTTTGATGGTAAAATTATTTTCTTTTTGTTGATAACTCTAGTTTTATTCTATATGTGTTGAAGATGATTTTTTGTTGACCACTTTAATTTTATCCCAAGCGTATTGGATATTAAAATTATTTTTCATTTTTAGTTCGGTTTTCTAATAAAGCGTGTTCTTTTAGTTTTTTAAACTATTATTTATTTTTTAGTTTTAATATTTTACAGAATAAGATAAAAATGTAAATATCTTTAAATTCGATACTATTGTAGTATGAGCTAAAAGTAATACTCTTCTATAAAAAAACCCTCCCAGCCGGATTTGAACCAGCGACGTATGGATTACTGAAATTATATACCACTAAGAGTTCACTGCTCTAACAACTGAGCTCTTATAACGGTTGACTAAAAAAGTCAACAAGTCCGCAACCTATTATACCAGTTTTCATTTTTTTTTAATTTTCGGATGATTCTGGCCAGGATTTTAGAAACAAAATATAAAATTATTGTATTGTCACGGATCCTCTACACGTATACAAAGTTTCAATTCGATCCAATGTTTCTAAGTGGGTGAAAATCGCGTTGAAAGATTCCGTTACATTGATACAAAAACACTTTTTTTGATTTTCTGATGATTATGGCCAGGATATTAGAAAATAAATATGAAATTATTGCATTGTCACGGGTCCTCTACGCGTATACAAAGTTTCAAGTCGATCCAATGTTTCTAAGTGGGTTAAAATCGCGTTGAAAGATTCCGTTACATTGATACAAAAACACTTTTTTTTATTTTCTGATGATTATGGCCAGGATTTTAGAAAATAAATATGAAATTATTGCATTGTCACGGGTCTTCTACAAGTATACAAAGTTTCAAGTCGATCCAATGATTTTAAGTGGGTGAAAATCGCGTTGAAAGATTCCGTTACATAGATAGATAGATAGATAGATAGATAGATAGATAGATAGATACAGGTCAAGCTAATATAAAGCGTGTAAAAAGGAATTAATCTGTCGCAATTATAGAATAAGTATCAGAATTTAATTATTTATGTGTATTAATAACAAGCACTTAAATTCTAATAAAAGAAGAAAGGAAACAAGCTGATAAAGCAGCACAAATATCAGGATATATGAAAGATTTAATTTGGCGTAACAAACATAGTCAATAGAAAGCAAAATCCACATATACAAAACGATAGTTCGATCAGTTATTGTATATGGAGCAGAAACTAGGGCTGATAAAACAAAAACTAAACAAATAATAAGCACATGTGAAATGAAGATCTTAAGAACTATTCAGGTGAAAGCATTATTTAATAAGATACACAATACAAAAATTAGGGACAAATGTCATATTCAAGACATAACTAAATTTTTTATAGATAGACGAAAATATTGGAAAGGTTATATAGAAAGAATGGAAGACAACCGACTTGCAAAAAAAGCTAAAGAAGATAGACCAATGGACGGGAGAAGAACAAAATGAAGACTAGCCAAGAGATGAATAGACAGGCGATACACATCCAATACATCTTCCTCCGAGGAGTGATTTGGGAAATAAACAGGATGAAAATCCTACAAATTACGAATAATAATAAGAAGAAGAATCAGTCGCAAATGTGAAATACTAGATTCCCGAGACTGCGGATGTCCGACTGTTACAAGCGAAGGTTTAATAGAGTACCTAATTGAATTCTCGCTATCAGCTATAACAGCGGTTACCAATCTTTTTCGACTCGCGAACCCCTTCCACAAAGATCTGAGCTGACTTTGAAATATACATACAGTAGACACGCGTACAATTTAATTCCAAGCAAAAGGTTTAATAACCTTAAATCAACTTAGCCTTTAACGGTTAAAACCTAAAGTTACATAACGTGCAGGCCAAGTTGTAGCGAAATCAAATTAATTCCTAACGTTGTTACATAACTGTAAATCAGGTATTTACTGTAAATATTAATTTATTGTGGAAACAATGTGATAAATTCCCGATCTTACACATTATGTAACATGGGGCATTATAGGGTTCATTTAATTTTAAAATAATAATTACTATTATTACATTATATTATTGTTCACTGCCGTGGTCTCGAGGTAGCGTGCTGCCTTGTCACGCAGAGGGCCCGGGTTCGATTACCGGTCGGGACAGCCTCCTGGGTGAGGTTTTTTCGGGGGGTTTTCCTCACCTGTAAGACAAATGTCAGGAAGTTTAGGGCCCAATGGTCCCCAAAAAATCATCCGGCCATTATCACCATTCTTATCATTATCATAATCATCCTTCACCGGAGTGGAAAGCAACGGGAAGCTACCACACCTATAATTCCCGAGTTAAGCTGCAAAGCATAGCATGAAAATGCTATGATTGCAGTGAAAGACCTACCCGGAATTACTATGGATGGATATTATTATTATTATTATTATTATTAGAAAGCAACGGGAAGCTACCACACCTATAATTCCCGAGTTAAGCTGCAAAGCATAGCATGAAAATGCTATGATTGCAGTGAAAGACCTACCCGGAATTACTATGGATGGATATTATTATTATTATTATTATTATTATTATTATTATTATTATTATTATTATAACAATGCAGCAGAAATTAAGGAAACAATAATAGACCTAACCTCGAAACCTGCCATTACAAAAAAGTTTTGGCGAACCACAGGTTGGTAAACAATGGTCTATAATATTCTCTTGTGCATTGTAGTTCATCTTTGTTTGATGATCCCAATACCATGTCATCAGCGTACATTATGATCGATGTCGCACTATCTTTGGTGATATCCACAATATCAGCTGTCATGATGTTGAAGAGCAGTGGGCTGATGGGGTTCCCTTGCAGTACCCCATTGCAGAAACAGCTATGACGCTCTTCAAGACAGTCATAACTCCCATAACAACATATGGAATTAACATAATATGGGACAAACTCACAAACAGAGACTTGCCACAAATAGAAACAGTAAAAGCACGCTTCATGAAAAGAGTTCTGGGAGTTGGAAAAACAGCACCTTCAAGAATGACATACGTCTTAATGAAAGAAACCTTCTTCATTGAAGACATTAGACGGCAATTCCTACCGAACACCTGCGCATATGAGACAACAATGCAAGGACTACAGGAGAAGAGGAATGACATCTGCAGCGAATTCTACACAACAGAGGCTATGTGTACGAGAGAGTGGACACGACCAAACTACGAGATGAGGCACATCCTAACACGGTATGCAACCCATGGCTTTCACCACAAGGTTTGCAGCACAAGCGATTCCACGAGCCAAACCAAGAATGCATATCCGAACTGTGCAACAATCCATGTGAACGATATCACGTCGAAAAGTGTGCGGAAAGACAATTATCGTTTAACAAGTTTTGCTTAGACTAAATTTACTAACAATTTGCACATTTGTGCGCATTTACTTTCATAATATTCTCTTGGAAACACGAAAAAGATTAAGGAAAACATATTGTGCACGGAGCATAAAATTAAAATGTTTTGATTTGTTTTATTAATTAATATATAATATATAAAAATATAAATTGCGGAGTCAGACAAGGATGCCCTCTATCACTTCTATTTAATGTATACATTAATGCTATCATCAGACACTGGAGATTGACAGTTCATGGTAATATTCCTCTCTCAAGACACAATTTTAGACACACTCTTATTTGCAGATGATCAGGCTCTTTTCGGCAATAATGAAGATGAATTACAATATTCCACTCATCATCTTAATATAATAGCCCAACGATTTAGCATGAAAATATCAACAACAAAATCTAAAGTTATGGCCTTTCAAAGGAAATTCCCAGTAAGAAGTAAAATTTGTATTCAGAATTCAATATTAGAGCAAGTTAATCATTTAAATACTTAGGATATAATCTAACTTATAGTGAGGAATGTGATATATCCTTTAAAATACAAAACTATAATAAAGCTTTAAGAATTATCAACCAAGTTTTTAAACCATCAAAAGTGCAGACACACACAATAATGAAAATCTATAAAATTCTCGCTAGACCCATAATCTGTTATGGCAGTGAAGCTTGGACAATCAGAACTCAGGATGATCGTCATATTACAGACACGGAGATGAAATTTCTGCGACGAACTGCAGGTTATAGCCTTCTAGACCACCAAAGAAATTCAACAATAGCCAGAGAGTTAAACATCGTACCTGAATACCTCCAAGAATATAGAAACAATTGACTAGCCCATATTCAGCGCATGGATCGTCACAGAATACCAAAACAAATTCTTCACTACATTCCTCGAGGCAGAAGATCTGTGGGTCGACCTTTTCGGAGATGGCGGGAGACCGTAACGGGCCACTGGGCCTAATACTTGAAAGGACGATGATGATGATGATGATGATTAATATTCTATGTATTCAATAATTGTTCAATTATTTTGTTTGGATCCATTAAAACTGCATATGAAGAAACCTAATACACATCTTGTGGATTCGAACTCACTATGTTAGTTTTTGCTGGTCAGAAGCTCAGCACAGAGCCACCGCGATACACTACTCGCCCTGAAACTCTGTATATGTAATGACATCATCATAGCATGTTTACATTATGTAGTTCCTGATAACACAATCACCAACAACAAACCTATATCTTAAATTTAGGTTAAACGGCACAAAAAAAAATAAAAAAACAAGGTCATTAACAACAGATTTAAATTATACACAAAAACAAGGAACGGAAAACTTCGTTCACAACACCAACTCCATACCGGAACTTTCACGGAAGACAGTAGTTGCGCAATTTTGATTAACTACAGGTCACTACTGCCTTGCTAAACACTTGCTCAAGATTAATACAGTAAAACTTGCTCAAAGCGGAATCGCATAGGACCATTTCTTCACATTAAACAAAATATCCGCATTATAAAAAAACTAAAATGTATTAATCATCTTAGATTATAAGGTACCGTATGCCTTGTTACGTACTTTGGATTAATTGTAGTTCCGCTGCCGTTGAAAAGTGAAGTTACTATGTACGAGCGACTTCGACGGTAAGGCGCAAAAAAAAAAAAAAAAAAAAAAAAAAAAAAAAAAAAAAAAAAAAAAAAAAAAAAAAAAAAAAAAAAGTCCCGTTTCATCAGCGTTAAAAATGTCTCTTAGGCGCGTATTCTGAAATGAAAGTATGCAGTTTCGGTTTCCGCTCAGTAACTACACTTTCGTCCACATCCTTTGATTCCCGCAAATTTCATTCCACGCTACATTGTGTCGTCTTTTAAAACTGTCCACAACCAACCTGAAGATGCCTTGAAATCGTTATTCCCTAGGATTTAGCAACAGCTAGAGCTTGACTTTGGAGCATCGGTCCGGAAATTTGGAGATTTATCTTCAATCACTTTCACGTTTAATGACAATGATACATACGTTTTAACCATCTTTATATTCTGCAAATTCAGAACGCTACCTGTGAAAGATCAGTCTCAGAACTTAAACTAATTTAAGATTTTATAGTGCAATGATTATTGATAAGACAGGTATCTGTATTTTGCATAATGGGTGTGCAATGAGGCCGAAAGAAAATGTCAGGTACAGGTTGAATCTCTACTTCACCCGACGGCAGGAATCATTTCTTATTGTTTTCTTGGCCTAACGGGAATTCAATGAAGTAGAAACTAATTTATCTTTCTGGCTTTCTTCTTTATATGTTTTTTTTTTATTAATTGTGTAGAAATATCCTTCCGTTTCCGCGTTGGACTGATTCCATTTTATGCAAAATTATTCCGCCAGGACCAATAAATTTGTTCACATTGAACAGATTTCCGCATTATTCACGTCCCGGATTAAACAAGTTTTACTATATATTGTTTGCACCAAGATGCATTCAATGCAACAACCCAGAGGAAGAAATGGACGGGGAACACCTCAGGCACCAGCCATAATATCCACAACTGGACCGCTGTTGTACCAAACTAAGTCATAAAAAATCTTAAAATTCTAATTTATTTTATGTAATAGACTCTCAAATCTTATATAATAAATTAATGTTTGTTTGTTTGTATATTTGTTTGTTCGTACTTTATGCACTGTCATGCCGTTGATCCGATTGTGATGGGATTTTTGCAAAATGTTCAGGAGATTCCCGGGATGAACATAAGCTATAAGAGAGTTGTGATACTCAACTCCTACACCCTTAAAAATCGCCCTTTGTAGTGGAAAACGTGAAAAAAGTAGCGCTTAAATGGCTTACGCTGCCTAAACCATAAGAAATACACAAAATTAATGTACACAATTGAATATCTCAAAAAGCTCTACAAAAAAGTCCGCGACAGCATATGTTTATCTCTTACGGATAACTCACAAAAAATATTTTTGTCTTTCATTGATATCAAGAGTCCCTTATCTCTTACGGATAACTAACAATAACAATTTTTATCTTTCATTAATGCCAAGAGTCTCGCGCCGTAGCCGAGTGGTTAAGGCATAAAATCTTGGCGCAGAACTACGGGACTTACGCTGGTTCGAGTCTCTACGGGGGAAAAAAATTTCTTATGGAATGTCGACCAGTATGAGCAGAAATTAAATCTAGCTGGGGGGGGGGAAATAACTGTTTTGACTCACTCTCATCATTTTTTTTTTTTTTCCCCACTCTAATATAATTGCTATATGACGGTTCTTAACTTATCTGCAAAGGAGCGTACAATTGTAATGTTCATGACTATGTGACGTCATCAATCACACTTCTTGAGCCACAACAGAAGGCTGTAAGAGGTTTTCTTGCGAATTTATTTAATAATATCTAATTATGTCCTAATTTCTGAATTTTATGGTAAAAAAGTAACATATTTTTATCGTCCGCCCATGACATCTGCCGGGTACGCTAGTAACTTATAATTATTTAGATTTTCAAATGTTTGAAACAATAGAATAAAATCTACTCTAAATAAAATGAAGCAACAAAATTAAATTTTTATAGTTCAGGGAACTGTGAAACACAAAAGGAATATACGTTTATAAAATATTTGTGGTATATACTTACTATGTTATCAAAAGATTTGTACTTGTACATATATTTTATTTTGAGATGCTTGAATATATAGCACTATACCAGTAGGCTGTGCACACTATTTTTATGTGTAATCAAGTTCACTGAATTAAATTTTTAATTGTGGAATGAAGTGTATTACTGATTAGCAATTCGCTTTTCGAAAAGCCATAAAACACTCCAGTCCATGATTTGAATTTGGAATCTCCCGAATACGAGTCCAAAACGCTACCTTCTGTGCCAACATGTAAAACAATATAAAATAATAGTCATGTTTTAATGAGTAATTAAGACTTAATTGCTAATCTACAACTTTCGTTAAATTATCATAAACCTACCTGATTTCCTCGTAGCTAATTATTTGAACCGATTTCAAGACGGTCCAAAAGTAAACAGTTGAGTTCGTCACTGTTCACGATAGCCCTGTTGAACCAGTGTATTGAACTCTAGTACATAGCATGACCAGTAATAATACACAAAGTGATTATGTAACAAGGAAGTTAAAATTTTATAACTGCGCTTTACATTTGTCGTGAAAAATAATTAATTTCCCCTTTTTGTTTTTTATGATAGTTCGTATATGTTTTTCAACAAGTTTATATACTAATTTCGAGTTAGGTTCTAGTTGTGCTGTAAATAAATTTGCGGAAGTCCGCCGACTCCGTCTATTGGGAGAACATGGCATTACTTTTACCTGCCATACCACTGAATTGTCTATGGAACCGTTAACGATGAAAACATTGTTCTTAGGCAACATCACATTTACGAGAAATAAGAGACAAATTATATATATATATATATATATATATAAAGATGTTTATGCTTTTTCCATTATGTCGATAGATATCCTTTATTTACAATTTCATTACGAGCAGAATATATGATAGGCCTATACGCTGACTCACCTGAAAATTCTGCTGTTATTTTCACCACATCCCCAATGGCTAATTCAAGATTTTTATATTAAATTTTTAAAAACATTCAAAATAATTCGTTTCTCTCCCCTTTTCAAATTATTTATTTTCCAATGTTTAAAAAATTCTACAGAAAGCTGCCATATTTAAACAATAGAAATCCCAACGAATACTACATTGCGTATGCATAACAGTAGGCCTACTTATTTAATCTATTAAAATTGTAATTAAGTATTTTAAGATTCTCCTATCTACATATATATGCTTAAAGGTAAAACCATTATTCGACTAATGAAAATGCAATCATACATCTGGTTTTACATTACAATTGGAACTTAGCTCGGAAGAAGTATAGTTCGGCGTACCTACGCGCTTTTAAAGCAACTACATCCAAAGATCTCTCTCAGATAAGAATGACATAAAAATAAAAATATATATTTCCTTAGGAATTTATTAGTTTTTTTATTTTATCCTCGTTTTGTAGGACTTATCTATGTCCCAGGCGGGTTGCCTGTATGCAGAGAACAGAAACCACATGCTGATGGTTATATTTAGTTGCCGGCCTACGACTGGTATTCAAGAACCAAACTCTCTAGGCCACGCCATCTCCGTCTTCCGTAAGCTGAGGCTCTCATCTTTCAATTGTTCCCGGATTTTTTTAAAAATAAACATTTGTTAGCACATTGTGTTAAATAGAGTGAGCCAGTTAGGATAGGTTCTGCATGACCAACATAATTAACCATGGAGACGGGCTGAAAGTAGGAAAGCTTGATTTTTTTAATACCGGCCTAAGTGTAGAACGCTATTGCAGAATTTTAAAAAGTGGAGGACAAGTCTCGAGAGATTGACTGGTATATTATGTGTTAAAAAATTCCGTTCCTGTTGCACACTTTTGGCAACTCAAAACTAAGTTCCTTTACAAATGAGTTGTTTGATAAGATGAATATTTCATTTGAAACTAACCTTGTAACATAGTTGATATAATACGAGCATTCCTCCCAGAAAGGTTAAGAATAAAACGTGAAAATCAAAATGATTGCGAGGTTAATCCTGTAAACGAAGTTTGAACTCTCGCGGAATTGTTGTAATTTAAAATCAAAAAGTTACGCACTCATAATAAAAACTGTAAAATATTGGTCAGGTATTAAGAAAATACTAAAAGCTCATGTAGATAATTTTAAATCATGGATAGAGCTAAAACGAAGGTTGGAAACTTAGACAGCAGATTCAGATACACAGAGACTTATTAATGCCGAAATTAAATATTGTCACAAAGTTATTTTTAATATAGACATACTTTTAAATTGCTTATAGAAAGTTCTCTAGCTTTACGATGTACATGTGACAAGCTTTATGAACACAATAATGGAACTTTCCCGAAGTTTTCAATCTTTAACTGCATTTGACCACATAATGGAAGAACATGTTCGTAGAATCAACAATGAGAAAAAAAAAGTGACACATATAAGGAAAAACCATAGATTAAAAGGAGGGGGAAAACATCCATAATTAAATTATTGAACTATTGCACGATAACATAGTGTCATATTATAAAAGAAGTTAATAAAGCGAAATAATATACGGTCATATTTGATTGGGCTCCCGATGCGAATAAGGTTGAACAAAAATGACTGTTTTGTAGTAAAATGTTTCTATCGATCGATTAGAATTGGGATTTGAATGTGAAATTAACGAACTTTTTTTTTTTTTTTTTAGTTTTCTTCCTATTGAGAGATTATCTGGTGTGGAATTATCTGAAATGTTGATATAAATACAAATTTATAATTATTTTTCCTATTAGTTATTCAACTAAACATAAAATCACATTAATTTTCATTTTACGAAAAAATGGATTGAAAGTGGAAAATGTGACAATGGTTCAAACATGAGAGACGAAAAATCGGGAGTACAAGAATTAAAACTCTAAACCCTAGAATTAGTTTACCTACCTTGCAGTGGATTTTCTTCAACCTTCTTTGGAGGCGGCGAACTTTTTTTTTTAATATGGTTCAAAAACTATAATATATAGGAGTATCAAAAAACGACAAGAGGCCGTCTAGTGTACCTACTGGCAAGGGAGACTTTCCTTATCGAGGACTTTAAAACATCATACCTACTACCAACCACAGAACCCTATAAGCATGCGCTACAAAGACTACGCAGAAAAAGAGAGGAAGTATGGCCGGAATTCTTCAGCACCGGAGCGATGATAGATAGGAACTGGACAGAAGCAAATTTCCAGATACGACACGTCATCACAAGATTAAGCGTGCATGGATTCCACCACCTAATGTGTAGAGATAAAACATTCCATGACCCGAAGATGTCATGCATATGCGAAGAGTGTGAACAGAAATGCGAAAGATATCACATCGAAACATGTACACAAAGAACAAAAACAATTTGTGATTACGCAAGACCAAGTTAGTGTTAGTGATTTTTAGCTGTGTTATCACCTTTACACATTTGTGCGCAATCCATTTATATAAAAACTATAATATATCATACTTTTTTGCCTCAACATCTTCTCGGCGGGCCATATTAAGAGAACACCTCAACATACTTACATTGAAATGACAGCAATACTGGTTGAGAAAGTCGTATAGATTCCCTTATTTTAAATAGATTCCCGATATTTTATTAAGTACTAGCTAATACCCGGCGTGCGCTGCTACGCCTAAATAAATGAAAATTAATGTGATTTTATGTTTAGTTGAATAACTAATAGGAAAAATAATTATAAATTTATATTTTTTAGATACCCCGTGCTGATTATCGGTGCTACCCGGGAATCTACTTGCCCCGATCTTCTTGACATAAATGAGCTTAAATACGAAAATTAATGTGTTTTATGTTTAGTTAAATAAATGAGAGGAAAAATGTATATCGTAATTATTTTTAGATTCCCCGTGCCGATCTTCTTGGCATAAATGAGCTGAAAGACAAGAATTGATGTACTTCTTATTATTGGTTGAATGAATAAAATGAAAAAAATTATAAATGTACATTGTAATTATTTTAAGATTCCCCGGTGTTGTCCGGAAATCTACTTATCTCGATCTTCTTGGCATAAATGAGCTAAAAGACACAATTCGTTATTGTGAGTTAGCTCAGGGTAGGGATGTATGGAGAGTTTATGTCCGCGCGGCCATGAACCTACGGGTTCCATAGTCCCAGTGAGTAAGCAAGTGAGTTATCCGTAAAGTGCTGCTTCCTTGTACGGGAATCTACGTACTTTTCTCGATTTTCTTGGCATCATTGAAAGACAAAAACGGTTATTGCGAGTTATCCGTAAGAGATAAACATATGCTGTTGTGGACATTTTTGTAGAGCTTTTTCAGATATTCAATTCTGTGTACATTAATTTTGTGTATTTGTTATGGTTTAGGCAGGGTAAGCCCAGGTAAGGGTCCAAAAACGCTTTTTTTTTTCACCAAACAGCTTTTATTTTCACCACGTTATCCACCACAAAGGGCGATTTTTAAGGGTGTAAGAGTTGAGTATCACAACATCCCGAGAATCTCCTGAACATTTTTTCAAAAAGCCCCGTCACAATCGGATCAACGGTATGGTCGCGCATAAAGTACAAACAAACAAACATTCATTTTTTATATATTAGATAGATTTATTGAGAATACAGAAATAGATAATACGATTCGTGATGAGGCCACAATAAAACGATTTAAGCTTTAATTTTCGATAGCCATTTGGTGCATCCGTTAAGTAAGCTACTTAAATTCGAAGATTTTGATTTCATTAAATAACACACCCATCCATCCATAGTAATTCTGCCCGAGGGGTAGGCCTTTCACTGCGATCATAGCACTTTCATGCTATGCTTTGCAGCTTTACTAGGGAATTATAGGTGTGGTAGCTTCCCGTTGCTATCCACAACGGTGAAGAATGATCTGATTGACGGCCGAGATGATTTTTGGAGACCGTTCGGCCCTAAGCTTCCTGACATTTGTCTTACAGGTGAAGAAAACCCCTAAAAAACCTCACCCAGGAGCCTGTCCCGACCGGGAATCGAACCCGGGCCCGCTGCGTGACAAGGCAGTACGTTAACTCGAGACTACATGATTTTTTAAATTGATAAGAAAATACTTTGACATTTCTTATTGAAAATTTTTACAGCGAAATCGACAAAAAAAAAATATATACGCTTTGGACTACACCACGTCATCGTGTTCGGACTACAAAACGATGTTTTTCATATGAAAGTTTAGACGAACCAATAGGCGTATAAGATCCAAAACAAAAATATTAAATAAAATGAGTTTCCTCTCTACTATATTTTGGGCGATCAATGCATTAGAGCTGAGATTAATCCAAATGAACAGTCGTAATGACTCTTTTCAATTGTTCACAAACTAAATGACATCTTGAAAGCATATGACGGCAAGGCTTTGCAATTTGCTGACGAAATATGCCTTGTTTCTTCACTTTTAACAAAGAAAGAAGGTCCAGTTGACGTTCTTAAAATTCATTACTTCCCTTAACATTTGGCCAAATTTGAACATTACTTTAAGAATTTAACTAACACTGCCCATAGCTGTTGCTACCGCAGAAATAACTTTTTCTACTTTAAAAAAAGAATTAAGATCCATGTGTTGATGTATTAGCTATATTGACCACTGAACATGAATTGGGTTATAAATTGAATCTGAAAGAAATTATTCGCGAATTTGCAGGAAAAAACTCTGAAGAGATTGTTTTAATTTAGGTTCAGACTTTGTATATCATTTAACTAGTTTTATTTGTTTATAAAGTAAAGTAAAGTAAAGTAAAGAGATCCCACAACAGGTCTCAGGAGGCCCTTGGGGTAGTAGGAAGTTAAGGCTCCCACTTTTTCTAGACAATCGGCACTTTATGTCAGCCCTGCGTGACGGCCGCCTTTACCCCCAGAACAAGCGTCTGGTACTCATTTCCGTTAGAGGCTGAGTCGACCCCAGGGCCATAGTATGCCACCAGAAGGTTTGTGTCAGTTTAAAAATCCTGACTCCAACGGGACTTGAACCCTTGACCTTCCGGCTTGTAGCTCAGTGCCTTAACTACTACGCTACGGCGTGCCCCCTTTATTTGTTATACTTATATTTAATTAACTCTGAAAAATGTACGAACTAATTTTAAAGTAAAGTAAAGTGATCCCACAACAGGCCCGGAGGCCCTTGGGGTAGTGGGAGGTTAAGGCTCCCACTTTTTTCTAGACAATCGGCACTTTATGTCAGCCCTGCATGACGGCCGCCTTTACCCCAGGACAAGCGTCTGGTACTCATTTTCGTTAGAGGCTAAGTTGACCCCAGGGCCATAGTGCCGCCAGAAGGTTTGGGTCAGTTTAAAAATCCTGACCCAATGGGACTTGAACTCTCGACCCTCTGGCTTGTAGCTCAGTGCCTTAACCACTATGCTACGGCGTGCCCCCCCCACGAACTAATTTTACTTTGTAAATTCATTGCCTTTAGTTCGTTAAAACATGTAAATTTTGTTTTTAAATAAAACAATTTTCCGTAAATTTATGTTAATACTATCTTAATACAATTGGGTTATAGGCCATTTTTCTCGATAACATGGTTCTTTTATAATTTTTTTTTTAAGCTTAGAGGCAACATTTCTTGGGTTTGCCTATGGGGTGGCGCCAAAAACGCGAGGGCCGGCCCTGATGGAAGGTGTTCTTATTCTACTGATTTTAACAAAGGTCTGTAACTCAGCCTGAAATATTACCTTGTTTAGATTTTTGAGACGGAGTTCTACCTATTACTAATTATAACAACTCATTCAAAAGTACACCATGTGTTTCATGTGTACAAATAACAGCGGATCGAAATAACATTCTGAACTATGTATGAACCCCCCCCCCCCGTCCATCATTGTGGTTTCTAGGTAGCGTGCTTCCTTGTCACGCAGCGAGCCCGGGTTCGATTCCCGGTCGGGACAGGCTCCTGGGTGAGATTTGGGGGGGGAGGGTTTGTCACCTGTAATGTCAGGAAGCTTAGGGCCCAACTGTCCCCGAAATCATCCGGCCATCATCACCATTCTTATTATCATCATCATCACCACCGGTGTGGAAAGCAACGGAAAGCTACCACACCTATAATTCCCTAGTAAAGCTGCAAAGCATAGCATGAAAATGCTATGATTGCATTGAAAGACCTGCTCTCGGGCAGAATTACTATAAATGGATATATGACCCCTTAGTAAAATAATGTGCCATGTCCATTATCTTACTTTTAGAAAAAAACTGAATTATGTTACATAAACTGATTTATGTTATCTAATATATAAAAAATGAATGTTTGTTTATTTGTTCGTACTTAATGCGCGGCCATACCGTTTGAGATGGGGTTTTTTGCAAAATGTTCAGGAGATTCCCGGGATGAACATAGGCTGTAAGAGAATTGAGATACTCAACTCCTACACCCTTAAAAACACCCTCTATAGTGAAAAAAGTTCCTTTGTTTACATTTAAATGCCTTACGCTGCCTAAACCATAACAAATACATAAAATTAATGTACACAGATTTGAATATTAAAAAAACTCAACAAAAAAAGTCCGCGAGAGCATATGTTTATCTTTTACAGATAACACACAATAGCCATTTTTGTCTTTTATTGATGCCAAGGAGATCGGGATAAGTAGATTCCCAGGCAAGCATGTACTGCCATACCAATTCATTCGATTGTCATGGGGCTTTTTGCAAAATGTTCAGTATTTTCCCGGGAAGGTTATAATAGAGTTTTAATGCTCAAGCCCTTCACTCTTAAAAATCACCTTCTGTAGTGAAAAAATGTCGCTTTTTGTAAGCTTAAATGGCTTACGCTGCCTAAACCATAACAAATACACAAAATTTATTGTACACAGAATTGAATATCTCAAAAACCTCTACAGAAAAGTCCGCGACAGCATATGTTTATCTTTTAAGAATAACTCACAATAACCATTTTTGCCTTTCATCGATGTCAAGGTCAGGGTAAGTAGATTCCCGGGCAAGCAAAGCAGTGCACAGCGGGTATTCTTTTATGGATAACTCAAAATAACGAATTTTGTCTTTCAGTTCATTTATGACAAGTACATCGGGATGTGTAGACTCCCGGGCAACGCCGGGTCATCAGCACGGAGTATCTAAAAATAATAACGATATAAATTTATATTTATTTTTACTTATTCAACTAAATGCAAAACACATCATTTATTTAGGTGTAGCAGCGCACGCCGGGTATCAGCTAGTACATTATAAATAGAAAACATAAATGAAATATTTTATGTCCACCGCTGTGGGGTAGCGTGCTGCCTTGTCACGCAGCGGGCCCGGGTTCGATCCCCGGTCGAGACAAGTTTCCTGGGTAGGGTTTTTCCTCACCTGTAGGATGAATGTCAGGAAACTTTAAGGCCCAAACGGTCCCCGAACACCATTTGGCCATCATTATCATCAATATCATATTCGCCTAATTAACTTAAGTTTAGTTTAAGGCCTCTTCTGGCGCATCATTACCATCATCATCAACTCTCATATCATCGGGGCAGCGTAACGCCGCTTTTCAGGCGCCCCAACCTCAGAAGTTGGTTACAAGTACGCCGTGCCAGGAAAGAACACAAGGAATGTCGAAATGACAACCTGAGGCATTTGGGAAAAAATTAAATAAAAACTGTCTTTTAAAAATTTATCAGTTTTAATAAAAACTCTAACACTAGAAAAATATATAAATATAAATAATTTTAAATACTCACAGTGACATAATATTTTATGTTCTTCTAATTGTTAAGTGATAGAAGTTCAGAAAAACATTGGTCCATGTCCATTTCATTCATACTAACCTTATTTTTGAAATTACAAACCATAATAATAATTACATCACATTTCCATTGCATTGGACATTTTAAATATTTGTTTCGCCATCCTCCAGATTCTCTTGTGGAAAAAAATCTTCTTTATTGCTATGCTCCTGGGATGTAAGATTCTGGAAAAACTGTGGTGCATGGGAGGTATGTAAGGAAGAAGCTACTTAGATCCTTCAATTTAGCTTCAATGCGTTTTCTTTTTTCTGGATATAAAATGACTGGACCAAAAATCACTTGTGGATGAAGGAAGACCTCTCTTTCTTATTGCAAAGTCCATTCTTTCCCAATCTTCTGAGTCATTATCATTGATTCTCTACATTCTACATGTGGTCATTGGATCTGTAACAATTTAACTTGATGTCCTTAAACAGTCTTATGTCTGTGAACGGCAACATTTTTCATCCAACCAGCAAGTGATACAAAATAATTTTTCTGCATTCTCTCCACGTGGAAAGGATTTCTTCTCTTAGCTTTTGATACCAATTCCATCCAATGATCAGGAATGTATAAATCATGTACATCATGTGTCTTTCAATGACACCAAAAAAAAAAAAAAAAAAACATAATTTGGCAGAAAACTGTAACCAATTCTCATGAATCTTTGTTCAAAACTCCTTGCTCTTCTGGTAACAAGAAAACATTCTATCATGGCCATTTTGAAGTTCCAATTTTTTCCCTCCACAACTGTCGGAATATGTTACAACATCTGTAACTTTTCATGTTAATACTTCATTACACAAGAACCAATTTCATCAAGTCCTCTTGAACCCATAGCTTCATGCCACATGAACATTGTACCTTTATCATTCCTAAGATCATGAAAACTAAGACTTCACATGTAATAATTTGGAATAAAAATATTACAAAGGAAACTAAAATGAAACTTTGTAAGGGCGTACATAATATTTTGTCATATGTAAGTGAAACTTGATCTTTGATGGAATTACAAAAGAGTAAAATTAGAACAATTGAATTTAACTTAGAAGAAGCCTTCAAAAAACGAGACAGGATCAAATAAGAAATTAATTTCACTACATCTGTTAAGATGATTGAAAATCAAACTATTACAGGGTATGGCCCTGTACAAATAATGGAAAATGAAAAATGGCCAAAAAATATATATCAATGGTCACCGCTGGAAAAAATAAATGTGGCAGACCAAGATGGAAATGAAAAACCTATGTCAGAACTATAATGGATGATAGGAATTTGGAAGAAGGAGATTGGAATGATAGAAATAAATGGATGGAATGATAGAAATAAATGGAAACTGAAGATGGCAAACCTATAAGGGGGGGAAAGTCAAAGAAGAAGAAGAAGAAAAACAAGTAGATTGACTGTGCTGGACAGTATAAAGAATGGACACATACAAGATGCCTAAGAGAACAATGCAATCAAAGTTAGATGGTAAGAGGTCAGTTGGAAGACCAATGCTAAAAGATGGAGTTGTTGAGGATGTGAAGAAGCTTGGTATTTGCAACTGGTGGAAGGTCATGATAGACAGATATGGAAATCTTTCATGCGAGAGTGAACTTGGTTGTTGTCTTGACGATGATGATGAACTTCTCTACAACAATGTAAATGTAGCAAAGAAATACATTGTTGGCATGAAGTTTTAAAATTTTATTCTTAAAATTATTCATTTTATAGGCAGAGCACATTCTTTTCCAGTTTGCACAGTTGAGCACATTCTTTTATTGTACATGAGAAAAACATCTAATAAGGTTCATTCCAAAAACCCTTCAAAGAATCATTTTCCCATGTGGTCTTCATTTGTTAATAAGTAAAATAGAAGTGGGGATTAATCTGAAAGTTTAGTAGTAACATTTTCAATGCTCTAAGGGTCGCAATTTTTGTTTTCTTGCAACTAAAGTTCATATAACTAATTCACTGCCACTATCAACCCGTAGGTTCATGACCGCAGGGACAGAAGCTCTCCACACATCCCTATTCTGAACTAATTTTTCCAACAATCCCCAGAGTAATCTACTTCCCTCATATCATGGTTAATGTTATTCTCCCACCTAATTTCTGGTCTACCAACTGGTCATTTTCCCCCTGACATTCCTACAAGAAGCTTCCATGCTCCTTTTTCATTCCCCACTCATGCCACATGCCCTGTCCCATCACAGTTTTTTAAACTTAACTGTTCATATCATATTTGGTTCCCTATAAAGATCATGTAATGTTCACTGTTATGTAGTATCCTCCATTCACCAGTTGTCTCTTTGGTCTAAAAATTTTCCTAAGAAATTTATTCTCAAATACTTGAAATCTTCTCTCCTCCCTTAAAGTAAGAGTCCATGTTTTGCATCCATATAATATAAATGGGAGAATAACAGTTATATAGTTCACCACTGTGGTCCCGGGGTAGCATGCTGCCTTGTAACGCAGTGGGCCCAGGTTCGATTCCCGGTGAGGACAGACTCCTGGGTGAATTTTTTCAGGGATTTTCCTCACCTGTAAGACAAATGTCAGGAAGCTTAGGGTCCAATAGTCCCCGAAAATCATCCGGCCATCATCATCACCATCCTTCACCAGTTGGGAAAGCAACGGGAAGCTACCAAACCCATAATTCCCTAGTAAAGCTGCAAAGCATAGTATGAAAATGCTATGATTGCAGTGAAAAACCTGCCCTACGGCAAAATTACTATGGATGGATGGAACAGTTGTATATATATATATATATATATATATATATATATATATATTCAGTTTAACGGTTTTTGAAAGGAGTTGGGACGACAAGAGTCCCTGTAATGCATAATAGCATGCATTTCCAGAATTGAGCCTATGTTTAATTTCTTTGTGCATCTCATTCCTATTTGTAATTATTGTTCCTAGGTATTTGAATTCAGCCACTTCTTCAAAATTTCCCTCATTTGTCATCAACTGTCCATATCTAAGATTCAAAAGTATGACATATTTCCTAAAACAGACCATTAATGAGTGGAAGTTTACCTGAAAACCAAAATTTGAAAATTGGTCTAGTGGTTACAATTTGTTTCCTTACAAAGAAAAGGATACATATAATTAATCAATATAAGATATATTCCATAAATCATCAAAATATGACTTCCTAAGGAATTTGGTTACTTTACTCAGCTTCTGATAAGTACTTTAAGGGAGGAAAGGAGATTACGAGTATTTGAGAATAAAGTTCTTAGGAAAATTTTTGGATCAAAGAGAGATGAACAGACAGGTGAATGGAGAATACTACATAACAATGAACTACATGGTCTTTATAGGAAACCAGATATAATGAGAACAGTTAAGTCTCATAGACTGTGATGGGCAGGACATGTTGCATGAATGGGGAATGAAAGATATGCATGGAAGCTTCTTGTAGGAAAACCAGAGGGCAAACGCCCAGTTGGTAGACCAAGAATGAGATGGGAGAATAACATTAACTATGATTTGAGGGAAGTAAATTATACAGGGGATGGTTGGAAAACATTAGCTCATGATAGGGATGTATGGAGATTATATTATTTTTGGTCTGGAATCTTACCTCAATATTAATGTTGATTTGTTCTTGGACATGTTTCAAAACAATTCTGTTTTATCGTCAGCTTTCCCAGTCTGGGAAAGCTGACGATAAAACAGAATTGTTTTGAAACATGTCCAAGAACAAATCAACATTAATATTGAGGTAAGATGTCCAGACCAAAAATAATATAATTAAAATAACCTCAAAATATAACTTCCTAAAATTAAATATGTATGGAGAGCTCATGTCCACGCAGCCATGAACCTATAGTTCAATAGTGTCAGTGAGTTAGTTAGTTAGTTACTCAGTTTCTACATGACACACTTACTGTAATACCGTGTGGTTTCAATCTGCACTATCATTGTTGATACATCCTCTATATTCATAAATTTATACAATTTTCTATTTATAATTTCCATACTTACACCTTTATATTTTATGTAAATTTTCTTTTACAACATAATTCTTACTAAAATCTTCCATAGAACCTATGTCTCTGCATGATAAATTAAAATTTGTGTATTTGGATTTTATACTTCCTTTATACACATTTACTCTATATTCTATATACATTATTATTGATATCAACAGAATAATTGTTTGCATGATAGTGCATTTTGTCGTACTTACAGCAATGGTGACCATGATTGAAAGTTCAACTTCCTACATTTTGGGGTTCAACCTAATTAACTATACTGTAATATTACATATTACTAGTCATGTGCAGGAAGTACTACATACAATGTACACTGCTCAAAACAATTAGAGGAACACTATGAAATATGCAAATATTTTTTCATGGATAAAGGTGCAAACATGAAATTAATAAAGTACATTATTTGTTGTCATTTATTTATTTATTTATTGCTCATGTCAGTAAAAACAAATTAATAATGCTGACAATTAACTTTTCAAATAATTCCACTATGTAAGCAATTGAATCTTGTGCTTATTTTTCAAAGTTAAACACTCGTTATATAGAGTTAGTATCGTGTATAGCCTCCACGACATTCGATGACAGTTTGGCACCTTCGTGGCATGCTCCCAATAAGATTCTGGATTTCCTCTTGCGGGATATTCTCCCATTCCTCCTTCAGAGCATCTCCAAGTTGCTGCAGAGTTTGTGGAGCTTGATGTCGGTTCCTGACCTTCCTGTCTAGAAGATCCCACAAGTGTTCAATAGGGTTGAGGTCTGGGCTGACCGCTGGCCACTCCATTACCTCAATTTCATTCCTCCTCAGGAAATCCCTGGTGACAGCCGCAGAATGTGCCCTGGCATTATCCTGCATAAACAGAAATCCAGGGCCTACTCCAATGGCAGCAGGTACTACATGCTCTTCCAGAACGTGCTCGATATACCGGACAGCATTCAGTCGCTGGGGAACAAGTACAAGGTCCGTACGATTGTTGTACATAACTCCGGCCCACACCATTATGGAACCTCCTCCGAATCTATCAATTTCCTGTACAGCCTCTGCAGAAAATCTTTCTCCTGGCCGTCCCCACACCCTCAATCGACCATCACAACGTGTAAGACGATACCTGGATTCGTCCGAGAAGAGCACAGACTCCCACTGGTTCAGGTTCCAATCACCATGGTTTTCAGCATATGTACGTCTTGCTGCCTTATGCCCATTTGTTAAGCATGGTTTTTTAATGGGCCTTTTTGGACGAATATTCTCTTTCCTTAATCTGTTCCTTATGGTTTGGTCTGAAACCCGGATTCCGGAAGCCATATGAAGGTCATTCTGCAGGTCTTTTGCAGTTTTTGTACACTGTCGAAGAGCAGAAAGAACAACATATCTGTCATCCTGGGGGCTTGTTTTAAATTTACGGCCCTGGCCACGTCTTCTACAATACTGACCTGTCTCTCTGTGCCTGTTGCGTAACCTGGACACCACGGAAGGAGAAACCCCAAGCTCTCTAGCCACTTGTCGCAGAGATTGACCTTGTCGTAAAAGATGTAGAGCATGATACACTTCAAACTCATTTAAATGCCTCATTTTGTCAGAGACTTCAATAAACAAGGCAATAATCAACATTCGTCACTATAGCAACATCAGGAAGCTTACCAATTAGAAGTGGCCAGTGCCTTCCAAAATAAAAAAATTCTCTATATTTATTTGAGGTAATTTCTCTGTATTTAGGCCATGATCTTTAAAATTTGTATCCAATGATAAAATTAATAATTAAATTTACATATTGTCCAACTTTCAGCATCACAGCTTTAAAAAACAATTACTTATTCAATTTATTACAAGTGTTCCTCTAATTGTTTTGAGCAGTGTATATACAAAATATATCCTAAAAGTAGTGTTAATATACATTATAAGAAACAAATCACTGCATCTCAACTGAACTGAACTTTATTTAAAACAATGTAAAACAATAAATACATACTTGCTGCCATTTTATGAATGATTGGTGTCATGGTCTGCTGTAGTTTCAACTAATAAACATTGCCCACGCTGGTAACGTTAGTCAGTTGTTTATAATGAATGCAAAATATTAATAATGTTAATATTTTACTACTATTTATTATTTAGAAAACACCATCGCACACTAAATAATGTATAACACATGTTTGTGAAGTGTTATACAGAATCTCAGAAATTAAAAATCTCGCTATTGCTTGGTTTTTAAGCATCTCCTTGCTTCTGTAAAAATCACTTCCCAACCTTGCATCATAAAATATTATTTCAAATATTTCTACAATGTGATCAACCTCTTGGGCTAGTGGTCAGCATTTCTGGCTACTTTTTGTGAGGTCCCATGTTCGATTCCCATCAAACCATAAGATTTTTTTTCTTAGAGAGAATTATTCCTGTGGTTGCCCATGGTGTGGAATTTAGGTTAAGAACTCTCCTGGCGCTTCGTTATCATTTATCAACCATCATATCGTCGAGGTAATGTAACTCCGCCTTCTAGGCGCCTCAACTTCAGAAGTGGGTTACAATTAAGCCAATGCCGGGAAAGAACACCAGAAATGTCAAAATGATAACCTGGGGCATTGAATAAAAAAAATTCTACAGTGAGAAGATGATGTTAAGGTCTGGATAGTTCATTGGTAATTAAGCACGCTAATGGACTAGATCACCAGAAGATCAGATCACAAGCCCAAATTCAATCCATCTAGAGATTACACGATAGGTAATGTTAAAATGTATGAATATAACTAAATGTCCTACCTTTGGGGCACTTTCAAAACTAGTTTTTTTTTGCAAATGCCCCAAGGTTGTCTTTTGACATTCCTGGTGTCTCTCCTGGCATGGCATACTTGTAATCCGCTTCTGAAGTTGGGGCGCCTGGAAGGCGGGGTTACGTTGCCCCAATGATATGATGAGTGATGGTGATGATAGTGGTGAACCAGGAGTCTCTAATCCTAAGCTTAATCTAAGATGAATATGAATGATGATGATTGCGATGGCCATATGATTTCAGGGACCGTTTGGGCCTTAAAGTTTTCCTGACATTTGTCTTACAGGTGAGGAAAAACCCCGATAGAAACCTCACCCAAAAAAACTGTTCCGACCGGGGATCGAACCCGGGTCCGCTGCGTGACAAGACAGCATGCTACCTTGAGACCACAGCGGTGGACGATGTTCACAACACTGAGGTTAGGAAATGTCACTCCAATAAAAGTACACCTTCAGTCTCTCTGCAATTGAATGATATAGTACTGTATTACATACCTTATAGAAAACAATATACCATCTCCAATTATTCAGATTCTGCAAAAAATAACATTCTGTTTATAAAACAAAAAATTAGTACAAAACTATTTTCTCAATAATATGACAACATGATTCTATGGTTCTGTAACTCCATGGAGTGACATGCCTAGAGAGCCTTTGGCTTACCAGCCGGCTGCTGGCCTCACATTCACATGTTACAGATGTTATTCATTTACTCACTTGTTACTCATTAGACCTTGGATTTCTAGTCCTCAAAAAAAAACCAACTTTTTGGTACCTAAAATAGTTTTATACATGTCAATGATGGATAAATTATATTTGAAGAGAAAAATATACGCTCAGACTGGGGTTTGAACCCAGGACTTTTTGAACTCCAGGCAAATGCTCTACCAACTGAGCTGCCTGAGAAACTCCAATCTAAAATGGTTTGAACCCAGGACCTTTCGCACTCTATGCATATGCTCTACCAACTGAGCTACCTAAGAAATTCCAATCTAATTTTATTTTTTTAGATTGGAGTTTCTCAGGTAGCTCAGTTGGTAGACCATTCACCTAGAGCGCAAAAGGTCCTGGGTTCAAGCCTCAGTCTGAATGTATATTTTTGTCTTCAAATATAATTTATCCATCATTAAGATTAATGAAATGAATCAACACATTGAAAGAAGCCATACTGGCTTTACAATGTAATGTCTTCTTCTTCTTCTTCCTTCCAAGTATTAGGCCAAGGCCTGTTACGATCCTATAGAAAATTTTCCCTCCAGCGTTTCATAGGACGGCCCAGTGATCTTCGTCCTCTTGGTATATAATTATAAACATAATGTAATGTAAAATTCCCAATTAAATGTCTTCTTAATAAAGGAGTCACCATTTGCAAGATAGAAGCAATGGCTTTCATTTAGATTGGAGTTGCACAGGTAGCTCAGGTGGTAGAGCATTTGCCTAGATTGTGAAAGGTCCTGGGTTCTAACCCCAGTCTGAGCGTATATTTTTCTCTTAAAATATAACCTAAGATAGTCTTTAAAAATATCAAAATAGGCATTTTAGGCATCTAAAAATAAAATTGTTTGCATCAAAAAATCTGCCCTTACCTATAAACACTACAATAACTATAAAAATTCTGAGCAGCCTTCATTTTAAGACCGATATCATTGACATGCTGTCATTGTGACTTTTCTCTTCATAAAAGAATAATTAATTATTACTGTGTAATGTTTGTTATATTTACTGGTAAACTGTTTCTTCTTATTCTAACATTTACTTACATCTTTCCAGCAATAACGGCAAAATACTGTGTGGCACAAAAGTCGGTTGACAAATGGAAGTTTTCCCAATAACAAGAATTAGGTATATTTTTTTATTCTGGAAACAATGGTAACAATGAAACAATAAAATAAAAAGGGAATAATTATTATAACAATGAATAATAATAATAATAGAATTACAACAATGTGCTATTTTAGGGACATTTCTTGATTCTGGAAACAATGGTAACAATAAAATAAAAAGGAAATAATTATTATAATGAATAATAATAATGGATTTGTGTTTCTGACAGATGTACTGTATCAGAGAGCAACTCTCTCAGAAAGACTGTTTACAACATTAGATAAAACAGTGAAGCCAATCATGCTTACTCAGAACAAAGAGTTGAATTAGTATTGCTTTGTGATGATAATCCAGGTGCCTCCAGAGTAATGGTGTGGTGTGTCTTGTTGGTGATATGGTTGTGGGCCCACATTTCTTTGAAGGCAATGTGAACCAATTGTCTTACAGTGAAGTGCTGGACTCTACTCTACTAGACTTTGTAATGACCTGCCATTGAACAGATGGCAACAATTGTGGTTTTAACAAGATGCAGCTACTGCTCACTATACTGTAATTGTTCAAAACAATTTGAATAGGAAATTTCAATATCAGTGGATTGGATGGGGTCACCCAAGGCCTTGACCTGCACGGTCACCTGATTTGACGCCCCTAGACTTCTTTCTTTTGGGATATGTAAAACAACATGTGTTCCAGACTCAGCCTGCATCACTGGCAAGACTTGAAAGACCGAATCAGTAATGTCATTCGGCATATATCGCCAGATACACTTTCAAATGTGAGGGCTGAATTTCGTGATCGAGTGAGACATTGTCTCCAGGTGGATGGACATCACTTTGAACATCTGCGTTAGCTCTGAAATAAAACCCATGAACATGAAATTCAATCAGTGTGGTTTTAACGTAAGCCAAACTTCTCCCATTTGTCAACTGACTTTTGGGCCACACAGTATAATCATTCCGTTGTACGTCAAGTCCAAAACATTTCGGATCCATTGCTGAATTAGGGCTTTCTTGTTTCCCTTTTATTTGGGTAATACACAAAATCACAACTTACGTATTTCCACTAAAACACAATTAGTAACACTAGCTAGAAAAACTATTCATCCCTGATGCTTGTATCAACTGTTCATCTCATGTACAGTCTCCCAAGGACACTGTACATTTCTTCCTTAAATACAAATTACCTTTCACTATAAGTTGCTAATTTATCATGAAGATTCCATTCCTGGTGACCAATTTTTAATTACACAAACACAAGGAACTGTATATTGAGGGGATTAGCAGTAGACATTATTGTCATAGCAGTCTGATACTCGATTAAGAAGGATCTGTTAATAAATAGAATGTTAAAATTACCATTAAACAAAACAAATTACAACAAGGAATTAAATTATATAACATTTTAGCAGTAAAATATGGATATAAATAAGAAATAATCAACAAACTAATTAGAATAAAAAAATTAATGCCGGGTTGAAATCCCGGTTCAAGCATTAATTTTTCTTTCTTAAATTAAATTTAATGCACTTAATAAAACTAGAAAGATAAAATAATGTAAAGATAATAATTGGGAACATCTATAAAGATAATGAAATCTCTGTTAAACAAGATGGCAAATTATCTTCTTGGGAAAAGATCAACACTGGAGTAAGACAGGGATGTGGACTTTCACCGGTGCTTTTCATTATATACATGAATAAATTAATAAATGAATGGAGGAAAACACAACGAGGATATATACCCATCAATAGGAACCTCAAACTCGATGCTATTCTTTTTGCAGACGATTTAGCTCTTCTGGCACTTTCCGAAAATGATTTGCAACGATCAATTTATAATTTACAAAAAATAGGTGCCAAATTTAATATGGAAATATCAATTAACAAAACTAAAATTATGGCATTTCATGGGAAGGACCCCATACAAAGTAAAATCTGTCTCCAGAATAAAATTTTAGAGAGATCTAATCAATTTAAATATCTTGGATATTATCTCTCTATCTGGGATGAAAAGGATATCCCTGAAAAGGTTACTAGTTATAATAAAAGTTTAGGAATTATTAATCAAGTTATGAAACCATCCCTTGTACAAAAAAAACACCAGATTACGTTTATATAACACTTTGGCTAGACCAGTGTTGACCTATGGTAGTGAAGCATGGACACTAAGAAAACAACATGAAAGTAGAATAACGGCTTGTGAAATGAGATTCATGCGCAGAACAGCGGGTTACATCAGATGGGATCGGAAAAGGAACACCGATATCTTAAAAGAATTGAAGACTACGCCAATTTTGGAATATATTAAACAGTACCAACTAAATTGGAAACACCATCTTGAAAGAATGAGTTCAAATCGGATCCCCAAAGCTGTTTATAATTATATACCAAGAGGACGAAGATCACTGGGCCGTCCTATGAAACGCTGGAGGGAAAATTTTCTATAGGATCGTAACAGGCCTTGGCCTAATACTTGGAAGGAAGAAGAAGAAGATAATAATTGGGTTTCATTTACTTACACAGGAAACAAAGCAATAAAACTGGCTAATACAATAAAAAAATTATTAAAATCACATTTAAAACCAACCAACTAAACATAATTATTTCAAACAAATAAGAAGGAAACAATAAATATGAAAGTAAAGGAGTTTATAAACTCAAGTGTAATAATTGCGACAAGTTTTACATCAGCAGAACCACCAGGAATTTTAACACCAGATTCAAATGAATATTTTAGGGACTTTATTAACAACAAGGGAAAATCAAACTTTGCGTATAATAGGAACAAGTCATCAGTTCAACACAACTGATAAGTCAATCTTGAACAAAAAGAAAAAAAGGCGGAGTTACGCTGCCCCGATGATATAAGGTAGGTGATGATGGTACTGATGTGCCAGGAGAGGCCTTAATCTTAAACTCTGTGAATATGTTAATGATGATGATGGCCAGATGATGTTCAGGGACCGTTTGGGCCTTAAAGTTTCCATCACCGAGGAAACTTGTCCTGACCGGGGATCAAGGCAGCATGCTACCTTGAGACCACGGCAGTGGACACAAAGAAAATATTAACTACAAAATCAACATCCTTGAAGACACTGAAATCTTAAAAGAAGCAAAGAATACAAACATGTTGAATGAGAATACACCCAATGAGCTAAACCCTATGTATAACCTTCAGTACCATTTTAAATGCTGTTGATGGTACTGTTAACAATTGTCCTGTAATAATGTATGGGTCTTCAACACATTGACACCTGTTCATGTCAATAAGATTACTGTATTTACTTCTTCTTCTTCACTTCCTGGTTTAGGCAAGAGTTGCCTGTTCCGTCTTCACTAATAGATCTAAGACCATCTCTTCCGAGGACATCCGACATCTCTTCTTCCTCTTGGAAAATAATGGAAGTTTTATTTGGTAAATTTGGTTAAGTCCATCAGAGTTTCCATTGTAAAGAATACAAGTAATGTGTTTTCCTCTGATCGCGGTACCAACGCTATGCAGAGTAGACCATTGGTGGGGCTGCCACCTTGAAGCTTTAGGTCCAGGTCCTGGATGTACTAACCCCATCTAGAGGGTTGCCATTTCTGCCAACCTATTAAAAATTAGTTGTCGTTGTGGACTTTACTCTTGTTTCCCCGAGCATGGATCTCTTATCATCCCAGAGAAACGACCCCCTCTTCCCATCAGTTCTCCGACCCAAATCGCCGAAGGGATTCTATACCACAATCTTGATTCGGGTTACTCGGATTAGCAGGTCCACCTCGAGCAGGTTGGGAAAGGAGTTGATATGCAGAGGCTGTGTGTTTGCAATGGAAACTATATTGCGCATGCATACCCTTGGACCCTCTGTATTTACTATAATTCAGAATATAATTTGATTCATGATGTCCCAACTCCTTTCAAAAAACGTTAAGCTGAAAATATATAAAACTATTATTCTACCAGTTATATTATATGGGTGCGAAACATGGACTCTTACTTTAAGGGAGGAAAGGAGATTACGAGTATTTGAGAATAAAGTTCTTAGGAAAATTTTTGGACCAAAGAGAGATGAACAGACAGGTGAATGGAGAAGACTACATATCAATGAACTACATGGTCTTTATAGGAAGCCAGATATAATAAGAACAGTTAAGTCTCATAGACTGCGATGGGCATGACATGTTGCGTGTATGGGGAATGAAAGACGTGCATGGAAACTTCTTGTAGGAAAGCCAGAAGGAAAACGCCCAGTTGGTAGACCAAGAATGAGGTGGGAGAACAACATTAACTATGATTTGAGGGAAGTAGATTATACAGGGAATGATTGAAAAGCATTAGCTCAGGATAGGGATGTATGGAGAGTTTATGTCCGTGCGGCCATGAACCTATGGGTTCGATAGTGTCAGTGAGTAAGTAAGTAAGTAAGTAATTTGATTCATTGAGTAGAATATTGAATACCTCGAAAACTGGCATTAAAAAAAGGAACAATGAAGGATAGCAATGGATATTACGATTGTGAATTTGTGTTTTAATAATTCTCGTTAGAGAATGTTATAAATAGGATAACTAGGACCAGATATTTTTAATTAGTTATTTAATAGTCTTATTAAACTAGGAAAATATATGATACAAAACCCTCATGTTATAGGAAATATTAGTTTGGAATTCATATTCATGCAGTAACAGGATGTATATAAATATTCCCAGATACTAGGACAAGGTGCCTCAGGCTACCATGGGAAATGTAGCAAACTTATATTTGTACCTGATACAGTTATCTGACATAGAACTATGCTTAGCTAGAGAAAGAGAGATGTTTACACGGTAATAGGTTGAAACTCTGCCACATGACCTGACTTAATCATAGACATAATTTTAACTTCATCGCATTCTTCACTCTAATTCAACTAGTTTCTATTCACAAGCTACAAGATCTAGAACTTTTACCCTTTTTGGTTTCATTTCAGAGCCCCCAAAATCCTATTAAAAATAACATGATGCAGATTTATCTAAAGTTGTTCTGCAGATCGACAGTCCCACGTTCATCTCCTCGCCTGTCATTTATTCCTCCCTCTGAAGCCCTAACTGTTAATGCTCTATCCTGAGGCAGTGTTCAACCTTGCTCTAGCTTCAGCATAGTTCTATGTCAGATAACTGTATCAGCTCCAAATATAAGTTAGCTACATTTCCCATGGTAGCCTGAGGCACCATGTCCAAGTATCTGGGAATATTTATATACATCCTCTTACTGCATGAATATGAATCCCAAACTAATATTTCCTATAACATGAGGGTTTTGTATCATATATTTCCCTAGTTTAATAAGACTATTAAATAACTAATTAAAAATATCTAGTCCTAGTTATCCTATTTATAACAGAGAATCAGTTTTTTGGGTAAATTATTTTGGGAACTTTTTTTGTATTTATATTTGTTTTTTGTTATTAGTTTGTACTTTTAGAAGAATAAGCTTTTTCTCTTTTTATTTACTTTTTGAGAGAAGCTTAATTCCTACTTTATTCATAATTTTAGGAACAAGTCTACATTATTTAGTGATTGACAAAGTTTTCTAACTAGAAGCTCGTTTTAGTTGATGTATCAGGTATAATTATATTATTTTTAGTCTGATCATCTTACCTCAATATTAGTATAAATTTTATTAAATCAACAGGGTTCAATTCAATTGGACATAAATTAGCAACCTTTAATAGTTTAATAGTTTTAATGTGTCACATTCAATACCAGGCACTGAGCAGGGCATTTAAACCCACAGGCCAGCCATTTAAATACCCCAGCTACCCTTTTCGTGGCACTTCAGAAAATGGACCATTATTCACTAACTATTAGTCCTAGAAAATTCAAATTTTGTAAATACCTAAAGGAGATATCCTAGTAGGATTTGATGGTGAAATAACTTGGGTGATTGACATCACATGGTATCGGCGTATCAATTTCAGGAAGTGGAAGTTCATCTTCACTTTCACTTTGTGAATCTTCTAATTCAGGAATCAGTTCGTCACCTGAGTCATCATTATACAAAATATTCACTAATTCTTCTTCAGTGAGATATTTTTCTTTCGCAATGGTTTCACTCATGCACAAACAACAGCGCGATAACGAGAAACATATATGACTGCATTGGAGCAAGTTTGGGTGAACGAATTCCATGTGTTTGTTTTAAAAATAAAAGGGGATTCACCAAGGTTAAATGTGTCAAACGGGAATAGAAAATGTACATTTACATGCCATCTATGATCGCCAAGACATACTAAGCCAACACAATATTTAGGCACCGAATATAAATGCGGTCTGTTCGCACCCGCTCTAAAGCGAGTTAATTGACCAACATCCGCATACACAATAGTCTCTTTAAACACCTTAACTGGTTTACGGTACTGAATGTATTAACTCATAGATTGGTAAACTTACCCTTAAACAATGAAGATTTCAAACATGAGAAAAAACACATAATCAAAGTAGCAAGAGAAAACGAGTTTGATAAAAAAAAATGGTACATAAAAGGATAGAAAAGTATAAAAAACAAAAAATAATAAACAGAAGTACTCTTGAAAAAGACGAACCACCTATGAAAAAATATAGGAAATTCACATATCACCCTTGGGTACATAATAAATTGCAAAAGATATTTGAGAAGTTTAATATTAAATTAGCACCGAAAAATAACTACAGTTTAAATAAACTAATAAAACCAACAAAAATGAAAAAACTGATTAAAATAAAAAGTCAGGAATATATCAAATTGAATGCATTGGTTGTGAAAAGATATATATAGGAAAAACAAAGAGAAACCTAAAAATTAGAATCAAAGAACACATAAGAAATATTAAAAATGGGGAAATAGGAAAATCTGCAGTTGCTGCTCATGTTTGGTCTGAAAAACATGATATAAATTCAGACACTAAATTATTAAAACAGTTAGAAAATACAAAAGAGCTGACTATTTGCGAAAAAAATTATATTCAGAAGAACAAAAACAGAATTATGAATTTTGATATACCGATGGAGCGTGACCTTGTTTGGAGGTTCTTTGGCCAACCACAGGATGGAGCTGACATCAACATCCAGGTTGTGCAACAAATAAAACCAGTCTGGACAAGCTGACGATAAAACAGAATTGTTTTGAAACATGTTCAAGAACAAATCAATATTGAGGTAAGATGATCAGATTAAAAATAATATAATTAAAATAACCTCAAAATATCACTTCCTAAAATTAAATATTATCAGGTATAAATTTTAAAATTTAACACTTTAAGGATCTGTTAACCATGAACACAAAATAAAAGCTCTCTTTCTATGTAACAAATTAAACTGTTCTGTACCTGCTCAAGTTTTCTCAGAATTTATTCATTTCTACATAACTATTAATAGAAAGGCATTGAACTAAACATACCTGAATAATATAATTGTTACATGATAAATAAAACAGTACTGAAAACTTTTTATGTATTTAACAAAAATAAATAATTTTTTTTTATTTGGCCTAAAATCCAAGGACTAGTAATCATCAAGCCAGTATAGGAGTGACATGTGGTCAGTATTTCAGGTTCCAAAGTCGTTATAGCTTTTTTTTTAAGCTGGGAGCTGCTACTTATAGCTACTCAAAATTTATGATAATGAGTGGGCATGGGTCCCATGCTGGTTGAAATTCCATAGAAAATGTCTTCCACCTTGAGGACTCGAATTAGCTCTGCACCAAGACGATATCTTAAACTGCTTGGCTATGGCAAGGGACTTATGCTTATATAGCAAATATACAGTGCGATCAGTATAGCATTAGATAGCAGATGCGGGGTTTGTGCTGTGCAGTGATGAAGGCTTACACGTGCAGACACGGGACTTGAAATGTGCGCAGACTCAGCAGTATACAAGCACATCCCACGCATTCACAGTCGCAGTCAGATCATTTGCTTCGAGTAGATAAGGTACTCGCTCGCTTTTCCTTGTGTACAGAATGGTATGTGTATAAGTTATTTAAATTTTAAAATTTGTATCTTATAAAACAGGCATGTATAAATGTAAATTGAATGACGTGTGTATAAGTGAATAATGTAAACTGTACAGTGGCTTAATAATTTTTCTACTGAACGTGTATTTATGTATATATATTTGTTAACTCAGTCTGGCAGCCAAATACGAAGACTTTTTGAAACATGATTCCCGGGTGTAAAAATTCCCCCACGTTCAACAGTCCACAATCTTATAGAGTTGTCAAAAATGTATAGACAATGAAGGTGACAAGTTCCAGCATCTGCTTCAATATAGTTGGTAAGTACGACAATCTGTAAAATAGTTACGAAAATGTGTGTGGTTGTATCACCGAGATCCTATGCTGTCCGTTCCCTGCCACGAATGCATCAGCAGTGTATAGAGAAATCCCCGCATCTGATGCCCAGTGCTATACTGATCACACTGTATAAAGTTCCCATAATGGTACACATTACACATAAAATGCACTAATTTTTATGACTAATGAATGACATAAGCAAAAATGAGCTTCCGTTCTATTTTCTATTACACAGAATGGAAGTTCTGAGTTGAAAACATATTTTTTCTGAGGACAAAATTATACAGAAGTTCATTTCTGCATCAATTCTATTGACCTGATTTTTATACATGCATAAGGGACATAAAATGTGCTTTTTCTCTGTTTCTACGGATAATTTTGAAATGAAGTTTATTTGTGCTTTATTCTATAATTATAAAAAGTTCCATTTAACATATATTATGTATTGTGAGAAAATTAGTCCAACATTCACCATAATTGTAGAAAAATGAAAAAAAATAAACGTCATTGTTTTTATTTTTAATTTAACACTTTTCACTAAAGGATAAATTATATTTGAAGAGAAAAATTATACGTTCAGACTAGGGTTTGAACCCCTGGACCTTTAGCCAAAGGTCCTGGGTCCAAACCCCAGTCTGTGCATATAATTTTTCTCTTCAAAATATAAATAAACTTCAACTTTTCCCTATAAAATAGCTGATTATATATCTGACCCAAAATTTATAAAACATTTTGATTATATTTAGGCATAAACCAAGAATTCACATTAAATCTGTGCACTTATAATAATGTATATAATGTATTTGATACTTACCCAATAGCCTTCTTTACTTACAATATCCAACCTTCATTACTTTACCAACGGTTGTTTCCAATACAGGATCTGTCGTATAGTTGTTGAAAATGATGATTTTTTATGTATGTAATGCATTCTATCTTGATTTGGTGACAAGCATTTAAAGAACTGCTCTCATTATATGTTCATTTTCAATAAACTCTCTATTATCATGTAAGGATATACGACAATTTTTTCACGTCTATTTAAGAATGTCCAATCTATTTATTTCTGCTAATTTTTACTCTTTTTTTTTTTACAATTTAAATTGTAGTCCATGATGTTTTATATTCAGTGAAATATCAGATGTAATTGTAATAATGTAATTTGAAGTTTCATTAACAGAAACAGAGTAACTTTTTGAATCTGTATAATATATTAGTAACTTACAGCAATTTTTATTAGTTACAGGTTGTCTAAATTGGTAGATTTTAAGTTTGTAAAAAATCTTCACATTAAAGCAAGTAGAAATAGTAACATGATCGTAGAATAAATCAAATAAAAATATATGCTCTGTAAATATTAAAGCATCCCAGCATTATATGTGACAGCAGATTAACTTTACTATTGATTCTTTACTAAATATGTCAATTTTTCTTCTTCTTCGTCACGGTTTAGGCTTTTTTGTTAGCCTGTTCCAGCTCTAAATTGCTGCTGTTTCCATCATTTCTTTGGTCTTCCCTAGCTTCTTCTTACTTGGTAAATAGTTGTATGCTGCCTTTGGTATTCTGTTCTCATTCATCCTTGTTAATGTTCTTTCCAGTTTGCTCTCTCTGTGTTTCACTGTTGTTGTGTTTAATTCCTCTACTTTTAGTTACTGTCTTATTTCTGCATTGTTTCTTGTCTGTTCTTTGATATCCTATCCATTTTTCTTCTCCTTCGTCATGGTTTAGGCTTTTTTTGTTAGCCTGTTCCAGCTCCAAATTGCTGCTCTTTCCAACATTTTTTGTTGGTCTTCCCAAGCTTCTTCTTCCTTGCGGTGAATAGTTGTATGCTGTCTTTGGTATTCTGTTCTCTTCATCCTTGTTAAGTGTTCTTTCCAATTTGTTCTGTGTTTTACTATTGTATTTAATTCCTCTACTTCTAGTTCCTGTCTTATTTCTGCATTGTGTTTCTTGTCTGTTCTTTGATATCCTGCTATTATTCTGAGGAATTTCATTTCAGCAATATACTCTGGCAGATTGTTGTGTTGTCACTTTCAATGTCTTGGATCCATAAGTAATAACAAACTGTCATTGCCTTGTATAATTTCATTATATATTCTTTCCTGGATTTTTTCAAAGTTCTTTTTAGTGTTCCTGTTATATAATTAAACTTATTTAGTTTGTTATTTATATGTTTTTCTGTCGTGTATGATATTGCACAACCTAGGAAGTTATATTTTGTCACTTGTTCTATTGGTTTATTTTGTAATATTATCTTTGTCCGAACTGGTTGAGCGCTGTTGAAAGCCATTGTTTTTTATTTTTCTGATTTTTTTATAAGTGAATTATATTAATGTGCTATTAAATAACATAATTCCAATAACCTTTTAATCATGACACTGTCAAAAGCTTTATTTATTGCATGAATTTGATCATTCTTCTCATTCACTTGATTAATAATGATACATCAAGTTTTTAATTTATGTATTAAGCCTTTCTTTTATCTTTATTTTTTTTCCTGTAACTGTTACGACTATTCTTACGTAACTTAAAAAATGTATGCGATATTTTCAATATATGTTATATTGCCCCTTTTTATATTCATATACCAAGTTATTAATCAATATTTTTATGCATTGACTTTATTATGTGCATAGCATTAGAATTGGGCTTATGTACTATTAACTGTATGCAACTTTCATAGATCTAGTAATTTAAATTTTAAATATTAGGGCCTACATGTAGTATTTTTAGTCATAGCTGAGTAGAAGAAAAATACTAAAAACATTAAGTCACCAATTAAATTAATTAAATGTATTTTAAATACTTTATTTATGTATCTTCTTCCAATGCTCAATTTTCTTCTTCTTTATTTCCGGTCAAGTTCATGACCATATGGGTCCTCATTTTTTGGCATAAATCACTTTAAAGACAGTACACTGTATATCGTCTTATAATTATTTAGTAGTATATAGTGATATTTCTTATTCAGTTATTACCATTTTGTTACGAGTTCCACTTAAGATATTATGATCATAATGGAGATGATGGATTTTAGAGGAAAGATTTTATTGAAGCAGATTTTTAATGCAAGCAATATTGCTATGCCAGCCAGGTTGTACGGCTTCATATAGATTTTTTATGTGGTTATTTAAGCTAGTAACATGTGTACCCATTTGAACTTCTAACCACTCTGTAATCATTTAACATAATCAGCTCTTTGTTTTTGTCTTCTTTTTATTCAGATCCCATTGGCAGTAGTCAATGCCTCAGATATTTTACTAATTCATTTATACAGTACATGTTTTCATGTATATTTATAAAAATATATTGTAGCATCAAACACTTTTCTCTCTCTGCTAATAATTTTCTTTCATGTCCTTTATACTTTATAATACTTGATTCCTTAGATAGCTGACTGTATTGCTTATATTTAAGAAAAGTTGCTTTTTATAATAGATAAAGCTACCATAAATCATCATCATCCTCACTCCAGGGATTAGGCAATTGCCCGTTCCAACTTCATAATGCATCAGCCCAACGTCTTCTAGGTCTTCCAACATCACGTCTTCTTCTTGCTTGATAATTTCTTGCTAACAATGGATATCTCTCCTTACTCATTCCATCCATGTGATCAATCCATTTCTGTCTGTAATTCGTGACTTTATCCAATAAAGGCTGTACTTTCAATTCTTCTCTTATATCCTCATTTCTTATTCTATCAAGTCTTGTACATCCTTTTACTTGTCTTAGGAACCTCATCTCCACCGTCTGTATTCTATCCTTCTGTTTTTTCACTGGAGCCCAAGTTTCACATCCATACAATATTGTGGGAACCGCCATAACATTATACATTTTTATCTTGGTTTCTTTTCTAATTTTATTTTTGAATGTTCTCTGTATTGTTCCACACACCGTCTGAAATTTATTTATTTTGGAGTCAATATCTCTTTCCACATTGTAGCCAATATCATAGCCCAAATATTCCTGTTCTATACTTTGATTTTCTAAAATAATTTTGGATCTCAATGGATCTCTTCCTCTAAAAGCCATGGTCTTCGTTTCCCTTACAGAAATCTTTAGATCGTATAATTTACATATTTCATTTAATGCATGCATTGATTTCTGTAAGTCGTCTTCATTTTTTTGTATTATGATTACATCGTCTACCATAAATACAAATTATTTTCACATTTTTATATTTTAAATCATAAGATATAATTGTTTACCCACACTGACCTGTGTTAAGTAAACTTGTAAATATTTTCATCAAATTTTACTTGTTCACTATAATATGAAGCACAGAAAATATTTTGCTTCTTATTTCAGGATACAGCATATTATTATCATAAAATTGTCCATCCTATGAGTATGACATCATGCATGCAGAAAACGAAAACAATGCACAAGCAATCTCAAATAATAAATTAAATTAAGAATTTTGAAATCATATATGCAATTTTGCAGTAGAATTTTTAGTAACTTGGATAATAATTTACTTGAGACTTATCAAGAAGTCTTTTCTTCAGTTGATTAAAAATACGTCTTGATGATGATTCCTCGCTCTGAAAAGAAGATCCTGAAACTGATCACTGATGTATTTATATCTTATGATTAAGATTCAAACAAACTGTTTCTCCTTGTCAGTTTGCTGTATATCGCTCAAATTAGATGTTAAATTTACAGTACTATTACTTCATTATAAAAAGTTCGTTAACATTACAGTCACAATATTAAAACGTGAACTTGCAAATAAAATACAGGTGCTGTAAGAATAATATCCTCTTGCCGGTATAATTTCCTTTAATGATTCATAATTCCTTACATTATAAAAAATGCCAAAGATTAAATTCAAGAGTAAAAATGAAGATTTATTATCTTTTGAAATATAACAATTATATTGTTTCAGCAATATCTGCAATTTACGTAGAAATCAAGATGCAAATACCTGATGTCAAGAAAAAATATATTTATTCTGTGATTTTTTTAACTGCATATATACAACCTGCACTAGATACAAGAGTGCATAACTGCGAAGAAAGAGACTACACTTGCAAGTTTTACTTTTTCACAAAATTATTTTTTTAATCAAATTTCAAGATACTTATAATTATTTATGTATTTGTAGTCAGATAGTTTCATTTTTTATATGAATCAATAATATTCCTATGAAAAATTTATATGTGATGAACATTCTTGTTTATATTATCAGGTATCAAATAAAATAGTCTTGAATTACTATCCTTTCACGAAAGGCTCTAAATTATTTTCTTGGAACGGTCGTTCAAATTTTCCAAACAATTTAATTTCTACATTTTGTACTCTTATCAACTTTTACGATTGAGGTTCATTACATTTCTTCTGAAAATTGTATAATAGTTGCTACAACTTATGAAATCATCATGTGTTTTGCAAAATCAGATAACACTTATTAGGCATTTGTAAAAATTGAGATGTCTGTAACTGAAAATTGAGGATTTAAATTAAAGTAATACACACCTGTTTGTAATATACATAAAACTTATTTTAAATTTGAATTTCTCTCTGCAGTATATTATAGGAGTTTCACATCTAAATTTTGTAGGTAAATTTCATACTTTCATGTGACTATAATTTCTTTAGAATTTAGTCCATTCAAATTTTGAGCAATTATAAACAAGCATTGAATTTTGTGTAATTGCTACTAAAATTTAAAGATTTTATTATTTATAAACATATTAATTTCTTTAATGTCTTCTTGACAGTATTCCAGTTATCCAATATGACAACTGATCCATTTTGCTACATGCTTAATAAAACAGATAAAAACAAATAAATGAAACCAATCAAAGAAAAAGATTCTATTCCAAATAAAATAATCTACCAGTATATATTGTTTCCTAAACTTGTGTATGGGACATTTATGATAATTTTAATTCAAACTGGTTATTTAATAAGACAAGGAATGATGATTTTAATTTAATTCATAGATAAATGTCTTCACACTTTTTTACTCTAGAATTAAATTTGCCATAATTAATTTACTAATATCTGAAAATTCTTTAACTTTAGAAACATCGCAAAATTACATAACTTATTGAACCCTAATATATTATAATTTGTATTTTTCTTAGTTATTTCACTTTTGGATGCATACTGGTTGACTGATAAGTGTCTATTACAAATTCACTGAATTTAATGAGTTATAAAATTTGTTTTAAGATACAGGAAAGCCAATAAATTTCTAGTCTGGTTGGTTGGCTATGGGATTTGAACCTGGTACCCTCAAGAAGTATCAACTGAACCAACTCACTCATCGTTTAAAATATTATTTATGCCAGGATTATTTTTATCACACTTTATAAATCATAACTTTTGTGATTTGGTTTCTCAAATGTATCTGTTGATGTTTAAACACTACTCAATAATTTTACGACTTTTTGTTAATATCAATAATCACAACAAATATTCCATACTTAGACTAAAAAAAATGTTGAATTTTCATTTTCATTTTTGAAAAAGTATCCAAAAATTATTTTTAATATATAATCAAAGGTGATACAATGGTTAAAGGCATAGAATGCATAATGTCAAAGACGAATGTAAGCAATCTTACATTATTTTACATATCTATTGGAAGCATCATTACTTATGGAGCAGAACTTTGGCCATTAACAACAAAAATAAATAAGTATATTTTGCAAACTGAAATGGGATTTTATACGAAGGGCAGCAAGAATATCCGATTTCCGATTGAGGGTCTTTCCACTTTTCAGCGGTTGCCCTTTTACCAGCCGGCTGCTGGCCCTTCACATCCACATGTGTCAATCACAGAGGTAGATGATCAACAGCCAGTGTAGGGGTGACATGTGGTTAGCATGTCGAGTCCCCCAGCCGTTATAGCTGGTTCCTCAACCTGGAGCCGCTACTTATTGTAGCTACCCAATTGCCTCACGATGCTGGGTGGGCACCGGTCCCATACTGGCCGAAATACCATGAGAAAATTTCTTCCCCCATGGAGACTCGAACCAGCGCAAGTCCCGTAGCTCTGCGCCAAGGCTTCCTACCTTAACCGCTCGGCTACGGCGCGGGACATAGCAAGAATATCAAGAAGAGAAAAAATTAGAAACTCAGTTTTAAGGGAAAAAAATGAAGATTGAAGATACTATTTTACATTATATTAAAACTCAGCAATTAAGATGGTATGGACATGTCCAGCAAATGGAAGAGGATCGGCTATCAAAATGTGCTTCGGAATGGAAATCTGAGGAAAGACGAGGCAGAGGAAGACCTAAAACTTCCTGGAGTCAGGGAATATATTTATACATGAAGGAGAAACATCTACAACCAGGAGATTGGATAAACTGACAAAATTGACTATTAGGAATCAAATGATATAAAAGACATTAAACAACCAATGATCTATCTATCTATAATATATGGAAAATCTGACCGAGCAATAAAGGTGAAGACATCTATGCATGAACGTAACAATATCAACTAACACAATTCAAATGTGACTTTAAATATGGTTTATTTTCAAATTTATTTTCACAACTTTTGCCACAAAGACATTCTTCCAAATAAATCAAACATGTAAATATATGACACATATATGTTTATATTAATATATACAATACAAAATCAGGTCTCGGTATGAAGGCCACAGAATAACTACATGACAAAAATAAACGTGGCTGCATAAACTTGTGTGTCTTTTGATTACATGGAAGAAGTCTTACAAATTACGTATTTGAGGTAACTACACAGAGATCATAAGTAACATTTATTCTTGACATTAATGATTCAAAAGTCTTAAAAATGACCTTTCCCCAAAAGTGTTTTCTTTGTTATGGTTAAAAGAAGATTTTAATTTTGTAAAATAACAAGCAGTTGAGGTAACAGTATCTAAGAAATGATTATGCTTTCAGACTATCTGTCTGTTGATTTTAAAAAAAAATTGCACCTGAGCCAGTATCTGAACCACAGATTTACAGCTTTATTAGACTAGATGAAGAATGAAGATAGATTACCAGCTAGGAGTTTGGAGTGGATACCAAATCAGGAGAAAAAAGAAGAGGGAGACCAAAAAAACATGGATAGAGAGAATTATGAATTTGATGGCCAAGAAACTGCAGGGTGGTGACTGGAAGGACAGGAATGGTGGAAGAGAATCAAAACTTAATATTGGGCACAGGGAAGATATTATATACATTTAAAACCTGTTAAAAATCATTAGAATAGGCCCAAATTATATTCTTTCCAAATCCTTTCTCCAATCAAATCCATGGAAACAGTGGCAACACATTCAGAGGATTTAGTGAGGAACCACTGTTATGGAAGTTTGTTGTTCCATAAATGTAAATTCCTTAGTGATCAAATAATTATTGCTTACTTGCCTAGATGGTAGTGGTTACGTTCCTTACTGCTAGTCTCAAGGTCATCAGTTCAAACCTGGCTGCAGTTGATGGATTTTTTTGGATGGAAAATTCCAAGGGACAAATCCTAAGGGAAAGACTTAAATATATTAGTCCCAAGTCTGAAGATTTTCGAGCTCGTAAAAGAACCTAAAGCCTAAATTAGTGCCTCCGAACAAATTTTAATTACCCTTCCCCATCCAAATAATACCTTATTTGTCTACTAGATGTCTCATTGAAGCAATGTATTGACCACATGTCACTCATTGATATCTGTAGGGAAATAAGTGTAAGTAAATTAGCCTGATTAAGAAACTCCCACTAGGAAATCACCCATGTCTTAATGAGGGATGTATGTGGTACATACACGAGTCATTCAATGGCTTTTGGTTAACAAGCATTAAGGCTCATTTCACACTGGGACAATGGTGATGGTCACTGAGAGATACATTCTTTTGAAATGAAGCATTCACACTGGGCCACTACACTGCCTCACTGAGCTACTGTGACACAGCAGTGTCTCACACTCGCCACATGTGACAGACAAGGTCACTGTGTTCAGAGCAGTCACCACCGGACATGCATTAGTTTGAATTGGAGTGTTCGCACTGAGACACAGACACATTGTTGTAGATTTGCCAACAGACAGGCAGTCATTTCTGAGCAGCAAAACATTCATACTGTACACATTGTAGCCATGAGTTTAGATCTGATTAACATGGAAGATTTTATAAGTGTTTTATTTTCTAGTAGTTCATCAAATTAAGTTTTTGACATTTGAAAATGCTGAAAAAACTTCTTCTCATCTTGTCTCAGATCGTCATAAAGAGTGTAAACAATTCTTTCTCAAGCTGATCATGTAGCAATGGATGTACGTGTAATAAACATTTTGTCTTCATTCTCCTCCTCCTGCTGCTTAGAAGTACTAACAAAAGTTCCTCCTCACTCGAGTTCATTTCACTAACTAATCAGTTGGCAATATCTGCAATGTCCGACACCAGTGATCCAGGAGTGTTCACCTCAATCACCAATGACCATCACTGGTGACTGTCACCAGTGTCCCAGTGTGAAACGAGCCTAACTCTTAAGTGGATGCATGGGGATATGAGAGACCCCCAGCTAAACTAAATCATCTTTATGGTTTTAGTTGCCAACTCGTGGGTTTCTTCCCATATTCCATCAGAGATTGTTGGGTGCTATCAGAATTCAACACAAAATTCATCATCAACATCCTCCTTTCGGAATGTTGATTCCAAATATGCCTCCAACCATCTCTATCTTCCCATGCTTTGCTTCTTTTTAGTTTTTCCCAGTTGTATCCTCTTTCTTGTAAACTTGGTTAATCCATCTTCCTCGTGGTCATTTTCCTTGTATCTTGAGATTTAACAGTCTTTGTGGTAGACTTTCCATTTCCATTCCTTTTAAATGTCCAAACCATTTTAGTCTATTTATTTCTATGTCTGTTGTTAATTTTTCTATATTTAATATCTCCCTGATTTTGTCGTTCCTTATTCTATCTCTCCTTGTTTTATGTACAATTCCATGTAAGAATTTAATTTATGTAGCTTGGTTTCTGCTCAATTCTTTCTTTGTATATGTCCAAGTCTCAACTGCATATGTTAGAACTGGTTTGAAATAAGTTTTATACATTGCCATTTTACTCTTGATGGGTATATCTTTATTCCAGATTAATTGTTTAGTTAAATTATATACTTTTAAATTTTTCTCTATTCTTTTACTGATTTCAGTCTGTATTTTCCCATTTGCATTTATCATTATTCCTAAATATGTACATTTTTCCACTTTTGTAGATTTATGCTGGATAACTTAATATTCCAATTATCATTCTGGTTTCTATAAATTTAATAAGATTTATTAAATAATCATACAACATAGAGCATATATCATGTAAATCTATCGTTCCTTATTTTATTATTCTATTCTTTGCAGGTCATGCATACGTTTATATTTCAATATGGTCTGAATATTAAGAGTTTTTTTGTTCATATGTGATTAATAAAAAAAATTGTAATTTTCTCAATAATATGCAGATTAGTTAGTTTAAATTTATATTATAGCTACATTTTTATTATTTAGGCAACTTTTATAATTTGTAGATCCATCAGTTCTAAGAGAGTTATATCTATCTAAATGGAAGAGAAAGTTTTTAACTCATCAGCAATTAAATATATAAGTAATTTTACAAACATTTTCTTCTCAATATTTTTGAAGCTCATTATAAATATGTTGACGTGAAAAATTCTAGTGTCATTAGTTTAAGTAAAAAAACTGTTTAATTATGGTCGAGATCCAGTGGACCCCCATGCACTTAAAGTCTTACAAAGTATTAGGTCATGGCTGCTATAAAAACTGGAAACAGTGAACTTCTTTCATAATGGTTTGTAGGGAAGGTATTTACAAGACTTGAACCCCTCACATACAGTACTTTTTATACCTCATTGGTAGTTAAGTGACCTAGTTATAAGAAAGCATCCTACACTTTAGAATATCAGAAAATACAAAATTAAACACCTTATTGTTTGCAGATGACCGAATAGTAATTGCAAATTCAGAAGATAATCTGCAGAAAGACCTGTATGAACTTAACAAAATTGCAGAAGAATATGGATTGAAGATATCTAGAGAGAAAACAAAAATTATGGCATTTCAAGGTGTAGATCCTGTCAGAAGTAAAATTGTACTTGACAATAACATTTTGGAGCAGGTGGATATTTTTACATACCTAGGATGCAATATCTCATATGAAGAAGAAAAGGATGCAAATGCAAAAATATCAAAATTTTTAAGGATATTAGGGTTAATAAATTCTATCTTCAAGCCACAGTTAATTCAAAAAACATTCAAGGCTAAAAGTGTATAGAACACTGGCTCTTCCAACTCTTTTGTATGGTAGTGAAGCATGGACATTGAAACAGAAGGACATACAGAGACTTAGATCTGCTGAAATGAAATACATTCAGAGGACTGCAGGATACACACTACTAGATCATAAAAAAATGAAGACATCTTAGAAGAATTACATATGGAACCTTTAGAAAACAAAATTTCTGATTATAAGTCAAGATGGATGCAACTCATCGAATGGAATACCACAGGATACCCAAACAAATGTTAATCTATCAACCTGCAGGAAGAAGAAGACCAGGACTTTTAGATGGTGTTTCTCTTGAGGCCGAAACAGGTCAACAAATGGCCTAAATTTGTGAATGGATTATGATGATATTTTAGAAACTTATCTGTAATTTGTACACTGGATAAGTTAACTTCTGCTATTAGTGGTGTATATTTAATTCATATCGATATCACTCATGAGGCAGTGAAAGCTCATACAAGAAAAGATCTTAAAGATATGCCATCCGAATTATCAGACATCAAAATGTATCTTCGATCACAAAGATGGAGGTCACATCTTGCCATAATAAGAGAGCAAAATTAGTGTTTTTTTTAGCAGTTTTTTCTTGGAAAGGATACATGTTGGAAAAAAAGATATATCTAGAACAGGGATGTCAAACAGCACTCCCAAGGTGTGAAATGAGGAGGTGCTTCCATCTGTCACAGCTGCGCTAGCACTCAGTCTGGACATGCTCTAGTAGTGTGTTGTACTTTGAGCATAAATAAACTGTATGGATATGCAGCGATGTATGGATATGTAGAACAGAAATTGGATATATCTATTGTTTTGTTCAATGCCATCATGTCATTTTGACATTCTGATATTCTCTCCTGGCATGGGCATTATTGTAACTCACTTCTGGGGTTGGGGCACCTGGAAGGTGGAGTTACATTGCCCCAATGATATGTGATAGGTGATGATGAAGGTAATGATGTGCCAGGAGAGGCCTTAATCCGAAACTTAATGAATATGATAATAATGGCCAGATGATGTTCAGGGACCATTTGGGCTTTAAAGTTTCCTAACATTTGTCTTACAGATGAGGAAAAACCCCGAAAAAAAGCAACACCCTGATCGGGGATCAAACCCGGTCCCACTATGTAACAAGGCAGCATGCTACCTTGAGACCACAGCGGTGGACTGAAATTGGATATATAAGTTCTTCACAATATCAAGAAACATTTTAATTCTAAACATGCTGAAACTTATGGGCATGAAAAGTTACTAGCTGTTGCTCATGAAAACGCTTAAGAGGAATTTAAATCAAGAGTAAATTTTGGAAACCTTCTATCATAGTCAGATGTTAATACAAAAAAAGCTATAAAATTAGCAAAGAAATTGAAACTGCTTCAAAACCAATCACTGAGAGAAAATTTGTTAAAAACTGCCTTATAACTGCTGCAGAAGAAATCTGTCCTGAACAAGTTAATGCATTTCCATCTATAAGTCTGTCCCATGGTGTTGTTGTAGAACGTATATCAGAAATGGGAGATAACTTGGAAGCGCAATACCAAGAATGAAAACTTTATTAGCTCTTGACGACAGTACCGATCACAAAAAATAAGTCACAGCTGACTATATTTGTAAGGAGTGTCAAATCAGATTTCTATTTTGATGTTATATTTTAAATGAACATTTTCCAGAATTCGACATATAAATTCTCAATAAAAATACTTTGAATAGAAGTCGTCAGATGCTGTTGTTTGGTAGTGATAATTACTGGCCTTCTGATGAAAGAGAGTTGTATAAGTGGAAAGAATTGTTGACATTCATATCGGAGTTCGGATGGTGTAATCGGCACCATACTGACACCCAGTGTTAGAGATCCGGGGTTCAAATCCTGGTCCGAGCATTAATTTTTCTTTCTAAAATAAAACTCTGTCAGATTTCTATGTTCATGAAGATTTTCTCGATGTAATTTCATTAGACGATCAAACTCGAGGACAAGATATATTTTATGCTATAATTAAAACCATTGCAAATTTGAACTTTCATGTAACAAGTTAGTTTGCATAGCAACAAATGACACACCAAATATGACGAGAAAACAAACAGGATTTGTGGAATGAGTACAAACATATTTTACTCAAGAAGAGCTCGATGGAGAAAAAGTTATATTCATTCATCATGAACATCTGGGTGTACAGTCTGTTACTTTAAACAGTGTTATTTATTCATAGTTAAATATGGGAAATAACATTATGAGGTTCTTAATTCAATGAATGAATGAGTCACTTTTTATCTTACCTCATAGTTTATGTTTTTTTAATCAATTTAAATCAGGTTTCAATCATATTGCGCATAAACATGCAATTCTCAACAGTTTGATATATACAGGAGATTATTAATTGTTCCACTAAATAAAGAAGATTTTAAGAAAGAATACAATCACATTTTAAACACAAATAATTTAAATGGTTTTGGAAATGAAATAATTATGAGTAAATTAAAGAAATTCAGACAACAAAAAAGATTAAAAGAATACATCACCCTGCAATCTGATGAAATAATTATGAGTAAATTAAAGAAATTCAGACAACAAAAAAGATTAAAAGAATACATCACCCTGCAATCTGATTCAATAAAGGAAAACAATTCAAGACAATTATTTATCATCCATAAATACATAACAAATTTCAAAAAATTTTCAAGAATTTTGATATTACATTGGCACCCATAAATAAATTTAGCCTTGGTAATCTATTAATAACCAATAAGAAAGTGAACACCCAGATAGTAGAAACAAAAAGGAATTTGGACAATTGCACAAAAGAACACTTTAGAAATATTAAAAATGGCAAAATTGAAAAATCAGCTATTGCAGCACATAGTTTGTTGGAGAGTCATAAAATTGAAAGAGTCTAATCTTTTAAAACATTTGGAAAGAACTTTGGAATTGACAGTTTGGGAAAAAATATATATTCAGAACAATTTGGATCCATGAATTTTGAAATTCCCGATAAACAGGACTTGATCTCAAAGTTCCATAAAATCAGCACCAGATGGTAACATTATAGACAAAGATTCCAATGAAAATCCGGTAGTCATAATGTCGGCTGAAGATAAGAGGGACACCTCTTGAAAACTGCAGTTCCCGTGCTTAAAAAATACATAAACTATGAGGTAAGATAAGAAGTGACTCATTCATTCATTGAAGTGTTATTTATGATGATTGTTGTGAGAATAGTTAATCTTATTTTCTCACATACTTTACATCATCAACTCCGACATTTCATATTACTGTCAGGTAAGCGATGGCTTAGTCGTGCTAATATCCTGGAGAGGTCTTTCATCTTTGAAATAAAAACATTGATAGAAATGGAAAATTTACCAATGCCAGAACTGTCAAGTGAGGACTGAATTTGTGATTTGGCATTCTTGGTGGACTTGACTTCTTATCTCAATTCTCTTAATTTAAAATTACAATTACAAGGTAAGGACAGGCTTATAATCAACGTGATAGATGACTTGAAAGCTTTTATGGACAAGGTTAAATTGTGGGCAAATCAAATTGATAAGGAAGAATTGCATCATTTTCCTTGTTTAGAAAGAATGTTATATAATGAATGTAAGCATCTACTACCAAGAAGTAAATAAAGAAGCTGCCATTTGCAAGATTGAAACAACGGTTTCGTAGATTTGGCACTCAGGAATTACAGTGTATATAAGAGAAAGATTTCATTTAGATTGGAGTTTCTCAGGGTGCTCAATTGGTAGAGCATTTGCATACAAAGTGAAAGGTCCTGGGTTCAAACCCCAGTCTGAGCATATTTTTTTCTCTTCAAATGATATAATTTATCCATCATTGAGATGTATGAAATGAATAATAAAAACATTGAAAGAGGCCATACTGGCTTTATAATGTAATGTAGAATTCCCAATAAAAGTCTTCTTAATAAAGAAGCTGCCATTTGCAAGATCGAAGCAACAGTTTAGTAGCATTTGGCACTCAGGAATTAACAGTGTATATAAGAGAAAGATTTGCATTTGGATTGGAGTTTCTCTGGTAGTTCAGTTGGTAGAGCATTTGCATAGAAAGTGAAAGTTCCTGGGATCAAACCCCAGTCTGAGCATATATTTTTCTCTTCAAATATAATCTACTACCAAATTACAAAACACAGTTAGGTGGAGATCTTGAAAAAGATTTCCGGGCCATTGGCCATGGTCTTGAAGTTCCCTGATGTTTCGCCAGAGGCTGCATCCGGCATCCTCAAGGATTGCCTTGAGACTGCCTGCCCTATTTATACAGTTCACCACAATGTGTTCTCAGCGCGGTCCATTCCGTCGTAAGTTGTATCTGCCATCTGATTGGTTAGTGGTAGAGACACCCATTGCACCAATGAGGTTGCTGTTTGAAGGTCTAGTAGACTGTTCTTGTAGAGGTTTGCATCTGGTGTTTTTTAGAACCGGTACCCATACTTTGTTGACTTTTAATGAATCTTCTTTTCTATTAAAACTGTTTTTATGTTTGAATATCTCAATGGCTTCTCGTAGTAGACAAGTAAGATAGTGTGTGCAGTTGGATAATATGTCTGTATTCTTGTACTGAAGTATATGGCCTTCAAGTAAAGAGTTTTCTGCTACTACCGACTTTTTCACTTGTTTAAGATGGCTATATCTCTCATATTCCTTTAGTCTGGTTGCAATGCTGCATATATATATATATATATATATATATATATGCACCACCAAACGTAGAGAACACATCGCAGTGAACTGTATAAATAGAGCAGGCAGTCAACAAAATTACCAGTCTCATGACAACCCTTGAGGATGCCAGACACAGTCTCTGGCAAAACGTTGGGGAACTTCAAGCCTCAAGACCACGACCAACAGCCCAGAAATCTTCAAGATCTCCGTACCAACTCCAGCCGTGAAAGCCTAAGTCAATATATTGTTAGAGTGTCTTCTGAATGAATTCAATAACAGGTCTGGCAAAGTCTATTTCTGTGCAAGATCACAAATTAGAGTAAATTCTGTGTTTTTTATAATGTTGTGTTTAGTCTGTAATTTGTGTTGCACTTTCATGAAACATGTTCATCATTGTACACATAACCAAGTAAGCATATCAGAGGAGGGGAGTTCATCTATGTCATTTCTTTCAAATACATGAATCTCTTAATTTTAACATTTACTTTTACACGTGGTTCTGATATAAGAATTCCAATTTAACTTTCGCTTGCCAATTCTTGCTTAATCAGATTTTTTAAAAATCATTTAATCTAAAGGTTTTAAATATACTGGTGCATTTTTTAAACTTTTGAATCACTTTACATTATTGTTATCACTATCTAAACCTTCCCTTACCAATACTTCCTAAAAGAGGATTGATACCACATTTATCAATATTAATACAATTATTTACGTTCAAATTAAGACATATATATCAGACTTGATGGCATTTCACTTTGATGTTAAGTTAATATGCATAGTGTTAAAAAAAATTAAGCATTGTACGTAAGCAATAAAGGACATTGAAGTAGTAATTTGTTATATCCAAAAATGCATGGTTAGGCTGCTATGGGACTTCATGCAGTACTTCATAAATTAATTATAAGAAGCTTCATCCAATCCAACAAGAATATTGCATGATGAATTAATAATTACAAAATAATTTTAAATTGTCAACCCCTCACTTATAAAGATCGGTGCATGGTTACACAATGCAAAATATCTGAAGTTCCAACACCCAAAGTGCAAGGAAACTATTGGTTGCAAATAGTTCATAAATATTGTGTTGATTATTACACATACATTAGAACTTAGAATCATTTTAACTCAATTTCATCATTACATAGCTGCCAAACTACGCATATTCCAATGTGTGTTCCTTTTTTATAAAATGATCAATTTATTTACATTCTTCACAATGCCTTGTTTTTTCTTAACATACAGCATTTGGCTTTAGATCTCACAAAACTTAAGATCAGGGAATATAAAAAATGAACTAATATAATTGTTTAAATTATGTTCTATTTTTAGTTACTAATATTAAACCTACTACTAGCATAGTTTTTTTTTATATTTATAGCACTTATGTACAGCCAGCAACAAAAATAAAGAGCCAATTAATATATATATATAAAGTCCTAGATATTATACTCTGCACATGCTCAAATTAATCTCATTTAGTAGTCAAAAGAGCTTCAATTGTAAAAAAAAAAATTCCCCCTGATAAAGTAACATTTTGAGCTCTAACAGTGTAATTCTAGTCTATTGCATGGATTGCTTCTATACCCTGTCCGCTCTTAAAGTGATCCTCATCAAAACAAAACCATGTGACCTGCTCGCTTTTCATTGGTTATGGACACCAACGTACGTTGTAGAAGTAATATCCTTCTGTCATTTGCGCCACAATTACTGCCACTTTTGACTGGGAGATAACACAGCAACAGAAGAATCAATGCTTTCAACCATTTTGTTTCATGAGAATTGATTGAAGCATGACTCAAATGCATCATCCAAATGTAATAAACTATTTTAAGTTGTAATTATTGATTAGGTATATTTTAGAATATTTTCTATGTTTTGAATATTATTATTTTCATTTCACGAAGAATAACAAGTATATTCAGAGGACATACTTTTAATTTAATGAATGGAACTACTTTTTTGCATACTTATTGCTTCTACAACTTACGTCGGTGTTCATAACCAATGAATAGCAAGCAGGTCACATGGTTTTGTTTTGACGAGGATCACTTTAAGAGCAGACAGGGTATAACATGATAATTGTTTTGTGATTTAATGTGAAAGACTGTGTATTATTATATTGGGGGTAAATGTCATACATAGGAGCATAAGGTGCACGAGAGTCAGTCACAAAGTTATGTCTCCTATTTTTTTTCTCTTTTAATAAGTTAGTTACATGAAACATTTCAATGTGGCACAATACATCAAACATTCTTCTCCAATCCACTGCAGTAATGACATCCTAAGTCAATGGGTGGCAGCACTGCATCCTCTTACAAAATGGCTGACATTTACGTATGTATTAGACAGCATTCTGTGATTGAATTCTTGAATGCGGAAGGTGAAAATCCCTTACACATTCATGAAAGGTTGAAAAATGTGTATGGAGATTCAACAGTGGATGTCAGTACTGCTAGATGACGGGTTTGTCGCTGTAACGAAGCTGAAGGCCAGCGACATCAGTGCCTCACAACATTCAGCAAGTTGTTGAGATCATTCGTAAAGACTGCCAGGTAACAACATATGAATTGTGTCTCATTCTCGCCATTTAATAAAGATAGTGTGACGATGATTATTGAACAACTGGAGTACTCAAAAGACCACACACCAGTCGTCACACCATTGAAGAGATCGTGAAACTTGGATGGGAAGTCATGTCTCATCCACCTTATAGCCCTAACCTAGCACCATCAGACATCCATCTGTTCGGGTCACTAAAGGAAGCTCATCATGGGAGAATGAGGAGGCCGTAAAAACATCTGTGTGTCAATAGCTTAGAAAGCAAGACCATGGTTTTTACTATAGTGGAATACATGCCCTTGTTAAAGGTGGACAAAATCAGTGGAAAAGGACGAAGATTATATTGAAAAGTGATAATTAATTGTCAATGTTGTGGGTTTCATGGTTTGTAAAGTACATTTAAATATCTTCACAGTGAAAAGAGAAAAAAAAATTGTAGGCATTACTTTTTGATGACCCTCATAGACATCCACAGGAAATTTACCTGGCCACCTATCTACACATATTAAAGGATATATTTGTCCCTTCTGTCTGAAAGTAATAGCACTCACTCACCAGCAGAATAACCAAGCAGTGCAACATGCCCTTCTGGTTAAAAGCAATTTCATAGAATGCTTAATATTGACCTTTAAAACTGCCTGATTTGAACCCGATAGATCAAGTATAGTCAAATTTGAGGGCCTCATGCTCTAATTGGCCAGAACCATTTAGAAGTCAAGATTAATTGTGGAACAGAGTTCTGTATGCATGGCAAGACGTCATCTTGGAAGAATCTTTCACAATCTTGTATATTCTATACCACTGATAAGTGGGTGAGGTACTAGTTCCACAGGCCATTTTTCTTTTATTTATTTTTTCAAAGAATGTTTGAGCAAGAAAACTCCAACATCCAAGTAATAAATTTTATTTTTATATTTTTACAGGTCATGTTCGTCTAAGTTCCAGAATTATTCAGCAATAACAATTCCACACAATAATTGTTCTTTTCCATCAAAGGAAATATTAACAAAAAATATACACTGGATTCAAATGCTTATAAAATATAGTACTTCCTGTTTTTAATAGAAGAATGCCTTTCATTGACAACAACAGAACTGTGCAATATAGTAAAAGCTGATGTTTTTATTATTAATTTAACATTTCTCAATGAAAGATAAATTAAATTTGAAGAGAAAAAAAAAATTTTTCTCTTCAAATTTAATTTATCTTTCATTGAGAAATGTTAAATTAATGATAAAAACATCATTAGAGGCCTTACTGGCTTTTAAAGTAATGTTAAATTTCCAATAAATGTCTTCTTAACTAAGAAGCCGCCATTTGCAAAGATAGAAACAATGGTTTCAAAAGCATTTGGCGATAGGGAATTACAACGTATATAAGAGAAAAATTTGCGTCTAGATCGTAACTCGCCTCGGTAGCTCAGTTGGTAGAGCACTTGGCCCGGAAAGCCAAGGGTCCCGGGTTCGAGTCCCGGTCTAGGCGAAAATTTTTCTCTTCAAATTTAATTTATCTTTCATTGAGAAATGTTAAATTAATAATAAAAACATCATTAGAGGCCTTACTGGCTTTTAAAGTTATGTTAAATTTCCAATAAATGTCTTCTTAACTAAGAAGCCGCCATTTGCAAAGATAGAAACAATGGTTTCAAAAGCATTTGGCGATAGGGAATTACAACGTATATAAGAGAAAAATTTGCGTCTAGATCGTAACTCGCCTCGGTAGCTCAGTTGGTAGAGCACTTGGCCCGGAAAGCCAAGGGTCCCGGGTTCGAGTCCCGGTCTAGGCGAAAAATTTTCTCTTCAAATTTAATTTATCTTTCATTGAGAAATGTTAAATTAATAATAAAAACATCATTAGAGGCCTTACTGGCTTTTAAAGTAAATGTTAAATTTCCAATAAATGTCTTCTTAACTAAGAAGCCGCCATTTGCAAAGATAGAAACAATGGTTTCAAAAGCATTTGGCGATAGGGAATTACAACGTATATAAGAGAAAAATTTGCGTCTAGATCGTAACTCGCCTCGGTAGCTCAGTTGGTAGAGCACTTGGCCCGGAAAGCCAAGGGTCCCGGGTTCGAGTCCCGGTCTAGGCGAAAATTTTTCTCTTCAAATTTAATAGTAAAAGCTATTTATTTTTTGAAAAGAAAAATTAATGCTTAAATTGGAATCAAACCCTGGACCTCTGACTCTGTATGCCAGCATGCAATCCATTATATCATTCAAGACCCGACACAATGACTTAATTTTCTTTCCACTTATACAATTCTCTTATGTCTGAAGACAGATAGTTCTCACTATTAGCAATGTCATCAGATGACTTCTATTCAAAGTATTTTTAACAAGAATGGTTAATAGCACTAGCTATCTGCCTTCGGATGTAAGAGAATTGTATAAGTGGAAAGGAAATTTAGCAGTTGTATCAGGTCTTGAATTATATAATGGATTGCATTCTGATATACAGAGCCAGAGGTCCAGGGTTCGATTCCTGGTTTATTTTCAAACAAATCTGTCCAGGACTGGAATATGTTAAATATAACATCAAAATAATAAAAGCTAATTTAGTTGTGTGAATTGCACTACAGAATTTGATAATTTTACAGACAAAAATAGGTTATTTCTTTTTGTTGCCCACTGTACAATGTAATGTAATGTTTTAATGTGTCAAATATATTTACTGAATTCAAATTATCATTTAAGTCATAGAACAAAATTTTACACTGGGTACTTTTCATATGAAAAAAAAATTATATGTACCATTTAAGTAATGTTGGGTTCTAACGAGTTAAGCAATGTTGCAAAGATTTGTGAAACATTGTCCATATATACATATATATATATATATATATATATATATATATATATTATACTTTATCTGTTTAAACAAATTTAACTAACGGCTTTTTTAAAATCGACTAATATTCATTCTTAGATCAAAATTGAAATAATTTTTCTAGTATTAAATAATTAATATGAGTTTTGGAAATAAGAGAAACGCAATAAAAAATCATATTTTGAGAACTCGAGTTTTTTATAATTAATTATTTTCTAAACTATAACTAGAATTTGAGTGACTAATAGTAGACCTTCCAGTACATATCATGTTGTATCAATAATAAATACCTTAAAATTTTCAAAATTTAAGTTACTGATTTTAATATAAGACCATTCTATCAATAATTAGCCTTTTAAACTTTTTTTAATTACATATTTAAAATGTTATTTCTATGAATATATAAAAATAATATTTATCAGCTTAAAAAATCCTGTCAAAAGAATGAATAACAAGAATGAAACGTACAACAGCTACAATAAAACTTTGTTCCATAAACATTTATATTGATGTCATAAGTAAAGTTAAATAGAAAATATTGTTTAAAAAGAAAAATAAGTTGATTTTTATTAATTTTTTAGACTAATTAAGTTGTCTCTATGTACTAAAACTAAATCCTCAAGAGAAAATGAAATCGTGCAACATATTCTCCTAAATCCAAAAACAAAGATCAAAGATTGTTAGAAAAACAAGATTATTATATCAGGGAATTACGATAGAAATGTTAAGGGTTTCTGGCTACAACAAATATAATTATAAATGAAAATGGGGATAAAATTGCAGATTCAAAAACAACTTAAATCAACTCAGTTCAACTCATAAAAGCATATCTTTTGTTAAAAAAAAAGTCAAGTAATCACACTACAGGCCTTTTAAGAGACTCTTGGAGTAGTAGGAAGTTAAGCTCCCATCTTTCTAGACAATCGGCATGAGATGTCAGCCAGTTTATCAGCCCTGCATAACGGCAATCTTTACCCCCCCTCAACAGTCTGGTTCATTTCTGTTAAGATTCGAGCCAGTTTAAAAATCCTGACCCATCAGGACTTGAACCTTCTACATTCTGGCTTTTAGCTTATTGCTCCGACCAACTACCATATTTACTCGAACAACTGACTCCCTCACGTAATTTCCCCCTACATTTTTTCATATATATTTTTTTAATTCACCTCTGACACAACGTGCATTACCTAGGCCAAAAATTTACAGTTACAACTTTGGACACTCTTATGAAAATTTCAAGTACAGCACAAAGAAATTCATGAAAAACTCAAAGTCGAATCCATCCTCTACTACAAGAGCTAATGCTACATGCAGTCTCTGTCACCCGCGCATCTGTTGTCGTCAATTAGGTATTATTGTGCATTAGTAACAGTGCTATTCCGTCACAGCATCAGTGCTGTTAAACTCAACGGTGGGAAGAAGGTATAACAGCTAAACTGCAAATTTTAAGTTACAAGAGATAAATTTCGCCAAGAAAAATGGAGTGAAACATGCAGGAAGAAAGTTTGATAACCGAGATTAGTGTGGTATTGGAGGTCTCAACAAGAACAATTAGAAAAAGGAAAATCAATGTATCGTTCATTTTGTGGCCCAAAGTGTGGCATCCCTTGACAGGATATTATTTTGTTAACATTTATGAATAATAGGGGGATGTGTTTTGGCCTTCACCTTCATTGTGATCCATTGTACAATTATCTTTTGTACAGTTTGAGTGTCTGAATTTAGAGAAACATTTAAATACAACCTAGTCTTTCAATTTGTCAAAATGTCTTTGAGAGTAAAATTCAATGACCATGATGGAATTACTGTATATGTCTATTTAATAGTGTTCTATGTTGTGAAAGCGTATTGATATTTTTATAGTCATTACATAATTTATCCCTCGAATTTTCACTCCTACATCTTGAAAAAAACCGGGGGAAATTACTTGAGTAAATAAGGTATGCTATTTTTAATTTATTTATATTTAACTTTTATAGGAATTAATCCACTATGAGGTTTAATAAATTTATGGTGAAATTAAATGTTTCTTACCTCTCCTCATATAAATTTACTAAGTTGAACGCGATTTCGAGACTACAACTGTCTCATCATCAGAACTTTATTGGCGACTGGTGTTATGTCGATCGGAAGAAACTCTTCTTCTGTTCAACAGAGGGAAGAAGAAGAGTTTCTTCCGATCGACATAACACCAGTTGCCAACAAAGTTCTGATGATTAGACAGTTATAGTCTCGAAATCGCGATCAACTTAGTAAATTTATATGAGGAGAGGTAAGAAACATTTAATTTCACCATAAGGTATGCTATGCCTAGCGTAAATTTAGTTGAGGTACAATGCCATCATACCTATTTCTTTCCTAGAATCTGTCATACTAAAAATCTGATCTATTGTAGACCTATTTTCCTTAAACCTACAATGACAATAACCTATTATATCGTCATCAATATATGGAGTAAACCTAGATACTAAATGAAAATATTAGCTTAGGTTAGGGATGTATGGACAGCTTATGACTATATGGACATGAACCTCTGGATTTAATAGTGCCAGTGAGATAGTTATTATTTGACGCTTTTTAAGCTGATAAATATTTTTCTTTTCTCCCAGAATACAATCAATGTCAACTTTAAAGATTACTGTAATTCCATATCTTCCTAAAACAGTTTTGAACACTATATTTTTCACTATCAGATTCTCATAAAAAAGTGCAATATAGAATATATATTTTTTGATTGCTATGAGTAGTCTTACTTTTATACAATAATAGTGACGTTTGTACTTCCAATTTTACAGCAAAGAAAAACATTATCAAGCCTGGTAACATCCTCCATGGTTAATGTAAATTGTATTGAATAACAAGCCATTTCGGGAAGAAAAAGTATATAATAAATTATGGTTTAATGAAAACATTGGATTTTGTAAAAATTGGAATGGAGAAGACTACATAATGAGCTACGTACATGATCTTTATGGGAAACTAGATAATAAGAACATTATAATGATATTGTGAAAAGAAAAATTAATGTCTGAAACCAGGAATCAAACTGTGGACCTCTAGTTCTCCAGACTAGTGTGCAGCCCACTACACCATTCGAGACTTGGCACAAACATTAACAATTCTTTCCACATATACAACTCTATAATTCTCGTTTCGTCCACTGCCAGGTAGATGACACTACCATCGCCAACGATCGGCTTTGTTTAGAAGTCAAATATAGATACTTCTAAACGAAGCCGGCCATTGGCGATGGTAGTGTCATATACCTGACAGCAGATGAAACAAGAATTATAGAGTTGTATATGTGGAAAGAATTGTTAATGTTTGTGCCAAGTCTCGAATGGTGTAGTGGGCTGCACATTAGTCTGGAGAACTAGAGGTCCACGGTTCAATTCCTGGTTCAGACATTAATTTTTCTTTTCACAATATCATTATAATATTATAATATGATCAATTATTGGAACTGTGTTAAAATAACAGTATTGGTAAATGTTAAATAATAATAACAATAGTTAAGTCTCTTAGACTATGATGGATAGATATGTGGCACAAATGGGGAAATGAGAGAGGGGCATGGGAATTTTGTAGGAAAATCGAAGATAGGCCAAGAATGAGATGGGAGAAAGACATTGATCATGATTCGAGAGAGGTAAATTATATAAGGGATGATTAGAAAACATAACTCAAGACGGATGTATGGAGAGCTTATGTCTGCATAGCTCTCCAGGTTCGATGGTTCCAGCGAGTTTGTTTATATATACAGTAAAACTTGTTCAAAGCGAAATCACATGAGATGAATTTTTTTTTTTTCCATATTAGACAAAATTCCGCATTACAAAAAAAAAATACAAACCAATCTTAGATTATAGAGTATCATATATGTATTTTTATGTACCTTGGATTAATTGTAGTTCTGTTGCCGTTGAAAAGTTGAGTATAGTATGTACGAGCGATTTCGACGGTAGCGCGCAAATAAAAAGTCAGTTTTGTCAGCATTAAAAATGTCTCTTAGGCCCATATCCTGAAATTAAAGTATGCAGTTTCGGTTTTCACTCACTAACTATATTTCCGTCCACATCCTTTGATTTCCCCCAAATTTCATTGCACACTACATTGTGTCGTCTTTCAAAACTGTACAGCCAACCTGAAGATGCCTTGAAATCGTTATTGTTTAGGGATGTAGCAACAGTTAGAGCTTGACTTTGGAGTATCGGTCCGGAAATTTGGAGATTGTTTGATCGTGCACTTGTTAAAACATTCCCACACTACTTCCTTGATTTATTCATTTATTTATTTTGCTTTCCTCTTTGTTTGATCATTTCCTTGCATTCATTCATTAATTATTTTTTCTTTGTTTTAAAATTTCATAAACTTGGGTTTTTCCACATTTAAATGTAGTCATTATTTCGTACTGAGAGTTTATCTTTTATCTTCAATAACTTTCACTTTTTCGTTTAATAATGATACATATGATTTAGCCATCTTTATTACATAAAATTCAGAATGCTACCTGTGAAAGGTATGTACACAATTGGTCTCAGATTGTAAACTAATTTATGATTTTACAGTGCACTGGTTATTTGTAAGACAGATGTCACACGCCAAATATTTGTTAAACAAACCTGTATTTCGCATGATGGGTGTGCAGTGAGGCCAAAAGAAAATATCAGATACAGGTAGAAAATCTACTTCACCCGACGGCAGAAATCATCCCTTATTATTTTGCCTAACGGGAATTCAATGAAGTTCAAACTAATTATTTCTCTCTCAGACTTTCTGCCTTATAAACATTTTTTTCATGAATTGTGTGGAAATATCCTTCCATTTCCACATTGGGCAGACTCCGTTTTATACAAAATAAATACACGTAATACTACTATTATTTTGCCGGAACCAATAAAATTTCCGCATTATTCACATTCCAGATTAAACAAGTTTTCTGTGGAGGGACCAGAACAGGCAAACAATGGACCTATCTCTATAGAAGGGAAATAATGACGATATATTTATTTTCATGAATCCCCTGAAATATTACTATAAATTCCTAGAGATTCCCCAACCTCATTTTTCAAAAAGGTCTCCGATCCGATTGAGGGTCTTTCCACTTTTCAGCGGTTGCCCTTTTACCAGCCGGCTGCTAGCCCTTCACATCCACATGTGTCAATCACAGAGGTAGATGATCAACAGCCAGTGTAGGGGTGACATGTGAAGCATGTTGAGTCCCCAGTCTCAAATACTAAAAAATCAAAATTTCTCTTAATCTTCTAAATTGCTGAACACATTAAATTGTAAATCATTTCGTTTATAAATTTTTCTTATATATTATTCTTTTTCCCCCTTGCCAAATTTGTACATATTACCAGGCCTGATATTATAATAATTACATATAGTTATTAAAACAAAACCTACATCTATTATATTTGAGTTGTAATTTTGACTCACCTCATATTTCTTGATTTTTATGCTTACTAATGTATTTATAATCATGGAATAATATAACAGGAGAAGAAACTTTGAATTGCAAAAATATTACTATATGACTGGTTTATATATATACCTTTTTTTTTATGAAGAAATGACTGTTCCTTGTGGATGTTTTTTTACCATTTACAATTATTATATGGTAGAATCTTGTCTAATAAATTACTGAGTACTGTATTTTTTTTGGAAGGGTCACTTTTATGATTGTTCTAGTGTGACTGGTGTAGGGTTATGCCACCTCTGGAATATTCTAGACATCTGTGTCTGTTATATAAGACCGGAAGAAGTCTGCATTGGGCCAGTTACTTGAAAAGTGATAAGTGGATTGTGATCTCCAAGGAAGAAGTGTAAACAACTAAACTATAAGATAAACTTGAATGCAGGCTTTCACGGCCGGTAATCATAATGTTGTGTGATTCCGGGTTCTGTGGCCGTGGTCCATAGTTGGTGTTGATACCAGACGTTTCGCCCTCAACTGCGGAGGGCATCTTCAGTGGCGAGTGCTTCTAGGCGTGTTTCCTGGTCGGAAGATCTACTTAGAGTGAGCTCTGCTGACGTTGTGGACGTTGTATTGATACTAGTGGTGGGAGCAGGGTGAGTGAGCGTGGCTCTTGCTGATTGGCTAATGGTCGTCTCCTTGTTGTCCCTAGTGTTGATGCATTTATTTTCTAGTGTATGGTACCAGGCCTTAGGCAATTTGATACCTTCCTCTTTTCTGTTGATATTTTCTTTATGCTTGTATATTTCTATAGCCTCTCGGTATAATCTAGGGAAATAGTAGGAAGTTGTGGCTAAAACTTGTGTATCATCGAATAGAATCTGGTGTCCATTCATAATGGCATGTTCTGCTACAGCCGATTTATCCATTTCTCCTTGTCTGCAGTTTCTTTTATGTTCAGATAAACGGGTGGCTATACTTCTTTTCGTGGTCCCTATGTATGGTTTACCACACGAACAAGGAAGTCGATATACGCCGCAAGTGGAGAGAGGTGGCCGAGGATCCTTAGCTGAGCGAAGGCAGTCTTCTATTTTTCTTGTAGGTCTGTAAACTGTTTTTATGTTGTATTTTCGTAGGAGTTTTCCGATACGATCTGTGACTCTTTGTACATATGGTAAGTAGGCTATGCTGGTTGAGGGCGTGTTATCCATTCTGACGTGCTGTCTTCGTGGATGTATGGTTTGTCTTATTTCCTTGGATGTGTAGCCATTTTTCTGGAAACAATTGAACAGATGGTGTTGTTCTTGTTTAAGGTGTTGTGGTTGGCATAACTTAGTCGCTCTGTCGAACAGTGTCTTAATGACACCTCGCTTTTGTCTTGGATGGTGGTTAGAGTCTTTGTGCAGATATCGGTCTGTGTGTGTAGGTTTTCTGTAAACTGTATGTTAATAAGGACTGGCAATGGGGAAATTCAACATACAGTTTACAGAAAACCTACACACACAGACCGATATCTGCACAAAGACTCTAACCACCATCCAAGACAAAAGCGAGGTGTCATTAAGACACTGTTCGACAGAGCGACTAAGTTATGCCAACCACAACACCTTAAACAAGAACAACACCATCTGTTCAATTGTTTCCAGAAAAATGGCTACACATCCAAGGAAATAAGACAAACCATACATCCACGAAGACAGCACGTCAGAATGGATAACACGCCCTCAACCAGCATAGCCTACTTACCATATGTACAAAGAGTCACAGATCGTATCGGAAAACTCCTACGAAAATACAACATAAAAACAGTTTACAGACCTACAAGAAAAATAGAAGACTGCCTTCGCTCAGCTAAGGATCCTCGGCCACCTCTCTCCACTTGCGGCGTATATCGACTTCCTTGTTCGTGTGGTAAACCATACATAGGGACCACGAAAAGAAGTATAGCCACCCGTTTATCTGAACATAAAAGAAACTGCAGACAAGGGAGAAATGGATAAATCGGCTGTAAGCAGAACATGCCATTATGAATGGACACCAGATTCTATTCGATGATACACAAGTTTTAGCCACAACTTCCTACTATTTCCCTAGATTATACCGAGAGGCTATAGAAATATACAAGCATAAAGAAAATATCAAACAGAAAAGAGGAAGGTATCAAATTGCCTAAGGCCTGGTACCATACACTAGAAAATAAATGCATCAACACTAGGGACAACAAGGAGACGACCATTAGCCAATCAGCAAGAGCCACGCTCACTCACCCTGCTCCCATCACTAGTATCAATACAACGTCCACAACGTCAGCAGAGCTCACTCTAAGTAGATCTTCCGACCAGGAAACACGCCTAGAAGCACTCGCCACTGAAGATGCCCTCCGCAGTTGAGGGCGAAACGTCTGGTATCAACACCAACTATGGACCACGGCCACAGAACCCGGAATCACACAACATTATAAGATAAACTGTTTGTAAAAGATTCTTAAAGCAGAAAATTATGTGTGTTTATTGAGTGGATAATAATGAAAGAAATAAAGATGATTTGGAATTTTTGTGAAAATGTGTGATGAATTAAAGAAATTACACTTGTACCCACTTCACCACTACCTGCTATAATATAAATGTATAATTTTTATTTATTTCCACATTATGTGGATCCTTAGTTTATTGTAGGGCATATTCCTTTTTAGTATTCCCTTATAGTGTCTATGTTGTTCCAGTCTAGGTTATTGAAAAAAATTCCAGGAAGGCTAAATTTGGGTTGAGAAACCAAATGAAGAAACTTGTACAGTATAAACTACCCACCAGTTTGTTTCACAACACTGTATATAGCAGAAGGATGTAGTCTACTTTATCGCCATTTTGTCCGTGAAATAAACTTACTCAAGTTTCTCTCCTGTTACAGTTCTCCATACTGTAATTGAGGAGTTGAATGGAATATGAGTACAATTAAAAAATATACATTTTGAGATATTAGCAATTGTTATATAACTAAATGCATAACATTGTTGTTTATTTTAATTGATATAATCAGCTGCTGAACCTGCTGTAATCGAGATATCGAAACAAAACTTTTCAGGCTGACCAACTACAAAATGGCAAATGCAAAAATGCATTGAATGGAAAAAGGGCAAAAACAAGAGTTATGCCCATATTCCATTCAATTCCTCAATTATAAAGTTCACTATTTAAAAGAAAACTGACAGTACTACAAGAAAATGTTATCCATGAGAAGGTATTAATTTTTTTTTTCATTTCCTTTATAAGAAAAAATAATTATGTTCAACCTTGTATATTGCAGATATACTACCCTATTAATTTAATTTGTCAAAAAGCTTAGTATTAAAATTCTCATCCAACCTAATCCCCCTATTTTTCAAAATTAAATAACTTGTATAAATTAACCACATAAAAACATTTAATCAGAAATACTCTCCTTCTTAATAAGCTCACAATCAATTGGGCAAATTTCTTGCTTCATTTTGGAGGTACCATCTTTAAATTCTGTGTCACCCAAATGCAGTGAATTCAAAGAATTCCCATTATCATGAGCAACTCTGTTAGAAATTAAACATTTCTTCCCTTTATTTACATTTTCTACTTCATGCTTTAAATTATTGTTTTGATTTTCTTCTACTTTAATTATTGATAAATTCATTTCTAATTTACAAGCGACTTTTTTCGTAAAATCTTTATTATTGTAAACATCCACACCTTCCTTCGTATCAAGACCATAACCAGAATTCATAATTCCACTCTGTTCTGATAACATAGGAGATCCACTTTCTCTTTTTATCTGATCTGTATGTATTTTGTTTTCAATGTTTGCCGTCATGAAAGTGTTTACTACTCCACTGTAACTACAACTTGCTGAACTTCCTTCACTCTTACAATGATTAAACATTTTAGAATCAATTTCACTTTTATTATTGCAATCTAACATTTCAACATATCTGTCTTCCATTTTTACATTCCCACAATATAAAGGTTTACTATTGTAATAGGGCATAGTAGATGCTGCAGATGGTTCCTCAAACATAGGGATATTCTTCTGAAGCAATTCTGCAATACTAATCATTGGTTTTGAAGGGTAGGATGGAAAACTCTCTGCTGAAAGGTTTTGTTGTATTCTTGGCTTCACATCTTCCCTCATCAGAGCTTTCAAGCGTTTTTTTCTTTTCTTAAGAGGCAATGAGCAATCCTTGTCAATGTTAAACTTTGATTCAAATTCTGGATCTTCATCAATCATACTGTATTGTGAATTTTGTAAAGATGCTTCAATTTTCATTAATAATTCATCATCCTGAGATCTAACGGTTTCACTTTTTGCTAAGGACACTTCAATTTTCCTAAGAATTTCTTCTTCACGAAATTTTAAAGTTTCGGCTTCTGTCAAAGATCTCTCAATTTTTTTAAGCAGCTCTTCTTCTTTGAATTTTAAAGTTTCTGCATCATTTAATGATTTTGCTATCCTCTTGAGTAGCTCCTCTTCTCGTGATTTTAGAGTTTCCGTTTCTGCTAAAGATTCTTCAATTCTTCTGAATATTTCTTCTCCAGTATTATTTAAATTTTCAGACATCTTATGTAAATATTTGGGTACATAATCACATCTATCACAACCTTGTATCAGATCAGGTGCAGCCAAACATTTATCACATGAGCATCTTGCAATTTTTTCACCTGCTCTTTTTGACGAATGAATATGTACATCAGAATAGATATCTGGCAGTTGTGACTTTGAAAAATTAAGAATTCCAGATGATTTTTCACCATAAGTTCCTTCTACAGTATCAGTAAAATTATTATATGAAATAAAAGAATTCCTGTTTGACCTAAAGCTATTCTCATCTTCACTGGATAAGTTTTGTTCAGAATGGTTGTAACTTGAAACTGAAGATTCCATTATATTCCTTGCAATATAAGTATTAGAAGGAGAATACATGGATCTTGTTTGTTCCCAGCTACTTCTTTCTGCTTGTACTGGTTTTAATATTCGGGAGTAAGACGGATTTCTATACACTTCTGAATTTAACATCATGGAACAAAACCTTTTATCAGAAATATTATTAATTTTTTCATCCCTTCCAATAGAAATAAATGTATTTAATTTATTGCTCGATTTAGGAAATGCATCACATGTAGACCTTTTTCTCTTACCTATTCTAAAGTGATTTCTAGTGTTGTTTTCATTTTCACTGTTGTGATTTTTAACAATACTTAGATTAATAGGTAACATATCATCTGACAAAGTATTCTGGTCTCCAGAACTCAAATTAACATCATTTCCATGAATTTCATTATGGTAATTTATGTCCAGTTCAGATAAAACATGTTCATTTGAAATCTTATTGATGTTATAATTATTCTCATTATCTGTACATGATATATAAGGGCAAACATTGTTTTTATTTCTTTCTCCTACAGTCATACATGATTTTATTTCGCAACTTCCACCTGAACTTCTCTCAAAACTATCAACTTCCTTAATTTCCTCTTTTATATTATGATTTGAATAAAAATTGTTATTAACTGAATTCTGTTGATGTCCCTGGTAATCATCTACATCGCTTAGTTCCTGTTTAATTGTAACTTTAACATCACTGCACTCATTTATTGCAGTATCAGCATTTGATGAAGTACTATCTATTGATTTTGATTCATCTGGAATTACATCTTCGTTCAGAGCTGAGTTTTGGCAGGTGCAGGAGTGCATTCCTTTAAATCTTGTTTTACTTTAATTTGAACTTCTTTTCTCATGTTGGAACACTGAAGAGCAATTTTACAAAGCTCCTGAAGCTTTAGAACTACTTTTTGTACTAGTACCTGTGAAACACTATTGCAACTACTAGATTTCATTGCATAACACCCAACTCTTGTTCATACTGTAGTACATGTAAATATCAATTCATTTTGTTTAAACTCGCAATTACTTTCATATGTTTTTCAATTGTCCAATTAGCATCTAATATAATCTAAAATCATTATGTTTAAAAAAATTGTAATTACAAATACCATTCTTCTTTCTTCTCTCGTGAATAGCTGATTCTCAGAATTACCTGAAATGAAACAGCAAATGTTAAATATTATTATCCCCTCGTTTGTGTAGCAAACTTATATTTTGACATCAGGTTTACATACAAAACAACATTTCTTATGAAAAAAATTAATGTTCTACCAATTTCAGATAATGTATCAAGCTTAATAGATGCAGGCAGTTCTGAAAAAAGGTTCCAAAAAGAATGTCCTACAATCACAGATCTTATTAAAATTACGCAAATATCTTTTGAGATTATGAGCAATTGTTTGTCCACCATTATGAATTTACTGGTCAGCTCATTCTCCTGACATTAAAACTGCAGATTTTTTTGTTATGAGGACATTTAAAGGACATAATGTATCCACACAGTCTATCTTCACTGTTGTTCAAAAGTTTGGAGAATATTTTTTTCCCCCAAAAACAATGCTTTTACTATTTTTATATTTCAGACATCTTTTAAATTTAATAAAAACTGAGTAACAGTACATGCTACATTATTTCAAAGAGGTATCAACATACTAAGATAATTGAATTTGAGTTGTATTTTGACTCACCTCATATTTCTTGATTTTTCTGCAGACTCGAGTTTTATCACTGGATTTGTGATATTTTCGATGCAACACCATGACCACAACTGCCGTCCTGCGGTTGTTTCTCTTGTAAATTGACTTCTGCGCTCTCTGTTGGCTGACCGATGAACTTCCAAATCAATCCCCTCTCATTTTCACCGGGTATTTCAAAATTCATAGTTTTTCTTTTTATTCTTGCATATGTACATTTTCTCCCAAATTGTGAGTTCCTTTGATTTGGGACTAATTTTGGTGAAAATGAGATGATTTGGAAGTAATTTTTGTGAAAATGAGAGAGGTTTGATTTGGAAGTTCATCGGTCAGCCAACAGAGAGTGCAGAAGTCAATTTACAAGAGAGACAACTGCAGGACGGCAGATGTGATCGTGGTGTTGCATTGGAAAGGTTACAAATCCATGGCAAAACTCGAGTCTGCATAAAAATCAAGAAATATGAGGTGAATCAAAATATAACTCAAATTCAATTAAAATAAACATCATAGTGTTATTTCCTACTTTACTTTCTTACTTAATATCAAGATAATTTTGCACGGAGATGCTTAGTTTGAACCAGTCTCCTAATCTTAACAAATCAGGCTTTCTTGCAGACAACCAAATGACTTGACCATCTAAAAAACTATCACTGTAACGTGTGTGTGAGTACCTTGTGTTGAACAATTACTTTTCTTTGGCTACTACATATGCACAGATTACAAACTATTTTCATTCCAACTGATTATAATGGAGATTCTTAATGATAATGACTATCTTGGATTACAACTCATGCTGCCAATCTACTGAGTACTTCCACTATGTGCAACATTTCAAGGAAAATGTGGGTTATTTCTATTAGTTTTATCAGTTTAATTGTAATGAGTGGAATCCTAGTAAATAATTGCCAGATTTGTAAAGTTTTCATGACTATTTAACTCATGCTCCAAATGGAGTCAATGACCAATCACATTTCAATTATTATTGATTTACAACCAATCACAGTCGTGTTTCGCCTATAATTTACCAACTGAAGTTTATCATAATAAAAAAAGCACCTCCTTTTCAACATTCTGAATAGGTCATACCATTATTTTGTAGTGACTGACCCTCTAAGAAATACGGCTACCAGATTGTATGTATAGTGCATGAATGTCAACACATAGTGCATGTGGGAGTTAATATAAAAACATTTGTAGCAATTGATTATATCACCAAAAAAAGAAACCACTGTTTGCACTTTCTTAGATGTATTTTTTCCCATGTAATAACATTCCGGAAAAAATATAATTGTCATATTTACATCATAGAGTAAATATACAGTTTGACGTGTTTCATTTTTTCTCCACTAGAGTGTATTTACAATATTGCGTTCCTTTGGCAATAAATAATATGATCTGGTTGCAGTGATCAACAAAAGAAGCATACCAATTGCGTTTTCAAACATCACCGTTTACATTAAATACATAAATATCTTAAAATAACTATATTTAAATAATGATTTGTGAGTAAATAGCTTAATTTTATTCGTTAAATAGTCCTAACAAATGCCACTCTTGATTTCCAAATTCTCTAGATAAATTCACTCCTCACTTCGTGAGTCATAAATTTATCGATAATTTGGAAATCACTCGTGGCATTACTTATGATAAAGATACATTTTTCAGCAAACTCACATTTCTATAAAGTTTGTAATCCTGCACTTTGCAATATCTATATACCGTAAGATGAATTAAAATGTTTCATACCTCTCCTCATAATCAGTCTTCTTAAGTATATCGCGATTTCAAAGCCTTGGCGGCTTCATCTTCAGTACTATCTTGTTGACTGATGTTATGTCGATCAGAAAAACTACTTCTTCTTCCCTCTGTTGGTGGACCAAAGAAGAAGTAGTTATTCCGATCGACATAACATCAGTCGACAAGATAGCACTGAAGATGAAGCCGCTAAGGCTTTGAAATCGTAATATACTTAGAAGACTGGTTATGAGGAGAGGTATGAAACATTTTAATTTATTTTAAATTAAACCTCATAGTGATTTATTCCTATAAAAGTTCAATCTATATACCGTATTTACCCGCATAATTGTTATCTTTCCCATCTTGAAATACAGTATAAATGCAAGTGGACATTAGAAGTGTTGTAAGTCAACTGAAATATCAGTATTTACTTTTCTAAAACTTGTCTCTACCAAGTGCAAGTACTGATAAAGTATTGAGATTTTGAGTTTCTTTGCGAAGCAGGTAGTTCAGTTGATAGTAAATTACCTACATTGAAATGTAAGAATTGGGAATGGAATTCAGGGAAGGAAAATCCCTACTACACTGAAATGAAAATGTAGGCCCTATCTAAAGTGTGTGCGCAAAAATACATGGAGCAAAATAATCCCTTTATATTGGGGAGTATAAATTACGCTAGCAAATACGGTAATCATACCAAATGGTGAAGGGCATGATCTGCTTCCAGAAGACAATCCGAATATCCTTTTCAGAAGTTATCTTCAAACAACATCTAGCTCCTGCAGTTTTGACGTCATGCTTCCAGGTATTAGGTAATATACAAGGCCTGTCTTTTGTACAGAAATGTATCCTTTACTTCAGCAGTTAACCGAAATTAGCATGGTTCTCTTAATAAGTAATGTTCTAGGTCTGAGATTACAAATAGTAGACAACCAATCAACCATCAGTTGTGTTGTCATATAACTATTCCTGCCAGTGAATCACTAAACTTTAAGAGAAATTTGAGTATAGTTTATCTCTTGAGAATAACATAAGGAGTTAAGTTTCCTCCATTAACTGTCTTTCTTTTCATACCTAGTTCCTTTGAGTGGGATACTTTTTGCCCTTTTCATATCTATTCTTCCATTGCTTGCATGTCAAAAAAATATGTGCATCTCATCAGCATTGCCAATCTGATGAAGATGGTATGAGTGACAGTGTTATATTTGGATGATGCACTGCTGGAAGTTAACTATCTTCTCCTCAAAATCTGTTCTGGTAATACTTAATTGAGAGTAACATCATTTATCCGCATAAACCAATGGTACCAACCAAGTAAACTAAACTTCTTACTTCTTAGCATGACAGGCATAAAAGTTCCTTGGTCTATCAACTGGCTGCTGGCCTCACATCTACATATGTTAATCAGAGAGGAGGACAATCATCCAGCCAGTATAGGAGTGACATGTGTTCAGCATGAGCCATTATTTTTGGCTTTTTCAATCTGGAGCCACTACTTATTATATCAACACTTTTAAAATTCATATTAAAGCACCGTTGAGGTTATGTAATAAGATATTAAATATAAAATTGGTACCTGGTAAGTCAGCCATCCTCAACTAAATTATTAAACTTTATCAAGTAGTTGCAATATGGAGGCCTTTCAAAAACAATGTTTCATCTTCTGCATTTAAAATGACCAATTAAAATGCAGAAGATGAAACATTATTTTTGAAAGGCCTCCATATTGCAACTACTTGATGAAGTTTAATAATTTAGTTGAAGACAACTGACTTACCAGGTACCAATTTTATATTTAATATCTTATTTATTATAGTTACCCAAATTCCTCACAATACTGAGTGAACACCGATCTTATACTGGCCAAAATTCCATGAGAAAATTTCTTTCCCCTTAGGGACTCAAAACCAATGCAAATCCCACAGTTCTGCATGAAGGCATTATGCCTTAAACCGGTCAGCTATGACATGGGACACCAACCAATACTTGCAAGGAATTTTCCTTGTGATACGTTTAAGACTTTAGTTATTCCATGTCAAACCAACCAATCAGTAAATTTGATTAATATGAGGAGGTAGGAAAACTTGATTTTATCATAAATTTGACCGTCTCAGATTTTAATGGAGAAATCATTCTCCCCAAAGGCCTAAATTAATATACTTTTTTTTTTAAATTGTATTTTATTAAGTTTTGATGCAATTACTTTTTTAAATCTGATCTTTTTTTTTCCTCCCATGCACTAACATATTCAATCTTGAAACTCAGATTCTTAGTCCTACAGAATAGTTTTAAATTCATATTAAAGAGAATTAAGGTTAATTTGATATGTCAGTTGACTATATTTATTAATCCATCTAGTAATTTTGCCCGAGGACAGGTCTTTCACTGCAATCATAGCATTTTCATGCTATGCTTTGCAGCTTTAATAGGGAATTACAGGTGTGGTAGCTTCCTACAATATTCATTAAAATAAAATGAGGAAAATGAAAAACATATAAAATTACAATACAAAATAACATTACAATGTTGTTCTTAATAAATAAGGCGAGTTTGTTGTATCTTACCTCACAAAAGTTGAGTTCTTTTAGTAAATGTTTCAAAGCATTTGTGTTGCATCTTCAGACAAGCTCTTTTTTTTTCCTCATTTCTATGTAATTTGAGATTTATTTATTTATTAAGAACAACCTCATAATGTTACTTCCTATTAAAAAAGTGATCCCACAACAGGCCTCAGGAGGCCCTTGGGCTAGTAGGAGGTTAAGGCTCCCACTTTTTCTGGACAATCGGCACTTTATGTCAGCCGAGTTGTCAGCCCTGCATGACGGCCGAGTTGTCAGCCCTGCATGACGGCCGCCTTTACCCCAGAACAAGCATCTGGTACTCATTTCAGTTAGAGGCTGAGTCGACCCCAGGGCCATAGTGCCGCCAGATGGTTTGGGTCAGTTTAAAAATCCTGACCCCAACGGGACTTGAACCCTCGACCCTCCGGCTTGTAGCTCAGTGCCTTAACCACTACGCTATGGCGTGCCCCCACTTCCTATTTTATTTCACAATAAATTAGACTTGATGTAAGCCTAAACTTACCCCTTCTTAACCTAGCAAAATAAAAAAAAGTAGTACAATTATGGTTATAATATATCACGTTCTTGGAAAACATGTCTGCGAATTTATCGGATCATAGATAATGCTTCAATGTATTGGCAAAATTGTGCACATGTGCATTGTGATTCTGTAGAACTTCAAAAAAATCATTGATAGATAAATACCACATTTTGTCATATCTACAAATCGTAAAAAAAGTTTGGATATTGTCAGAGAAATGCACCCCACTGCATGCTAGTACAGACCACAGGTTGTAAACTTCCTCAAATGCTATCAATTAGATGACATACTTAAGTTTGTAATGCCAACATGTTTTCATTAGTGTGACATCTAGCGGTGTATTTCTTTATATTACATAAATTACGTCATTATTTTTTCGTATTATAGGACCCAGGAGAGTATTGGTTAATAAAAATGGATTAGTTCAACATGGACCTGCTTAATGAGCAAAATGCAGTAGAATGGTGCAAAAGTGAAAGTTTCTAGTTGTACTAAAGTAAAACATTCTTATTTTCGAGATGTGTCTAGAAGAAAGTACATTAAGTTACAACATATAGTACATTCACGAATTTAGGTCATTTGTTGACCTGTTTCGGTCTCAAGAGAAACACCATCCAGAAGTCTTTTGAGTGGATGTCCTGGTCTTCTTCTTCCTGCAGGTTGATATCTTAACATTTGTTTGGATATTCTGCAATCTTCCATTCGATGAACATGTTGCATCTATCTTAACTTATTATCAGCAATTTTGTTTTCTAAAGGTTCCATGTGTAATTCTTCTAAGATGTCTTCATTTTTTTGTGATCTAGTAGTGTGTATCCTGCAGTCCTCTGAAGGTATCTCATTTCAGCAGATCTAAGTCTCTGTATATCCTTCTGTTTCAATGTCCATACTTCGCTACCATACAAAAGAGTTGGAAGAGCCAGTGTTTTATACACTTTTAGTCTTGAATGTTTTTGGACTAACTGTGGCTTAAAGATAGAATTTATTAACCCTAAAATTCTTAAAAAATTGAGATATTGCATCCTAGACGTGTAAAATTATTCACCTGCTCCAAAATTGTATTGTCAAGTACAAATATGTTTGTTACATTTCCTTACATTTTGGTATTTTTGGATGTTAGATTATAGTAAAAAAATAGACACAAATTACCATAGTAGAATTTAATTACCAACCTGAGGTTTATATATAATAGTGTTGGCTAGGAAAAAAGTACTAGAAATAGGAGAAAAATGAATAAGATTTTCATATAAATTTAACCTAAAAAGCATGAAAAAATAAACAATTTCCTAATGTTTTGGTATATTTGCATAGTTAGATTGCAATTTGGGGTAACTTAGCTACATTTAGTTAAGGTTAAGAATTTTTTTTAAATGTTTGTTGGGATAATCTTTCTATTAAGCGCAGTGAGAACTTTTTTCTAAGTCCCAGGCAGACACCTTGCACATATGCCAAAAAACACGAAGCGGTTTACTTTATGGAATATCGCGATGCATCCAACATTATACATGCTATTTAACAAATCTAAAAGCTAACCTAACGCAATTTAAGTACTCTAACCTGTGAAACACCAACCTAAAAACTAACCTAATGCAATTTAAGCACTCTAACCTGTGAAAGAAGGCAATGCCCAAAAATAAATAGTAAGTTCTCAAATTCTGAAATACATAACCTATGTTGGCTCCACTGTTGTTGTATAGAATATTCTTTAAAAACAATATGGCTGCTATGTCTTCATGTTACATACATAGTTAAATATCATAGAAAAATATGTTTAATTAATCATTAGAAAAAATGTTTAATTTGTTATAAATGGTGATGGAAAATAATTTGAAAATAAAACTCTGTTGGTGCATGTGCGTGGTGTTTGCCTCGGACAGAAAAATTTCTCACTGTGCTTACTGGAAACATTAGCCGTTTGTTGTTCCACTGAATGAGGCATCATTGGCAAATCCAATTGGTTGGCAATTCTGTTTGACCATGAATCTAATCTAGCTTTTGTACCAGTTATAATGTTTTTCAATAATTTTTAGGTTAGAATTATGTGAATTTCTATTTAATTTCTTCCTTATTTCTCATATATTTTTCTAACAGAAACTACAGGCCTATATATATATATATATATATATATGCCTCAGGTTGGTAACTAAATTCCACAATGGTAACTTTTGGAGTTATTTTATAAATTTATGGGGCTCAACTGCACTTCTACTAGCACTTGATTTTTCAGTTATATTGTTGTAAACCATAGCTCTTCTTCTGTATTTACTAACATTATTTAATATTTTAAACTTTTTGAAACAATTTTTATAACATTATTAGACAATTTTGAAGTATTTATTTAAATATGCAAATCATATTATTACAACACTGTTAGACAATATTGTGATGCTAACTGCTATTTTCTCCACAGAGTATATTACTTAGTCTATGATTTTTTATCGGTGTTTTGGGTTATCGCTGGTTGGATCAGCATTAGGGAGTGATAAGTAAATGTACACCCATTTTTAATAAACGTTTGGCAATTTTAATATTATTAATATATTTTTAACATATATATTTGGGCATTTATTGCAAATAATGGTCATTTAAATTTCATAGCAACGGATAGTAATCGAGGATGATAATCGATATGTGGTTCGATTGTTGGTTATCGCTGGCTCTATAAACTCTGGCGCATGCGCACTGTTGTTCTATAGGACTATGAAAATATTTCACGCTAGTTTAAGTGCAGTGCTTCCATTTATGGGGTATTAGTCACAGAAATGCAGCCCACTATATGCTAGAGTGGACCACAGGTTGTAAACTATCTTGAATGCTATCAATCAGATAACATAGTATATTTGTGGCAGGGTTTAATACCCACCCATCCAAAAAAATCTAAGTGGGTTTTTTTTTTAAAAAAACCCACCCAACTACCCAAAAAAACCCACTTCTGAACTTATTTTATTTTTAACGCCGTTGGGGTAAAAATAATTATTAGTCAAGATACTAAAAAGAGAAATAAATAGTCCAACCAAATAATAAAGATAAATTATTCTTTCAACTTATTTAATTCACAATATATAACTGTTATTAAAAGTAGTAACAAATACTTAAATTTCTAAATAGAATCAGACTCTTCAACATCATATTCTTTTAATTCGTCCTTATTAAGATATCCATCTTTACTAACATTTCAAACTTACATTTTTTACAATCATTTATATTTACATACGTAATGATTTCTTCAAAGATCTGCAGAATTATTATGCACATGTGTGAACACTTTAAGAAACTTCCACTGGATGGCAGAGAATCTGTGATATCGGAATGACCAACAATTGAAAATATATTTTAAGAAATGGTTGTTCACTCACCTATCATTGTTAGATTCCGATGGGACAAATTAGCGTACATCAGATTAGTGTAATCTTCATTAAATAATATGCATGTAATTTATTTTGTTAGGTTAGTAAAGGATAAGTTGGTGTACATCAATTTCGGATGAGGTATGTTTTTGGCAGACACAATTCTACACTTACATCCTTATGCCACTAATCCACTAAACACTTGAAAACACGTTTCGTACTATTTTAAACATTTTGGAACCATTTTATATAAACATTTCTTACGATTATTAAATATTTATAAATTACGCGAAATGTATGCATCGGATTCTAGAGACATGGAAATGCTTCATGTAACATCCGCTAGGTGGCTCTCAAATCGGAGTTACCAACATTTGAAAATAATTTCAAATCATATTTAGTGTTAATGTACGTAAAATTAGTTTATTAAATAATACGCATGTAAATTGTTTTGTTTGGTTAGGAAATAGAAATTTGGTTTACGTCTATTTTTTTAGCATTTGGGAATAAATAATATGCAAGTAAATTGTTTTCTTTGGTTAGGAAATGGCAAGTTAGTTTACATCCATTTTTTTTTTAGCATTTCAGAAGTTATCCTCAAAGTTGGTAACACCAACTGCAGAGCCATCTACCGGAGGCTACATTAACCATTACAGCAACTCACACATGCACACTGCAATTCTGTGGAACTTAGAAGAATTTGTCTGCCAAATAACCGACTTTTTCCTCAATTTCTAATAAATGTTTGGGTATTTATTGCATAGGTTGGTCATATCGATTTCACAACTAAGTAGTTGCAACTAGCAACAACTCTATAAATGTTTGTGCATGCCCACTGTTACCCTGTAAGACTTAGAAAATGTACTGTGGAAATTAAACTTTTTCCCTCAAATGTTACAGTTCATATGAATGCTGTATTGTAGGTATAGCATAGTGAAGTATATACTATAGCTCAGCATTTTTTAGTTGCCTTTATTTTGACAGATAATCCAAGATAAAACTAAAAACATCTCAAATGTGTACGTGTTAATGTTCTTTTTGGCCTAAATTCCGATTTCTAGTTACTAGAGAGTGGCGTGCAACAGATACAAATTCATATGCTATAATTTCAAATTGTGGTTATTCAAAGGAAATGTGTGACATTAATATCAATGTATTTAATCATTAAATGACACAGAAGAATTTTGCGTTAAAAAAATGCAATGTGTATTTCAATCTGTAAATGAAAGCATACTCTTTTCCGTTAATCTATTTTTTGATTTAACCATACTTCTATTTATATACGGTAGATAATTATATTATTTCCTGGCTTTTAACAGTTGGTTACTAGGTTCGAATCTGTGGAACTTAGTTCAAAACGTGTAATTTACTCTTTTCCCCTACGAAAAAGCATGATAAATTAATAAATTTTACTTTAAATAAAACTTACCTATACTAATAAATACAGTACCATGGATTCACAAAGTAATTCTTATATAGTATCAAACACCTCTTTGTAATTAACTTCAACTTCCATGAATAGCAAGTAATCTATTATAATAAAATTAACATTTACGTTTTAAAATTAAATTTTACTTTTCTTAATATGAATCCATTTCACAACAAACTCCATTGAACAACATGGCACTAATTATTCCAAAGAATAAGAAAACATTTAAATCACAGAGGATGATATTCTCTACAGAGATATCTGTTCTCTATGGTGCTGACCAGCGATAAACCACTGGTGCTGAAAATAACAGATTTTAATGATCTACGAGTGTGAAAATTAACCGCAGAAAGTACAAATAGTTTTCCGAAAAAAAATATATAAAAACCCCGTCTCGCAGGAGTTGCATAAAATAAACTACTTCCTCGAATTTTTGGTCCGATTTTGCTGGTTTACAGAATATATACAATTAGTCAATTTAATATTGGGACATTCTTACATTCCTTTCTTCATAACATTATTTTACAATTAAAATGCATATGATGTAAACATGGGATCAAAATGAAAGCATTGCATCTGTTTGAAATACTATTATTTTAGATGTTTAAACCAGTGCCACATATTATTTAACATTGTTTCTCTCTAATACCAAAAGAGAGCAATAATTTAACATTGAGGTACTTACGGGATTCAATTAAATTGTACATGCAGCTAGGTTCTTTCTTCATGCCATGTGGACGTACGGAAGAAAACAGAGGTATAGGGCGAAATGGATGCAACAAGAATTGAGGCGCTTAGAATAGCAAGGGCGTATACGCAAAATAGTAGTTTTGAGATAAACGCGTTAAAGTTTCACAAACTTTTTTCTCAATATCGCGTGACATATCGTATCCGTCAATGCTCCGATCCGATTGAGGGTCTTTCCACTTTTCAGCGGCTGCCCTTTTACCAGCCGGTTGCTGGCCCTTCACATCCACATGTGTCAATCACAGAGGTAGATGATCAACAGCCAGTGTAGGGGTGACATGTGGTTAGCATGTCGAGTCCCCCAGCCGTTATAGCTGGTTCCTCAACCTGGAGCCGCTACTTATTGTAGCTACCCAATTGCCTCACGATGCTGGGTGGGCACCGATCCCATACTGGCCGAAATACCATGAGAAAATTTTTTCCCCCATGGAGACTCGAACCAGCGCAAGTCCCGTAGCTCTGCGCCAAGGTTTCCTACCTTAACCGCTCGGCTACGGCGCGGGACATCCGTCAATGCTAAGAAGTTAAATATTGTGTTCTATAGTGGTTTTTAATTCGGACCGATATTAACGTAATATGTATCGACTTCCCAGTAAAAATTAGGTCTATTGCAAGTTAAACTTATTAGGCTACTTCAGAAAAGACAATATGTAATTATTCACGTGATATATTACAAACTTGTATATTAATGGTCCACCGCTGTGGTCTCGAGGTAGATTGCTGCCTTGTCACGCAGCGGGCCCGGATTCGATCCCCGATCGGGGCAGTTTTTCTGGGTGAGGTTTTTATCGGGGTTTTTCCTCACCTGTAAGATAAATGTTTGGAAAACTTTAAGGCCCAAACGGTCCCCAAAATCATATGACCATCATCACCATCCTTCACTGGTGTGGAAAGCAACGGGAAGCTACCACACCTACAATTCCCTAGTAAAGCTGCAAGCATAGCATGAAAATGATTGCAGTGAAGGACCTGGTCTTTTTCTAGTTTTCTCCTGTTGGTCTCTGTCCATGGTCCCAGTTCCTCTAACCTTATTGTGACTATACACAGTCTTTTTCCACTTAGTCCGCGAATGTTCTGGAAAGCAATAGCACAAACTTTGTAATCAACACATCCATGAATTACACTGTATTCTACTGTGTGCAGTCTGCGAGAAGGCCTATCTTTTACGTGTGATTTCTTCACATCTACACTTTTCATTAATGTATTCAAATAACTGTTCTGTAGTTCATAGTCCCCTATTTTCCAAAATGCCTTCAATATTTCATCTATCTTATCCCTACCAACTTTCTCAAAACACCCACAATGACAAGGTGCCCCCACTTCATTTGCTTTTACAATCTTTTTTGTTTTCACACTTAAATATTCTTGTCCCATATTTCTCTTCTTCTTAGACACATTCATTTTCCATTTACCTTTTTCAACAGAACGCTTCCTCGAACGACTGATGTGTTCAGAACTTGACTCACTGCCAATGTCATTAATTTTTGTGAAGAAATAATAAAATAATTATTTACACTAATAATGCCCTTCTGAACACCCAATAATTACACTAAAACCTTAGTGGCTAAATCAAGACTATCTAGAAGTTTACAAGACACTGAGAATGTATGTAATACCTAGCGTGAACAGCGAAAGAACTGAATGCAAAACCCATACATCCGCACAGCACCCTCGTAGAAATAATAAGACAACAATAACCACTTAAGATACATCCGGACCTAAACAAACTCGAGAAATATAAGGGTAATATAAATACCCCGGATGAGATAAGCGTGCGGGGAACTAGGCCGACCGCATGCTTTACTCAAACTCATCTGTTATTACGCTGCGATGCATCAGGTCTAACACCATGCGTTATTGCAATGGATATTTCATTCACTTTCAAGACACATCAACAGTTCTTATTCACAGGGATGAAAGAAGAAGGTTCAAAGTTTATATTGCAATAATAAAAAAATTGTGATTTTTGTTGATACGCCCTTGCTATTCTAAGCGCCTCAATTATTAACAGAAGTAAGATATAAAAGTCAAATACTCAGCATCAAATATGCTAAATTTGAGTAAAAATGCTGTAATAAGATACAAATAGAGCACATAACATGAAGTATACCATCTACCGGGAAAATTATCTAAGCAAGAACAAAGATTCATACTAAGGATGGTTAAAAGAAATCATGGAATATGTACAAAAATACAGAAACAACTGGAAATCTCACGTATGAAGAATGAGCAGAACAAGAATACCATGTCAGATCTTAAATTACCAGCCACCAGGCAAGAGATCTTTGGGCAGACCCTTCAAACGTTGGATTGAGACTGTAACAGACCACTAGGTCTATCACATGAAAGGAAGAAGAAGAAGAAAAGAAATCTGAGAATAAGGGCACAAAAAATAAGTAATAAGTGGGAGAAGTTCGAGAAAAAAGTGAATAAAAATTATGAAATGTTATTAGAAATGTAGGATACAATTGCAGAATTGGGGGGGGGGGGAAGCAAAGTGAACAAAATGAAGACTTCAATTTGCAAAAGACTATGATAATAAGGATTTTAAAAAAAATGGCACATTGATAATTTTTTTTTACATTTGATGGAACGAATATAAATATTCTTGGTTCTGATGAAAAGTACCATAATTGTATGGCATGAAACAAATAGAGAGTTTAAAAGTAAGAATTTGCAGCCTACAGTTAAACACAGTGGAGACATGATGATATAGGTGTACATTTCACCAATAGTGTAATTGGTATAGTAGTACATTTCATCAATAGGTGTAGGTGAAATTACCTTCCTGTTTACAGGAAGATTATTTTTCTGAAAGACAATATTCATATGAATGCTGAAAACTAGGGAATTTTCAAATAAGGCAACAACCCAAAGTGCAAAGCGTACAAAAACAGAACGTAGTTGTTTAACTGTCTGGAAAAATCTCTGCAAAGTCAATATCTCAACCCAATAGATTTTTTTATTTTTACTTGTTTATTTATTTTATCTGACGGAGTTAAAACCATAAGGTCTTCTCTTCCACTTCACCAGGGTTAAAAATTATACATAGAATTATGATTAATGATACATAATAGATAACACTAGTCTGCATGATATCTGATGATTGAAAATTAATATGTTGTATTAGTTCAATTTTTTATGCTGATTCCAGAACTGTTCTTAGTTTTCTTCTACCATGTACAGTTTTTTCACAATGGACCTAATCTGTTTTCATATATTTATTGGTGAGAGCATAATATGTGCCATACGATAATGAGTATTATTGGAGGGAAATTTGTCAATTCAAGCCTCTAATTGTAATTGTGTAACCTTTGAAGTGTTGTTCATATCAGAAACTTGCATTATGAATTCTGTTCTCATTTTATCTCTCTACAAGTATGGCAATGTCTACAGGCAAGTGTGTGAACAATCCTAACGTTTTCTCCTGTATTTGTGGAAATTATACAATGCTTAAGCAAAGAACTGATATTACAGACTTTGAGAAACAAACTTACTCTGCTTATTTTAAAGTGAAACTTGGTGACCAGGATAAGGTGTCGGCGCCTAAGAAAGTTTGCCGCTATTGCGTTGAGTGGTTAAGATTGTGGACAAAAGGGAAGAAAATGTGTATGTCGTTTGCGATTCCTATGGCATGGAAAGAGCCTAAAGACCACCTTAATGACTGTTACTCCTGTTTGCTTAATGTTTTTTTTTTCAAATGCCCCAGGTTTGTCTTTCGACATTCCTGGTTTCTCTCCTGGCATGGCGTACTTGTAACCCACTTCTGAGGTTGGGGCACCTGGAAGGCAGGGTTATGTAGCCCCGATGATATGATGGGTGATGATGATGATAATGGTGCGCCAGGAGAGTTCCTAATCCTAAGCTTAACCTAAGATGAATGTGAATGATGATTGCGATGGCCATATGATTTCGGGGGCCGTTTGGGTCTTAAAGTTCTCCTGACATTTGTTTTACAGGTGAGGAAAAACCCCGATAAAAACCTCACCCAGAAAAACTGTCCCGACCGGGGATCGAACCCAGACCCGCTGCGTGACAAGGCAGCACGCTACCCTGAGACCACAGCTTCAGGGGTGTAATTAAAAAAATAAGAACCAAATTGTCTATCCAATCATCCCTTCAGCCATTAGGCTAGTTCCACCTAGAGAAGAGCTGCCTGTTCCTCTTCCTCCAGCTGTTTTAGAGAACCTGACAGAATATAATGTTGAAAGTGAACTTAATGCAATCACTGACGACGATACTGATGATATATATCAGCCTGAAGATGGCTTTACTCCACAACGGTTCTCTCAAAGTGACCTTAATGATCTAGTTCGTGATCTGAATTTGCCAAAGGAATGTGTGCCTGAAACTAAAATTGTCCTTCATGAACCACTTGTAGACCCTCAAAAAGTCCTGCTTCCACCACTATACACATCAAATTGGGCTTGAAGCAGTTTGTAAGGGCTCTACCAAAGGATGAGCCTTGCTTCATGTATCTTTGTAAGAAATTTCTGTCCATCACTCAAGAAAAATTGAAAGCTGGAATTTTTGTTCGTCCGCAAATAAACTGATGAAGGATGAATATTTTGAATAAAACGATGAATGAAAGAGGAAAAGAAGCCTCGACCGCTTTCTTATCTATTACTGAAAACATTCTAGGCAATAACAAATATTCTAATTATAAGGTAATTGCAGAAAATATGTTGAAAATTTTCAAAAAGTTGAAATGTAACATAAGTGTGAATTTTTTTTTATTGATTTACCATTTCTCACTGAAAGATAAATTATATTTGAAGAGAAACATTTTTCGCCTAGACTGAGACTCGAACCCGGGACCCTTGGCTTTCCAGGCCAAGTGCTCTACCAACTGAGCTACCGAGGCGAGTTACGATCTAGATGCAAATTTTTCTCTTATGTACGTTGTAATTCCCTAGCTTTTGAAACCATTGCTTCTATCTTTGCAAATGGCGGCTTCTCAGTTAAGAAGGCATTTATTGGGAATTTAACATTACTTTATAAAGCTAGTAAGGCTTCTAATGATGTTTTATTATTGATTTAACATTTCTCACTGAAAGATAAATTATATTCGAAGAGAAAAATTTTTCGCGTAGACCGAGACTCGAACCCGGGACCCTTGGCTTTCCGGGCCAAGTGCTCTACCAACTGAGCTATCGAAGCAAGTTACGACGCAAATTTTTCTCTTATATACGTTGTAATTCCCTATCACCGCCTTACTAGCTTTATAAAGTAATGTTAAATTCCCAATAAATGTCTTCTTAACTGAGAAGCCGCCATTTGCAAAGATAGAAGCAATGGTTTCAAAAGCATTTGGCGATAGGGAATTACAACATATATAAGAGAAAAATTTGCTTCTAGATTGTAACTCGCCTCGGTAGCTCAGTTGGTAGAGCACTTGGCCCAGAAAGCCAAGGGTCCCGGGTTCGAGTCTCGGTCTAGGCAAAACAATTTTTCTCTTCAAATATAATAAGTGTGAAAGTTCACTTTCTGTACTCCCATATCGACTACTTCCCCGAAAATCTGGGACATTATAGTGAAGAGCAAGGTGAACGTTTTCACCAGGATATTAAAGAGATGGGGAGAGGAGGCATCAGGGAACATAGAATGAAACTATTGTTGGAATGTTGATGAGGGAGACTAAAAATGGAAGAACTTCAAGGAAGTCAAAGATGGGAAGGTTTCAAAATGAATGGAACATCAATTACTTTCTGTTTTGTTACAAGGTAGTCGAAAAATTATTAGGACAGTTCTTTACAGTATTTTTATCATGTATTCTTTTAAAAAATTAATCTTGTGCGAAATTAAGTTTGGATATTTGTGCTTGTAGTAGCTAAAATGTGAAAATATAAATTCATATTTTGTGCAAAAATCTAACATGATAGACAAAAACAGAAATCATTTCTGGTATCAGTATAAAAAATTGATTTAAAAACACCTAATTTAGATAAATCATCAGAGAAAAAGTTTTAAAATGCAGACTTGTGTGATTATAGACTACACAATATAAAGTTGACAAGGGAAAGAAAGAATAATAATAATAAATAATAATAACAAAAAGAATAACCTATAATTACTCGTAGATTAATAAATGGCTTGGTAAAGAAAGTTTAAAATATAAAAAAATAATAAAAGTATACATGGAACATGGTTATGTATTATACTGTCTAAGGAAATATGAAGTAAGTTTCTTTTTAAACTGTTTTTGAATCAGGCAGTTCTTGATATACGATGGGAGGGAATTCCAGAGTTGGGTGGCTGAAACAAGAAGGATGAGGAATAGTGAGATGTTTGATGTAGAGGAACACTAGAGTTAAATTTTCTCTCGATCTTGTGGTTTAAGTTATGGTGGTAGGATAGCAAATGAAAGCGAGTAGAAATATAAAGGGGTGATGAGGTGGGCATGAGGTCAGAAGAAGACTGGATAAAACACCAATAAAATCAAAAGTCCATAATGCAGAATTGTGTAAACTAGGCAAATTCCTCTGCACGTCTAATTTATGGTCCCAATTTGCTGGTTTACCTTATTTATTTATATATATATATTTCTTTTTAGTAAATAAGTTGAGTCATTGTCAAGCTACCTCTTATTTTTGATTTCTTTAGGACATGTTTCAAAACATCTCTGTTTTATCTTCAGCTTGTCCACACTGACAATTCTTATGACGTCAGCTCTGGATGTCAACTCATACTCCCTCTTTTTGTGTGCCAAAGAACTTGCATATCAGATCTCTCTCCGCGGGAATTTCACAATTCATGATTCTCTCCTTGTTCTTCTGAATGTAGATTTCCTCCCAAATGGTTAATTTATTTGTTTTTTCTGTTTTAATAATTTGGTGTTTACATAAATTTTAATTAACTCACCATATGGGAGAAAATCTACATCCAGAAGAACAAGGAGAGAATCATGAATTGTGAAATTCCCGTGGAGAGAGATTTGATACGCAAATTCTTTGGCCCCAAATGGTGAATTTATTTGTTTTCTGTTTTAATAATTTGGTGTTTACATCAATTTCAGTGAACTCACCTCACCATATGGGAGAAAATCTACATCCAGAAGAACAATGAGAGAATCATGAATTTTGAGAACCCTGGAGAAAGAAAGAAAGAGAGAGAGAGAGAGATTTGAATACAAGTTCTTTGGACCACAAAAAGAGGGAGTAAGAAATGTGTTGAAATCCATCCTAAAGAAGTGAACAAATATGAGATAAGATGACAATGACTCAACTTAGGCTATTTATTAAGAACCTCATAATGTTACTTCTTATTGTAATAATTTCACAATATATTTCTTTTGTTAAATTGAAGAAATTCAATGTCTGATACCTGTTTATTTAAAAGAGTTGGACTGTAGAGAAAATAAATCATGCTAATCATAAAATAACATTACCTATTTGCACACTGATGTATAATTTAACACCGATTTAAATGGATGTCCATGTCATTGTTGTCCTCGTGGGCGATACCAAAGAACTGCATTAGGGATCCTAGTTGGTGACATTCGGGATTCTTGTTGTAGCCATCTGTCTCTGTAGGTGGATGGTTGCATGTGGAGTTCCTTCAAAATATCTTCATTCTTCTGATGGTCAAGTAGAGTATATCCAGCAGTTCGGCGCATGAATCTCATTTCTGCAGCTCTTAATCTGGCGATGTCTTTCTTTTTTTTATAACTCAGATTTCACTTCCATATAAGAAAGTTGGGTTAGGTTAGCTTAGGTCTCGTTTGGTTAGGGTGGTCTGGTCACCCAAGCTATGTTGGGGTGGTCACAACACTTAAGCTGGGAAGGAGTGGTTATGCCACCCAAGCAGGGTTAGGTTAAATTAAGTAGGGTTAGGTTAAATTAGGTAGGGTTAGGGTAGGATAGTTTTTTTTTTTTTTTTTGGTTTTGTTACATAAGTTTTGGTTTGGTTTTGCTTGGTTTGATTTGTGTGGTCATACCACCAAAGCTAGGTTGGGTTGGGTTAGGCTAGTTCTGGTTTGGTTTTGTTAGGTTATTTTTGGTAAGGTTAGGTTAGGTTTGTTTGTTTGGGGTGGTCATGCTACCCAAGCTGGGTAGGAGTGGTCACTGCCCCTAAGCAGGGTTAGGTTAAATTAGATAAGGTTAGGTTAAGATTGTTTTGGTTTGGTTAGGTCAGTTTTGGTTTGGTTTGTGCAATCACACCATCAAAGCTAGGTTAGGTTGGGTTGGGTTAGGTTTGGTTGGGATAGTCATGCCACCTAAGTTTGGTTGGGTTAGGTTAAGTTAGGATTGGTTTTAGTTTGCATGGTCATGCCACCCAAGGTGGATTGTGGTAGTCAAGCATCCCAAGATGGGTTGGGGTGGTCACGCCTCCCAAGCTGGGTTCGGGTGGTCATGCCACCCAAGCTGAGTTAGATTATGTTAGGTTTGTTTTGGTTAGGTTAGGTCAAGACAGGTCAAGTTTGGTTTGGTAAGGTAAGGTTAAGTTTGGTTAGGTTGGGGTGTTCACACCACCATAGCTATGTTGGGATGCTCATGCCAGCCAAGCTGGGTTAGGTTAAGTTTGGTTTTGTGTGGTTTGCATAGGTTAGGTTAGGTTTCATTTGGTTTGGTAATTTAGGTTTGGTCTGGTTAGGTTGGGGTGGTCACGCCACCTAACTTTTGATGGGCTAGGTTAGGATAAATTAGGATTGGTTTGGTTTGTGTGGTCATATAAAACAAGCTAGGTTGGGGTGGTCACACCACCGAAGATGGTTTAGGTGGTGTGAGGTGAGGTTAGATTAGATTATACTAGCTTAGTTGGGTTGGGTTAGCTTAGGTTAGTTTAGATACCGTTTCATTTGGTTAGGGTTTTTGTTCGGTTTTGGTGGTTTGTCCACCCAAGCTATGTTGGGGTGGTCACTACATCCTAGATGGATTGTGGTCACGTTACCCAAGCTTGGTCAGTTTATGTTAGGCAAGGTTTGGTTTGGTTTGTTTGTGGTGTTCACGCCACCCAAGCTTGCTTGGGTTAGGTTTGGTTAATTGTTCTTTGTTTGGTTTGTTTAGGATAGGTTCGAATTGGTTTGGTTTGGGTAGTCATGCCACCCAAGCTAGGTTGGTGGGTTGGGGTGGTTACACTACCCGAGATTAACTTAACCTGACCAAACCCACTCAAGGTGGGGTTAGGTTAAGTTAGGTTAGATGGGTTTTGCTTTGGTTTGGTTAATTAAGGTTTGGTTGGGTTCGGTTAGGTTTGGTTTGGTATGGGTGGTCATGTCATCCAAGCTAGTTTGAGCTGGTCATGCCACTCAAGTTTGGTTGGATTAGGTTAGGTTTGGTAAGGGTGGTCCACCATCAAAGCTAGTTTGAGCTGGTCACGCCACCCAAATTTGGTTGGGTTAGGTTAATTCTTGTTTCGTTTGGTCAGGATAGGTTCGAATTGGTTTGGTTTGGATAGTCATGCCATCCAAGCTAGGTTGGTGAGTTGGGTTGGTTACACCATCCAAGATGAGTTGGGATTGTCATGCCACCCAAGGTGGGTTTGGTTAGGTTAAGTTAGGTTAGATGGGTTTTGGATTGGTTTGGTTAATTAAGATTAGGTTAGGTTAGATGGGTTTTGGATTGGTTTGGTTAATTAAGGTTTGGTTATGGTGATCACACCACCGAAGCTTGATTGGTTAAGTATGGGTGGTCATGCCATCCAAACTTGTTTAAGGAGGTCATGCCAACCAAGCTGAGTTGGTGTGGTCTCGCAACATAACCTGGGTTGGTTTGGATATGCCACCCAAGTTTGTTTACATTACATAACTATACCAACTGAAGATGGGGGAAACATACCTTAAACATAAGTCTAATAGAAACAGCTTATGAAGTAAGAATAATATAGACCAAACTTATTTATTATGTAAACCTCATAATGTTATTCCTATTGTATTTTCAAATATATCACAATTATAACTAATTGTGGAATTTACTGCAACAATTTCAACTTATTTATCATTTCTTTAAATAAAAGAAGAGCCAATGCTTAACTTGTGTGATATAGGAAAATTCAAGTGCAGTAGCTTATTTGAAATTACAAAATAATTATGACTTGTATAGAGTAAGAAAAACTGATTGAACTGTTGCCAAATCAGAATGTAAAGAAGAAACTACCCAGGTTCCATCTTTCATGTTAACAACATTCCTACTGCAATGCCAGCCTCCTGTATTAATTACAAAAATTGAATCTTCATAAATTGACTATCTGCAATGTAACTCCCTAAATGCCGGATATTGGAACTTCTAGACAGAAATAAAAAAAATGATAAAAATAAAGATGCGAAATTAGATCATGTATTGGCTCCTACTGCATAATTTGCCTGCAGGTATCAATGGAGAGGCTTTCTTGTCTGTAGGGATTGCAACAGAAATGTCCAGATATGTGCAATTATGTTGCATCTCGACCAGACATTCCCTATTCAGTACATTAAACATACATTTCTGGAAATGGTCGAACTTTCATTGAAGATCAGGGGGATTTGACAGTCTTATTTTACTTCATTCTGCCACCAAGATTCTGCTAACCTAAAAACTGGGAATGCTCCTATCCATTGCTTCATCCCCAAAGACATTTTGTAAGCATCTGTGAATGTTGAAAATAGTCTCCAGCTTTGTAGGTGATTCACAAGCAATCATAATTTTAAAACTAGAGTATATCATAACCATCTGTCCGAAATCAATGAAACTCTATGACGTTATAAAGAAAGAATTGAAGATACATTCTGTAAAGTTTCATTCATTTCCAATTATAGGCAATCGAGAACTAAAATTGTGTGTATTACTTACTGAATGATCTAGTAGGAAAGTCTAGAGTAAACTAGAACACAAAAGTTTAAATAATCACTCAGAGCCAAATATTCTGTTTTGTATGACAGATCTGGACACAATTATTTTATGAACTCCTTGAAATTCCATCAAATCTAAGAAATCTTTATGTATATAACTAATGATTCATGAGTTTATCTCTTTTGAGACAATGTAGATCTCAGATAGGTCTTAAGTCATCGGAGAGCACTAAAACTCCTTTCTGTTTCCCATGATCAACTGAGCAGAACTAGCGGCAGTCGAAGTAGACAGCCAACATTACAGAACATGTCTTTCATTTCTAATGACATTGACTTAAAACTCTGCATATCTTTGAAAATTTAAAATAGAACTATGGATCCCATAAGAATTTTATAATCTAACTCTAAATACAATAAGAATAATCATCATCCAATGTGAAAAAGCCGCAGGAGAGGTTTTTTTTTCTGCATTGAATTTCTATAATTTTATAATTTTGAAAGTAGTTATTAAATACAATATTTTAAGGTGATATCTGATTCGAAAATTATATTATTCTATGTTGTATTAACAGTTTACATGTTTGGAGATGGAATACTACTGTTCTTGATACGAAAGTAACAATTAATTTTGTTTATGAATGTATTATTTCAATAACACTCTAAATTTACAGAATTCTCAAAATTTATCGTTTAACATTGCCATCTTAATTTATATTGTCACAAAGGATGGCCACATTCTCCTTGGCATTATTTCAGTGTAAATGAAGACAAAGATGTTGCTTAAATTCTCACTTAACACTTTATTTCTTTCTACAAATTATCAGTGACTTTTAATCAAAATTAATCTTCTTTTAATGTTTATCAGTCACTGATGAATCTGTTCACCACAATTTCTCAAACTCAACGTATTGCAGTCAACCAATACTGACTGGCCTCCAGCCCTTGCCCCATTTATAAAGGAGCAAGGAACTTTCCAGCCATAGATTTGAGATACTTCGAACCGTAGAAGCCTCTGGCCACAAATCTTTCTGGAAAGGGGAGGGAGACGGTTAGAATCATCTGGGATAACAGCCCAGAAATAACGGTGGTTGATGTGGGTCTTTTGACTTGCGATTGGCAACTTGCAAATCCATTCTAATCAATGTGAGACCACCCCTCTCTCGCGCCCACACAATTTTTTTTTTGTGTTTAAAAAGGTTATATTAAGGTAATATTTTGGTTTTGAAAATAAAAATAAAATAATTTTCTTATTAAAAATATTCAACTTCCTGTATTAATTTTTCAGTTTACGAATAGTAAAGACACATAATGTTTCAATATTATCCCACTCATCATAACCTTCCAGAACATTATTAGGTTCATCTCTGCAATAAAGATTGTTTTTATGTTTTGAGAATTTTTGTAAAGATTTTGAATAACTTTTTCACATGTTCTAACTTTGCACATTTTGCTGGCAAGAGATTCACATATACTGGTTCTGTTGGAAAAGAAATATCTGTCTACTTCTTCTGTATGGTAGAGAAATTCCATACTGCCAAGCCATTATTTCTGCAATCATACTTCATATTTATGTTCTGTTGAAAATCTAAACTTCTTTTGATTCCCTGGTAACTGAAGACAAATATTTGTTTCAAATAACCCTTTAAATCTATGAACATGTTTCCATTCATCTATATGACATCAAATAGGTCCCTGTTGTTGTTACCAGTATTTCTCATTTGGTATGCACTTCTGCTTCTAAATTTTCTTTTTTTATATTACTTATCACACCAAAAATATGACTGGTGGGAGGAAACTATTGTTGTTTTCAAATGGCTGGAACTTGGTTTACACCATCAGTCCTCTTGCTTCCCAATAAAGTCCTACGAAGTCTTTCTGTCCTTTCTCTCAGGGTCTAGATGCCTGCAGTATAGCAAATATTCCTTGCTTAGGAGAACATTTTCTCCACACAAGGAGCATCCTATAGTTCTAGTGACAATTCCCATTCTATGAAGGTAATCATGCAGACAGTCATGGCACGTTTCAAATCTGAAGAGAGCTACTGCTGTTCTTCTAGGAAGGTGTTTTTTTGGCATATTTTGCTATGTCTTCATATTTCTTATTTTGAAGATCTTTTATATTCTATTTTCTTCTTTTGAGATCTATTTTCTGTTTTAGCTCCTGTTATCTTCTTTGTAGTCCTTAGCTTGATTTTGGAGCCGTTCTTTGCTAAGAAGTCTGCTCATTCATTAATCAGCAATCCCACATGCAACTGTAACCACTGTAATACAATGTGTTTACCTTGAGCTTTTTCAATTTTATACATGGTTCTTATGTTCTGGATGAGTGGGGTGTTTTGTTGGTTACCAGTTATTGCTTGTATTGCTGACATTGAATCTATAAATATTACTATCTTCTTACTTATAAAATATAAAAATAGATACGTGAGATCTCAGTCTTCCTCAACTTTGGATGTAAGATGTGGAGTACTTTCAGAGCCTATGCTCCATCATCAGCTTGTAAATTGGTAATCTATTACTTCTTACTTATACTGGTTGGGAGGAAACTATGACCTCTTATTGGAAAATGATGAGTAATCTTTTGAAATTTGCATACATTAACCAAAGAATAAAAGTGTTGTATCATGATACTGTTCCCGGACAAGCATCTGTAAAATGATGCAAGTCATTAACATTTTCAGACATAATGTGTTTGGAATTACTTGACAACTAGCTATGCTGGCAGTAGCATTGCTGCCGATAGGGTTACCCATGCCAGACTGGTTGAAGGTGATAAGCCAGATGAAAAAAGTACCTTGGTCGAAAGAGTGATGATCTTTCACCATCAAGAAAAGCGGACATGGGTTCCACTGAGGTAAAAATTTTCCAGAGGTCAAATAGTCCCTCATTTGGTTCTCTGGGCGGGGTGGGGACTACTTCAGGAAACACATGCCAAAGGCTCAAGCACAGGGACATGTTCCTAGGAACATGGAAAACATTAGCTCAGGATAGGGATGTATGGAGAACCTATGGGTTCAGTAGTGTCAGTGAGTTACTTACTTGACAACTATCTTTGCTCCTAAATTCAAACCGTTGTATCATGTTATTTCTTTCCACTAAAAATATAAAAACTGTATTGCTAGAGCTATCTCATGTAGTATATTCATTCATAGGTACATGAGGAAGAAGGAAGTTTTGTTGAAAATAGAATGTAAGGTCATATTTGAAGAGAAAAATTATATGCTCAGACCGGGACTTGAACCCGGGACCCTTGGTTTTCTAGTCCAAGTGCTCTACCATCTGAGCTATCTGAGCAAGTACCGATCTAAATGCAAATTTTTCTCTATATACGTTATAATTCCCGCCCACCAAATGCTTTGAAGCCTTTGCTTCTATCTTTGCAAATGGCGGCTACTTTATTAAGAAGACATATTTGGGAATTATACATTACATTATAAATGCCAGTACGGCTTTTTTCAATGTTTTTATTATTAATTTCATACATCTCAAAGATGGATAAATCATAGGTCTGAGCGTATAATTTTTCACTTCAAATATGATTTATCCATCATTGAGATGTATGAAATTAATAATAAAAATATAGAATGTAAGGTAAAGTAAAGTGATCCCACAACAGGCCCGGAGGCCCTTGGGGTAGTAGGAGGTTAAGGCCCCCACTTTTTCTAGACAATCGGCACTTTATTTCAGCCGGATTGTCAGCCCTACGTGACGGCCGCCTTTACCCCCAGAACAAGTGCCTGGTACTCATTTCCGTTAGAGGCTGAGTCGACCCCAGGGCCATAATGCTGCCAGAGGGTTTGGGTCAATTTAAAAATTCTGACCCCAATGGGACTTGAACCCTCGACTCTCCGGCTTGTAGCTCAGTGCCTTAACCACTATGCTACGGCGTGCCCCCAGAATGTAAGGTATCTCAAGTAAAATATTTCATCGTCATTTGCTCATCCTTTCAGCGGACTTAATAGAATGTTCTTGCTTTACAGTTTGTTGAGTTTGTGCTTTATCAATATCTTTCTGCGATCAATGTTATTTTCATTTTTCAGTCCCATTTCCTTTCCATTTCAATGAACATTTATGAGCAGTGTTCCAAATCTGTAGTCAAATGTATACTGAAAAAAAGTTTGATAACATTCATACTTCACAGTCCATTTTATTTCATCAATCTTTGATCAGCTTTCAACTTGTACGTACACGTTGGGGAAAATATTCTTTTGGCAGTCATGAAAACCGTCTCGGGCATGGGAATGATCGTTTTTTTTTTTTCCCGATACAGCAGTTTCTGTGTTAAAAACACCTCATAATGTAAAAATTCCCAATTTTATTATATGAATTCTTTCAATGTTTTTATAATTCATTTCAGATAGCTCAGTTGATAGAGCATTTGCACAGAGTGCGAATGGTCCTGAGTTCAAACCCCAGTCTAAGCATATAATTTTTCTCTTCAAATATAATTTATCCATAATTGAGATGTATGAAATGAATAATAAAAACATTGAAAGAAGCCATACTGGCTTTATAATGTAATGTAAAATTCCCAATTAAAGGTCTTCTTAATAAAGTAGTCACCATTTGCAAGATAGAAGCAACGGCTTCATAGCATTTGGTGCATGAGAATTAACTGCATATATAAGAGAAAAATTTGCATTTAGATTGGAGTTTCTTAGGTAGCTCAGTTGATAGAGCATTCACCTAGAGTGCAAAAGGTCCTGGGTTCAAACCCCAGTCTGAGCATACAATTTTTCTCTTCAAATATGAAAATATTCTTCCTAAATGTGTACATCTTACCAATATCCAACTCCTTAACGAATGAGTTGGAGAAAATGCTTTAACATCTCACCTCAAAGTTGAGTGTCTTCATGGTTTCAAAAGTATAGCATTACTTCCATCTTCAGTTAAATTTTAATTAAATCCAACTCCTTCCTTAAGTACTTTATTTCAAATCCTGAAGGTTCATAATGACAGGTTTTGAAACAAAATTTTCTATTTTTTTTTTACTTTTTTTTTCCAAGCTCCTTCTTCGGATGTTTACTACATCATTTTTTAGATGAATCACCAGTATAAACCAAGTTATATAAGCATCATCAGATGAATATGAATTGGTGAGTATTGTGGTTGGTTGGTATCTAATGTTGAGCACTTGATAATGAAATCATTGGTGAGTATTGTATTTCATATCTGAACTACACAGCATGGCATGTCTATATGATATAAAAGCAAAGATGGAATGGTGCAACACATGTGGGAGTGAGCTGTTATTGTAAGAAAATTTAATTCTGAATCATCAGGAAGTGACTACTTTGTGGAGATCCAATTTTCATGACAATGACTTTACCGAAACACCTTTTATAAATTAACATAAAAAACCTTTATGTTCAAACTCAAAAATGGCACTATACCTCTAGACAAAACAAATACCTTACCTGTAGCTGCCAGTCAATATATATTTTGTTTTTTTCATTGGAGTGGAAATAATCTTTAATGGTAGGAATTGAAAGGGAATATGAAGTGAAATATAAATGGAAAGAGAAACCAGTGAATACACCCAGAATAATTTTTCTTATGATATCATTGCAGGCTTTAAGATACCTTTGGGATAGTAGAGGGTTAAGGCTATTAACTTTTTAGACAATTGGGACAAGTTTATATTAACTGGGTTGTCAGCCCTGCATGATGACCATATTTACTCCCAGAACAAATGTCTGGTACTCTCTTTAGATAGAGGCTGAGTCAATTCTAGGGCCTTAGTTCTGCCTGAAGGTTTACGTCAGTTTTAAAAATTGTGACACCACCAGAACTCAAACTTCCAGCCTTCCAGCTTGCAGCATATTGCCTTAATCAACTATGCTATGGCATGTCCATCACAAACTCAATACAGTTATGAACATCTCAATACTGAGATAGGCTTTGTAATTATGAATTAAGATTTTTTAATACAAATGTATTATATATATATATATATATATGAATATGAATGTATGTCAGTTTGACCTTTATAGACTTCTACACCGTTCAATCGATCTTCATGAAAATTTGTATATTCAGGTTTTCAGATGCAGCGAGTGTTTAGCCATTATCTATTATATTCTAAAATCATTAGGTGTAGGAGCTCACTGGAAACAAAAATTTAAAAATAGCTCTAGCAGTCACATTTTTTGATGTTTCACAATGGAACTCAGTAGATCTTATTAAAATAAACTAAGATAGGTATTTTCCAAAAATGAGTGAAATCTGACAATTAAAAGTGGAGTTTTACTTGAAATCTGAAATTTAAAACCGCCTAAACGACTGGACCGAATTTGATGAAATTGTGTGTGTGTGTGTGTGTGTCTGATTGGGTCCCTGGATGGTTTAGATTCACAATTGGACCCTATAAAACCATTATGTGTAGGAGTTCACAAAGTGAAAATTTAAAAATCACTCTAGTGGTCACAATTTTCTATGTTTCACAATGAAACTCGGAGTATTCTATTAAATTAAACATAGGTAGGTCTTATCCAAAAATGAGCGAAATCAGACAATTAGAAGTAGAGGTTTACTTGAAATCCAAAATTAAAAACTGTTGAAACGACTGGACCGATTTTGATTAATTTTTTTTTTGTGTATGTTTGAGTGTGTCCTTAGATGGTTTAGATTCACAATTGGACCTGGTAGATGGCATTGTGATCGAGTTATAGGAATTATTTTATGTTACATGTGTAGGCCATCTGCATTACCGACATTCCACATGACTACAATGTGACGTCATAAAGCAAGCTTCTTGAGCCACAATCGATGGCAGTGAAGAGTTTTCTTGTGAACTTATCATCATCCAGGGATTAAGTCTGTTGGCTCGTTCCGGTTTCATGAAAGCTAGAATTGTTAAAATTGTTCAGACCATCTTCTGTGTGGGCGTCCAACATTTCTCCTTCCGTGCGGTTTATAATTTAGCAATAGTTTTGGAAATCTTCCTTCTGGCATTCTATCAATATGTTCTTTCCAGTCGTTCCTATATTTAATTATTCGGTCTGTAAGTTTGAAAATATTTAGTTCCTTTCTTATATCTTTATTTCTTTTCTTATCCAGCAGAGTATATCCTGCTATATTTCTTAAGAATCTCATCTCAGCTGCTTCCAATCTTTGTTCTTGTCTTTTAGTGATCGTCTATCATCCTGATCCATACATCAATACAGGAACAGCCATTACTTTATAAAATTTAATTTTTGTTTCTTTTCTTGTGTTTTTAAGGGTTCTTTTAATAGTGCCACACATTAAATTACATTTATTTATTTTGTCATTAATGTCTTCAATTTTAACATATGATACATTGAAACCTAGATATTTAAAACTGTTCACTTGCTCTAAAATTTTAGTTTTATTCTTTGAAATTTTTAAATTGTAATTGGCACTTATTTTTTCCAAATTAAAAATAGCCCTTTGTAGATCATCTTCTGAACTGGAAAACACTACTTTATCAATGGAAAATAATATTGTATCCAACAGTTTATTATTTATTTTAAAATGTTTATTTAAATTCATCTGGCACTTTAACACAACTTCGTCTATATATAAATTAAAAATATAAAATTGTAATAGATATGGGTTTTAAATCTAAACAACATAAAATGGTAATAATAAATCGTGGTGTCAGACAAGGGTGTCCTTTATCACCTTCTCTTTTTCTTCTTCTTGGAAGGAAGAAGAAGAAGAAAAAGAGAAGGTGATAAAGGACACCCTTGTCTGACACCACGATTTATTATTACCATTTTATGTTGTTTAGATTTAAAACCCATATCTATTACAATTTTATTATTTACATATAAACTTTGTACAGCCATAATCAAATGTTGTGGAATACCTTTATTTCTTATTACATCCCATAATTTACTTTTATTTACCATATCAAAAGCTTTTTTCATAGTCTATAAATCCTATATATGTTGGGATGTTAAATTCTATATGTTTTCAAATAATTGGGCCATTGTGAATATATAGTCTGAACAGGATCTTCCCTTCCTGAATCCATTTTGAACATCCAATGTAATATTAACTATAATTATGTTTAAGCAGTTTTTTAAAATATTGGCATAAATTTTATAGTACATATTCAATATACTTATTCCTCTATAATTAGAACAATCCTGTCTGTTTCCTTTTTTATATATAGGGTATATTTTGGCAATTTTCCATTCTTCGGGTATATATCCAAATTTCCAACATATATTTATAAAATCTAGTAGACGAATCTTTAGAGAAAAGATGCATATTTAATTAATCATATGTTCATATTATCAGTACCAGTGTCTTTTTGTTATGTAAATGATTAATAGAAGTTGTTAATTCCTCTATGGTTATTAAAATCTACATGTTCATCTGTTGGTATTATTTCTTCATTTCCTTCTGAATTTTTTTCTGTCCACAATTCTTGATAATATTCTATCCATATTTCTTCTGGAATATTATTTAATTTAATTGTATTTCCTGTTTCATTATTTAAATGTTTCATAATTTTGTATGCCTTTTCTTGTTTTCCATGTACATTGTGTACGATATCACTTATATATTTATCCCACATTGTTCTTTTAGTTTTTCTAACTTCTCTACGAACTATTGCACTTTTTCTTTTGTATTCAATTAATGAATCATCTGTTTTCCTATGAAGATAATTTAGGTATGCTGTTTTCCTTTCATTTATTAGATGTTCTAAGTCCTCATTCCAAATTTAAAATTTTTTTTTTTAGATTTTGGATTTCTTTCTCATTCCTGAAGATTCTTTTGCAGCTTGAGTTATTATTCTTTTAATCTCATCCCATCCTTCATTTATATTTCTACTTATAGGATTTTGTGTAATATACTGGTCTAATCTCTTTTGATATAGTTCTTTTATGGATTCTTGTTGTAAATAAGTGAACTTTAAATGTTTCATTACAATTAGCATAGTGTAATTTCTTCCATCGGGTTGGAATAGCTATTTTAGACATCACTAAAAAATGGTCAGAATTAATGTCAGACCCTCTATATACTCTGGTATCATGAACTAAATTTGAAAGTTTATTATTTACAATTACATAATCAATTATACTTCTACTTCCTCTGGTCCTCCATGTAAATTTGTGGATATCAAAGTGTGGAAAAAAAGAGGCCTTCATTATCATCATCATCATCATCACTCCAGGATTAGGCAATTGCCCGTTCCGACTTCATATTGCATCAGCCCAACGCCTTCATTATTTTAAAGCTATTATAGGTGACGAAGTCTATTAAAAGTTTTCCATTATTATTTACAGTTATTTCACCATGTTTATCTATGGTTTCTGGTATTGATTTATTTCCAATACGTACATTGAAATCTCCAGTTAAAATAAGGTAATCATTTTTATTTGTTTTATTTATAACTTTCTGGAGTTCTTCGTAAAACTCAATTACTTCATCTCTATTTTGTTCATCTGGGCGATATATTCCTATAATTGTAATATATCCTCTTTGTATATGCCATCTTAATTTTATCATTCTTTCATTTATAAATTCTTAGCTATGTATTCTTCTTTTCCACTCTTTTTTGATCATTATTGCTATTCCAGCCGAGGTACTCCATGATAAATTAATAAGTAATTTCTCAGTTCTATTGATCCTTTTAATTTCTTTTTAGTTTCGGTAATAACTGCTACATCTATATTCATTTTACTTAATTCGTTTTCTAGTTCTGTTCCTTTATTTGTAATGCCTCTTGCATTCCAAGTGCCAATTTTCATTATTTCAGTATTACCTAAATCTTTAGTTATTAATTAGTGAATTACATGGTAAAAAAGTAACTTATGTCGCCTGGCCATGACACGAGAATTGAATGTTTGAACAGGACAACATCTGCCGGGTCCGCTAGTTCTATATATATTTTGAAATTGCCACATGGGACATGAAGCAGGTAAAAAATTATCATATAATGGGAAAGAAAAATGATGATACACTTATTTCTGAAATAAATCTATTTTGAATATCATTATTAAGGAAATGACTGGAGAAAGGGAACATAATAAGAAACAATATTTTCTTTATCTGCAGAAGAATAAAAACAAATATATTTCATGTCCTTATTTCTGGAAAAGAAATACGTTTATTTTTATTTTTCTTCCAATTAAATCAAAACTCGGAAGCCTTATACTGCAAAACACAGTATCTGCCTAAGTTCCCTTTTTCAGAATCTCATACACTCCCCTTGTGGGAGTTACTTAAGATAAATTTAGTTACATTTATTTCCCTAAAGGTATCAGCAATAATAGAACAGATAGCACACTTTAACTATCTTGGTTCAGATATAACATATAGCTATGATTGGGATATACATAATAAATGAAACCGATATCAAATGATGTGTGGCACCATGAGAATAACCCTCCGAAAGACTCGAAGAGAAACTCAGCTCAGGTTTTATAAAAATATGGCTGTTCCTGTTCTTTAATATGGATCTGAATCTTGGGTACTTACCAAAAAAAAAAGATATCTCACACATTCATGGCACTGAAATGAAATTTTTAAGATCCGTAAAAGGATGTACATGCATGGATAGATTACATAATGAGTTAATAAGAAATGAATTGGAAATAATTTCAATCAAATGGTAAAGAGAAAAATTTATGCCTGAATCAGGAATCGAACCCCGAACCTTCAGCTTTCTATGCTGATGCTCTTAACCATTGAGCTAATTTAAGCTTCCTTCCCATCCAAGCATAAATACTCGATAAACTAGAAGAGTACAAATATTGATGGAAAGAACATTTAGACAGAATGGACAAAACAAGATTACAAAAAACAATCAACACCTATAAACCACATGGAAAAAGATCTTTGGGACGGCCAAGGAAACGATGGACTTGAGACCAGAACAGGTCGCATTGACCTAATCCTAGAGAGGGAAGAAGATATCAGCAAGTGTCAAATTAAATTATTTTCAATCTGATCATCTTACATCAATATTAATTTTGATTTGTTCTTGGACATGTTTCAAAACAATTCTGTTTTATCATCAGCTTGTCCAGACTGGTTAGATTTATGTTGCACACCCTGGATGTCAATGTCAGCTCCATCCTGTGGTTGGCCAAAGAACCTCCAAACAAGGTCACGCTCCGTTGGTATTACAAAATTCATAACTCTATTTTTGTTCTTCTGAATATAAATTTTTTCCCAAATAGTCAGCTCTTTTGTATTTTCTGACTGTTTTATTAATTTAGTGTCCGAATTTATATTATGTTTTTCAGACCAAACATGAGCAGCAATGTTTAGTTCATCACCTCAAAGAGACACCTATTAGGTGACTATGATATTATTTGGATGGAAAAAAAAACAAATTTTTCTCAGGGGCTTTGATTTAGGCTCGAGTTCTTTTATAACTCAAATATTCAGGCTCAGGATCCACAGTTTAAGACCTATCCCAGAGGACTTGTCCCTTGAATTTTTCCATCCTAAAAAAGTCCACTGACTTTGGCCAAGTTTCAACTTACGACCCTCGAGAGACAAAGAACTTAACCCCTAACCACCCACGCCAACCTTTTTCCATTATGCCTCAATTATCATCATTTCTACTTATTTTATAGTTACTTGGTGATATTTATTCAACTGAATTACACTGAAATAAATAAATATATGACATCAGGTACTACAGTAAAACTTGTTTAATCCGGAACATGAATAATGCAGAAATCTGTCCAATGTGAACAAATTTATTGGTAATGACAAAATAATAGTAATTTTACATGTATTTATTTTGCATAAAACAGAATCTGTCCAATGCGGAAACGGAAGGATATTTCTACACAATTTATGGGGAAAAAATGTATAAAGCAGGAAGACAGAAGTAAATTAGTTTCCACTTCATTGAATTCCCATTATGCCAAAAAAATAAGGGATGATTCCTGCCGCCATGTGAAGTAGTGATTCTACCTATACCTCAAATTTTATTTCGGCCCCACTGCATATCCGTAATGCGAACTACAGATACCTGTCTTACAAATAACCATTGCACTGTAAAATATTAAATTAGTTCTGAGAGCGATCTTTCACAGGTAGCATTCTGAATTTACGGAATAAAGATGACTAAAATGTGTGTATCATGTCATTAAACGAAAAAGTGAAAGTGATTGAAGATAAATCTCCAAATTTCTGGACTGATGCTTGGTTATGGACAGTTTTAAAAGACGACACAATATAGTGTGGAATGAAATTTGCAGGGAATCAAAGGGTGTGGACAAAAGTGTAGTTAGTGAGCGGAAACCAAAACTGCATACATTAATTTCAGGATACGTGCCTAAGAGGCATTTTTAACGCTGACAAAACGGGACTGCTTTTTCGTGCATTACCTATACTTCACTTTTCAAAGGCAGCAGAACTACAATTAATACAAGGTACGTAAAAAGACATACGGTACTCTATAATCTAAGATTATTAATAAGTTTTAGTTTTTTATAATGCGGAATTTTGTTTAATGTGGAAAAACAATTGGTCCCATGTGATTCTGCATTGAGCACAGTAAAACTGAAAAACAAACAAATGAGAAACTAACAAATGACAGCTCACATAGAAAATTTTTTGAGGCTAGTGTACATACAACTAGAAATACATTTTAAAAAGCAGGCACAGAGTTCAAGATATTTATATGATTGTACTGAATCAAAATTTGTTTCTTTTAAACACAGTTTACCTGCAGAGCAAGTAATTGTTTTTACTCTCATGATTAGCAAAAATTACTCTCATATCTTCAAAACAGGTAAAACAATAAAGAAAAATGACTAACTTATATATAAATGGATTTAAGGATTTTTAATTTAAAGTTTTACATTCAAATGAAATAATATGTTTTAATGATATTAAAAGACGTCTGAGACAAACACCAATCAATGACAACTGCCTTATAGCCCAAAATTTTTTAATATCATTGCCGGCCGTGAAAGCCTAAATTCTACAATTAATATGTTTCAACTCTGGAAAAATTTGTTCAATCAAACATATCTCTGAAAAATATAACAAAATATATAGTATAAGTATTACCATCTCAGACTTACTTCCAGTATAATTTTGATAATGGATTAACCCTTTGCAAGTCACACAGTAATGATGAAAAAATAAATTAAAAGTTTATTAGCAATCCATCACATGTAGGAAAACAAAATAAACTTTGAGAACGAAAAAAAAAAGTTTTTTTCGGATACTTTTGAAATTCACAATGGGTTAAAGCAAAGGAGATGCACTATCTTCTCTACTATTCAATTTTGTATTACACGGCCAACACGCACACTCTATTGAGTAACACCAAGAAATTGGGACTGGAGGTAAACATCAATAAAACTATACATATACTCACACACGTAGAGTGTGCATTATATAATGGAAATGGACAACTAATGACAAACGAGGGAAATTTAGAGTAAGTGGCTGAATTCAAATATCTAGGAACAATAATTTTAGTAAAGTGATCCCACAACAGGCCCGGATGCCCTTGGGGTAGTGGGAGGTTAAGGCTCCCACTTTTTGTAGACAATTGGCACTTTATGTCAACTGGGTTGTCAGCCCTGCATGACGGCCGCCTTTACCCCAGAACAAGCGTCTGGTACTCATTTCAGTTAGAGGCTGAGTCGACCCCAGGGCCATAGTGCCGCCAGAGGATTTGGGTCAGTTTAAAAATCCTGACCCCAACGGGACTTGAACCCTCGACCCTCCGGCTTGTAGCTCAGTGCCTTAACCACTACGCTACGGCATGCCCCCGGAACAATAATTACAAATAGGAATGAAAGGCACAAAAAATTAAACATAGGCTCAATTCTGGAAATGCATGCTATTATGCATTACAGGGACTTTCGCCGTCCCAACTCCTTTCAAAAAACATTAAACTGAAAATATATAAAACTGTTATTCTCCCAGTTATATTGTATGGATACAAAAAATGGATTCTTACTTTAAGAGAGGAAAGGAGATTACGAGTATTTGAGAATAAAGTTCTTAGGAAAATTTTTTGACCAAAAAAAAGATGAACAGGCAGATGAATGGAGAAAATTGCATAATAGTGAGCTCCATGGTATGTATAGGAAGCCAGATATAACAAGAATAGTTAAGTCTTGTAGACTGCGATGGGCAACACATGTGGCACAAATGAGGAATGAAAGAGATTTAATATAATAAATTTGGGAATTTTTAACATTATGAGGTTTTATTAATAAGAATTAAATGAATCATGAGTTCTTCTTACCTCATACTTCTATGTTTTTTTAAACACAGCACTGCAGTATCAGCGACCATCGTCACCATCCTCAGCTGTTTTCACGACTGTCAATTTTTTCTTTTACCAGATGGCAGTTTGGATAATTACCAGCAAAAGAAAAAACGTCGTGAAAACAGCTGAGGATGGTGACGATGGTCGCTGATACTGCAGTGCTGTGTTTAAAAAACATAGAAGTATGAGGTAAGAAGAACTCATGATTCATTTAATTCTTATTAATGAAAGAGATGCATGGAAGCTTCTTGTAGGAAAACCAGAGGGAAAATGCTAAGTTGGTACACTAAGAACGAGGTGGGAGAATAACATTATCCATGATTTGAAGGAAATAGATTATACAGGGGATGATCGGAAAACATTGGCTCAGAATAGGGATGTATGGAGAGTCTATGTCCATGCGGCCATGAACCTATGGTTCGATAGAGCCAGTGCATTAGTTATATTTATGAGAGATTTATCAAAGACTCTGGAGATGTTTCAATGTAGGCATTTAATAAAATCTTAATATTTTACAGTGTACATTATTTTGGTAATATTATTTATCTTGAGGATTACACTCCTAAAACAATATACATTTCCATCTTATGAATTGGTCTTGATGATGAGTAACTTATTTAGAATATTCAACACATTCTTACGTCATTTACTGAACATATACAAATAATTAGCTAATGCTCAAAATCAAATAAACTTCAGCTACCAACTGTACATACTCTTACATTATTATTATAATAAACATCTAGCTTTACATTAAATATTGATAGGTCTAGACAAAATACCTTCAGTGTCATTCTGTTAATCATCAAGTGAGTCAATTCATAAGTACTTTGTCTGTAGCAATGCAACCAGCCCCAATGGAAGCTGCACATCCAAAACAAGCAGTGATTGTACTGAAACAAAAATATTAATAATATAATTCACTTATTAAGTTATGTAGATAGGAAATAACACTATGAGGTTTTTTAATATTGTTTATTTTTTATTATTTCACTCACCTCATACTTCATAATTCATAGCAGACCCTGGGTTTCTTCACATCTTTTGTGACATTCTCAATGCTGCGTCACGTTCACAACTGACGTCCAACGGCCTTCTATCCTGCAGACTGACCTCCGCGCCATCTGGTGGCCGACCGAAGAATTTCCAAATCAGTCCTCTTTCTTTATAACCGGGTATTTCAAAATTCATAGTTGTATTTTCATTCTTGCATATGTAAATTTTTTCCCAAATTGTGAGTTCCTTCGGTTTTTCCAATTGTTTAAGTAATTTTGTTTTGGTTTCTATTCTATGTTTTTCTGACCAGGCATGTGCAGCTATTGCAGATTTTTTGGTTTCTCCATTTTTAACATTTCTGAGGTGTTCTTTTAATCTTGTATTTAGATTCCTTTTTGTTTTTCCTATGTATATCTTTTCACAATCCTTTTTGTTTTTCCTATGTATATCTTTTCACAATCTAAATACAAGATTAAAAGAACACCTCAGAAATGTTAAAAATGGAGAAACCGAAAAATCTGCAATAGCTGCACATGCCTGGTCAGAAAAACATAGAATAGAAACCAAAACAAAATTACTTAAACAATTGGAAAAACCGAAGGAACTCACAATTTGGGAAAAAATTTACATATGCAGGAATGAAAATACAACTATGAATTTTGAAATACCCGGTTATAAAGAAAGAGGACTGATTTGGAAATTCTTCGGTCGGCCACCAGATGGCGCGGAGGTCAGTCTGCAGGATAGAAGGCCGTTGGACGTCAGTTGTGAACGTGACGCAGCATTGAGAATGTCACAAAAGATGTGAAGAAACCCAGGGTCTGCTATGAATTATGAAGTATGAGGTGAGTGAAATAATAAAAAATAAACAATAATATAATTCACTTTTTTAGGAATTAACACTATGAGGTATGGATGTTATATTTTAAATTAACATATTCCAGAATTGGATATAGTTTTATTTTAGAAAGAAACATTACGTTCAAACCCCAGACCTCTGACTCTGTACGTCAGTGTGGTAACTGTTACGCCATTCGAACTCCCGATAGGAACGTCAAATTTCTTTCTACTTATATAATTAATTCTCCTTTCATCCGAAGGCCGATAGCCATCGCTATCAACAATGCCATCTGATGACTTCTTTTCAAAGTACTTTTTTATTGAGAATTTAAACATTAATTTTTAAGTGGTTAAAGCTACTATTTTGATGTTATATTTTAAATTAACATTATTATAAATTGTTAATTTAAAATATAACATCAAAATAGTAGCTTTAACATTATTATAAATTGTTACCATCTTGAAAGAATGAGTTCAAATCAGATCCCCAAAGCTGTTTATAATTATATACCAAGAGGACGAAGATCACTGGGCCATCCTATGAAATGCTGGAGGGAAAATTTTCTATAGGATCGTAACAGGCTTTGGCCTAATACTTGGAAGGAAGAAGAATTTAAAATATAACATCAAAATAGTAGCTTTAACCGCTTAAAAATTCATATTTAAATTCTCAATAAAAAAATACTTAAAAAAGAAGTCGTCAGATGGCGTTGTTGACAGCGATGGCTATCGGCCTTTGGATGAAGGGAGAATTAATTGTATAAGTAGAAAGAAATTTGACATTCCTATCGGAAGTTCGAATGGCATAACGGTTACTGCACTGACGTACAGAGTCAGAGGTCTGGGGGTTCGAATCCCAGTTCAAACATAATTTTCCTTTTCTAAAATAAAACTATGAGGTATTATTCATTTAATCAACATTAATAAGATTCATGATAAAGTTCCATTGAGGTATTATTCAAAATTAAAATATAAAATTATGAAATATTTACCTAAAAGGTCCGTCTCAACTTTACTATTTTGAAGGCAGTTAACAACAATGACCATCTGATAAATGAAAATGCACCCAGTACGTGTAACCTCCTCTACCAGATTTTCAGTGAAATGCCAGTTTTGAATCCTGCTGATGATGGGACTAGTCCCAAAAGCGCTACAGATAAATAACTAATAAAGTTGAGGAGACGGACCTTTTAGGTAAATATTTCATAATTTTATATTTTAATTATTCATTTAAGTAAAACTGTATCACATTTGAAGAGAAAAATATACATTCAGACTGGGGTTTGAACCCAGGACCTTTTGCACTCTAGGTGAATGCTCTATCAACTGAGCTACCTGAGAAATGTCAATCTAAATGCAAATCTCTCTCTCATATATCGATGATGGGCAATGAAAACCTCATAACTACATCAGTCATTGAAAACCACATAATTCCAGTAGCCAGTACAGAAATATGTGATTGATAACCTGTTGAGAACATGGACTACAAATTTATTAATTACTTGACTTGTATTCTGTAGTAAAATATGTGGAAACTATTGCTGTATCAATTTTCATAATTATTTAAAACAGTTAATTGTATCTCCTGTAAAATTTACCAAAGTGGAGTTACGAGGTTTTCATTGCCTCAACAGCAGTGAATCAAACCAGAGACCACGAGAGTGAGGAAAGTAATAAAAATCTTCAAAAGTGAGTACAGTTAAAAGTTATCTAAGTGAAATAGTGCAAAAGTGTATAATAATTAATGCTTTTGAGAAATAAGAAAATTGTAAAATAGCCAACAATGGCCAATAATGAAAATATAACTTGTAAAACTGTTAATGTTGAAAGTGAATAAATAATTAGTGAAGGCCAAGAAAATTTAATGATGTCTAACAATGAATGTAATAATCAAACTAATGATACACCTCCTTGGGTAGCATTATTAATAAATAAACTAGAAAAGAACACTGCTGAATTAAAAGAAATTAGAAATGACAATTCAAACCTCAGTGATAAATTAGAAAAGAATAGTATAGACATTTCAAATCTCAGTAATAAACTAGAAGCTAATGTAACTAATCTCAGTAACAAATTAGAAAAGAACAGTTCTGACTTAAAAGAAATTAGGAATGACAATTCAAACCTTATTTCTAATCTCAGTAAAGAAATTAAAGAAAATAATTTTAAACTAGATTAAAAGTTGGAAAGCATTAGGTTAGAATGCAAACAAAACAATTCTAAACTAGAACAGAAAATAGTAAATATAGCCAAAGATTGTGAAAATAAAATAGATATTTGTAAAAATGAGATAGAAAAGTGTAATGAAAAGGTTGATGATACTTATAATCAAATAGAAATATTTTTGATTAAGGTGAGGCAAAGTTGCCAAGATGCCAAGATAAAATCGAAGAATTAGGAACTGAAGTCGAAAATAGACTAAAAATTTCCGAAGAAAGTGTTATCTTGGGTAATAAAGAACTTCAGTCAAAGATAACAAATGAAGTAATTATTATTAAAGAACAAGTTGAAGGATGGATAAATAAGATTGTTGAACTTGAAAACAAATATGTATCAAAAACTAGTGAGCATTCAAGTAGTGAAAGAAGAGAGAGGTTATGTCAGGACATTCTAGTACTAGTAACAATGTATGTAAAATTCCTACTAATCTTTTAGGGGAAATTAATTTACCTAATTTTGGTGATACTGTAGGCCAAAGTCCTACTGATTTCATTAGAGAAATCGAAGAATACTTCGAAATCAAAGGAATAGAAGACAAGTTTAAAATGTTCTTCATAAGAAAAAGTTTAAAAGGCAATGCAGAGTCTTGGTTTAAGATAGTGTGCCATGATTCAATGACTTATCAAACATTTAAAACTGCTTTCTTAGGTTACTACGGGGACCAGAAAGGCAAAACAAACTTAGGTTAGACCTAACTAGTGGGAAATTCTCCAACAATGGTAAACAAGGTTATCTAAACTATTTCTTGGAGAAAGCAAAAATGGCATCGTTGTTACAACCTCCAATAGATGAGAAAACTTTAATTTCTATGTTATCGCATCACTTCCCAGATGAGATTAGATATCATTTGATAGTAGCCAGACCACAAAATGTGTCTGATATGTTAGAGTTGTTAGCTCTACTTGAGAATAAAAGAGAAGTAGATAAATGTAGTAAAAGGAATTTATTTGGGGAAGGGGCAGAGCCCTATAATAAGAAAGGTAATTTTGTACCTAAAAGAAATTATGAATATCATAATGTGAATGGAGAAAGAAATTTCAAACAGGGCAACAATAACAATAATAGTAGATTTGTCCAAAACAGAAACAGCCCAAATGAAAATAGGATGACAAATAATTATAGTAACAATAACCAGAATGGATGGTTAAAACGAATTGAAAATAGGAATGAAAGACAAATGAATTATATGGATGTTAATAGAGTAGGAGATAATAGAGATAGGTATTGGACTTATCCCTGTAGAGGTAAAAGAAGGAATACCTTATGGTAATGAAAATAAACGGTATTTCCAACGACAACAAAATTGCCAAACTAATGAGAATAATGATAGGACAGAGTAAAATAGAATAGACTCTGTAACTATTCACAACTAAAGTCAAGACATACCTAATAATGAAAATGACCACGAAGTAAATCACAGGATACCTCATGCTTTAAACGCATAGAAGGTACATTAAAGACTCCGCAACGTACCTCAATTGTTATGAACTTAGGGGTCCAGAATAGATACTTTGATAGATTTCAAAATTTAGAAATTGTACCAGCAAATATGAGAGGAGATAGTAAGTTATGTACCTCAAGACAGCGAGATAACATAATATTGAATAATCATATGAATATTTCTAAGATTCAGGATACTATGCCTGTTGGAAATAAAGAATTAAATGTCATAGGATGACCACCCAAAATTAAAGTAAATATTTTTAACAATGATGTTACTTGCATAGCGGATAGTGACTGCTCAAACACAACAATAGATCAGAAATTTTATAATTTCTTAGTCAACAAAGGGAATAAGACAATGACTAAGAATATGTGGAGTGTATTGTACTCTTGCGATTGGCAAGAAGAAACTGCCAATTAAGCTTCAATGCCTTCTACATTTAAATATCGGAGGATACTGCTTCAGTTCAATATGTTTAATTTCTCCATATTTGTCTTGTGATATGTTAATAGGCTGCGACCTGTTGGAGCAATATAATGCCATAATAAATTTTGAGTGTAAGAATATTTCCTTGTATATTGAAGATAATGTGAGAGTCGTCATCCCATTTGATAATGAATATGAGGAGAATAAGAATTTAAGTAAAAAGGAGAGTGATATTGTTGAAGAACACATTTTTATAGAGAATATAGTTGTTCACGAGGAAAGTGAATTGGTAAATGGCCATGGGTGCCAAATGCAAGATAATATTGCAGTTAATTGTACTTCCAACAAAAATGTTGAGGGCAAAGAAAGCCTTAATAATGAAAATGGTTGTGCTGACGATAATGTCACATGTAAATGTTGAGATTTAGAATGTAATACTGAGTATAATGAAATTCCTCTATTATATTGTGTGAGTGACGAACTTGAAAAAGACATATGTGAAATGATAAAGAAAAGAGTTAAAGACACTCATGGCATAAGTAATGAACAGAAAGGCATGTTGTACGACATCTTAATGAAAAATAAAAGTTACTTTTCTTCGAAGCCAGGATTGTGCAACTGTTTTAAAATATTCCTTTAAAGTGATGGAACATCCACCCATAAATATTAAGAGTAGACCCATCCCTATTGCCATCACAGAGCAGGCAGATCAAATGATAGATGACATGTTAATGCAAGGAATAATACAGAAATCTGATTCTCCTTATGCCAACCGTATCTGCTGGGTGTTAAAACCTAATGGCAAAATTCGCCTGTGTTTAGATAGTCATAGGACTAATTCTTTTACTGTCCGGGATAATTATAGGCCCGAGACTATTGAAGCATCGATAGCAAATATGAAAACTGGTAGATTTATTAGTTCTATTGATTTAACTTCATTTTGGCAGATAGAAGTAGATCCCGAAGTTCAACCGTATACTACTTTTATTTATTATTCTACGATTGAAGTATAGTGCGAGAGATATAAATAATGATGACAAAAATTAAATTGATTGTGATAAAAAAATTGGTATAAAGGATGATATTCTTTACAAACTACATGGGAGAAATGGGAAAAAATGGAAAGTTATAATTCCAAATAATATGGAAGTTCCACTATTTAGAACTTTTCATGTTGGCTTAAATCATGCAGGTTGTGAAAAATTAGCTCTCAACATAAGTGAATTTTTCTATGATGTTTTTATTATTAATTTAACATTTCTCAATGAAAGATAAATTAAATTTGAAGAGAGAAATTTTCGCCTAGACCGGGACTCGAACCCGGGACCCTTGACTTTCCGGGCCAAGTGCTCTACCAACTGAGCTACCGAGGCGAGTTACGATCTAGACGCAAATTTTTCTCTTATATACGTTGTAATTCCCTATCGCCAAATGCTTTTGAAACCATTGTTTCTATCTTTGCAAATGGCGGCTTCTTAGTTAAGAAGACATTTATTGGAAATTTAACATTACTTTATGAGCCAGTAAGGCCTCTAATGATGTTTTTATTATTAATTTAACATTTCTCAATGAAAGATAAATTAAATTTGAAGAGAAAAATTTTCGCCTAGACCTTCAAATTTAATTTATCTTTCATTGAGAAATGTTAAATTAATAATAAAAACATCATTAGAGGCCTTACTGGCTTTTAAAGTAATGTTAAATTTCCAATAAATGTCTTCTTAACTAAGAAGCCGCCATTTGCAAAGATAGAAACAATGGTTTCAAAAGCATTTGGCGATAGGGAATTACAACGTATATAAGAGAAAAATTTGCGTCTAGATCGTAACTCGCCTCGGTAGCTCAGTTGGTAGAGCACTTGGCCCGGAAAGCCAAGGGTCCCGGGTTCGAGTCCTGGTCTAGGCGAGAATTTTTCTATGTTAAACATTTGGATAAAAAGTTGAGAAAGTTTACTTCTCCATGCATAACTTGTCAAAAAGCCAAATGTATGAATGTGAAATATGATATAGTTCCACAAAACATATTAAGGAACAAGGTAAATAGCCTAGTAGTAATGGATACTCATGGAGAAATGCCTGCTACACAATTTGGTTACAAGCATATTCTTGTATTATCTGATGTATTCTCAAAATTTGTAAAAATATGTCCATTAAGAAATGTAAATAGCAGAGCTTGCCTAGGTAAAATTGTGAGAGATTATTTACCTAATTATGGACCTATTGATGCACTACTTAGCAATAATGCTTCAGTGTTCTCAAGTCCTAAGTTTAAAGACAAACTTACTGCGATGGGAATTAAATTGTACCATTGTAGTAAATATCACCCAAAAAGTAATCCCTGTGAGAGAGTTAATAGGGAAATTACTACAATTTCAAAGTTATACAAAATTACTACAAGTTTAAGAATTTTGACCCATCATAAACATTCAGACTGGTTTAAACATATCAGTGTCATAGAGAATGTTATGAATCATTCAATTAATGTCAATACTGGGGAAGCACCCATATTCCTAATGACAGGTAAACAACCTGACAAGTTAATTGCAAATTTACCATTACCTATTATTGATAAAAATCAAATTCCGGAGACATCCGAGGAAATATGTAAAAAGAGTTATTGAAAGGTTAGAATGTCGCGCAGAAAAGTGCAACAATAAAGTTAAAAGACATAAAAGGAAGTGGAATCCCAAAATTGGAGACAAAGTTCTCATAAGGGATATTTCACTATCCAATGCTTTAAAGAAACAATATCATAGGATGAACCTATTGTATAAAGGTCCCTATGAAATATCTAAAAATTTTAATGATACTACATATGAGTTGATCGAAATAGACACTAGGAAAACAGCTGGAACATTTTCCAAAGAACTTTTGAAACCATTTCAGACTCCTATTAATTAGTTGTAGCAGGTGATTTCAAATAGTTCAAAGTGTATTTAAAATATTATATGTAATTTTGTAAAATTAATACTTTTATTTCATTATGTAACATGTATTTATTATAATTGTGATGTATTGCATTGTATTGTTTCTAATACAGATGAATCTTGTATAGAAAGAAACTTGATATTCGGGGAAAGTGATTTATTTTAATTTAGCCTCACACTTAGTTGCAGCTAAGATTAAAATAAATCAGGGGCAATTTAAAACCGGATATTTATCCCCATATAATAATAATAATAATAATAATAAGGGTTTTTGTTTTGTTATATTTAATATTTAAATATAATTATATTTATTTCTATTAAGAATGGACATAAGATTGATTTAGAGAATTCAAATTTTTTATAAGTATATAAAAAATTTCAAACTGGTCAATATAAACTGTTAATACAGTTAGATGTTTTTCTAACTGATTTAATATATGTAAAAATACTTTAAATATTCGAATTGACATTTTTTATAAACAAATAAGTGGGATTGGACGAATTGGATGGGAGTCAGCCAGTAGTACTCCTTCCTTTTCAGTTGGACCAATCAGAACTTCCAGGTTATAATAGAATGAAAAGATGGCTACAATACTTGAAAGAAGTCAGACATGTTAAACAACGGCTCATCAAGAAATAGGAGAATTATAGTACATTTCTTGATATCAGTTGACAAAATGGTGTCAAAGTTATGGAAAATCATATTGAAGTATAAATTCTATTCTTCTTGAATATAAATAATCCATAAGTGGAAATAAAGTGTTAGTGAAAAGTTGACCGTTGGAAATCGTCATCCATTACAAATATGAAGTAATAATTTTCTATAAGTGAAATTTATTAACCTAAGCCGGAATTTTTTTAAAATTATTGATCTACAAGATTCATCTAAGCAGAAGTGAAAACTTTAATAAAATAACATTTAGTTTAACTGTTAACAAAGTGTTATTTAATGTTGAGTGATTCCGGGTTATGTGGCCGTGGTCCATAGTTGGTGTTGATACCAGACGTTTCGCCCTCAACTGTGGAGGGCATCTTCAGTGGCGAGTGCTTCTATGTGTGTTTCCTGGTCGGAAGATCTACTTAAAATGAGCGCTTTGGACGTAGAGGACGTATTAGTGGGGGGTGCAGGGTGAGTGGGCGTGGCTCTTGCTGATTGGCTAATAGTCGTCTCCTTGTTGTCACTGGTGTTAATGCATTTATTTTCTAGTGTATGAAACCAGGCCTTAGACAGTTTGATACCTTCTTCTTTTCTGTTAATATTTCCCTTATGCTTGTGTATTTCTATAGCCTCTCGGTATAATCTAGGGAAATAGTAGGAAGTTGTGGCTAAAACTTGTGTATCGTCGAATAGAATCTGGTGTCCATTCGTAATGGCATGTTCTGCTACAGCTGATTTATCCATTTCTCCTTGTCTGCAGTTTCTTTTATGTTCTGATAAACGGGTGGCTATACTTCTTTTCGTGGTCCCTATATATGATTTACCACACGAACAAGGAAGTCGATATACGCCGCAAGTGGAGAGAGGTGGCCGAGGATCCTTAGCTGAGCGAAGGCAGTCTTCTATTTTTCTTGTAGGTCTGTAAACTGTTTTTATGTTGTATTTTCGTAGGAGTTTTCCGATACGATCTGTGACTCTTTGTACATATGGTAAGTAGGCTATGCTGGTTGAGGGTGTGTTATCCATTCTGATGCGTGCCGTCTTCGTGGATGTATGGTTTGTCTTATTTCCTTGGATGTGTAGCCATTTTTCTGGAAACAATTGAACAGATGGTGTTGTTCTTGTTTAAGGTGTTGTGGTTGGCATAACTTAGTCGCTCTGTCGAACAGTGTCTTAATGACACCTCGCTTTTGTCTTGGATGGTGGTTAGAGTCTTTCTGCAGATATCGGTCTGTGTGTGTAGGTTTTCTGTAAACTGTATGTTGAATTTCCCCATTACCAGTCCTTATTATTTGAACATCCAGGAAAGGAAGTCTTCCATTATCTTCTTTTTCCATTGTGAACTGTATTTTGTTGTGTCTGCTGTTGAGGTGTTGAAGGAAACGTTCCAATTCTTCACTGCCATGTCTCCATACTACGAATGTGTCATCAACATAGCGAAACCAATGTTCTGGAGACTTGGGTGCTGTTTTTAGTGCTTCTTCTTCGAATTTCTCCATGAAAAAATTCGCTACTACTGGGCTTAGAGGACTGCCCATGGCTACTCCGTCGGTCTGTTCATAGTAGCTGTTGTTCCATTGGAAGTAAGTAGTAGTTAGTACATGCCTGAATAAATTGGATATTTCTTCTGTGAAAATCTGTTTAATGTAGTCCATGGTCTCATTTACCGGCACCATGGTGAAAGGGGAAACCACATCGAAGCTAACCAGTATATCTTGAGATGTTACGTTTATATTCCGTAGTCTCTCAATGAAATGTGTCGAGTCTCTGATGTAGCTGTCCGTTTTTCCAAGGAGTGGTTTCAGAAGTCCTGTAAGATGCTTTGCCAGTAAGTAGGTCGGGGAACCGATGGCACTGACAATTGGCCGGAGTGGAATGTTGTTTTTGTGTATTTTTGGAAGACCATAGAGTCTTGGAGGTTGAGCTTCGGATACGCGTAATTTCTTCTTAATTTCTTCTGGCAAGGACGATTGCTTGATAAGATTGTTGGTTTTTCGAAGAATGCCGGATGTAGGGTCTCGCTTGATAGGTTTGTATGTTTCTGGTGTCAGAATCTCTATTATTTTCTCTTTGTATTCGTGTGTATTCATAACAACTGTAGAGTTTCCTTTATCGGCTGGTAAAATGGTGATATTATTATCATTATTTAAAGTTTTTAGCGCTAGTCTCTCCTTCTTAGTTAAATTGCTTTTCGGTGGTTGGGCGCGAAGGAGTATTCTTGCAGCTTCATAACGAATTTCATCAGTTGTTTGCAAGGGGAGATTCTTGATGCTTGCCTCGATGTTAGAGACTATTTAACTCATGCCCCAAATGGGAGTCAATGACCAATCACGTTTCAATGATTTCTGTTTTACAACCAATCAGTCGTGTTTCACGAAATATTTATCAGTGTTATAATTACCATATATTAAACAAAGCTCCTCCTTTTTAATATTCTGAACAGGTCTGACCGTTATTTTGCAGTGACTGAGCCTATAAGAAATACGGCTACCAGATTGTATATATAGTGCATACATGTCAACATTTGTAGCAATTTATTATACCACCAAAAAAAGAAACCACTGTTTGACTTTCTTAAATGTATTTTTTCCCAGGTAATAATCCAGAAAAATATAATTGTAATATTTACATCATACGACATCAGAAATGAATTAATATACAGATTGATGTTTCATTTTTTCTCCACTAGAGAGCATTCTTACAATATTGCGTTCCTTTGGCAATAAATAGTATGATCTGGTTGCAGTGATAAACAAAAGAAGCAGTAGAAGCGTACCTATCGTTTCTCATTTGTTTTCAAACATTGCCGTTTGCATTAAATATATAAATATTTTGAAATAACTACAGTTAAATAATGATTTGTGAGTAAACAGCTTAATTTTATTCGTTAAATAGTCCTAACAAATGCCACTCTTGATTTCCAAATTCTCTAGATAAATTCACTCCTCACTTCGTGAGTCGTGAATTTATCGATAATTTGGAAATCACTCGTGGCATTACTTATGATAATATCCTCTACAGGTATTGATGTGGGTGTGATGGCGTAGTTGCCTCCTTTTGATAGTACAGATGTTTCTTCAGTTGACAGCGAGCGTGATGACAGGTTTGTTACGGTATGTTGTAGACCGACTGATTGCTGTAAGGGTCGCGATTGCATTTTTAGAAAGTCGAATTTCTTCATCTGCGTTCTAGTAGACTTTAACATGGTTGCTTCACTTGAGTTGTATGTAATGCTGTCGATCTTGTTCCAATAATGGTAAGGAATGCTGTTACTGATTGTTATGTGAAGTGTAAAGAGTTCTGCGTCGTTGGTTGCTAACTCCTTCCGTGTTTGTTGGATGCGTTCTCTGAGTAGAGCACGTTCAGTACGGTCGTATATGCGATGGGCTTTTTTAGATCTAAAAAAGCCCATCGCATATACGACCGTACTGAACGTGCTCTACTCAGAGAACGCATCCAACAAACACGGAAGGAGTTAGCAACCAACGACGCAGAACTCTTTACACTTCACATAACAATCAGTAACAGCATTCCTTACCATTATTGGAACAAGATCGACAGCATTACATACAACTCAAGTGAAGCAACCATGTTAAAGTCTACTAGAACGCAGATGAAGAAATTCGACTTTCTAAAAATGCAATCGCGACCCTTACAGCAATCAGTCGGTCTACAACATACCGTAACAAACCTGTCATCACGCTCGCTGTCAACTGAAGAAACATCTGTACTATCAAAAGGAGGCAACTACGCCATCACACCCACATCAATACCTGTAGAGGATATTATCATAAGTAATGCCACGAGTGATTTCCAAATTATCGATAAATTCACGACTCACGAAGTGAGGAGTGAATTTATCTAGAGAATTTGGAAATCAAGAGTGGCATTTGTTAGGACTATTTAACGAATAAAATTAAGCTGTTTACTCACAAATCATTATTTAACTGTAGTTTTTTCAAAATATTTATATATTTAATGCAAACGGCAATGTTTGAAAACAAATGAGAAACGATAGGTACGCTTCTACTGCTTCTTTTGTTTATCACTGCAACCAGATCATACTATTTATTGCCAAAGGAACGCAATATTGTAAGAATGCTCTCTAGTGGAGAAAAAATGAAACATCAATCTGTATATTAATTCATTTCTGATGTCGTATGATGTAAATATTACAATTATATTTTTCTGGATTATTACCTGGGAAAAAATACATTTAAGAAAGTCAAACAGTGGTTTCTTTTTTTGGTGGTATAATAAATTGCTACAAATGTTGACATGTATGCACTATATATACAATCTGGTAGCCGTATTTCTTATAGGCTCAGTCACTGCAAAATAACGGTCAGACCTGTTCAGAATATTAAAAAGGAGGAGCTTTGTTTAATATATGGTAATTATAACACTGATAAATATTTCGTGAAACACGACTGATTGGTTGTAAAACAGAAATCATTGAAACGTGATTGGTCATTGACTCCCATTTGGGGCATGAGTTAAATAGTCTCTAACATCGAGGCAAGCATCAAGAATCTCCCCTTGCAAACAACTGATGAAATTCGTTATGAAGCTGCAAGAATACTCCTTCGCGCCCAACCACCGAAAAGCAATTTAACTAAGAAGGAGAGACTAGCGCTAAAAACTTTAAATAATGATAATAATATCACCATTTTACCAGCCGATAAAGGAAACTCTACAGTTGTTATGAATACACACGAATACAAAGAGAAAATAATAGAGATTCTGACACCAGAAACATACAAACCTATCAAGCGAGACCCTACATCCGGCATTCTTCGAAAAACCAACAATCTTATCAAGCAATCGTCCTTGCCAGAAGAAATTAAGAAGAAATTACGCGTATCCGAAGCTCAACCTCCAAGACTCTATGGTCTTCCAAAAATACACAAAAACAACATTCCACTCCGGCCAATTGTCAGTGCCATCGGTTCCCCGACCTACTTACTGGCAAAGCATCTTACAGGACTTCTGAAACCACTCCTTGGAAAAACGGACAGCTACATCAGAGACTCGACACATTTCATTGAGAGACTACGGAATATAAACGTAACATCTCAAGATATACTGGTTAGCTTCGATGTGGTTTCCCCTTTCACCATGGTGCCGGTAAATGAGACCATGGACTACATTAAACAGATTTTCACAGAAGAAATATCCAATTTATTCAGGCATGTACTAACTACTACTTACTTCCAATGGAACAACAGCTACTATGAACAGACCGACGGAGTAGCCATGGGCAGTCCTCTAAGCCCAGTAGTAGCGAATTTTTTCATGGAGAAATTCGAAGAAGAAGCACTAAAAACAGCACCCAAGTCTCCAGAACATTGGTTTCGCTATGTTGATGACACATTCGTAGTATGGAGACATGGCAGTGAAGAATTGGAACGTTTCCTTCAACACCTCAACAGCAGACACAACAAAATACAGTTCACAATGGAAAAAGAAGATAATGGAAGACTTCCTTTCCTGGATGTTCAAATAATAAGGACTGGTAATGGGGAAATTCAACATACAGTTTACAGAAAACCTACACACACAGACCGATATCTGCAGAAAGACTCTAACCACCATCCAAGACAAAAGCGAGGTGTCATTAAGACACTGTTCGACAGAGCGACTAAGTTATGCCAACCACAACACCTTAAACAAGAACAACACCATCTGTTCAATTGTTTCCAGAAAAATGGCTACACATCCAAGGAAATAAGACAAACCATACATCCACGAAGACGGCACGTCAGAATGGATAACACACCCTCAACCAGCATAGCCTACTTACCATATGTACAAAGAGTCACAGATCGTATCGGAAAACTCCTACGAAAATACAACATAAAAACAGTTTACAGACCTACAAGAAAAATAGAAGACTGCCTTCGCTCAGCTAAGGATCCTCGGCCACCTCTCTCCACTTGCGGCGTATATCGACTTCCTTGTTCGTGTGTTAAATCATATATAGGGACCACGAAAAGAAGTATAGCCACCCGTTTATCAGAACATAAAAGAAACTGCAGACAAGGAGAAATGGATAAATCAGCTGTAGCAGAACATGCCATTACGAATGGACACCAGATTCTATTCGACGATACACAAGTTTTAGCCACAACTTCCTACTATTTCCCTAGATTATACCGAGAGGCTATAGAAATACACAAGCATAAGGGAAATATTAACAGAAAAGAAGAAGGTATCAAACTGTCTAAGGCCTGGTTTCATACACTAGAAAATAAATGCATTAACACCAGTGACAACAAGGAGACGACTATTAGCCAATCAGCAAGAGCCACGCCCACTCACCCTGCACCCCCCACTAATACAACGTCCTCTACGTCCAAAGCGCTCATTCTAAGTAGATCTTCCGACCAGGAAACACACATAGAAGCACTCGCCACTGAAGATGCCCTCCGCAGTTGAGGGCGAAACGTCTGGTATCAACACCAACTATGGACCACGGCCACATAACCTGGAATCACTCAACATTACGATTACCGGCCGTGAAAGCCTGCATTCAACTAAAGTGTTATTTGTTTATGTAAGAAACTTTTCCTCATTCCCCTGAAGGGAGTCATCAGTGCCGTGGCAAAATTACAGTGATCCAAATTATTACAATCATATATCTACAACGTGGGACATCACATCCAACAACCCACCTTTAATCTTATATGTTGATTTCCCCAGAATGTCGTTATTTTTGTTTTTTCTTTTGATATTTTAAAATTATATTCTTGGCATAACTGATTTAATTGATGAACATCAATGTAAAACCGGATATTTATCCCCATATAAAAATAATAAGGGTTTTTGTTTTGTTTATAATAATATTTATTTATATGAAGAATGGACATCAGATTGATTTATAGAATTCAAATTTTTTTATAAGTATAAAAAAAAAATAACCAGTCAATATAAACTGTTAATACAGTTAGATGTTTTTATAACTGATGCAGTATGTAAAATACTTCAAATATTCAAATTGATAATTTTATAAAGAAATAAATGGGATTGGACGAAGAGGATAGAAGTTAGCTTGAAAATACTCCTTCCTTTTCTGTTGGACCAATCAGAACCTAGAGGTTATTACATAATAAGAAGATGGCTACAATACTTGAAGATGGTCGGTCATGTTCGGCGACTGCTCCTTAAAGAATAAGGAAATAATTGTTTATTTTATTGATGTTGGTTGAAAGAAATAGTGTTAAAAGTATGAAAGATTATATAGTGATATAATAGTCATCCATCTTGGTGAAAAACAGTTTCTAAGTGAAAATAATGAATAATAATGACTGGATTGACCGTTAGCATTCGTCATCCATTAAATACATAAAATGGTAATCTTCTAGAAGTGAAAAATATCAACCGAAGCCGGAATCTTTTGGAACTTTTAAATTACAAGATTCATCTTGACCAAAGTGAGAGTTTTAAATAAACTAACTTATCGTTCAACTGTTAATAAAGTGTTGTTATTTGTGTAAGAAACATTTCCTCATTCCCCTGAAGAGAGTTATTAGTGCCGTGGCAGATTTAAAGTGGTTTAAATTATATCACAAATCTTCAACTTCGGATATCTCACCGAGAAACCCAACTTTAAATGTCTCCACAACGAGGGGCAAAAATAAACACAACTTCAAATGGCGCCCAACGTGGGGCTCGAATGGGAATCGAACCAGGGACCTGTAAACCTGAATCGAACCAAGGACCACGAGAATGAGGAAAGTAATAAAAATCTTCAAAAGTGAGTACAGTTAAAATTTATATGTGAAAAGTGAATTAGTGATAATAACAATTAATGCTTTTAAGAAATAAGAAAATATTAAAATACCCAACAATGGCCAATAACGAAAATATAACTTGTAAAACTGTTAATATTGATGAAGAAATTAGTGAAGGCCAAGAAAATTTAATTTTGTGTAACAATGAAAATAATCAAACTAATGATACACCTTCTTGGGTAACATTGTTAATAAATAACATTTCTGATATTAATAATAAACTGGAAAAGAATAGTGCAGAATTAAAGGAAATTAGGAATGACAATTCAATTCTCAGTAGTAAATTAGAAGCTAATGTAACTAACCTTAGCAATAAAATTGATGCAAATATTTCCAATCTTAGTAAAGAAATTAAAGAAAATAACTTGAAACTAGATGAAAAATTAGAAAGCATTAGGTTAGAATGCAAACAAAACAATTCTAAACTGGAAAAGAGAATAGTAAATATAGCCAAAGATTGTGAAAAGAAATAGATATTTGTAAAAATGAGGTAGAAAAATGTAATGAAAAGATTGATGAAACACATAATCAAATAGAAATATCTTTGATTGAGGTAAGGCAAAGTTGCCAAGATAAAATCGAAGAATTAGGAACTAAAGTCGAAGATAGACTAAAAATTTCCGAAGAAAGTGTTATCTTAGGTAATGAAGAACTTCAATCAAAGATATCAAATGAAGTAATTATTATAAAAGAACAAGTTGAAGGATGGATAACTAAGATTGTTGAACTTGAAAACAAATATGTGTCAAAAACTAGTGAAAAGGAGATTGAGGTTATGTCAGGACATTCTAGTAATGTTAATAATGATCCTCCTTCTAGTAGTAGTAGTAAAAAATGTATGTAAAATTCCTGCTAATCTTTTAGGGGAAATTAACTTACCTAATTTTGGTGATACTGTAGGCCAAAGCCCTACTGATTTCATTAGGGAAATTGAAGAATACTTCGAAATCAAAGGAATAGAAGACAAGTTCAGAATGTTCTTCATAAGAAAAAGTTTTAAAAGACAATGCAGAGTCTTGGTTTAAGATAGCTTGCCATGATTCAATGACTTATCAAACATTTAAAAATGCTTTCTTAGGTTATTACTGGGGACCAGAAAGACAAAACAAACTAAGGTTAGACCTAACTAGTGGAAAATTCTCCAACAATGGTAAACAAGGTTATCTTAATTATTTCTTGGAGAAGGCAAAAATGGCATCATTGTTACAGCCTCCAATAGATGAGAGAACTTTAATTTCTATGTTATCGCATCACTTCCCAGATGAGATTAGATATCATTTGATAGTAGCCAGACCACAAAATGTTTCTGAAATGTTAGAGTTGTTAGCTCTACTAGAGAATAAAAGAGAAGTAGATAAATGTAGTAAAAGAAATTTATTTGGGGAAGGGGCAGAGCCCTATAATAAGAAAGGTAATTTTGTAACTAAAAGAAATGATGAATATCATAATGAGAATAGAGAAAGAAGTTTCAAACAGGGCAACAATAATAATAGGTTTGTTCAAAATAGAAACAGCCCAAATAAAAATAGGATGACTAATAATTATAGTAACAATAACCAGAATGGATGGTTCAAACGTAATGAAAATAGGAATGACAGACAAATTAATTATATGGATGTTAACAGAGTAGGAGAAAATAGAAATAGGTATTGGACTTCTCCCTGTAGAGGTAAAAGAAGAAGGAATGCCTATGGTAATGAAAATAAAGGGTATTTCCAACGACAACAAAATTGTCAAATTAATGAAACTAGTGATAGGACAGAGCAAAATAGAATAGACTCTGTAACTATTCACAACCAAAGTCAAGATATACCTAGTAATGAAAATGACCACGAAGTAAATCACAGGATACCTCATGCTTTAAACGCATAGAAGGTACATTAAAGACTCCGCAATGTACCTCAATCGTTATGAACTTAGGGGTCCAAAATAGATGCTTTGATAGGTTTCAAAATTTAGAAATTGTACCAGCAAATATGAGAGGAGATAGTAAGTTATGTACCTCAAGACAGCGAGATAGCATATATATGAATAATCATTTGAATATTTATAAGAATCAGGATGCTATGCCTGTTACTAATAAAGAATTAAATGTCATAGGACGACCACCCAAAATTAAAGTAAATATTTTTAACAATGATGTTACTTGCATAGCGGATAGTGGCTGCTCAAACACAACAATAGATCAGAAATTTTATAATTTCTTAGTCAACAAAGGGAATAAGATAATGACTGTAAGAATATGTGGAGTGTATTGTACTCTTGCGATAGGCAAGAAGAAACTGCCAATTAAGCTACAGTGCCTTCTAGATTTACATATCGGAGGATATTACTTCAGTGCAATATGTTTAATTTCTCCATACTTGTCTTGTGATATGTTAATAGGCTGCGACCTGTTGGAGCAATATAATGCCATAATAAATTTTGAGTGTAAGAATATTTCCTTGTATAATGAAGATAATGTGAGAGTCGTCATCCCATTTGATAATGAATATGAGGAGAATAAGAATTTAAGTAAGAAGGAGAGTGACATTGCTGAAGAACACATTTTTATAGAGACTTGTTTTCCAAGTGAGCGGGAACATTTTCAACAATTTATATGAATTTTATGGGTATAGAGGAATCAACATATTTTTTTTCATTTTTTACACATTTTTATAGAGAATATTGTTGTTCACGAGGAGAGGGAATTGGTGAATGGCCGTGGATGCCAAATGCAAGATAATATTGCAGTTAATTGTACTTCCGACAAAAGTGTCGAGGGCGAAGAAAGCCTTACTAATGAAAATGGTTGTGCTGACGATTATGTCGCATGTAAATGTTGTGATTTAGAATGTGTCTCTTGCAATACTGAGTATGATGAAATTCCTCTATTATATTGTGTGAGTGACGAACTTGAAAAAGACATCTGTGAAATGATAAAGGAAAAAGTTAAAGACACTCATGGCATAAACAATGAACAGAAAGGCATGTTGTATGACATCTTAATGAAAAATAAGAGTTCTTTTTCTTCGAAGCCAGGATTGTGCAACTGTTTTAAATATTCCTTTAAAGTGATGGAACATCCACCTATAAATATTAAAAGTAGACCCATCCCTATTGCCATCAGAGAGCAGGCCAGATCAAATGATAGATGACATGTTAATGCAAGGAATAATACAGAAATCTGATTCTCCTTACGCCAACCATATTTGCTGGGTGTTAAAACCTAATGGCAAAATTCGCCTGTGTTTAGACAGTCGTAGGACTAATTCTTTCACTGTCCGGGATAATTATAGGCCCGAGACAATTGAAGCATCTATAGCAAATATGAAAACAGGTAGATTTATTAGTTCTATTGATTTAACTTCTTCATTTTGGCAGATAGAACTAGACCCCAAAGTTCGGCCCTATACAGCTTTCATACATAATGGAAAAGTATATGAATTTATGTTTATAAAACAAAGTTATTGTTCATAGTGACCACATTTCACTAAGTTTTATAAGTAAATGTAGATTATCCAATAATAAACTGAGTAGGATGATCATGGAAATAATTTCCTATGATATTGAAATAAAACACATAGAAGGAGAACAGAATGTGTTTGCTGACCTCCTGTCTAGATTGAAAAGTGTTGGGAAAATACCTGAAACTGTACATACTCCTAAACACGAAGTAGTAATGTTTAATGTAAAACTGTATAGAGACAAAGAATTTTCATTGTTGATGAAAAAACATTGTTGAGCATCAAAAATCTGATATAGAGTTACAACGATTGAAGTATAGTGCGAGAGATATAAATAATGATGACAAAAATGGAATTGATTGTAATAAGAAAATCGGTATAAAGGATGACATTCTTTACAAATTACATGGGAGAAATGTGAAAAAATGGAAAGTTATAATTCCTAATAATATGGAAGTTCCACTATTTAGAACTTTTCATGTCGGCTTAAATCATGCAGGTTGTGAAAAATTAGCTCTCAACATAAGTGAATTTTTTTATGTTAAACATTTAGATAAAAAGTTGAGAAAGTTTACTTCTTCATGCATAACTTGTCAAAAAGCCAAATGTATGAACGTAAAATATGATATAGTTCCACAAAACATATTAAGGAACAAAGTAAATAGCTTAGTAGTAAGGATACTCATGGAGAAATGCCTACTACACAATTTGGTTACAAGCATATTCTTGTATTATCTGATGTATTCTCAAAATTTGTAAAAATATATCCATTAAGAAGTGTAAATAGCAGAGCTTGCCTAGGTAAAATTGTGAGAGATTATTTACCTAATTATGGACCTATTGATGCACTACTTAGTGATAATGCTTCAGTGTTCTCAAGTCCTAAGTTTAAAGATAAACTTACTGCGATAGGAATTAAATTGTACCATTGTAGTAAATATCACCCAAAAATTAATCCCTGTGAGAGAGTTAATAGGGAAATTACTACAAGTTTAAGAGTTTTGACCCATCATAAACATTCTGACTGGTTTAAACATATCAGCGTCATAGAGAATGTTATGAATCATTCAATTAATGTCAATACTGGGGAAGCACCCATATTCCAAATGACAGGTAAACAACCTGACAGGTTAATTGCTAATTTACCATTACCTATCATTGATAAAAGTCAAATCCCGGAGACAGCCGAGGAAATATGTAAAAGAGTTATTGAAAGGTTAGAATGTCGCGCAGAAAAGCGCAACAATAAGGTTAAAAGACATAAAAGGAAGTGGAATCCCAAAGTTGGAGACAAAGTTCTCATAAGGGATATTTCATTATCCAATGCTTTAAAGAAACAATATCATAGGATGAACCTATTGTATAAAGGTCCCTATGAAATATTTAAAAATTTAATGATACTACATATGAGCTAAGAGAAATAGATACTAGAAAAGAAATTGGAAAATATTCCAAAGAACTGTTGAAACCATTTCAGACTCCTATTAATTAGTTGTAGCTGGTGACTTCAAATAGTTCAAAGTGTATTTAAAATATTGTATGTAAATTTTGTAAAATTAATACTTCTATTTCTTTATGTAACATGTATTTATTATAATTGTGATGTATTACATTGTATTGATTCTAATACAGATGAATCTTGTATAGAAAGAAACTTGATATTTGGGGAAAGTGATTTATTTTAATTTAGCCTCACACTTAGTTGTAGCTAAGATTAAAATAAATCAGGGGCAATTTAAAACCGGATATTTATCCCCATATAAAAATAATAAGGGTTTTTGTTTTGTTTATAATAATATTTATTTATATGAAGAATGGACATCAGATTGATTTATAGAATTCAAATTTTTTATAAGTATAAAAAAAAAATAACCAGTCAATATAAACTGTTAATACAGTTAGATGTTTTTATAACTGATGCAGTATGTAAAATACTTCAAATATTCAAATTGATAATTTTATAAAGAAATAAATGGGATTGGACGAAGAGGATAGAAGTTAGCTTGAAAATACTCCTTCCTTTTCTGTTGGACCAATCAGAACCTAGAGGTTATTACATAATAAGAATATGGCTACAATACTTGAAGATGGTCGGTCATGTTCGGCGACTGCTCCTTAAAGAATAAGGAAATAATTGTTTATTTTATTGATGTTGGTTGAAAGAAATAGTGTTAAAAGTATGAAAGATTATATAGTGATATAATAGTCATCCATCTTGGTGAAAAACAGTTTCTAAGTGAAAATAATGAATAATAATGACTGGATTGACCGTTAGCATTCGTCATCCATTAAATACATAAAATGGTAATCTTCTAGAAGTGAAAAATATCAACCGAAGCCGGAATCTTTTGGAACTTTTAAATTACAAGATTCATCTTGACCAAAGTGAGAGTTTTAAATAAACTAACTTATCGTTCAACTGTTAATAAAGTGTTGTTATTTGTGTAAGAAACATTTCCTCATTCCCCTGAAGAGAGTTATTAGTGCCGTGGCAGATTTAAAGTGGTTTAAATTATATCACAAATCTTCAACTTCGGATATCTCACCGAGAAACCCAACTTTAAATGTCTCCACAACGAGGGGCAAAAATAAACACAACTTCAAATGTTAAAATATGGTATCTATAAATAAGAACACTTAATATAATGTTCTGAATATAACCAAAATGTTACAACTCAGAACAAATGGTAGAAAAAAAACATACATAAATGAAGAAATGACTTACCATGAGTCTGGAAACCTTCTCACAAGGCAAACAATGAACTTTCAGCATCTGCTTCCTTATTAAGCTGACGATGGTGATGTGGCCTAGAACCTGCGGAAGATGAGGTTGTAGTGACGGTAGCAGGAGTGCCAGATCCTGCAGTTACAGTTGGCAAAGCCTCAGCTGCTGCAGCTCTTTCTGCCAGAAAACGTTCAAATTCACTACTCGTTAGCGATTCTTCTGGGGCAGTTCCACTCCCACCAGTAGTAGGCTGAAATAAAATTGAACATTGTTTAATAATAATTATATTGAAGAAATCCTTATAAAGATTACTAGAGGTTTGACGACTGAAAGTTTAAGAATTCTAGAAAAACATACTTACTTACTCACTGGCACTATCGAACCCGTAGGTTCATGGCCGCTCGGATATAAGCTCTCCATACATCCCTATCCTGAGCTAGTGCTTTCCAATCATTCCCTATATAATCTACTTCCCTCAAATCATAGTTAACTGTATTCTCCCACCTCATTCTTGGTCTACCAACTGGGCGTTTTCCCTCTGGCTTTCCTACAAGAAGCTTCCATGCAAGTCTTTCATTAAAATTCATCGGAGAACATATTGTTTAAACAACTCACCTCATAGGATTCATGCTTCCATGATATCGCGATTTCAAACATAATCATGTTCATCGTCAGCCATAACTCCGACTGATGAAATTCTTCGGCCGGAGTTATGGCTGACGAACATGATTATGTTTGAAATCGCGATATCATGGAAGCATGAATCCTATGAGGTGAGTTGTTTAAACAATATGTTCTCCGATGAATTTTAATGATTATACCTCATAATGTTTACATCCCAACATTAATTAAATATAAGTCTTTCATTCCCCATATGTGCAACATGTCCTGCCCATCGCAGTCTACAAGACTTAACTGTTCTTATACTAAATATTTCAAAGATAAATAATTTTCAACAGAGACTTTACAATATACAAAATGGTGAATTTACATTATAAATGTAGTATTCTAATGAATGAGTTGGAGAAAATTTTTTTAATATCTCACCTCATAAAGTTGCATGTTTTCATGATACCAGTTTCAAAAGTATAATTTTACTTCCATCTTTAATCAAACTCCAACTGTCGAAATTTTGCCGTTAATACCATCTTTTGAACTGCCATCTGGTGTCAATTTTATGAACTTGGATATCAAATTATTCTCGTTGGGAATTTCAAAATTCATGGCCTCTATATTTACTCTTCTGAATGTACATATTTTCCCAAACTGTTGATTCTCTATCAAACTATGAGCCACAATTGCCGATTTTTCAACTTCACAATTTATAATATTTCTAAAATGTTCTTTTGTATGAGTTTCTAAATTCCTTTTAGTTTTTCTTATAAATTCTTTCTTGCGGTCATTGCAACTAATTTCATAAATTCCAGATTTTTTACTATCTGGGACATCAACTTTTTTATTAGTTATTAGTAGATTATCCAGACTAAATTCGTTAATTGTTGCTAATGCAACATTGAATTTGTTAATTTTTTTAAAATTTTCTGTGTGTTCCAGGATGGTAAGTAATTTTTTTTAATTGTTTCTTTTGAATCAAGTTGTAGAGTGGTGTACTCTTTAAGTCTTTTTTTGTCGTTTGAACTAACTTATTTGTTAATATTCTTTATGCAATCATTAATTTTCTTATTTTCATTAGCTTTGCGAGATATTATGGCCAACATAAAGCTGTTTCATTATTTTTTATCAATGGAATAAAAATTAATACTACCATAAATAAATTGGTAATCTCATAGTACAAAATTTTACCCATTGTCAGTTTTATGAAAAATTATACTAATGCAATGAGGATAATACTACTATGTGGTGGTAAATACCGTAGGTAATGGAAATATTGTCCATCTATGGTATCTTCAACGTGCCACGGTTGAATGGCTTGCATGCTTAAATGACCCTAAGAACTACAGCAGAGTAGCATAGCTGCCAAAAAGGGTTATCCACACATATCAAAAGTGATAAGCCAGACTAAAAAAGAACCTTGGTCCAACTGGATTGGAGAGCTTATATCTGCATGGTCACGAATCTGTAGGTTGCTCAGTACCAGTCAGTGAGTTAGTTAATAGTAATATTGTAATTTTATAAATTGATTTCCATATGCATTACCGTATTTTACAGACTATAAGGCACATTTTTTCTTTGAAAAAATTGCCTCCTAAATTCAGGTATGTTTTATACTCAAAATTAATATAAAAATGTCCAGTGTTTGATTTAAAATTCCCACCAGTCTTAAAAATGGCTATATATTCAATGCCGTGAGAATTATTTCTATCTGGTAACATTGGATTCAACTGGCAGCAGCAGTGCACCGATGCAACGAACAGGAGTTGCGGGGATTCACAAGCTTGCTAACACTGTTCCCTCCTGCCCAGAACCTGTCTAGCCTATAACGCGTCATTCCAGTCTATGATGCCAGTGAACTTGAACAAATGAATGATGGATGAAACCCAAAATGAATTCACGCCAAAGGGAGCTTTAAACAGACATACAATCAAACAAGTGTGTCAGTGGATAAAACAGTCATGGTGTAGAGTGAGAGAAGACATTATTGTTAAATCTTTCAAGAAGTGCTGCATAAGTAATGCTCTCGATGGCAGTGAAGACAATCTCATATATGAAGAGGACAACGATGATGATGAAGAAGAAGAAGAAGAAGAAGAAGAAAGTTCAGACGACGATTTTCAAGGATTTATTAAAGATCAGAATGGTTTTATAAACTACGAATTTTTTTAGTCTGACTTTGCAATCTAATAATAAAAATGGTAATTTTTTTTTTAAACTGCTTAAAAATTAAGATGCGTCTTATAGTCCATAGGATATTATAGTCCATAAAATATCAACTTTTATAAGATTCATGATGTGTTCCGGAGTTTTAACATCAGATTCAAAGAACATTTTCGAGACTTCATTCATGCAGAAGGTAAATCAAGCTATGCAAAACACGTTATCCATGAAGGACATCGCATGTTAAATATTGAAAACACCCTAACAGTAATGCACAGAGAAAATAATCCAGCGAGGATAAACATACTCGAAGAGATGGAAATCATGAAAGCAGCTCACAACGACAGCCTGATAAACGAAAACGAACCCAATACATGCAACCCCCTCTACCAGATCTTCAGTGAAACACCAGTTTTGAATCCTGCCGATGATGGGACAAGTCCCGAAAGCGCTACAGTTAAATGATAATTAAGTTGAGGAGACGGACCTTTCAGGTGAATATTCCATAAAATATGGTAATTAATATGCCAGAAGTCACTTCATTATTTATTATATTTTTGAGGTGTTACAGAACATCACCAACAAACTTTAGAAGTGATAGGTCATGCCAAGAGGAACATTTTTTTTTTTTGTTATAGAACACATACTCCCGAACATTTTGTTTGTAAGTTATACATATTAGTCAAGGTGCATGCTATACCATGTACCCAAGTGTAGTTAAGTGTTATTCTGCATTGTATGCCTTCACTCTACCGTAATTTCTTGTTGTGAGGGTACTGTGTTACAGTGAAGTCAGGGACTCGCACACCTATGTGAAATATTATCCTATACTCAATCAACTGTTAGTTTATGCTGATGATGTACTATTATTGAGCAATCATGAAGAGATACTAAGGGCCAACACACTCTATTGAATAACACTTAGAAATTGGGACTGGAAGTAAACATCAATAAAACTAAATATATTCACACATAGAAATGCTTCATATAATGGAAATGAACTAATGACAAATGAAGGAAATTTTGAAAAAAAAAATTCTAGGAACAATAATTACAAATAAGAATGAGATTCACAGAGAAATTAAACATAGGTTCAATTCTGGAAATGAATGCTATTTTGCATTACAGGGGCTCTTGTCATCCCAACTCCTTTCAAAAAACATTAAACTGAAAATATATAAAACAGCTATTCTCCCAGTTATATTATATGGGTGCAAAACATGGACTCTTACTTAAATATGATTTATCCATCATTGAGATGTATGAAATTAATAATAAAAACATCGAAAATAGCCGTACTGGCATTTATAATGTAATGTATAATTCCCAAATATGTCTTCTTAATATAGGAGCCGCCATTTGCAAAGATAGAAGCAAAGGCTTCAAAGCATTTGGTGGGCGGGAATTTCAACGTATATAGAGAAAGATTTGCATTTAGATCGGTACTTGCTCAGGTAGCTCAAATGGTAGAGCACTTGGACTAGAAAACCAAGGGTCCCGGGTTCAAGTCCCGGTCTGAGCGTATAATTTTTCTCTTTAAATATGATTTATCCATCATTGAGATGTATGAAATTAATAATAAAAACATTGAAGATTATGAGTATTTGAGAATAAAGTTCTTAGACAAATTTTTAGGCCAAAAAGAGATGAACAGACAGGTTAATGGAGAAAACTACATAATAGTGAACTACATGGTATGTATAGGAAGCCTGATATAATAAGAACAGTTAAATTTCATAGACTGTGATGGGTAAGATGTGGCACATATGGGGGATGAAAGAGGTGCATGGAAGCTTCTGGTAGAAAAACCAGAGAGAAAACGCCCAGTTGGTAGACCAAGAATGAGGTGAGAGAATAAGATTATCTATGATTTGTGGGAAGTAGATTACACAGGGGATGATTGGAAAACATTAGCTCAGAGATGTATGGAGAGCTTATGTCCACATGGCCATGAACCTATGGGTTCAATAGAGCTAGTGAGTTACTTAGTTTAATTATACTCAAAGTCCTTTACTAAAAACTAATAAAACAATTGAATGAGTTGGTTTCAGTTAGTAAATAATTTTTGTATTTTCAATGTTTTTATTTTAAATTTGTCACTTACTTTGAAGTGACAAATTAAATAATTTAAGATAAAAATTTGTCTTTCAAATGCAAGTGACATATTTAATATAAAACATAAAAAATAAAAGCTATACTAGCTGAAAAAGTAGTGTTAAAAACATAAAAAATGGTTGTATTTGTGTATCTCCATTGGACAATAAAAGGAGCATCTGAACAATAACAGGAGTATCCATATCAAAGTAAATTTTCTGCAAATCGTTGACGCCTTAGAGATATGGGAAATCTTTGTCAATAGCTTGTTTTTAGTGAAAGATATGATGTGAGGACATTAGAATTTGTGATGATGTGGTCGAAACATTTAAGACACGTTCAGCCAGAATGCATGCTGTAGCTCAAGCTATTGATGCAAGTCACCTGCAGATTTAAAGGAAGTGTAGGAGTACAACCTGCATGTGTACCACCTTCAGAATGATCAGGAACTAGGACAACAAGATTTTGAACCTCGTATGCAATTTTATGGTGTTTTCTTCATCACAGTGCTAAGAATGTTGTCTTCTCCACAAATGTGTTATTCACAGATGAGGCATTCTATACCTGTGATAGTTATTTTAACACAAGAACAATGACAACTCACAAGCAATTGTTGTTCAAAATCAACAAAGGTTTCCTTGAACACATGAGCTAGAATTGTTTGTTTTCATCTGGATCTGTAATTCTCCCAGTAAGGTTAACTGGAGTGGATTACAAGAAACTCATGAGGATCTTGAAGGAACAAGAGGAAGCTCATAAGTAATCTTTACATGAAACAGCAAATAAAAGTGAAGATAGGAGAAGAAATGTCAGAGGGAAGTGAAATTGGAAGGGGGTATTGGCAAGGATGTCCTCTATTACCTACTCTTTTCAACATCTACTTGGAAGACCTAATGAAGAACTGTTTCAGGAATACAGGAGGCATACAACATGGGAGAAAGAAGAATTAAGTGCATAAGATTTGCTGATGATATGGCTTTGCTAGCAGAAGATGCAATGATACTATGGCTTTGCTAGCAGAAGATGCAATGATACTGAGAAACATGTTGAAGGAGTTAAATGACAGATGTAATGATTATGGGATGAAGATAAATATAAAAACGAAGGCCATAATTATAGGAAGGAAACCAAAGAAGATAGACATGAGGAATAAAGATGTGGTCAATGAGCAAGTGGAGAGCTTCAAATACTTGGGTTGTTCTATCAGTAGTAACATGAACTGCTGTCAAGAAGTAAAGCAGAGGATAACAATGGCAAAAGTTGCTTTTAACAAGAAGAGAAGCATTTTCTACAGACTTTTGCAAAAGAATTACTGAAGAGGCTAGTGAAGTGTTTTGTGTGGAGTGTAGCATTGTATAGTGCAGAGACTTGAACATTATGAAGGAATGAAAAAGCGACTAGAAGCACTTGAGATGTGGATATGGAGAAGGATGGAGTGTATAAAATGAACGGACAAAATAAAAAAATAAAAAATAAAGATATGCTATACAGAGTTGGTAAAGGAAGAACAACGCTGGAAAATAAATTGGATTAGACACTGGCTAAAAATAAACTGCATACTGACGGATGCCCTAGAAGAAATGGTCAACAAAAAGAAGGCTAGAGGCAGAAAAAGACATAAGATGATAGTAATATTAAAACAAATGGTTTGTATGCAGATACAAAAAGGAAGACATTGAGTTAAGGAAAGAGTGGAGAATGCTGAGTTTGCAGTGAAAGACCTGTCCTTGGGCAGAACACTATATATGTATGTAAGAAAGATTAATTGGAGCAGCTTGCCACAGACTGCACGTCAGACCCGGTGGACAAGGTAGTGTACTGTCCACAGCAATCTCTGGAGCCCCATCACATTTAAGTATTGATATGTGTCCACAATTAACCATCATCTTTGGGAAACATCAGATTGGATGAGGAGGATTTATTGTGTACCAGTGTGTTCACCTGACTTATTGCGTCTCAATTATTTTATTTGGGGGTATATCAAAAGTAAGGTTATGAAACTCAAATTATTACCAGAACTCAGCTGATTGCCTGAATTGATTATGCATTTCACCACATCAAACAGAATCTTGCCATACTCTACAGAGTTAGGCAGTCATTGGTGCAAACATATCAAGCATGTAATGAGGCATTTAAAACTCTTAAATTATGTATTTGGGAGTATATGTTCCTCAACAAAAATGATCCTCTCTGCATGATCTATCACTTCAAATATCTCGTAGCCCCTGTGCCAGCGCATTTAAAGGGATAAGAAAGAAAAAAAATCATAATTCTTCTATCAGCAATCAATACTTTTAAAAATCCATATTAATGCACCAATGAGGTTATGTAATAAGATATTAAATATAAAATTGGTACCTGGTAAGTCAGTCAGTCCTCAACTAAATTATAATGCAGAAGATGAAACATTGTTTTTGAAAGGCCTCCATTTGGAAATACTTGATGAAGTTTAATAATTTTCTTGAGGACGACTGACTTATCAGGTACCAATTTTATATTTAATATCTTTCTATCAGCAATAACAACATAGTAATTTTTCATAGCAACAATAACATAAAAATAATGAAAATATATATATATATAATAATAAACAAGTAAATATATTCATATTTGAAGAGAAAAATTATATGCTCAGACTGGGACTCAAACCCAGGACCTTTGCCTTCTAGACCAATGCTCTACCAACTGAGCTATCTGGGCAAGTTCCAATCTGAATGCAAATTTTTCTCTTATATATGCTGTTAATTCCTGCACACCAAATGTTATGCAACCTTTGCTTCTATCTTGCAAATGGCAGCTTCTTTATTAAGAAGACATTTATTTGGAAATTTTTACATTACAATATAAAGCCAGTACAGCTTCTTTAAATGTTTTTATTATTTATTTCAAATATCTCAATGATGGGTAAATATATTTGAAGAGAAAAATTATACGCTCAGACCGGGACTTGAACCCGGGACCCTTGGTTCTCTAGACCAAGTGCTCTACCACCTGAGCTACCTGAGCAAGTTCGATCTAAACGCAATTTTTTTTCTATATACGTTGTAATTCCCACCCAGCAAATGCTATGAAGCCTTTGCTTCTATATTTGCAAATGGCAGCTTCTTTATTAAGAAGACATATATATGATTTATCCATCATTGAGATGTATGAAATTAATAATAAAAACATTGAAAAAAGCCATACTGGCATTTATAATGTAATGTATAATTCCCAAATATGTCTTCTTAATAAAGGAGCTGCCATTTGCAAAGATAGAGGCAAAGGCTTCATAGCATTTGCTGGTCGGGAATTACAATGTATATAGAGAAAAATTTGCATTTAGATTGGGACTTACTCAGGTAGCTCAGGTGGTAGAGCACTTGGTCTAGAGAACCAAGGGTCCCGGTCTAAGCATATAATTTTTCTCTTCAAATATGATTTATCCATCATTGAGATGTATGAAATGAATAATAAAAACATAGAATAATTATATTTGTACGATAGAAGCAAAGGTTTCACAGAATTTGGTGCACGGGAATTAACAGCATACATAAGAGAAAAATTTGGGTTTAGATTGGAACTTGCTCAGATAGCTCAGTTGGTAGAGTCTTGGACTAGAAAGCCAAAGGTTCTGGGTTCAAGTCCCAGTCTGAGCATATAATTTTTCTCATCAAATATGAAGTAAATATATTACTCATGCTTTGTGCATTCCCTGTATTTGCGCTAATCCATAAACATGTTTCTTATTGTGTAGTTTCACATGACTTAGATAACACTAAAATATACTATAAACTATACACTATATTGTTTTGAATAAAATAAACATATTTCAAGTAATTTTGTTTTTATGAAGCACTTCATAACACTCGCCGAGGCAGAGTTCTACGTCATGCATGAGGCAATAAACCATTGTATTTTTTTACAGCTGCCTTGCCAGTACTATGTTTTCCTCTGTCAGCACATATTCAATCACTTCTGCTACCTTTTCTAAAAATGTATGTAGCCTCATTGAATTTCTTCTTTATATAGTGTGTGAGAATTTAGAAATATGAGATCCAGTAAGTGAAAAACTAACTTTTCTCAGAATTTTACCGACTTTGCTTGAAATTAATAATATGGTAAAAACTGATCTGATTTATCTACACAAATTTTTAATTTATTGTAATCAATTACCGCTTTTGATTTAGAATTTAGGTGCCTTCCTCTTGATCTGCATGTCTCTAACAACGAACCTTCATGTGGAGTTGATAAAATATACACATCCCTTACATCACACTATTTTATTGCTTGAAGTTGCCTTATTTGCACTCAGTTTTCTCCATTTTTTTTAAAATTTCTCTCCAAATTATTTAGGCATTTATTTTCTATTGTCCCGCGCCGTAGCCGAGTGGTTAAGGCAGGAAGCCTTGGCGCAGAGCTACGGGACTTGCGCTGGTTCGAGTCTCCATGGGAGAAGAAATTTTCTAGTGGTATTTCGGCCAGTATGGGACCGGTGCCCACCCAGCATCGTGAGGCATTTGGGTAGCTACAATAAGTAGCGGCTCCAGGTTGAGAAAACCAGCTATAACGGCTGGGGGACTCGACATGCTGACCACATGTCACCCCAACACTGGCTGATGATCATCTACATCTGTGATTGACACATGTGGATGTGAAGCCAGCAGCCGGCTGGTAGGCTAAGGGCCCTTTAGGCCTATCGTGCCAGGAGTAGTAGTATTTATTTTCTATTAGGCATAATACTTCCTATGACTTTTATTTCATTACCCCATAAATGATCAAAGAGCGTGGGGCTAGAAAAATGGCAGTCCATGTAGATAGTGTGCCAAGCATGCTTTACCTGTTCAGAAAAGTGATTTGCAATATTGAAAAGTGTACTGTGGCCTTCGTTTGTAAGGATTGCACCAGCAGAGAGATTTATATAACAATCTGTTTTATGAAACTGCAAATTATATAAAAAATACAAAAGGACAATAAAAATTTTGAAAATATACTATTAGAAAATTGAATTATTTATCACTAGAGCCTGGATTTTTATGCAAAATGAAGTACTAAATATGCATGAAAATGTAGGAAATATGCACTCTAAATATTCAAAAAACAGATTGTAATAAAATATCAAATAAATTAATTGCTTTATGGGTAATCATACTTTATTCCTGGCCGTTATAGTAGATAAGGAAGGTTTTCATGACTTTTCTTATATGAAGCACCCTTCATCTCTATGACAGATCATGGGGATTCCCTAGTTTCGTTCCTAATCTTAATTCAAGGCCCACGGGTATTCCTCTCTTACACAGATGTAAATATACTGGTACACGTTATGGTTACTTCCAATTGTTTGCAGAGACCATATTAATTAAAAAAGTATTAAATAAAATTAATTAAATTACTCATAATTAGCTTAAGGGAAAATTATAATTTCATACCACAACTATGCATTTATGCATTAAAAATCTAAAATAAGCATTTTCCCTCAAAATATGCATTTCTATGCATTATCAAATACTGCTCAAATTGTCTGTGAAGGGACCACTTAACATATAAATAATTTCTGCATACTTTTTAATGTGTAAAAAAAATGCATTTCACATACAAATTCGGGCTCTATTTATCACTCATATGAAGAAGTATTTTGTAAATATTATCTTTTAGAAACTAGATAATAAAAGAATATATGAGAAAAAAGACACCAAAATTCAAAATAACAATGGTATCAATAATTTAAAAAAAAGTGTGTACTTGTGTTCTAATGTCACCCACCACACTGTTTTGTACTTCAGGTTCCATGCTTGGCAGATAGATGGTGTTAATGTGAACTATTTTAAATTTGTTCACCACTTTGGTAGATCACTTTTAAAGAGAGAAGTGTCGGATGAGTGCATGTATGTGTACTGTGAAGTGTCCTGTATGAGGGATGATAATGATGACAATGAACAGAAGGAAGACTGTGAAACTTGGCACCCCAACCATTGCCTACTGTCACAAAGCACCAAGAGGACTGCTAGACTTAACATCCTCATCTGATGGATGAATTGTAATCAACAATAACACATGCCCTCTCAACATATGTACTTATTCTTTACAATTCTCTACATTGACACTCATGTTTTTTTGTTTTGCTTTTTTTAAATACTTGTTTCAGATTCCTGCAGAGAGCATAATACTAAAAAATAATTTAAAATATTTAAATTGAGAAAATGTTACACACAGTCCCTTGTAATGCAGCAGTTTAAATATGAGACTTACATTTCAATTTTTGTATTTAAAAATTGAAGGTTAACTTTTGTGGTTAGATTAATTATTCTATTTTATAATGGTCTTTTAACAATTCAGGTCATTAATATAGCAATCAAAATTGGGTGTGAAAAGGGTGGAAAATTTTTCTCAAAGGCCTTCTTATTCGAGACCTGAGGATCTCTTTTATGCCATACAAATAATGACACAGGATCCAAGATTTTATTTCCCTTCCAAAGGAAGCCATATTTTAATATTCGTACCATTAAAAATCCACCGACTCTAGCTGGGATTCAAACTGTAAACTTTAGCATGATTTTCGACAGGTTGAAGTATTTATAGTTATAGAAAACATTACCATTTTTAAACTAACAATTGCATAATATAACAATGTAATGTACTAATATATGCCCAGTTGGGCCTCGATGTTCCTTGCCTTGCGGGGTTTCTTTCCTCCCTTTACAGGTAAGTTACAATTCGCTGAAGTCTTTTGACGGAGGATGATATGAATATTTTGGGGGGCAAGGTCTATATAGTAGTTTGATATTTTTAGATTCAAAACTGGCCAGGGTCAATGGATTTTTAGGATGTAAAAATCCAAGGGACAAGTCCACTGGAAGGGAATTTAAAACATGGACCCCAAGTCTGAAATTTGTTGGGCTCATAAAAGAAACAAGCTGAAATTAATGCGTCTGAGCAAAATTTAACCGGCTTTCCCCATCCAAGTAATACCTTAGTTGCCTACTAGATATCTCACTGAGGTGATGTGCTGACCACACGTCACTCGCTGACATCTATAGGAAAATAAGCATAACTAAACTATCCTTTGGTCAAGAAACTCCTGCTACAGGCGCACCCATTTCTCCACGAGGGACAATTGGAGTATATACATACATATTTATTTAACTTTCACAGGGAAAGAACACTATGAGGTTTAATTTAATAATTAAATTAATGTTTTTATTACCTCACCTCATATCTTTTTTCTTCTATACTGCAGTTTCGGAGCTTATCTCCATCGTCAGTAGCCTCTGGTCGACCGGTCCCAAGAAACGACATAACACCGGTCGACCAGAGGCTACTGACGATGGAGATAAGCTCCGAAACTGCAGTATAGAAGAAAAAAGATATGAGGTGAGGTAATAAAAACATTAATTTAATTATATACATACATATTAATGTATTTTAAAATCATTAGGAAGTTACATTATAAGGTTTAATTTAATATTTAAGTTTGTATTCTTTAACATTCTTACCTCATATGTTTATTCTGTTGAACGATCGTTTCAACGCTATTGCTGCATCTTCAGCTTGTTCACAAACTGGTTTTTTCTTTTCTTCAAGTTGTCGGCCCTGGATCTGTGTTCCAAAGAACTTGGTAATGAGGAACACAGATCCAGAGCCGACAACTTGAAGAAAAGAAAAAAACCAGTTTGTGAACAAGCTGAAGATGGAGCAATAGCTTTGAAATGATCGTCCAACAGAATAAACATATGAGGTAAGAATGTTAAAGAATACAAACTCAAATATTAATGTATGCCCATGCTGCAGAAAAAAAATCATATCTAACCATGATTCTACTTACTTTCATTCGCTATCCTCCCACCATAACTTCAACACACGATCAAGAGAAAATTTAACTCTAGCTGTTCCTCTACATATTGAGATATATTACTTATTTTAGGAATTTACACTGTGAGGTATATTCATTTAGGTAACATTTTTTTATCACTCACCTCATATTATTATTGAATATGAGGTGAGTGATAAAAAATTTTACCTAAAATCTCACTATTCCTTATCCTTCTTTGTTTCAGCCACCCGACTCTGGAATTCCCTTCTCTCACATATCAAGGACTGCCTGACTCAAAAACAGCTTAAAAAGAAACTCACTTCATATTTCCTTAGACAATACAATATATATCCATGTTCAAAGTATACTTTTATTATTTCTTTATATTTTAAACTTTCTTTACCAAGCCATTTACTTAATCTAATCATAGGTTATTATTTTTGTTATTGTTATTATTATTATTATTTTTCTTTCTTCCCCTTGTCAACTTTATACTGTGTAACCTATAGCTTATGTATCATTAATCAACATGTAGATAATTCATAATTCTTATTGCATGCATAATTTAACCCTGGTGAAGTGGAAGAGAAGACCTCAAGGTCTTAACTCCATCAGGTAAAATAAATAAATAAAAAATGATTGTCGTCAATTTTTATATAAGTGAACTAAGAACTAAGAAATACTAACAAATCATATCATAAATAATGCACATTATTTCTTAGAATAAATGCTCTCACCTAAACATGTTTTGGAAACTTCTGGACAAGGGTCATTGAAAGTATCCATTTTATTGACTATTACCTTATACTGGAGCTTCCTATTATAAATAAAATGAGGAATAGTTCAAAACACAGCTTTTTATATTTTAAACAAATTCATACATTTTCTATTCTGTTTAAGATCTACATCACTTACCTTCTCATCTAACCAAGCAGCCATTTCATCAAAGTCACTCTCCTTATGCATCTTGAAACAGAAAGAAACAACACAACACATAATGCAAAATCCAAGCAAATAATACATAACAAAAACAAAACAAAAAAGCAAAAATTGGCAAAAAATACCTATACTACGACCACAATAATACTACAACTAAGAATATTTTACAAATAAAATCTAACTACAATGATACAATTTGCACTTATACACAAAAAAACAAATGAAAAAAATTACCACATTTCAAAATAAGAATTCAAAACTACATTGTTTTCCTGCTGGGGTCTTTTTTCTTCAAAGGATTGGTGAATTTAAGGCTATTGGTGTCAAAAGTTGCATGAACAAGTTATTGCATACATCCACTCAAAAGAATACAAATGTCAACTCTATAATAAAAAGTGTTGTCTGTATAGTTCTTACCTTGTTTCTGTTAGACATATGTTTCAAGGCTTGTTAGCTTCATCTTCAGTAGTTACAGACTGATTTTTCTCAAGTAACTGAACTACTGTAACTACTGAAGATGATGCTAACAAGCCCTGAAACATATGTCTAACAGAAACAACGATATACAGACAACACTTTTTATTAAGTAAAAGCTCTTAATATTACTTCCTATTGTATTTTCAAATATGTCAACTCTATATTAAAATAAACTAAATGAATATGCTCATCTGGCTGCATTACCAGTAATTGTTGAAGTTGACCACTGTTATGGTACATACACTTCTGATACAATTATTATGATTTCACAGCGATAAAAAAAGCAGAAGTGACAAAGTTTACAGAGCTATGATCTTTCTAGAAAGTAGCCAAAATATGCTAAAATTCATAAAAATTCATCAAATTTCTCCCACATTTCACAAATTCTACAAATATTGGATAAGATTCAATAGAAAATTTGTTATTTTTCTGAAGAATTGCAACACTTATTGCTAACTTTCTCTAGGCCTATAGATGTCAAAAAACCCTTTAACATGTCAACAATATAAGAATTAACCTAGATACGTGTCAGATCAGCATCTCCCAGTAAACCATTTGGATTTTCAATCTTTACAAACATTTACTTCATATAAAATTTTTATTTCTGTAACTAATTGATCTAAAGGCTGTCCACTCTTAAAGTGATCCTCATCAAAACAAAACAATGTGACCTACCCGCTTTTCATTGGTTGTGGACACTGACGTACATTGTAGAAGCAATAAGTAGTACCCTTCATTAAATTAAAAATATGTCCATTGAATATACAGTGGACACTTTTTAATTCGAACTCAAAGTGGATTTTTTTTTTAAATTTGAATTATCGAAACTTCAAATTAACAAAAGACACTTTATTTTACATAGTACTGTACCTTGAAATAAATTTATTTCATGCAAATACTGCAACTAACATGCCCTGTAACTCATCTTTTTAATTTCCACATTTTGTTATAAAATAAGTAGCACTCTCACTGCACACATTTTTAAACGAAATGCCATTTCTTTCCTGAAAACCACTGAACCAACCTCCACTTGCTTTAACATTTTTAATGCCCAACTTTTCTGCAAATTCTTCGGCCTTGGCACACACTAATGGACCACTCAATCGTATGTTACAATAATGTGATTGTTTGAACCATTTGAACACACACTCATCAACTTCAGGAAATTCACCTCCTCTTATGTGTTTCCTACTTCCACCACTTTGTAGGTTCCAACTCTCCATTATTTTTTCTTCATTCTTTATGTATGTTGATAAAGTGTTCGGCAGTATTCCATATTCCTTGGCAATATCACACTTTTTCTTTGGTACTTTTTCTACTTTCCTTAGCCCTTCAACTTTTTTTTTCCCCAATGTTAACCCTCTGCATGCCATGGGTAAAAACTCCTATGTTAGAGATTTAAATTGTATCCGCCGATGTGATCGGCTTTGCAAGTAGTTTAAGTATAGTATATGGCAGGTAATGGACGGAAGCGTCAGAGCCGATCTAATCAGCTCGTGGCACCTAAAGGGTTAACCTGGTGTACACTCCGCGTTTCGACATTGTGAATCGAGTCACTTAAAACATTCATACTGAGTTAAATTGGGGCATGCCGTAGCGTAGTGGTTAAGGCACTGAGCTACAAGCTGGAGGGTCGAGGGTTCAAGTCCTGTTGGGGTCAGGATTTTTAAACTGACCCAAACCCTCTGGCAGCACCATGGCCCTGGGGTCGACTCAGCCTCTAACAGAAATGAGTACCAGACGCTTGTTCTGGGGGTAAAGGCGGCCGTCATGCAGGGCTGACAACCCGGCTGACATAAAGTGCCGATTGTCTAGAAAAAGTGGGAGCCTTAACCTCCTACTACCTCAAGGGCCTCCAGGCCTGTTGTGGGATCACTTCACTTTACTTTTTTACTGAGTTAAATTATTTTAATTGTGCTGTATGTGTACATGTACCTGTACTGTAAAGTAAGGGAGGGTACATGCATTATTCTCAGTTTTTGGGCTATGAGTGAAGGATGGGTGTCTATGTACTGTACCCGACGAAACAAAGCGCTGGACAATACGGTCCAGTTAGCTTGACATCTAACAGGACTTTAACAATAATCAACTAGGAATACAGGCACTAGACGAATTCTTGGAATTTTTCAACCATATTTAAACTTTTATAGAATTCAGATTACATTTTTCATTATCAGTAAATTGAATTGTGGCCTCGAATTATCCAAATGTTGGCTTCAAAACCTCAAATTAAACATGGATTTTTAACATTATTTTAAATAGGAGTTTCAAGGGGATTGTACTTATATTCGAATTACCCAATTATTCGAATTATCAATTGTCAAATTAACTGGTGTCCACTGTACTTGTTATTCTTCATGAATGAAAATAATAATATTCAAAACAGAAAATGTTCTAAAATATACCAAATCAATAATTACAACTTAAAATAGTTATTACATATGGGTGATGCATTTGAATCATGCTTCAGTCGATTCTCATCAAACAAAATGGCTGAAAGTGTAGTCTTCTGTTGCTGTGTCATCATTTCCCTGTCAAAAGTGACAGTAATTGTGATGTGAATGGTGGAAGGATACAATAGGCGTTTGTTGATGTTAGGATCACTCTAAGAGTGGATAAGGTATATAATCTATAATGGTGTACCCATGTTGAGCCATAGCCTTTCCCTTATCAGGAGTCACTAGACCAAGTTAATCTAGTTACCTTATCTGCCCATAGATATCATGAGCTATATCTCCATCATCAATAGTCTCTCGTCGACCGGTGTAATATCATTTCTCAAAGTTTTTCTTCAAGAAATGACATAACACCGGTTGACGAGAGGCTACTGGTGATGGATATATAGCTCTGAAACTGCAGTCTAGAAGAATAAAGGATATGAAGTGAAGTAATAAAAATATTAATTTAATTCGTAAATTAAACCTCATAGTGCTTTTTCCCTGTGAAAGTTAAATAAAATATCTTAATTGCCTACTAGATATCTCATTGAATTGGTATGTTGACCGTGTAAAATTTATTAAATCTGATTCAAAGAAAGGAAAACAATTCAAGAAAATTACTTATCATCCTGAAATACATAAATTTCAAAAAAAAATTTCAAGGAATTCATTATTACACTGACACTGATAAATAAATTTAGCCTTGGTAATCTATTAATAACCAATAGGGAATTGAACACCCTAGATAGTAAAAAAACTGGAATTTATCAAATAAGTTGTAAAGGCTGCAATAAAGTATACATAGGAAAAACAGAAGGGAATTTGGACACTCGCACAAAGGAACACTTTAGAAATATTAAAATTGGTGAAATTGAAATATCAGCTATTGCAGCACATAGTTTGTTGGGGAATCATAAAATTGAAAAAAAAAAAGAAAAAAAAAAGAGGCCAAACTTCAAAAACATTTAGAAAAACCTTTAGAATTGATAATATGGGAGAAGATCTATATTCAGAAGAACAAATTTAGATCCATAAATTTTGAAATTCCCAACGATGTTCATCAAATCAGCACCAGATGACAACAATAAAGATGATGATTCCAACAAAAATCCGGTAGTCATAATATCAGTTGAAAATGAGAGGGATGTCTTCTTGAGAACTGCAGTTCCTGTTATAAGAATCAAATGAATCGTGAATTCTTTTTCCCTCATATATCTATGTTTTTTTAAACACAGCACCACCGTATCGGAGAAACATCTTCTCCATCATCAGCTAATACTGTGGTGCTGTGTTTAAAAAAAAACAGATATATGAGGTAAGAAGAATTCACGATTCATCTGATTCTTATTAAGGAAACCTCATAATGTTAAAATTCCCAAATTTATTATATTAAATTGCAGTTCCTGTATTTAAAAAACATGAAATATGAGGTGAGATAAGAATATGACTCATTCTTATAATTATCTGTTTATGTCTGTTTTTCTCCCTAAAACCGGATATTTATCCCCATATAAAAGTAATAAGGGTTTTTCGTTTAATATTTAAATACAGGGCTTCCAATATAAAACCGGACACGCCTCACGGGGTTTCACCCGTCAGGCAGCGCTCTCTCCTCGTCCGCATTTCACTTTGCCAGCCGCAGAGTGTCCGGTTTTATACTGGAAACCCTATATAATTGTATTTATTTCTATTAAGAATGGCAATAAGATTGATTTAGAGAATTCAAATTTTTTATAAGTATATAAAAAAATTCCAACTGGTCAATATAAACTGTTAATACAGTTAGATGTATTTCTAACTGATTTAATATATGTAAAAATACTTTAAATATTTGAATTGATATTTTTTATAAACAAATAAATGGGATTGGACGAATTGGATGGGAGTCAGCCAGTAGTACTCCTTCCGTTTCAGTTTTTACCAATCAGAACTTCCAGGTTATAACAGAAATGAAATGAGATTTTTCCCAGAATAAGAAGATGGCTACAATACTTGAAAGAAGTTAGACATATAAAACAACGGCTCATCGAAAAATAAGATAATTAGTGTTCATTTCTTGATATTAGTTAACAAAATGGTGTGAAAGTAATGGAAAATAATATTGTAGTATAAATTTACTTCATCTGGAGTATAAAAATAATCCATAAAGTGGAAATAATGTGTCAGTGAGTGAAAAATTGACCGTTGGAAATAGTCATCCATTACATAGATGAAGTAATAATCTGCTCCTAAGTAAAATTAATTAATTTGAGCTGGAATTTTCAATACTCTTGAACATTTACAAGATTCATCTCAATTTAAATGAGAACTTTAATAAAATAATATTTAATTTAACTGTTAACATAGTGTTATTTGTTTATGTAAGAAACTTTCCCTCATTCCCCTGAAGGAGTCATCAGTACCGTGGCAAATAATAGTGATCTAAATTATTGCCATCATATATCTTCAAATGTCTCCACAACGTGGGACATCACACATCCAACAAACCCTTACACCCCACACAAGATAACACAGCTTACCCTAATCAATTCATCCTGCTGGGCAGGAATACCAGCAGCCTATCCCAGTTCAGGTCATGCACAGCACCAGGTACCCAGCAAAAAACACAGAATAAAGTAGCACCAATACACCAACAAGCAATACACAAAACACAAAATACAAATTAAGGATACATTACAATACTACCAAATGAATACACTCAACTCTTACTACAATACATCTTATACAACGAACTTCCAATAAGCAACGTGACCAACACACACATGTATTTTCTACAGATTTTTTTTGTAAGATTTCAAATTTCTATCAGTGCAGATTTTCAGAATCTAGGACCATTAATACATAGCATTTAAAGTGAACTCTTAAGTACCAATTCATAATTTCTATGGTCCAACATCATAAATAATTTAAATTAATATTGGGAAGTAAACATTATGAGGTTATATTATTAATAGTGAGTGGAGAACATATTTTAATCGACTCACCTCATACATTTTCAAACTTCTTTGATACCGACGGTTTCAGACAAAATCATGTCCTTCTTCAGTCATGGCTTCCACTGATGAAATTCCATGATTGTTGATTTCTTTAGTGACATCACTTCTTGTACTGCCATCTTTCGTTGGGATTATAAACTATGAAATTAAATTTTTATCCACCGAAATATCGAAATTCATAGATATCGATAATAAATATCGATCTATGAATTTCGATATTTCGGTGGATAAAAATTTAATTTCATAGTTTATAATCCCAACGAAAGATGGCAGTACAAGAAGTGATGTCACTAAAGAAATCAACAATCATGGAATTTCATCAGTGGAAGCCATGACTGAAGAAGGACATGATTTTGTCTGAAACCGTCGGTATCAAAGAAGTTTGAAAATGTATGAGGTGAGTCGATTAAAATATGTTCTCCACTCACTATTAATTTTAAATAAGTTTAAATTTATATTTAAAGAGAAAAATTTATGGCTAAACTGGATTCGAACCCAAGGTTCACTGGTATTATATATCAGCACTCTGCCAGTGAGATATTTAGGCATCTCAATTTAAATAGAAATTTTTCTCTCTCTTATCCAATCCCTGCATGCCAAAGGCAATGAACCTTCATTCTACATATCATGTGGCAGTTTCTTCTCAAGAAGACTTTAAATGGGAATTAACACTACTTTTATAACGAGTAAATCTTCCTTTTTGATGTTTTTATTTTAAATATAGTTTTTCAAATACATCATGCTCCAAAATTATGGATGGGGTTTCAAGTGTTTGTGTAGCTTTAAAAACGAAATTGATGTATGATTATTTGCTATAATGAAAGAAAAACTGTGAAAGTTTCATATCCTGAATGCAGTAATTCTCTTTTTTTTTATTCAATGCCCCAGGTTGGCATTTTGACATTTCTGGTGTTCTCTCCTGGCATTGGCGTAATTGTAATCCACTTCTGAAGTTGAGGCACCTAGAAGGCAGAGTTACACTGCCGCAATGATTTAATGGGTGATGGTGGTGATGATAGTGGTGCGCCAGGAGTGTCTTTAATCCTGAACTTAACATAAATTCCAGACCATGAGCAACTACGGCCCTTTAAGGAAAAATTTCTATGGTTTGACCGGGAATCAAACCTGGGACCTCATGAAAAGTAGTCAGAAATGACCACTAGCCCATGAGGTTGGTCTGCAGTAATTTGTTTCTTGGCATTATTATGTCACAGAGTTAAATTTGTGAAAATGGCAACTCCTGTACAGAAGTCATTCTTTGTGTTGCAAGTTGTGAGGTCTGGTTCCATTGTTGCAGCTCAGCAAGCTTTCCAACGGCAATTTGGAATTGATCCTCCAACAGATAAGAGTATCCGTCAATGGTATAGACAGAAACAAGTGGATGTATCTGTAAAAGGAAAAGTCCAGGGCATCCATGAACACCAAATGAAAGAATCCGGATGACATGGTTTATTCCCGATAGCCTACATGGTCTTCCGATCTCACATCTTGTGATTTCGTCCTGTGGGGGTATGTGAAGGATCATGTGTATGTACCACCACTTCCCATCGACCTTGATACTGCTGTTGATACCATTACTCCAAATATGCTGACCAAGGTTTGGGAGGAATTTGACCATCGGCTAGATGTGTGCCATGTAACGAAAGGTGCTCACATCGAACACTTATAAAGAATGTTACGATAACTGAAAGAGTTTTTCTTTAATCCCATGCAAGTTTGTTCTTACAGGCTATATATCGTGTAAGGGAAATTAAACAACTTTGAAACCCCATCCATCATTTTGGAATACGGAGTATAATTTGTCCTTCAGCGAGAAGTGATAAATTTAAAATAAAAACATCAAAAATATAAATTTAATTTAATAAACTCAACAATACCAGTAATATACAAATAATTTTTATTTTAAATCAAGCTATTTATAGTTTACGGGAATCTGTAAATCAGAAAGTCAAGTCATATAATGAAACAGTTGAAAAAATGTGCAGACATAGAGGTATACTTGTATGAAGTACAGTAAACTTGTCAAAATAAAATTAATAGGTTAGAATGTAAGATTGAGAGAAAAAAGAAATAAAGGCAGTACCATGGAAATTCAAGGAGTTCGCTGGAGCAATATCCAGAAATAGAGTTCTATTATAACTTGTGCTATTCTATCTTTTACAAGGTAAAGTGTAATAAATATGACTATTTAATTTGTTTATTTATCAATGAACAACTGATAAAATTGATAATTATAGACTTTGTGTTTATTTATTTATTCATTCAGATTCCTATCAACTTGAATTCGCTGGTAATTTTGAAAGTATTCTTCCTGAAAATTTAAAATAAAAATTAAAGCAAAATTAAAGTGATACCACTGGTAGTATTTTGAAAAAAATTTGAAAAATAATTTTCTTTCTACAAAATTAAAAAAAAAATTCATGCAAAAAAACAAGATTGCCTCTACCCAAGAGATTGAAAATTTTATATTAAAATTTATATCTTTCATACATATCTAGAGACTCTGAAAGTTCATGAAACCATTTTTGCTAATTTTTTTTTTTACCGAAGTAAGGAATGTTTTACAAAATTTAAACACCAAAATACTAATATATTAAATTTGGGAATTTTTAACATTATGAGGTTCAATTAATAATAATTAAATGAATCGTGATTTTTTCTTACCTCATACATCTATATTTTTTTAAACACAGCACTGCAGTGTTGTGTTTAAAAAAAACAGATATATGAGGTAAGAAAAAATCACGATTCATTTAATTATTACCAAAATATTACTTTTACATTAATGAAATTCAACAAAATTCAGATTCTTCCTGCAAAATTTCAACATTTACGGAAATTTACTTGCATTTTATAAATTTTTATAAATAATATCGTTTTTGACCTAGGCTTTCACAGCCGGAATTACTATGATGATCTTGTAGAAGATTTTTGGGCTGTTGGCCGTGGTCTTAAGGCTTGCAGTTCCCTGACGTTTTGCCAGAGACTGCGTCTGGCATCCTCAAGGGTTGTCTTGAGAGACCACAGCCAACAGCCCGGAAATCTTCTACAAGATGATCATATTGTCTTTGTTCGTGTTTTATAGCTTGCAACATATGATGCCATGTCACTATCTTGAAACGCTCAAAAAAGATTATCAATATCTATGAATATAGCTATGCACATGGTGTGCTCCCACACTCTATATATATATATATATATATATAATCTTCTTCTTGTCCAATATCACTGGAGATTACTGAATTTCATCATTTTCCTCCAGACTTCCCATACAGTGCTGCTAGACTATTGCTTGTTAAGCTCCTGCATTCCTCTAAGTGGTTTCTATTCATCATAGCATCTTAAGATATTAAAATATAAAATTGTACCTGGTAAATCAGTCATCCTCAATTAAATTATAAAACTTCATGAAGTAGTTACAATATGAAGGCCTTTCAAAATCAATATTTCATCTTCTGCATTTCAACTGGTACTGATGCTGTTGTATAAGTTATACAACGGGTTTAGGTCTGTGAGTGTGTTTTCATTGAGTAGGTCTATATTCTTAGCTTCTTTTAAAATTTCTGTCTTCTACATATATGTACATATACTAGAAATGGGTCATTGGTTCGACAAAATCAATAATACTACGTCAATATTACACAGAGAGAGTATAACAACAAGAATAACATCCTTGAAGACTCTAACTTCTGAGAAAACCTTAAAATACTGCATCATTTCTTACAGCTTGCTCTGATAAATTTTTGATCAATTACAATATTGACCCTCTGCTTACATGGAATACAAATATAGCAAGAATTCACAATTTCTGTGTTGTATATGTGTTTTATCGCTCTTCGAAGGCAGTGGAGTTTCTTCCACCTTTCAACTCAGCGATTCAATTGTGATGTATACCTGCTCCTACATTTCGTTCATTGTTTATGAAGTAACCATCTGTAAACATTCTCCATCTTTCACTTTCAGGACACATACATTTATTCTGGCTAAATTTCTTCTAGGTTGTCAATCCTCTTGCTTAGTGGATATATTGTCAATATTTTGTTAGCCTGATTAATTTTGGTATGATAGTTCCATCTATAATCATATTTTTAAATCAGGAATTTTGGAAAAATATTTTAAAATTTGTTTGAGTTTTCAAATTTTGATACCACTGATGTTTAATTTTTCTTTCTTAAAGTAGATTCTACAACAGTCAGTGATCAAAAAGATGTCATTCTGTGTGAGGAGACCACAGATTGGAAGGGAGCCTCATCTTCCGATTGACATAACATCAGACATCAAGATAGTAATGAGGCCGCCAAGGCTTTAAAAACAAGATATACTTAGGAGACTAGTTATGAGGAGAGGTATGAAACATTTTAATTTACCTTAAATTAAACCTCATAGTGATTTATTCCTATAAAAGTTCAATATTTGAGAACCAATGCTTCTCCAGAAAACTTGAAAGTGCAATTATATGTGAATTTGGCTCTGAATGTTAGATATTAAGTATATGAGTTATATGGTGTTATTTACAAATTAAGTACTTCCTTTGATGTTTTTATTATTGATTTCATACATCTCTGTGATGGATAAATCATATTTGAAGAGAAAAATTATACACTCAGACCAGGACTTGAACCCAGGACCCTTGGTTCTCTAGACCAAGTGCTCCTATCATCTGATCTACCTGAGCAAGTACCGATCTAAATGCAAATTTTTCTCTAAATACGTTGTAATTCCCACCCACCAAATACTATGAAGCCTTTTGCATCTATCTTTGCAAATGGCGGCTCCTTTATTAACATATTTGGGAATTATACATTACATTATAAATGCCAGTACGGCTTTTTTTCGATGTGATTATCATTAATTTTATACATCTCAATGATTGATAAATCATATTTGAAGAGAAAAATTATACGCTCAGACCGGGACTTGAACCCGGGACCCTTGGTTCTCTAGACCAAGTACTCTACCATCTGAGCTACCTGAGCAAGTACCGATCTAAATGCAAATTTCTCTCTATATACATTGTAATTCCCGCCCACCAAATGCTCACGTTTAGATCAGTACTTGCTCAGGTAGCTCAGATGGTAGAGTACTTGGTCTAGAGAACCAAGGGTCCCGGGTTCAAGTCCTGGTCTGAGCATATAATTTTTCTCTTCAAATATGATTTATCCATCATTGAGATATATGAAATTAATAATAAAAACATCGAAAAAAGCCGTACTGGCATTTATAATGTAATGTATAATTTCCAAATATGTCTTCTTAATAAAGGAGTCGCCATTTGCAAAGATAGAAGCAAAAGGCTTCATAGTATTTGGTGGGCGGGAATTACAACATATATAGACAGAAATTTGCGTTTAGATCAGTACTTGCTCAGGTAGCTCAGATGGTAGAGCACTTGGTCTAGAGAACCAATGGTCCCGGGTTCAAGTCCCGGTCTGAGCATATAATTTTTCTCTTCAAATATAAGTACTTCCCTGTAGCATTATATACCATAAATGACTCATTTATATTTATTGCTGCAACAAAAAAAATTATGTTTTTAACAAGCTTTGATTAAGATTTTTACACCGCTCTTCCGTGAATTTATTCACCACCTTTCAGGGCCCCTATATATATATATATATCTCTCTCAAATATAGACCCATTGAACAAGATGCAAACATGCTACCACCTTGGCCAATACAGAGAATAAAATCTGAAACTGAATAAAAATTATGAATCATTTGTTTCCACAACTTATAAAAAAAAATTTCTAATATTGAAATCTCCAATTTTGTTTATAATACCATACCTTTTATTACATTAATACAAAATCTTATCTATTTCAGAAGAGATGAAAGAGTGAGGAAAATACGCTAAATAAATCAAAATAAGCTTTTTACCAAAGTTTTAAAAGAACAACGAAACATGGAAAGCACTTCCCTCAAAAGCAAAGAAGTTACAATATGAACCAGAACAAACAAAAATAAAAACTAGAAGTTATTAGACTTACAACTGCCTGCGTTCGATTCTGGGCAATGGCTCCAAGTGCTGCATTTAACTGATCTGGTTCCAAATTATCTTGGTATGTACTACCACTAAAAAAAAAAATCAGTGAAAATGATAACTTCAATATTTCACACATACAGTATTCTTATTTAATATTAAATTAAAATACTTCATACCTCACCTCATATCCAGTCTTCTAATTATACTGCAGTTTCAAAACATTGGCAGCTTCATCTTCAATAGTATCTCATTGACTGATGTTATGTCGATCAGAAGGACTACTACTACTTCCCTCTATTGGTGGACCAACAAACCTACTGATTCAAACAGAATCTGCAGGAATTTTGAAGTTCATAAGTTTTTCTTTCCTGTTTTTTGAATGTGGATTTTTCCCCCAAATTGCTTTTTGTTTTTCTATTTGTTTAATTAGACTGGCTTTTGATTCAATTTGACATAACATCAGTCGAGATATTACTGAAGATGAAGCTGCCAATGCTTTGAAACTGCAGTATAATTAGAAGACTGGATATGAGGTGAGGTATGAAGTATTTTAATTTAATCTTAAATTAAACCTCACAGTGATTTTTTTATAAAAGTTCAATATTCTTATTTATTTAACAATTCTGTGGCACCATGCATAAAACCCATAACCCTCAAATTAAAAAAAAATGAGTTAATATTATTAATGTAATATTGGAGCTGTCATTTTATCATCCCTCAAATTTTGATTGCTGTACAATTAGTTAAACAGAAGATCCAGAGATGGCAACACATTGGAGGTTCACTTCAGATAGGAAACCTCCATGCATGAATCTTCATTTTCTCAGAACTACTTAAATGAGGGTTATTGGTTTCAAGCATGGTGCCACAGAATTCTCTTTAACAGTTCAAGTCAGTAGCTTTTCAATTTAAATGTGGACATGAAAGGGTCTATAAATATTGTTCAGGAACTCTCATATCAGGCTCAATGTTCTTCCACATGCCTTAAAACAATGATACAGGACCCATGATTTGATTTCCCTTCCAAAAGAAGCCATGCTAGGACTTTTATGCCTTACAAAATCTATCTACCTCGGTGTGGTTTGAACGCAAAACCTCAAACAAGAGACAAGCATGTTAATCACTAGTTCATTGGAATGAACTTCACAGATTTAGGGTCGAATGTTTGAACGCATTAGACAGTAAAAGGCGTTCTCTGCTGATAAAGTTTTATTCAAACACATTTTTCTTACTCAGAAATCTATTCACGCGGTAATAATTGTAAAGCTACCTGACAAGGTACCTTAAGATCGTAGCTCAAGATATAAACTTATGTGAAAATCCCAAAGGGAACCGATGTAGTTTGAAACTTATCCAAGATGTCGGACCTTGAAGACTTCGATCATGTTTTCGGTATATGCGGAGAAGAGGAATTTGATAGAGTCTACCAAAGAATTCAACTGGAAGAACAGGAGAATCGGCGTAATATTGCGCGTCGCAGACGTGTTTGTATACGGTATTATTTGCGGGATGCAAGCATAAATGCATTCCTCTATAGCAGACGAAAATAACGGAAGTGGTTTTATCGCTGAGAATTCTGGGTAATTCGTTGCCAATATTACGAAAACGTCAACATTCATGCATGACCGGTTAAGGCAGCCGTTAATTCGATCTCAGCTCACCAGTGATTGGAAGTAATTTGAGTAGAGAGTAATGTATTTGCATACGACCCTTAACAATGTACACTACCACTTAAAAATATTGAGTAGAATCTTGGTCATTAAAATACACAAGTTTTAGCATTAATATAATAAATTTGGGAGCTTTACATTGTGAGGTTTCCTTAATAAGAATCAAATGAATCGTGAATTCTTCTACCTCATACATCTATGTTTTTTTTAACAGAGAACTGCAGTATGGAAAAAACATCTATTCCATCTTCAGCTGTTTTCATGACTGTCAATTTTTTTCTTTTGCCAGCAATTTTCTACACTGCCATCTGGTGTACTTTTGAAAAAATAATTTTCTAAACTGCCATCTGGTGTCCTTTTGAAGAACTTTGTAATCAAACTTGGTTCATCCGGAACCTCGAAGTTCATGGTTCTAGTATGGTTTTTTTTAATGTATATCTTTTCCCAAACTGTTATTCCAAAAGAGAAGAATTCACGACTCATTTGATTCTTATTAAGAAAACCTCATAATGTAAAAATTCCCAAATTTATTATATTAACGAGAAGGGTTAAATAACAGGTTTTTATTTAATTTTCTCTTTTAATTTAATTTGTGCTAAAATTGATCATGGGATCAACAAATCTCAAAATAAAAAAGTTGTTCCATATTATTTGCCTATGTGATATGTGAAAATCAGGCCAATACTCACTATCATTATAAAGTAATGCACGAATGAACTTCAGTATAACTTTTTTTAAAAACATATATTTTGTGAACCAGACTTTTTTGATTATAGCTACTACAAGAAATTTGCAGTTAAAATGAATATGCTGATAATAATTTCCATTATTATGAGTTAATGGTTTTAGACTCACCTCATATTTCTTTTTATATTTCTTGCAGACTAGTTTCTTCACACTTCTGTGACATTGTCAATGTCTCCCAACTGCTAAATTTGTGGTTGTCATTCTTGTATGTTGATTTCTGCTCCCTCTGTTGGCTGACTGATGAACTTCCAAATCATTTCCCCCCCCCCAGGAATTTCAAAATTCATAGTTTCTACTTATTCTTGTTATTCTTCTTCTCATTATTCAACAAAAATGAAAAGATTGATGAAGGCAACAAATCAGGGATTTATCAAATTGATTGTAAAGATTGTGAAAAAATATACATAGGAAAAACAAAAAGGATCTTGAATACAAGATTGAAAGAACGCCTTAGAAATGTTAAAAATGGGGAAATAGAAAACTTAAATAGAAAAGTCTTTAATAGCTGCACATGTATGGTCAGAAAAACACAGAATAGAAACTAAGGCCAAATTACTGAAACAGTTAGATAAATTTAAGAAACTCACAATTTGGGAGAAAATTTACAACAAAAAAGTACGAAGAGAACTATGAATTTCAAAATTCCTGCAGAAAAAGAAAAAAAAAAATTGAATTAATGGTTTATTTTGGGAAGTAACATTTTAAGGTTCTTTTAGTCAAGTTTTTTTGAGTCTGTAATATCTTACTTCAATTTAATGTTGATTTGTTCTCGAACATGTTTTGACATAATCTTCTATATCATCTTCAACTTGCTCAGTGTTTTATGTTGTGAACTCTGGATGTCAATATCACCTCCCTCTTCCAGCTGGCTGAAGAACCTCCAAACTAAATCACGTTCAGCAGGAATTTCGAAATTCATAACTCTACCTTTGTTCTTCTGAATGTAAATTCAAACACTAGATTATTAAAAGAGTTAGAAAATACAAAGGAACTCATCATTTGGGAAAAAATTTACATTCAGAAGAACAAAAATAGAGTTATGAATTTCGAAATTCATGCTGAATGTAACTTAGTTTGGAGGTTCTTCAGCCAGCTGGAGGAGGGAGCTGATATCAACATCCAGGATTCACAACATAAAATTCATCAGTCTGAGCTAGGGTGTCCATAATACTTTCAATGTAAAAGGGGACAAGTACAAAAAATTAAAGGAAAATCCTGGGACATTTTTAAAAAAGGTGGGATATTAACAAAATATATAAAAAAAAGTTATTTTCTTTTTATCACGACACTGTTGCCAATACAAATTTATAAGAATCAAAACCACTAAAGTCATTGTTTATTAATATTTTTAAATATTTATCGTTGCAACAGGTATAAAAATCCACTAACTAAATCTCTTTCATCTAAGTTAAAATTGTATTAACCCTTTAGGTGCCATGAGCTGATAAGATCGGCTCTGATATTTCTGTCCATTACCTGCCACACAATATACTTAAACTACTTGCAAAGCCGATCACATCAGCGGGTGCAATTTAAATCTCTGACACACGAGATTTTAGCAGTGGCATGCAGAGGGTTAAAATTGTATAAATATGAAAATCACATAAAACCAAGTTTTATTTTTATTTAATTAAATAAAATTGTATTTCTCCATCACCAAAGTGCCAGTATTAGCAGGAAATCTCTGACATTGGCTGCACTAACCATGGATTGACAATTTGAAAAATGAACCAGTTACCAATATATGAGAGTAAAAAGCAAAGATTATAGACCAAACAGTGCATCGTGCTCATACAACTGGTGCTTTCTAACATTCATATTTATAATGCACATTTGTGTGCGCTTCTTCCTATTATTATTATTATTATTATATTTATAATTACATAGTAAAGAATAAAACTTAAGTTGCAATTAAAAAATACATTGACAAAGCATCATCCCAAAAGCGGGACATTTGAGCATCCCCAAGAAAACTTTTGGGACAGCAGGACATTTTCAAAAAAAAAACAGGAGTGTCCTGGGAAAAACAGGACTAATGGACACCCTAGTCTGAGCAAGCTGAGGATGATACAGAAGATTATATTGAAACATGTTCGAGAACAAATCAACAATAAATTGAGGTAAGATATTACAGACTCAAAAATAAAAAACTTGATTGAATTGGAAGTTCATCAGTCAGCCAACAGAGGGAGTGGAAATCAATATACATGAACAACTGCAAATTCAGCAGTTGGGAAGCATTGACAATATCACACAAGTGTGAAGAAACTAGTCTGCAAGAAATAAAAAAAATGAGGTGAGTCTAAAACCTTAACTCATAATAATTAAAAGAAACTTCATAGTGTTACTTCCTTTAAATATTAAATTATTTCCATCCTGATGCGAATAATGAACACACAATCTTACCCTGTTTTGGAAGACTCGTATGTAACATTCCTTGACTGAGCAAACATGTCAAACTCTGTGTCTTCTTTTTCTTTCTGTTGTGAACCCTGCTGAGCTGGCACGCTGCTGATCATACTCAACTGAGATGTAGCATTTCCAGCTCCTAAACCTGAAAATTAAAAAAAATATTATTGAACTTTATAAAATAACGAATGAATGAATAAGTCAATTCTTATCTTATTTCATATTACATGTTTTTTTTAACACAGGAACTGCAGTTTTCAACAGGAGAACCCTCTCATCCTCAGCCAATATTATGACTACTGATTTTAGTTTGAATCTTCATCTATAACATTGCCATCTGGTGCTGATATGATGAACTCTGAGATGAAGTCCTGATCATCAGAAATTCATGGATCTAATCTAGTTTTTGTGAGAATGGGAACAAATTATTTGAAATTAATGTTGAGTTCTGTTTGAACATGTTTTGATATAATCATCTATATCATCGTTAGCTTGCCCAGACTGTTGAGTTATGTTGTGGACCCTGGATGTCGATATCAGCTCCCTCCTCCAGCTGTCTGAAGAACCTCCAAACTAGGCACATGAATTTTGAAATTCCTGCTGAACGTGACCTAGTTTGGAGGTTCTTTGGCCAGCTGGAGGAAGGAGGTGATAACATCCAGGGTCCACAACATAAAACCCAAGAGTCTGGGTAAGCTGACGATGATATAGAGGATTATATCAAAACATTTTCAAACAGAACTCAACATTAATTTGAGGTAAGATGTTCCCATTCTCACAAAAACTTGAGTAAAAGAACCTCAAAATGTTACTTCCTAAAATAAACCATCACAGATCTAAATTTGTTCTTCTGAATATATATCTTTTCCCAAACTGTCAATTCCAAAAGTTTTTCCAAATGTTTTAAAAGTTTAGCCTCTTTTTCAATTTTATGACTTACCAACAATGTATGTCCTGCAATAGCTGATATTTCAATATCACCATTTTTAATATTTCTAAAGTATTCCTTTGTGTGTCCCAATTCCTTTTTGTTCTTCCTATGTATACTTTATTGCAGTCTTTACAACTAATTTGATAAATTTCAGATTTTTTACTACTTGGGGTGTTTAATTTCTTATTAGTTATTAATAGATTACCAAAGTTAAATGTATTTATTGGTGCCAATGTAATATTGAATTTCTTGAAAATTGTTATTTATTTCAGGATAAGTAATTGTCTTGAATTGTTTTCCTTTCCTTGAATCAGATTGCAGGGAGGTGAATTCTTTTAATCTTTTTTGTTGTCTGAATTTCTTTAATAAAGATATTAAAGAATCTACCAAAATTAATTGCGGAGTAACAAAAGAAGATTTTTTCAATTATTATAAAAGTCTTTGGAGTGACAATAGCTATGAAGATACAATTTTCCGAAATAATAATAATGAGACAGATTCCATAATACCATTGGAAGAATTGAACAATAGTTTAAAGAAATTAAAAAATGGGAAGACAACTGGCACAGATGGTTTGAATTCTGAATTGTACAAATATGCAGGCAAACAGTTCCATGAAAGACTGTTGTCCTTCTTTAATAATGTATTCAAAAATGCAGATATACCACAAGAATGGAAGACAAGCATTGTTATACCCCTGTTCAAGAAAGGAGACAAGAGAAAAATGGACAACTATAGGGGAATCAGTTTGTTAAACACATGCTACAAAATTTATGCAGACATTTTAAATGGAAAATTGAAAAGTTTCAGTGAAAAATTCCTTATGGAATGTCAAAATGGATTTAGGAAAGGACGATCTTGTATTGATTCAGCATTTTCTGTTAAACTATTGCTTGAAAAAAGAAGAGAATTCAACTTAGAAACACATTTTGCTTTCATAGATTTTGAAAAAGCATTCGACACAGTCAAGAGATCAAAACTCTTAAATATATTGGAAGACAGAAATATACCAAATTTACTTCGGCAGAACATACAAAATATTTACAAAGACAACACCATAAAGATTAAATTAAATAACAGATTTTCTGAAGAAGGAATTATAAATCGTGGTGTGAGACAAGGCTGCCCCCTATCCCCAACCTCTTTGCAATTTATATCAATGAAGTAATATGTTGCTGGAACAAAACATATAAATTTGGAATAAGAATATCAGAAAATAGAAAATTAAACACCCTATTGTTTGCAGATGACCAAATAATAATAGCAAATTCCGAAGATAATCTACAGAAAGGTCTGTATGAACTTAACAAAATTACAGAAGAATATGGATTAAAGATATCCACAGAAAAAACAAAAATTATGGCATTTCAAGGTGTAGATCCTGTAAGAAGTAAAACTGTACTGGACAATAAAATTTTGGAGCAGGTGAATAATTTTACATATCTAGGATGCAATATCTCATATGAAGAAGAAAAGGATGTAAATGCAAAAATATCTAAATTTTTAAGAATTTTAGGGTTAATAAATTCTATCTTCAAGCCACAGTTAGTCCAAAAGCATTCAAGACTGAAAGTGTATAAAACACTGGCTCTTCCAACTCTTTTGTATGGTAGCGAAGTATGGACGTTGAAACAGAAGGATATACAGAGACTTAGATCTGCTGAAATGAGATATCTTCGGAGGACTGCAGGATACACACTACTAGATCACAAAAAAAAATGAAGACATCTTAGAAGAATTACATATGGAATCTTTAGAAAACAAAATTTCTGATTATAAGTCAAGATGGATACAACATGTTCATCGAATGGAAGATCACAGAATACCCAAACTAATGTTAAGATATCAACCTGCAGGAAGAAGAAGACCAGGACGTCCACTCAAAAGACTTCTGGATGGTGTTTCTCTTGAGGCCGAAACAGGTCAACAAATGGCCTAAATTCATTAATGTACTATGATGATGATGATTTCTTTAATTTATTTATAATTATTTCCTTTCCAAAACCATTTAAATGAGCTATGTTCAAAATGTGATTGTTTCCTTTCTTAAAATCTTCTTCATTTAGTGGAACATTTAATAATCTATATATCAAATTGTTGAAAATTGCATGTTTATGCACAATATGTTTGAAATGTGAAGGCTTTATATAAAGAGGTGAGATGTTAAAGCATTTCCTCCAACTCATTCATTAAGGTAAATACCTCATTGTGTTTCCTCCCACTGTAATTTTAATTTAACTTTATATAATTATTGTCTGTATGAGTATCCTTCCTGTAAATAATGAATTTGATTCTTTATTGTTGTTCATTCCTTATTATGTACAGGTCCAAAAACTGGATTAAGAATTCTTGTGAAAACTGGCATGGAGAGAAACTAAAAAAAATGCAATGTTTTAATTATTCATTTCATACATCTCAATGATGGATAAATCATATTTGAAGAGAAAAATTATATACTCAGTCTCTTCTCTTCAAATATGATTTATCCATCATTGAGATGTATGAAATGAATAATGGCGGCTTCTTAATAAAGAAGCCACCATTATTCATTCCATAAAAACATTGAAAGAAGCCATCTGGCTTATAATATAATATAAAATTATTAAGTTATGTAGATAGGAAATAACACTATGAGGTTTTTTAATATTGTTTATTTTTAATATTTCACTCACCTCATACTTCATTATGAAGTATGAGGTGAGTGAAATATTAAAAATAAACAATAATATAAAATTCCCGAATAAATGTCTTCTTAATAAAGAAGCCGCCATTTGTAAAGATAGAAGCAAAGGTTTCATAGCATTTGGTGCGTGGGAATTGAAAACATGTAAGAGAAAAATTTGTGTTTAGATTGGAACTTTTCAGATAGCTCAGTTGGTAGAGCATTGGTCTAGATAGCCAAAGGTCCTGGTACAAGTCCCAGTCTGAATGTATCATTTTTCTTTTCAAATATAAAGAAATTCAATCTGTTCCCAAGGCACCCCACGAGCGACAATATAGGCCTATAAGCTAAGGTGATTGTGCAATGCCAAATCAGTGCAGATGATTTCAGAAGTTCTGGCCATAATTTCCTAACTTTTGCCTAATAGTTGAGAAAAACATTTATCAAGAATACATCAGAACTGGGAATCAAACTGCTGTGATAGGTAGCAATGATTTGTTAGGTATTTAATTAACTGAATATACATATAAAGCTAAGTTGAAAGCTTTACCTCTTCCAAATATTTAAAAGCATATTTCAAATGGAGTTTACACAATAAATAATTTTCCAGAGGAAATATTGAAAAACTTTTACATACTCATTATGATTAATTTACTTACTACCTCCTACATGTTTTGCATACTATCAGGTATTAGTCACTAACACACACACAATTGAGTAACACTAAGAAATTTGGACTGGAAGTAAATATCAATAAAACTAAATATATGGTCACACATAGAAATATATTATATAATGGAAATGGACAGCTAATGAAAAATGAGGGAAATTTTGAGGAAGTGACAGAATTCCTAGAAACAATAATAACAAATAGGAATGAGATGCGCAAAGGAATTAAACAAAGGCTCAATTCTGGAAATGCATGCTTATTATGCATTACAGAGACTTTTGTCGTCCCAACTTCTTTCAAAAAAATGTTAAACTGAAAATATATAAAACTAATTATTCTATCAGTTATATTACATGGATGTGAAACATGGACTCTTACTTTAAGGGAGGAAAGAAGATTACGAGTATTGGACCAAACAGAGATGAACAGACAGGTGAATGGAAAAGACTACATAACAGTGAACTACATGGTCTTTATAAGAAGCCAGATATAATGAGAACAGTTAAGTCACATAGACTGCAATGGGCAGGACATGTGGCATGAATGGGGAATGAAAGACGTGCATGGAAGCTTCTTGTAGGAAAACCAGAGGGAAAAAACCACAGTTGGTAGACCAAGAATGAGGTGGGAGAATAACATTAATTATGATTTGAGGGAAGTAGATATCCAGGGAATGATTGGAAAACATTAGCTCAGGACAGGGATGTATGGAGAGCTTATGTCCGCATGGCCATGAACCTATGGCCAGTGAGTTAGTTAGTTCATGGTAAAAAAAAAAGTCTCTAAACTATAGACAAATGAAGAATAAATTAGTGTGCTTAAATTAACTAATAATAAAGAAAAGCAAATGTTACATACTGAGTCCAGCAAGTTTGGATGTGAGATTTGGAACAGCAGTAGTAGGACTGGCAGCTCCTGCAGGGCCAACACCAGGAGCAGGAGATGCTCCCTCATCACTCAGATCTATTAGTGAGTCACCTCCAGCTTCTGCTACAGGCTTCTGATTCGTTAGTGTACCATGTGCTGTTGGTGACTTCACATTTTGTAGACTAGCTTCCCGATTATTCTCAAATCTGTTATACCTATTAATAAACATTACATTTCACTTGCCGTCAATAATAATTCTACTGGATGTAAGGAATAATATGAGGGGAACTAGTTTTTTTCTTTCATTCACAAATGACATTAGTGTACAATAGATCATGTGGTCATCTAAGCGTTTATACTGGACAAACAGCAGCATAATCTGGTAAAACTACCATATTTTACAGACTATAAGACACTTTTTTCATTGAAAAATTTTCTCCAAAATTCAGGTGTGTCTTATACTCAAAATTTATATAAAAATGTCCAGTGTTTGATTTGAAATTCCTGCCACTTAACCTTTGTACGCCATGCCCGGCATGCGTCGGTGAAAGTGTGTGTACAGCGGTACGCCACGCCTGGCAAGCTCCGGTTTTCAATCCTATTATTTTTAACTTTTTTTCCGAAGTTTTTACTTCAATAAACTAAAATTATTTTTCGTTCTGTGTTTGTACATCCTTTCTTAGCAATACTTTGCACATCCCTTACAGAATAACGGTACAGGCTGGTTGTAAATGGGTTTTCTAAAGGAGGGTGTACATTCATGTTTCAAGGCCTTTTTTTTTTGGCTATGGAATATTGCAATTTCAGGATTTTCTCTTTATTTATTTTATTTTTAGTTGAAAAGATCCTGGCCAAGGGGTAGGTCGTGCTGTGAAACACAGTAATTCATGTCTCGAAGTTGACGAAAATACAATACACAAGTTTATTGTGTCAGTTTTATCAGAAGATGAGAGTGACAGTAACAGGTCATCAAATGGTTATTCGTTTGACGAATGTGATCATTAGTACTCCTGTTTCTAAGAGAATATTATTACAATCTAAGCCTGTAAATAGTAAAGCAAGTGATGTAGACCTAAATGAACAGGGTGTGACAGTGGTAGGCGTGTAGCGCCAGACGAAACATGTGGCATAAAACAGCTGTTTGACTGGAATTGATTCGAACCCAGGACCATAAAAATGTTCAACAATATTTAATATGATAAGTGTTTAATGATAATGCATTAAAATTATTCAATAGGATAAATGTTTTAATGATAGTGATAACAAATTTCAATAAAGACACCGTGCTGAATTCGAACCTGGGATCTTCACAAGTGGAAGCAACACACCGCCTAACCTTCAAATAAATGTATAATAGTGAGTTTAATTTCAATTTTGCATGGCATGTGGACAGTTAATTATACTTTATATAGGTTTATATTATATAGTATGGCGTAATACTTTAAATTAAAAAACAAACTGGCACCCACAGCCCAGCTGGCATAAGGAAAACTCGGCGGTTAAAAGGTTAAAAAGGCAATATATTCGATACCGTGGGAATTATCTCTATATAGCAACATTAGAGTCAACAGGCAGCAGCAGTGCACAGATGCGACGAACATGAGTTGCAGGAATTCACAAGCTGGCTAACAGTGTCTCCCTCCTGCCCAGAATACTGTCTAGCCTATGATACATCACTGCAGTCTACAATGCCAGTGAACTTGAACAAATGGATGAAGGATGAAACCTAACATGAATTCATGCCGAAGGGAGCTTTAAAATGACATACAATCAAGTAAGTGTGTCAGTGGATAAAACAGTCGTGATCTAGAGTGAGAGAAGATATTATTGTTAAATCTTTCAAGAAGTGCGGGTAAGTAACGCTCTCGATGGCAGTGAAGATCATCTTATATACGAAGAGAACAACGATGACGAAGACAAAGAAGAAGAAGAAAGTTCAGAAGACGATTTTCAGGGATTTTAAAGATCAGAACAGTTTTAGAAACTAAGATTTTTTTTTAGTCTGGCTTTATAATCTAATAATAAAAATGGTAAAAACATTTTTTTTTAAAAATTGCTTAAAAATTAAGGTGTGTCTTATAGTCCGTAAAATATGGTATGTATATCTTCTGACCCAAATTTGAATTTTACATAAAATTTCCATCACATATTTCTCAAATTAAAAAAAAAAAAAAAAAAGGAAAGGAAAAGTAATAGTGTAGTTGGTTAAGGCAATACATACAACCAGAAGGTCCCAGGCCCTAATGGGGTCAGAATATTTAAACTGGCCTATACCTTCTGGCAGCTCTATGACCCTGGGGCCATCTCAGCCACTGACAGAAAAGAGTACTACCAGACTAATTGTAACATTAAATTTGTACTTTCACAAAACAGACTAAGGTATAAAAGAACAAAACAAGATTGATTAGGGAGCAGGATGGTTTAACAAATCATGCAAATATAATTTCAAGTGATAACTGCAGACATACCTTAAAAATAAATTATTCAGTTCATCATTAACTCGAAGTAGTTCAGCAGTAATTTCATCATTAGCCAATTTACCTATCAATTCCACCAGGCGGTGCTGCATGGCCTGACATGTACTATGCAGTTCCTGAAACAGATACAAATCCAATATTATATTAATACAAGCTAATTATCCGGCGTTGCCTGGATATTTATTTATCATAATAATCTTGTTACAAACTATCTTAGTGACATCAAAAACTATGAATATGACATTAAACTTGGGCAATTTCACCATTTTATTTTTCTCTTCACTGGACCTTTGCTATTCCAGAGAGATACTGTATTCTGGTAATACTGTTATACAAAACCTTAGCAAGACCTGCACTTTGCTACAGCAGTGAGGCATGGACTTTGAGGAAAGGAGAAGAGAGCAGGATAACTTGTAGTGAAATGAGATTCATGAGATATACAGCAGGATATATCAAATGGGATCACAAACACAATGATGATATCTTGAAGGAACTATGTTTAGAACCAGTCATTGAAAACATACATAGATACCAGAACATCTGGATGAATCATTTGCAATGAATGAGCTCAGATAGAGTTCCCAAGGCCATGCTTCGTTATTGTCCAACAGGGAAGAGATCTCTGGGCCATCTAAGGAAACGCTGGATACTAAATTCATCAGTGAGATCGTAACAGGCCTATAGGCCTAAGACTTGGTTGGATGAAGAAGATGAAGATTTTTCTTTCCTTTCCACCCTATCCATGCAAATGGGTGCTGAACATGGACTTAAATAGCATAGGAAGTGTCACTATTAATCTTAGTGACACCTAAAACCATGGTTTGACACAAACATCAGTCCTGTACGATCATTTTTATATGACACTCCCTCTTACCAGGGGGGCATGCCGTAGTGTAGTGGCTAAGGCACTGCACTACAAGCCGGAAGGTCGAGGGTTCAAGTCCCGTTGGGGTCAGGATTTTTAAACTGACCCAAACCTTCTGGCGGCACTATGGCCCTGGGGTCGACTCAGCCTCTAACAGAAATGAGTACCAGATGCTTGTTCTGGGGGTAAAGGCGGCCGTCATGCAGGGCTGACAACCCAGCTGACATAAAGTGCCGATTGTCTAGAAAAAGTGGGAGCTTTAACCTCCTACTACCCCAAGGGGCCTGTTGTGGGATCACTTTATTTTACTTTTACTTACTTACTTACTCCCTCTTACCCTCCTAGGAATGCTAGGGTTTAACTTGATCTTAAATGTCATCAGGACTGTGATCAATGAGCTTAGCAGATCTGAAAAGTATAGATTAGACACTAATCATGGTAATTTTAGACATTTTTCACTTTTTCTCTTTCCCTAAGGATAGTGTCAAACTTGGGCTTACATGAAAACTGCACCTTTACCAATGAGTTTAGCAACCCCAAAAACTATGAATTAGACATTAATCTTGCTCATTTTGGAATACAGTATTACCCCTCTTTTACACTTTTCAAGTGACCAGAAGGAAAGAGGTGTAAATTAGGGAAAGTGTAAATTATGGGAAATGAGGAGGAGCAAAGAAATGTTGACCCTTATATTCTGCAACTATTCTAGAACATGCAAAAAAGCACTGCAAAAAATATACAATATTGGCCAAATAATGTAATGTTTCTTTTAATTTAAAATAAAAGAACCTGATGAGGCGAGGTGTAAAGAATTTTATTTTAAATTAAACCTCATAATGATATTCCTATAATAGTTCAATGTAATGTGTGTTTTGAACTGCTGAAAACATTAAAATTACTTTCTTTATTTTACTTTCACAATTAATAAAAAATAAATAACAAGGAGAAGTTCAGCAAGCAGCACTATGAATCTTTCTTGAGATTAAAAAAATTTGTTTTGCCATAGAAGTACATGGGTTGAATATCAGAAACGTTTGGAAGTTCTGAGCCAGCTTCGTTGGCTCGATCAACATGCTCTGCTCGTTATTTATTGTACAAAAGCCAGCTTTGTTGGCTCATTAATCTCGCTTGGCTCCTTGTTGATTGTAGAGAAGAGAGATAATTGATCAAATAAATCAAATATCATCCATCTTTAGCACTGAAGATTAATGTGATGTGGTGTTAATTGCAGAAACGTAAAAGCGAGGTTTTTAATACATTGTGAATATAGGGAAACTGAAGGGACCTTTAAAGAATGTTGTAAAAGGCGGGAAAACGTAAAATGCAGGAATGTAAAAGCAGGGTAATACTGTATTATTTTTCAGCTCTTGTAACCCTTCCCCCTCCCAGGTATGCTAGAGGTCAAACTTAGTTTACTTAACATCTGCTTTGTCAACAAATTAGCTTAGCGACTCCGAAAACTATGAATTGTCAATAATCTCGGCCACTGTTGTCATTTTATTTTTCACCCCATCATCCCATAACTCCCTTTACTATCAACACTAGGATTTCCAAACAACAGATGGCTTTACTGAAGGAAACCTTCTCTCCAACCAAGTGCTAGTGTAACAAGTTAACTCATCCCAATTTATAAAACCTTACAATTTAACACAACAAATTTAGTGGACAAATTATACCATCTACTTCTTCTTCTTCTTCCAACCAAGACTCAGGCCTATGGGCCTGTTATGATTTCACCGATGAATTTTGTATCCAGCATTTCCTTGGACATGCCCAGAGATCTCTTCCCTGTTGGACAATAACGAAGCATGGTTTTGGGAACTATCTGAACTCATTCGTCGCAAATGATTCATCCGTAGCAAAATTTGTATAGATTAAAAAATACTGGAAAGAGTAAATTCATTTACCTATCTTGGATATATATTAAGATATTTGGATAAAGTAGACATATAAAATAATTAAACAGTCGGAGTTATGGCTGACGATGAACATGATTATGTTTGAAATCGCGATATCATGGAAGCATGAATCCTATGAGGTGAGTTATTTAAACAATATGTTCTCCGATGATTTTTAATGATTATACCTCATAATGTTTACTTCCCAACATTAATTAAATATATATAAAATAAAATCATTAATTTTAATAAAACCATGGGAATAATAAATTCACTAGTCAAGAGAGATACCAGAATCATCTATTTAACAACGCAAACCCTTCTTGCTATATTGGATCTCTTACTTCCCACAAGCAGTATAATATTTTGTGAATGTAGAGTAAATATTATTGCTATAATCTAAATGTAATAAAATAATATATTATATTTGAAGAGAAAAATTTTCGCCTAGACCAGGACTCGAACCCGGGACCGTTGGCTTTCCGGGCCAAGTGCTCTACCAACTGAGCTACCGAGGCGAGTTACGATCTAGACGCAAATTTTTCTCTTATGTACGTTGTAATTCCCTCGCGCCAAATGCTTGAAACCATAGCTTCTATCTTTGCAAATGGCGGCTTCTTAGTTAAGAAGACATTTTTCTCTTCAAATATAATTTATCCTTCAATGAGAAGTGTTAAATTAATAATAAAATCATCAAATAATATATTGTTGGAAAATACTAAGTCTTTAAATAAAATTTAATAAGAACATAGTTTTCAGTGGATTTCAGTACATAACTTATCTGGAAGTGAAATTGCTGATTACCTAGCAAAGAAAGCATGCAGAAACCTTCATCAGATTTGCCATTCTTGACACTTACAAGATTAATTCCCAATAAATGTCTTCTTAACTAAGAAGCCGCCATTTGCAAAGATAGAAGCAATGTTTTCAAAAGCATTTGGCGATAGGGAATTACAAGGTATATAAGAGAAAAATTTGCATATAGATCGTAACTCGCCTCGGTAGCTCAGTTGGTAGAGCACTTGGCCCGGAAAGCCAAGGGTCCCGGGTTCGAGTCCCGGTCTAGGCGAAAATTTTTCTCTTCAAATATAATTTAACTTACAAGATTAATCACTTCAATATTTAAACAAAATTTCCGATCCGATTCCGATTGAGGGTCTTTCCACTTTTCAGCAGTTGCCCTTTTACCAGCCGGCTGCTGGCCCTTCACATCCACATGTGTCAATCACAGAGGTAGATGATCAACAGCCAGTGTAGGGGTGACATGTGGTTAGCATGTCGAGTCCCCCAGCCGTTATAGCTGGTTCCTCAACCTGGAGCTGCTACTTATTGTAGCTACCCAATTGCCTCACGATGCTGGGTGGGCACCGGTCCCATACTGGCCGAAATGCCATGAGAAAATTTCTTCCCCCATGGAGACTCGAACCAGCGCAAGTCCCGTAGCTATGCGCCAAGGCTTCCTACCTTAACCGCTCGGCTAGAAATAAAATATGAAGGTTCCTCAAAAGATAATTATTTAAAATCCCTGGATATCAAAGCTAAACTGCAGTTGGATCTTTTAAATTTATCATGGGTCATGATTGTCTCTCGAAGCATTTGTACAGAATTGAAATTTTTATCATCTCTTTCCCACTTTGCCCCTTGTATAATCTATAAGAAGAAATGGATCAGAACCATCTTCAGCAAAGTCCAGACTTTTCACCCAAATCTACACTATCTGGAAAATATGGGAGAGGTAGAAAGCTAACGGCTGGATTGCCTAGTGCTCAGCATTAGTAAACATTATTGTAATATATTTTATCCAGTGCAACAAAAGCAGTTTTTTAATTGTCAATTTTTGACATAACTATATTGCCACATCGAGTAACAGCTTATTTAAGATGTAAATTAAAATGTTTAATAAGTTATGCATATAGGAAATAACACTATGAGGTTTTTTAGTATTGTTTATTTTTTTATTAGTTGTGAACGTGACACAGCATTGGGAATGTCACAAATGTTGTGATGAAACCTAGGTCTGCAAGAAGTTATGAAGTATGAGGTGAGTAAAATAATAAAAAAATAAACAATAATAAAATGTTTAATACCTCACCTCACATCCAATCTTCTAATTATACTGGTTTTGAAGCTTGGGCAGCTTCATCTTCAGCAATTTCTTGTCGACTGATGTTATGTCGATCAACAGAACTGCTTCTTCCTCCTTCTGTTGGTGGATTGATGAACCTCCAGATCAAATCAGAATCCCTGGGAATTTCAAAGTTCATAAGTTTTTCTTTCTTGTTTTTTTGAATGTGGATTTTTTCCTAAACTGTGAGTTATTTTTGTTTTCTGTTTGTTTAATTACATTAGCTTATGTATCAATTAGATGTTTTTCAGACCAAGCATGAGTAGCTACGGCTGACTTTTCACTTCATGTTTGGTCTGAAAAACATCTCGTTGATACAAAAGTGAGTCTAATTAAACAAGTAGAAAAACAAAAAGAACTCACGGTTTGGAAAAAAATCCATATTAAAAAAACAAAAAAACAAGAAAGAAAAAATCATGAGCTTCAAAATTCCTAGGGATTCTGATTTGATCCAGAGGTTTATTGGTCAATCAATAGAGGGAGAAAGAAGCAGTTCTCCTGATCGGCATGACATAACATCAGTTGACAAGAAATTACTGAATATGAAGCTCCCCAAGCTTCGAAATCAGTATAATTAGAAGACTGGATATGAGGTGAGGTATAAAACATTTTAATTTAAATCTTAAATTAAACCTCATAGTGATTTTTTCCTATAAAAGTTCAATAACAGCTTATTTAGTTCTTTCAGGGATGATCTTTTTTAGGAAAAAATTAATGTTTCTTTTGAAAAATGTAAGTCATTTACAATTTTTCAGAAATTCCTCACAAAACAGTAGATACAAAGCTAATATTTTCAATATGTTCCTGATTTTTTTGGATGTCTGGCAACTATAGGAATTATGGAATCTCAATGATATTAACATTCTATTCTAATGTCTTCTTCTTTTCCTTCCTTTCCAGGATTAGGTCAATGTGACCTGTTCCGGTCTCAAGTCCATCGTTTCCTTGGCCGTCCCAAAGATCTTTTTCCATGTGGTTTGTAGGTGTTGATCTTTTTGGGTAATCTTATATTGTCCATTCTGTCTAAATGTTCTTTCCATTGGTATTTGTGCTCTTCTAGTTTATCAACTATTGAAAATATCTCCAGTTCATTTCTTATTGATTCATTGTGTAATCTATCCATCCTTTTACAGATCTTAAAAATTTCATCTCAATGGCTTTCCTATTCTAATGTAAAAAAATATATACGTACCTGCAGAAGTTCCAGATCACTAGGATGTTCCTTGCCAGGCGTGAGTTCGCTCAACATTTCACTCAATACCACCATATTTCCCTGGACCACATCCAGCTCACTCTGTAATTTGCCTAGCTGTTCTGAAGTAAGCACAGTGGGTCCCATCTGTACATTCTGAGATGGAGGCTGAGTAGCAGGAGATCCAGGTGGCACTGTATGTGGAGACACAGGAATTGGAGTTGTTGGCACATGGGTCTGATGTCCTGCAATGCCCATTGCTGGTTCTGAATCTGGAATGCTCTGTTAACAAAAGTGTTATTCTTAGAAATGTTACTAAAAGGAAATTTGGGACTCTTACTCTTATTTTAAGGGAGGAAATAAGATTATGAGTATTTGTGAATAAAGTTCTTAAGAAAATTTTTGGGCCAAAAAGAGATGAACAGACAGGTGAATGGAGAAAACTATATAATAGTGAGCTACATGGTAAGTATAGGAAGCCAGATATAATAAGAACAGTTAAGTCTCATAGACTGCGATGGGCAGAACATGTGGCTCATATGGGCAATAAAAGAGGTGCATGGAAGCTTCTTATAGGAAAACCAGAGGGAAAATGCCCAGTTGGCAGACCAAGAATGAGGTGGGAGCATAACATTATTCAAGCTTTGAGGGAAGTAGATTATACAGAGTGGAGGTGGCGAATCTCAGTTCAGACATCTATGAAAGCCACAAATAAAAATGGACTGTAAAAAATTGAATAATAAAAAATCATAGGTCGAATAATTGAAAATAAAAACATTTATTTAAATTTAGAAAAAAACACTTCAATTGCACTTCACACGAATATCTTCACATAATATTTTCACTGTAAGTTTTATTCATAGAAATTGAACTGAAACGGTTTATGAAATTTATGTTTTACGTGAAGCTCATGGAGATGGGTAGGAGTTGTTACTCACTACATAATTTTCCCTCATCTGGTTTAACAAAGAAAATGCATCATAATATAAGCCCTCGAGATGTTTCTAGAACATTCTTAGCTAGTTGGTGTAATTTTATGTTGGCAGTTTTGGGTTGAACAAAACGCCTTCCAATGATGAGTATTGTCCAATAGGAAAAATTCATAATTGATTAGTGCCTCCCATGTAAAGGAAACAAAACATGTATTGCCAATACTAGCAGAATAAAAAAGCAAAGTAATGACTTGCATTTGTACACAGAACAAAAAAAGTGACGTCAGTAGACAGGTGTACAAAATGTGTTCTAGTCCTTTCTATGCATGTAAAAGTGCATTATGTAAAATATATTACACAACAAATATGTAATAATCAAATAAACTTAAAATTGAATTATTATATTAAAATGAGGCGAAGATTAGAATCTTCCACAGGGATAGGGATGTATGGAGAGCTTGTCTGCATGGCCATGAACCTATGGGTTTGATAGAGCCAGTGAGTTAGTTAAAGATAAATTTGGAGATTAGATGTTTTAGATGGATCATGTTATGTTTTTTTTTTTTTTTTCCCCCTTGGCTAATATTTCAATGATGTTACAATCTTGCTCATAGTATATTACAATGCGAGGTTGGGAAGTGGTTTTTACAGAAGTGAGGAAATGTTTAAAAACCAAGCAATAGCAAGGTTTTTAATTTCCGAGATTCTGTAAAACACTTCACAAACGTGCGTTATACAATATTTTTTGCACGATGGTGTTTTCAAAATAATAAATAATAGTAAAATAATAACAACTTCGTTGGAAATATTTGCATTCATTATAAACAACTGACTAACGTTAACAGTGTAGGTAATGTTTATTAGTTGAGACTACAACAGGCCGAGACACCAATCAGTCATAAAATGGCAGCAAGTAGTATTTATTGTTTTATATTGTTTCAAATAAAGTTCGGTTCATTTAAAATGCAGTGATTTGTTTCGTATAATGTATATTAACACTACCATTTGGATATATTTTTGTACAAGTCCACCGCTGTGGTCTCGAGGTAGCATGCTGCCATGTCACACAGCGGGCCCGGGTTCGATCCCCGGTCGGGGCAGTTTTTCTGGGTGAGGTTTCTATCGGGGTTTTTCCTCACCTGTAAGACAAATGTCAGGAAAACTTTAAGGCCCAAACGATCCCTGAAATCATATGGCCATCATCATCATCCTTCACCGGTGTGAAAGCAACGTGAAGCTACCACACCTACAATTCCCTAGTAAACCTGCAAGCATAGCATGAAAATGCTATGATTGCAGTGAAGGACCTGCCTTTGGGTAGAATTACTATGGATGGATGGATGGATGGATGGATACATTGTACATTGTGTACATAAAGGGCAGTGGTTTTACTTCCTGCACGAGGTTTGTAATATGTAATATTACAGTATAGTTATTTAGGTTGGCAACCCCAAAATGTAAGAAGTTGAACTTTCAATCATGATTGCTATTGCTGTAAGTATGATAAAATGCACTATCGTGCAAAAACGTTTATTATACATGCCAACTGATCAAGTAGGCTCATCCATATACCAAAAGTGATTGCTAATCCAATCCTCCTGCTGCTGCTACTACTACTACTATGATGGTAGATTTTATTTAATGACGATTATTAATACCACAGTTCATTAACATCGCTATTTAAAACTGGGCAATGAAAAGTCAACAAATTTTATTCAGAGGAGCCATCTTGTTAGATGCATGGCTAGCGTGCATGGATCCCAAGTTCAAATCCTGGCAGTTCCTGACTAGCATTGGTGGAGGGCCATATCAGAATTTTTCACATTTTTCTTGGGGTACAATTTTGCAAATTTCATCCTACTAACACTCTCGGCTTCTCTTCCCTCACCTATCATGTCATTTCATCTTCATTTATTCACTCATTCATTTCGTATCACCCATAACTTCATCTCATTTAGGAAAAGTAGTCTGATCTGGCAAACCATAGATGTTTAAAATATATAGATGAAGTAATCTGGGAGGGGACTCCCTCACGACTTTGAGCCTATGTGACAAGTTAGGTCAGAATAGGGCCAAAGGAAGGGTTCTGGCCCCTTCTCGAGGCCCTGGGCCTAGCCTAGAAAATGGGAATAAGAGACATGAGTGAATTCCTGAAGTGTCAAAACTAGGAGCACCCTAGAATAGGTTTCATTTTCCATTCATTCATAACTGTTTTTGTTGTTGTTTTCAAATGGCTGGAGCTTGGTTTACATGATTAGTCCTCTTGCTTCCCAATAAAGTCCTGCGATGTCTTCTCTCGAAGTCAAGTTGCCTGCAATTTAGCAAATGTTCCTTGCTTAGGAGAACATTTTCTCCACATAAGCAGCATCCCATAGTTCTAGGGAAAATCTCCATTCTATGAAGGTGGTCATCCAGACAGTCATGGCCTGTTTCCAGTCTGAAGAGAGCTACTGCTGTTCTTCTAGGGAGGTGTTTTTATTGTTTCAGCATATTTCGCCATGTCTTCATATTTCTTATTTTGAAGATCTTTTATATTCTGTTCTCTTCTTTTGAGATGTGTTTCTAGTTTTAGTTCCTGTTGTCTTCTTTGTAGAGATATCGCTTTTGTTGTATTTGAAGAGAAAAATTTTCGCCTAGACCAAGACTCGAACCCGGTACCCTTGGCTTTCCAGGCCAAGTGCTCAACCAACTGAGCTACCGAGGCAAGTTGCGATCTAGATGCAAATTTTTTCTCTTATATACGTTGTAATTCCCTCGCACCAAATGCTTGAAACATTTGTTTCTATCTCTGCAAATGGCGGCTTCTTAGTTAAGAAGACATTTATTGGGAATTTAACACTACTTTATAAAGCCAGTAGGGCTTCTATTGACGTTTTTATTATTAATTTAACACTTCTCTTTTGTTGTCCTCAGCCTGATTTTGGAGCCTTTCTTTGCTAAGAAGTCTGCTCGTTCATTACCCAGTAATCCCACATGAGACAGTACCCACTGCAATACAATATGTTTACCTTCAATTTTATACATGGTTCTTATGTTCTGGATGATTGGGGTGTTTTGTTGGTTACCAGTTATTGCTTGTATTGCTGATATTGAATCTATCACTATTACTATCTTCTTACTTATACTGGGCCTGTATAAAATATTCTGTAGTGCAGTTTCTATTGCCTTTAGTTCTGCATCAACATTTGTTACTCCTGGTCCAAGTGAAATATATTGTGAAAAGATTTCACTGTATATTCCTGCTCCTGCTCCATCTTCTTAGTTACTCAGGGAGCCATCAGTATATATCTTTAACCATTCATCTGGTGTCTGTGGTTTCCAAGGAGATTTGTAACATGTTACATGGTAGATCCATAGATTTGGATATAGGTTGCGTAAGTGGTAGTTCTGATTTTATATCCAGATAGTCTAATGGGTTTATGAATGGTGGACTGGGTAATACCTTGCATTTTGTTCTTTCTGGGACTATTTCATTTACTTTGTCTTTGAATGTTTTTTGTGTTGTCATAGATGTTTTACTTGTTTTCTTCTGGTACCAAGGATGTTTGTGTTTGCATTTAGTTTCTCATGCAATACTAATGCTTGCAGTTCATGATCATCTTGAAGTGGGTTGTTTCCTGTTGCTATGGTTGGGGTAGTCTTGACTGCACCAATTGTTATTCTTAGCATTCTATTTTGGCAGAGTTCAAGTGTTTTCCTGCTGGTGTTGTTACTTAGAGGTATAATTTCTCCTCCATGTTTATTGTCAAAGGATTGCAACATTGTAAGAATGCATCCTAGTGGAGAAAAAATGTAACACATTGAACTGTTTATAACCAACGTTATAGGTTATTAATTAATTTCTGATGTCTTATGATGCAATGTCAATTATATTTTTCTGGAACGTAAATACTTGGGAAATAATATGTTTAAGAAAGTGCAAACAGTGGTTTCTTTTTATTGTGGTATAATCAATTGCTACAGTTTTGTTTTCTATTATATCTCGCAAGCAGTCTCTGGTTACATTTGTGCACTATATATTCATTCATAGTGTTCTGCTCAAGAGCAGGTCTTTCACTGCAAACTCAGCATTCTCCACTCTTTCCTTAACTCAGATTTCCTTTTTGTAACTGCATACAAACCATTTATTTTGATATTGTCTATCATCGGATGTCTTTTTTCTGCCTCTAACTTTATTCTCCCATTGACAATTCCTTCTAGAGCATCCGTCAGCAGGCAGTTTTTTCTTAGCCAGTGGCCAATCCAATTTCTTTTCCTCTTCTTTATAAGTTCCAGCATTGTTCTTCCTTCACCCACTCTGTCTAGCACATCTTTAGTTTTAATTTTGTCTGTCCATTTTATATGTTCCATCCTTCCCCATATCCACATCTCAATAGCTTCCAGTCGCTTTTCCTCATTACGTCGTAATGTCCAAGTCTCTGCACCATACAATGCTACACTCCACACAAAGCACTTCACTAGCCTCTTCCGTAATTATTTTGCCAAAGGTCTGCAGAAAATGCTTCTCTTCTTGTTAAAAGCTTCTTTGGCCATTGCTATCCTCTGCTTTACTTTTTGACTGCAGTTCATGTTACTACTAATAGTACATCCCAAGTATTTGAAGCTCTCCACTTGCTCAATGGCCTCATCTTTAATCCTCATGTTTATCTTCCTTGCTTTCTTTCCTATAATCATGACCTTCATCTTATTTATATTTATCTTCATCCCATAATCCTCACACTTATTATTTAGCTCCATCAGCATGTTCCTCAGTGTCAATGCATCTTCTATATATATATATATATGACCCAGAGTTCCGGGTTCGAATCCCGTCCAGGCATTTATTTTTCTTATGTCATATATATACACACACATAAACAATCTGGTAGCCACATGCATTCTACGGTTCTTCCAACTTAATATATAAATTGCTAGGTTAAACATATTTCTTAGAGAGTCAGTCACTGCAAAATAATGCTATGACCTGTTCAGAATATTAAAAAGGAAGAGCTTTTTTTAATATGATAAACTTAGTTGATAAATATTGGGTGAAACACGACTGTGATTGGTTGTAAAACAAGATTCATTGAAATGTGATTGGTCATTGAATCCCATTCGGGGCATGAGTTATATAGTCATATTACATGTTTCTAGAAACCCTCCGTATTAAGATATAAAAAAAAAGAGAAGAATATTTTACAAAAATTTCATAATCATCCATACACATTTCAATAATACTACTGAATAAAACCAGTACGGGTCGAACGCATTAGACAGTAAAAGGCGTTCTCTGCCGATAAAGTTTTATTCAAACACATTTTTCTTACTCAGAAATCTATTCACGCGGTAATAATTGTAAAGCTACCTGACAAGGTACCTTAAGATCGTAGCTCAAGATATAAACTTATGTGAAAATCCCGAAGGGAACCGATGGTAACCGATGTAGTTTGAAACTTATCCAAGATGTTGGACCTTGAAGACTTCGATCATGTTTTCGGTATACGCGGAGAAGAGGAATTTGATAGAGTCTACCAAAGAATTCAACTGGAAGAACAGGAGAATCGGCGTAATATTGCGCATCGCAGACGTGTTTGTATACGGTATTATTTGCGGGATGCAAGCATAAATGCATTCCTCTATAGCAGACGAAAATAACAAAAGTGATTTTATCGCTGAGAATTCTGGGTAATTCGTTGCCAATATTACGAAAACGTCAACATTCATGCATGACCAGTTAAGGCGGCCGTTAATTCGATCTCAGCTCACCAGTGATTGGAAGTAATTTGAGTAGAGAGTAATGTATTTGCATGCGACCCTACATGTAAGTTTTTCTAATATGGCCAATAGGTTTATAAACTACATAAATCACTACTATCAGTAGTTATCATTGCCTATGCAATATTTGTTGATACAGACAGTATGAAGCGCCTAGCCCAGACTCCCTCTCAACGCAAAGTTATGAATAAAACCTGTGTAACATAGCGCCAGGGAAATGGTCATGTGTACAGTGTTGTCACGCATAGCTTCTCTCAATAAATGCAACTCATACATGTTGCCATGTAAATTTGAGATAATTACACAATTGAATTTAACAATTTGACATGCAAAAATATTATTATAAACTATAAAAAATGACAAATAGATCGACAGAATAAAAAAAAAAACGTAACAACATAATACAGTACAAAATATATGTGTATCACTTACTCATTGCAAAATTTCACAATATATTGTTTCTGGCTTATAAAATAATTTATTTTGTTATAATAAATTACTTTACAACCAGTTCTCATAAACTAGGTATATGAATTAAACAGTCATAGTGAAATCTGAATAATAATTAATTATTTTCTTATGTAGAAATTTAAACAAATATCAATGAACTTAATTTAAGAAAGAAAAATTAACATTTGAACCAGGATTTCAACCGTGGAACTCTCCGTACAAGTGTGCTGTCCATTACACCATTCAAACAACAATACAAATGTTTTTTATTATTCATTTCATATATCTCAATAATGGATAAATCATATTTGAAGAGAAAAATTACACGCTCAGACTGGGGCTTGAACCCACGACCTTTAGCTTTCAAGGCCAATACTCTACCGACTGAGCTTCCTGAGCGAGTTCCAATATAAATGCAAATTTTTCTCTTATGTACAATGTTAATTCCTGCACATCAAATGCTATGAAACCTTTGCTTCTATCTTGCAAATGGTGGCTTGTTTATTAAGAAGACATTTATTTGGCAATTTCACATTACATTATAAAGCCAGTATGGATTCTTTCAATGTTTTTATTATTCATTTTATATATCTCAATGATAGATAAATCATATTTGAATGTCTTCTTAATAAAGAAGCTTCCATTTGCAATATAGAAGCAAGGGTTTCATAGCATTTGGTGTGCGGGATTTAACAGCGTATATAAGAGAAAAATTTGCATTTAGATTGAAACTTGCTCAGATAGCTCAGTCGGTAGAGTATTGGCCTAGAAAGCCAAAGGTTCTGGATTTAAGCCCCAGTCTGAGCGTATAATTTCTCTCTTCAAATATGACGATACATATGTTAACAAACGTTTCAAATGTTAATTTTTCTTTCTTAAATTAGATTCTATCCAGAATTAGAAAATGTTAATTTAAATAAAAACGTAAAAAATCAATGAACTTACATAACTTACCCTCTGAGGAGTATGAATGGGGGCCATGGTATCTAGATCAGTCATAGGAAATTCTATGCCTTTTTGTTTTAAATCGTGATAAACCTGCACAACCCCTGAAAGTTCAGTTTGATGGCGAAATGCATCAGCCCAACTCTGAATCAAACTAAGAACTTTCTCTTGAACAGCTGTTGGAGGATCATTTTTTGGTCCTGCAACAAGTGATAAAAATTATATTGCTAAGTTATGTAGGTAGGAAATAACACTATGAGGTTTATTTTAATATTGTTTAGTTGTTTCTTCATTCACCTCATACTTCTTAACTCCCAAGCAGACTCGAGTTTCTTCACTTCATTTGTGACATTCTCAATGCTGTATTACGTTCACAACTGACGTCCAATGGCAGTCTGCAGGATAGGAGGCCGTTAGACATCAGTTGTGAACGTAATACAGCATTGAGAATGTCACAAATGAAGTGAAGAAACTCGAGTCTGCTTGGGAGTTAAGAAGTATGAGGTGAGTGAAGAAACAACTAAACAATATTATATTGCTATATTATTTCAAATAACTAAATAATCTCAGACACTGACAATACATACCATCAGATGACCCTAACATTTCCTACAAAAATTGTTAGTGGGCAATGAAATAGCTAATAAGTTAGAAAATGAAAAAAAGTTTAACAATCTGCTAATAAAGGGTAGCTTTCCTCAAAAAAATTAATATGACATTATTAAATAAAATGAAATGTTTTATTTTATTTATTAACTTGAAAGACTCGTAATGTTATTTCCCATAATAAGTTTTGTGAAATCATATTATACTGTCAAGAAAAACAAAAGGTACCTTTCTACACAACTACAAGGAATAGCTCAGCAAGATATACTGTCCCCATGTTGAAAATTATCGTAAGTAATGCCACAGGTGATTTCTAATTTACCTAGAGGATAATTGATTGTTAGGACTATTTAACAAATAAAATTAAGCTGTTTACTTACAAATCATTATTTAAATATTGTTATTTTAAAATATTTATACATTTAATGTAAATGGCAATGTTTGAAAACAAATGAGAAATGTTTGGTTATGTATCATTTGATCGTCACTACAACTTGATCATATTATTTATTGCCAAATAGGATTGTAGTATTGTAAGAATCACCCTAGTGGAGAAATAATGAAACATCAAACTGTATATTATAATCAACATTATAGGTTACTCATTTATTTTTTTAGTAAACAACTCCGTAAAATCATGGAATCTGTTCATTATTTGCTATATTCAATGTATTTGTTGGAGAAAAAAATGCTCTGACCTATTCAGAATATTAAAAATGAGGAGCTTTCTTTGTCACAAAAGCAGGAGCTGTTAAAGATAAATTGATAAAGAGTGAAATGAAACACGACTGCCATTGGTTGTAAAACAAAATTCATTAAAACATGATTGGTCACCAACTACCATTTCGGGCATGAGTTAAGAAGTCCTAGTTATGATCAGCCAGTACATTTTTTTTTTGTTCAAATGAAAGTCTGTAAATCTTAAAATGGAAAACAAGTTATTAACAATATCAATATCTTGGGTTAGCTTTGATTATATCTCTGACTACTGAGAGGTTTGATAATACACTTATGTTTCTTCTTCTTCAACTTCAAGGTTAGGCTGTAAACCTGTGCCTACACAAAGCATATCCCTCCATCTCCAGTTCTGTCTCTTTATTTGTAAGACCTCTCACATTCCAAGCGGCTATCTTCAAATTATCCGCAATACCTCCTCACTTGGCCTTATTCTTTGCCGTGGTCATCATTGTAATAGGAGTCCTGCTATTGCTTTGAGTAAAACGAGTAATATTTATCTCCCCTGGTTGACCTACCAATACAACGCAGGGAAAACTTGGTAATGAGGCTGTCATTTCAAAGTCTCCAAGCCTACTTCTTATTGTACTAACACCAAATAGGAGGTCTGCCCCATCTGCCCTAAGCCATTGGGGTCTTTCTCATTGTTATCCCGGAGATGGGCCTCCATATTTAATTCCCTGGAGGAGAGGCGCTTCTTCTGCCATTCAAACCTCAGTAGTTTGTAGCTTCCATCTTGCTTGAAGCCGTTGAAGTCTTCGCACGGGAGATTCATTATACCCTGAGTCACTGGGTCCTCAGCAGAACTTAGTCATTATATATGATGTCCACTCCTGCGATTGCCGAGAATTAGCCATGTATACACAGTTATGACATAAATGCCTGCCCTGTGTATCATGGACCGGGTTAGTAGCCTTGTATGATGCCAAAGCTATGTTTCTGCCATACCTTAATTCATGTAATTTTTTTCCCATGCACATTACAATTCATAAAGCAATAATAATATACAGTGTGATCAGTATAGCACTGGACAGCAGATGCGGGGATTTCACTATACACTGTTGACACACTTGCGGCAGGGAATGGACAGCATAGGATTGTGGTGATACAACCCCACACATTTTCGTAACTATTTTACAAATTGTCGTACTTACCAACTTTATTGAAACATGTGTTGAAACTGTTCACCTTCATTATCCATACATTTTTGACACCTCTTTATAAAATTTGTTGTACATAGTATAGGCTGTTGAACGTGACAGAATTTTTACACCCGGGAATCATGTTTCAAAATGTCTTCATACTTGGCTGGCAGACTGAGTTAACAAATACTGTTCATAAATAAATACATGTTGTTCAGTAGAAAAATTATTAGACATTATACAGTTTACACTTTACACTCGTACACATACGATTCACTTTACACTTATGTTTTATAAGATACAAATTTTAAAATTGAAAAACTTATACACACGTCATTCAGTTTACATTATACATACGTCATTCAGTTCGGAAGGAAAAGTGATCAAGCACCTTATCTACTCGAGGTACACTATCTGACTGTGAATGTGTGGGATGTACTCGTAAACTGCTGGGTCAGCGCACATTTCGAGTACCATGCCTGCACATGTAAGTCTTTGTTACCGCACAGCACAAACCCCGCATCTGCCGTTCACTACTATACTGATCTTACTGTACTACACAAAATGGACAAATGTAAGGCTAAGATAAAGTTATTTTGATTAGTTTCTTAAGTTTAACACTGAAATGGGTTCATATTTTAGCATATTCCTGTAACTTGATTATACTGTAACACCTATAATTAAATGCTAACTTTCAATGTTACATATTGTTAACAAGGTTATTTTTTTAGATTATATTTTACAAACTTCTCCTTCAATTTTTAGGTAATTTCTGCACTTTCATCATACAAGCGCACATATATTATTAAGGTACATTGTTAATATGTCACTACAATAATTCGCATCTTTTTTTTCAATTTTTTTCAGAAAATTACTCTTGACTATAATTTGCAGTATAATCCACTACTTTTCCATTTTTTTCTAATCTCCTACTTTAATAGAGAAGAAAAGATGAGAATATTTGACAATAAAACTCTTAAGAAAAGTTTTGGAGTAAAGAGAGTTGAACAGATAAGTGAATGGAGAAAACTACATAAATGAGCTACATGATTTTTATGGGACTTAACATATTGCTACAATAATTTGTCTATCTATCTATCTTTGGGTTTTTACAGCTGCTGTCGTCTTCCCATGCCAAACCTCCAAAGCCTACGATCTTAGGCATCTTCGATGCTTAGCCCTCTAGCTTGCATTACTGTCTTCATGTTTTCTTTCCATGTTAACTTTGGTCTCCCTCTTTTCTTCTTTCTGTTCGGATGCCATTCATATAGTTGCTTCAGCCATCGCTCATCTTCCATTCTTAAAACATGTCCTAATCACTTTAATTCCTTCTCAATTCTTTCAATTATGCTTTCTTCTGCTTCCATTATGTTTCTAATTTCCTTATTTGTGACATGTTCTAATTTAGACTTTCTGGCACTTCTGCATAAATAATCCATTTCTAGAGCTATTAGTCTATTCTTGTAGTACTTATTGATTGTCCATACCTCACTTCCATACATTGCAACAGATTCCACCAATGTTTTACCAATATATTTTTTTGTGTCTTTCCAAATATGCTTATCCCACCATATGGAATTTAACGATGATATTATTTTGCTACTCAATTCAATTCTATGTTTTATGTTCTCTTTGCCTATACCTTAGTTTGAAATTTTTTTTTTTTGCTATTTTTCTTAGAAAATTATTTCTTTTGTATTATAATCTTCCCTTTTCCTTTATTTTTTAAATATCTAATTTAATACAGAAGAAAAGATTAGGAGTATTTGAGAATACAATTCTTAGGAAAAATTTTGGCCAAAGAGAGATTAACCGACAGATGAATGAAGAAAATTGCATAAATGAGCTACATGATCTTATGGGAAATCGGTCAAAATAAGAATAGAAAAGTCTTATTGACTGCAATGGGCAGGAAATTTGGCACAAATGGGGAATAAAAGAGGGACATGAAAATTAAATGCAGAAAATCCAGAGGGAAAGACACTGTAGGCAGGCCAAGAATAAGGTGGGAGATTAATATTAACTATGTTTTGAAAGAGGTAAATTGTATAGGGAATGATTGGAAAATATTAGCCCAGAATAGGAATATGTGGAGAGTTTGTGTCACATGCCCATAAACTTCAGGGCTCGAGACTGCCAGTGAGTTATATTTTAAGATTATTAGATTATTAAAAAAAATTACTTATTACTGTTATTCACACTTCCCCCCCCATTGTCATAAGTTAACATTAAATTAATTGCAGACAAAAGCATGTGTAAAGTTTGTTGCTCAAAGCAATTAAAGAAAATAAGCTATTGGTGTGATGAAACTACATGGAGTAATAATTATACCATGCAAATTAATTGAAAACAAATGAGAATATGCTATTGAAACAAATGAACAACAAACAAGTCAAAAATAAATTTGACAAGCTAGTGAGACAAATTATTTTTATTAAAGAAATAAGCTACAAGAAAGATAAACAATAAAGCAATTTAGTTTCCCAACGATTGTTCATAAATTTAAAAAGAGATAAACTTACAGATAAGTTTTTTTAATAAGAAGCAATTATGTCAAAAGATACAGGTAAACAAATTGAAGATGATGATGATGATTTGGAAGAAACATTAATAGAGAGACTATATGGGCTGAGTGAAATGTTCCCTAAAAGAGTCCGAAATATCACATATACAGTAGTAACAGGAGCTTTCTTTGGGCTGCATGGATTGTATAATGCAAGTTGTCAGTTCACAAGAGTTTTCTTTGTTTCTTCGGTTATACTTTTTGCTCCTTTAGTCATTGAAATAGATCGTGCTCAAGTGATAGAGAATCAAAGAAGTCAGCAGAAACAAGTTCTCTTGGGACAAGGCAATGCTGTTTCGGGTGGTCTTGGTGTAATGTCGCAAGTTCACCGATAAGAAATTATTCAGTAAATATTTTATCAGCTACATTAATACCCAGTAAAACATTTGGATTTTTCAGAGAAGATAGACATTTAAAATAACTTTTTTAAATTAAATGTTTAATAAACTTATTTAATTTAAATGTAACATGTTTGCAAAGTCCTGTTGTTGAAATGAAAATTCCTAAAAGAAAGAATTATAATCTAACAGCATAATTTTCTGCAATCTTATAGTAAAGACTTATTTTGTTTTCGAATTAATATAATTAATGAATATCAAGAATGTCTTCAGTAGCTACAATTTTTTTTAAAAATATCTGTTTGCAATTTATAGAAAATATGTTTTAAATACCAAAATTTTTAGTTTTATATGTTTTTCATGTTATTAACATACTAATAAATTGCATGTTTATTAATGTATATATTTTGTATTTTACTTATCATTAACTTATTTTGTAAACATATGGCAACTGTTATAAATGAATACAATATACTAAATTCCGCAATGCAAGAACTGCGTATAATGTCAGAATATGGACTTCTGAAAATCCTCATGCCTACATTGAGTATGGACGTTACTCCCCTAAGGTGAATGTCTGGTGTGCCTTCATGCATGATAAAATTATAGGCCCACTTTTCTTTGAGGATCAGACTGTGACGTTAAACAACAACCTTGACATGTTGCAATTCTATGCTGTGTCATAAATTCCAGATCAAGGTGAAGGTGTCATCTTCCAACAAGACGGCGTTTCTCCACACTATGCCAACATTGTTTGCAAGTATCTGAATACAACATAGATAGATAGGAAGGGGCAGATTTAAAAAATGGCCACCACAATCCCCAGACATAGGGCCCTTAGACTTTTTCTTGTGGGGTTATACAAAGGAACGTGTATAGTGTTTGTATCAATGACGTTGACCATTTAAAAGAGAGAATAAGAGAAGCTATTGGCTCCATTACACCTGATGTCCTTACACGTGTGTGTGGATGAACTAGAATCCTTGCTCCTTAGATGTGTGTACAGCGCAACAAATGGAAGCCCACATCAATTGGCACTAAAACAGTAACACTATAACCAATCTTGTATGTAGTTTTTCTTTCATTTGGTGAATGTTTCAGATTTTTTATCTATGTAGTTTCTTTTCTATGACTGATTAAAACTGCATTATGACTTTACGAACACACTGTATATGCAGACTTCAAAAAGGCAAATGATTCAATTAAGAAGTTATATAGTATCCTGTTGGAGTTATATAATTCTTAAAAAGTTACGACTTATTACACTATGAATCTAAATGGTACTGCAGATGAGTGGCGTGCGTTAGTAGGGACAGAGTCTTTCAGATATGTATTCACGTAGACAACAAAGTTATATGGCTAGTACATTAGGTTTCAAAAAAATGCACCAAATGTAAACCTTCTACAAAGACTACAGTCGACTAGAACTAACATACAGGTAATCTCAGTGGAACAGTGAGAGTTCCCTACCGCTGACCAATCTAGAAGGCAGATACAAACTTACGACAGACAACTGCCAGGTGAATGTATAAATAGGACAGACAGCAGACAGAATTGTCCAGTCTCAATACACCGGCTTCGAGGATGCCAGATGCCCTGTCTCTGGCGAAACGCTGGGGGAACTACAAGCCTCACGACCCCCTTGGCTTACAGCCCGAAAATGCCTCTTCAAGATCATCAATAGTTTTCAGACTTACTTTTTGAAATTCACAATGGATTAAAGCAAGGAGATGCACTATCTCCTCTAACTGATTCAATTTTGTACTAGAGCATTTTAAGCCACGCAGATCTGTAAGAGGAGTGCTAAGAGAGGGCCATACAACTCAACATTAAGTTAGATAACCTTGTAAGTTTATGCTGCTGGTGTAGTATTATTAGGCAATAGTGAGGAGATACTAAGGGTCGAATGTTTGAACGCATTAGACAGGAAAAGTCATTGTCTGTGCTGATAAAGTTTTATTTCAAACACTTTTTTCTTCACTCATGGAAAGATCATTCACGCAATAAATAATTGTAAGCTTACCTGACAAGGTACCTTAAGATCGAGGCTCAAGATATACCGTTATGTGTGAAAATACCCAGAAGGGACAACCAGATGGTAACCGTATGTAGTTTGAAACTTATCCAAGATGTCGGACCTTAAAGACTTCGATCATGTTTTCGGTATACGCGGAGAAGAGGAATTTGATTGAGTCTACCAAAGAATTCAACTGGAAGAACAGGAGAATCGGCATAATATTGCGCGTCGCAGACGTGTTTGTATACGGTATTATTTGCAGGATGCAAGCATAAATGCATTCCTCTATAGCAGACAAAAAATAACGGAAGTGGTTTTATCGCTGAGAATTCTGGGTAATTTGTTGCCAATATTACGAAAACGTCAACATTCATGCATGACCGGTTAAGGCGGCCGTTAATTCGATCTCAGCTCACCAGTGATTGGAAGTAATTTGAGTAGAGACTAATGTATTTGCATACGACCCTAAGGGCAAACAGACACATTATTTAATAACACTAAGAAATTGGCCCTGGAAGTTAACATTAATAAAACTAAATATACGTTCACACATAGAAATATATTATATAATGTAAATGCACATTTAATGACAAATTATGGAAATTTTTAAGAAATAGCTGAATTCAAATACCCAGAAACAATAATTACAAATAGGAATAAGATGCACAAAGAAATTAAAAATAGACTCAATTCTATAAATGCATGCTATTATGCATTACAGGGATTCTTGCCATCCCAACTTCTCTCAAAAGATTTCAACTGAAAATATATAAAACTGTTATCCCACAATTTATATTATATAAATTGTGAAACATGTATTCTAACTTTAAGGGAGGAGGAAAGATCACGAGTACTTGAGAAAAAAAAGTTCTTAAGAAAATGTTTGGACCAAAGAGAGATGAACAAGCAGGCAAATGGAGAAGGCTATTTAATAGTGAGTTACATGATCTTATGGGAAACCTAATATAAAAAGAATAGTTAAGTCTTGTAGACTGCAACAGCCATGACATGTGGCACAAATGGGGAATGAAAGAGGGATATGGAAGCTTCTTGTAGGAAAACCAAAAGGAAAACATCCAGTTGGTGGGCAAGAATTAGGTGGGAGAATAACATAAGCATGATTTGAGTGAAGTAGGTTATACAGGGGATGATTTGGAAAACATTGACTAAGAAATGTAATGTATGGAGAGCTTATGTCCATGCAGCCATGAACCTATGGGTTGAATAGTGCCATTGAATTAGTGTCCAAGGTGATATGATAAATAAAGATTGTATAAACTAGATAAATTGTAAACGGATTTTAAATAAAATCAATAAATACATAAATCATAAATAAGAGATGACATGGAGGGGCATGTTCTGTGCCCTTAAGGACTGGCCACACCTGGTCTATATTATTATATTATCATCCATCCAGAAGAGTTTAAAAAAATTGCTCATCAATTGTACTCCAAATTAAGAGAACCTTGAGTTGATGCCACATAATATTAATAATAAATGCTTGTTTTCTTCAAATTGCTATTCTATAGACAGAATTATTATTATTATTATTATTGAATCTCAAAATATTTTGAAACCCTATTTTGCCACAATGGCATGTTAGGGTCGTAGCTTATTAAAACAATATTATACTATACATTGTAAAAACAGAAATATTATCTTATGGTTTTGAATGAGAGTTGTGAATTACATAAATCATCTTAGAAAATACTACATATTGTTATGAATGTTTGTTATGAATTTCATGAAATGTTTATAATAATTTTGGTTCTTAAAAAAATCACTTCACACATTGAGGCAGAAGCCTCATCATCATTAGAAGCAAGTTTAACCAGAATCTTCTAAGTAGATCGCGATTTTGAGACCATAACGGTCTCATCTTCAGTAGCCAAAGAAGTACTGAAGATGAGATCGTTATGGTCTCGAAATCGCGATCTACTTAGAAGATTTATATGAGGAGAGGTTAATGTCACCATAAATTAAACCTCATAGTGATTAATTCCTATAAAAGTTAAAATTAACCAGAATCATTGTCTTTCGAATATAGGACAATCAAATAAAACATGTTTTACAGATTGCATTGATTTTTGACATTTACAATTATGATCACTGTCTGGGTTAAAATTAAATCTTCTAAAATAACTTCCAAATTTTCCATGACCAGTCATAAATTGTGTTAAAATGAAATTTGGAATAAAATGTTTTATATTTAGCCTAAGGTGTACTGTAGGAAAGAAGAGCTCTTTAGTCAAAGCACCATTTGCACTCCTTATCCAATGTGCATTCCAATCAGTGATGATATAGTCAAAAAGCTTATTTTTAACATAGTATAGAGAGAATTAATAAAGTAATCCCATTAGATCTGTGAGGAAGTCCTTGGGATGGTAGGAGGTTAAGGCTTCCTTCTTATTAAACAAGTTGTCAGCTAGGTAGTCAGCTTTGTGTGATGGCCGCCTTTACCTCCAGAACAGATGTTTGGTGGTTATTTCTATTAGAGCCTAATTTTTTTTTTATTTATTTATTTAGCCTGGTGGAGTTAAGGCCATGTGGCCTTCTCTTCCACTCACCAGGGCAAACATATATTACATCAGAATATAACAATTACAATGAACTCCAATATTAAATACTAAATAAAAATTTGATCAAAAAGATAATATCTATTATATTACGATCTGGGGCACGCCATAGCATAGTGATTAAGGCACTGAGCTACAAGCCGGAAGGTCGAGGGTTCAAGTCCCGGTGGGGTCAGGATTTTTAAACTGACCCAAACCTTCTGGCGGCACTATGGCCCTGGGGTCGACTCAGCCTCCAACAGAAATGAGTACCAGACGCTTGTTCTGGGGGTAAAAGCGGCCGTCATGCAGGGCTGACAACCCGGCTGACATCAAGTGCCGATTGTCCAGAAATAGTGGGAGCCTTAACCTCCTACTACCCCAAGGGCCTCCTGAGGCCTGTAGTGGAATTACTTTACTTTACTATATTACGATCTATAATACAACCAGTTAATGTTAGTGAAAATTAAGACTAAAACTAATAATAAAGTGTATACAAGCAAGACATATTAAATTGTCCCTGTCTAACATTTATAAAGAACAAAGAAAAATAATGAGATATAGAAAACTAATTTTACGTTTGTACAATATTTAAAACAAAACAAAAGAAAATATTTGTTAATCTTAATATTATTTTCATAGATGATTAAATTTATTAATTGTTAAAAGAATACTATCAGTGAGGTGTATAAGTTAGTTTGTTATTAAATAATTATTTAATTTGTTTTTGAAGGATGTTATAGTTTGACAGTCTCTGACATAGGTCGGAAGGGAATTCCATGTTTTGGTAAGTGTGACCGTAAAAGATAATGAATAATATACAGTGTGATGAGGAGGGATATAAAGGACAATGTGCTGATGGGATCGAGTGTCAAGATTATGTGTGTCGGATAGTCTGATGAAGCGGCGTGATAAATAATTAGGCAATGATGTGTGAAGGATTTTATAGAGAAGGGATAGGGAATGGACAGTTCTACGATCTCTTAGACGAAGCCACGATAATTGTTCCAGGGATGGTGCAACAAGGTCAAATTTGCAAATACCACAAATAAACGTGTGCAAGAATTATGAACATGTTGAAGTCTTTGAGAGGAAATAATATTTAAGTCTGTAAAAAAGAGTGTCACAATAATCAAAATGGGGCATTGCAAGTGTTTCTACTAACATTTTCCTAAGAGCGAATGGCAGACTATTTCTTACGCGATTTAATGAATGTATTATTGAGAAGACTGTTTAGCATGTATGGTTTATTTGTGTATTCCAATTTAAGTTGTTGTCAATAAATACTCCTAGAATTTTTACTGTCTCACTATAAGGGATTTGAACTCCATTTAGTGACACATGCGAGACTGTGTTTAGGTTAATTGTAGATAATAGTCTCTGGTGACCCATAATGATTAATGACCCCGTGGAACTGTTGCCCCTAGAAGGTTTAGGCCAGTTTAAAAATCCTGACTCGATCAGGTTTTGGACCCAAGACCCTCCAGGTTGTAGCATATTGCCTTAACTCACTATGCTATGGCAAGCCCCCACTACATTTAATGCATTTTTAAATCCTCAAAGTAAAATATAGAATTTAATAACGATGTATAGCGCACAATGTGCAAAGATTAGTTAATCAATACCAATTGACATTAATTATCTGTCTGTACAGAATCCTGTCAGAGATTGTCCTCTATTTTTGCACTTTAGCGCATGGTATCTCTCGCAAGACATGCCACATCACTCGCACATGCAATCTGGTCCCAAGTTCTGGAACAGTTTCGTTTTACACAGTCTGTGATGGAAGCCATGTACTGCTAGCCGAGTCACCATATGGCATAGCTCATAGTTCGGCTTCTTCCAGTCTTCTGAGGTCATGGCATCAGTAGTGTAGAAGTCGGTCCAAATGGATTATTTTTTCTGCTGCAGCTCTCTTAGTACTATGTTATAGTAGCTCGCTGTAGATGGCAGGTACAGGTTCAGTTGGAGCTCTTCTATGAGAAATGCCTCCTTTGTCAATTCATAGACAGTGCAGGAGGGTGTGAACTTTGACAGACCTGCTGCCTTTTTCAAATATATCAATTTCACTTTTTCGAGGAGTCTAAGGCTGTTGGCGTCCAGATGATCCCATATAAGTTGAAGGCTATATGTGGCTATGGGTGTAATCTTGATGTGGAAGAGTTTTATTGCTGCTTCCATAGACATCATGGTGATGTATTTTATCTTGTGAATAGTTTTGATTGCTAGGTTCGTCCTGTCTGTGATATGTAGATTGAAGGAGTTTCCCTTAGGCTGGAGTTATGGTGTATTAGTGGATACAAGGGGAGGGTCCAGGCATATGATAATTTATAATGCATTTACAAATATAGAATTTCTCAAAGTTAAATGTAGATAAGATAGTCTGTATCAATAATTAAAAATCAATAATCAATAGAATTTTCATTTTACCTTTCACACACATAAGCACACAAACTAAAAATATGTCATACAGATAATATGTACTGCTAATTTATTTAACTATTATACTATTATATTGATAATATGTAGCAAATGCAAGCTGTTCCTTTCATATGTGACAATATATGTTTTGAACTGCAGGAGTTCAGTTTCGCATTGAGATTAGCTAAGTTTCAGAAGCATGGCAATGTTAAATCTACTAAAACAAAAAACAAGTAATAAATTTCTATAGAAGAGCTACCTAGAAAACACTTAAATCAACAGCTAGATATTGCACAACTTGAATATACTGTTATCTTCATACAAGTGTAATAAATGGTTTTTCTTTGTAATAAATAATTTTAAGAGAGAAGTTACACATCAGCAATAAACTTGGATATTTTATTGTTTAACTGATTAAGAAAATAACCTTGAAATGGGGCTCTGTTTAGGTATAGATAAGGATTAGCTGTTCTAAACGTTATATGGTAATCAGTTAAACAGTTAATAATAATAGATAGATCATCGGTTGATTAATGTTTTTGACATAGTCCGATTCCTAATAGCCAATTTTGTCAGTCCATTCAATCTCCTGGTTGTAGATGTTCCTCCTTCATGTATAAATATATTCCCTGACTCCAGGAGGTTTTAGGTCTTCCTCTACCTCGTTTTCCCTCAGGTTTCAATTCCAAAACACATTTTGGTAGCCGATCCTCTTCCATTCGCAATAATTTGATGTCATTGGCAGTCCAAGAGATTTAATTGACTATCATACTTTCTTTTGGATTGAAGATTTGCAGGTTCTAACCTAATCACAAACAATGGATTTTTTCCAGAACTTAAAAATTAAAAAAAAAAAGTAAAAAATGCAGTAGATTTATGATGTGTAAGAGAGCTTCAAGACCAAAATAATTAAGACTATGAGCAAGCCAACTCATATCACTTCAGCTTTGAATCATTACACAATAATGACTGGAGGCTTTAAAAAAATACTTCCTTATACCTACCTACTTCGATATCCCAAAACTGCTAATCCACACATTTTCAACTATAGATTTCTCTCATAAAAATTTAAAAAATGTACCTTTATTTGATATTATGACATTTTTTTTTATAACTTACTTTACAAGGAACAGTAGAAAAGTTAAACATTTTTTTTGGGTTGGGTAAATAAACTACTTCTTCTTCTTAAACTTAATTTGTAGGATTTTCATCCTGTTCATTTCCAAAATCACTCCTCGGAGGAAGACATACTGGATGTGCATTCACTGTCTATCCATCTCTTGGCAGGTCTTCCTCTTGTTCTTCTCCCGTCCATTGGTCTATCTTCTTTAGCTCTTTTTGCAAGCCAGTTTTCTTCCATTCTTTCTATATGATCCTTCCAATATTTTCGTCTATCTATAATAAATTTGGTTATGTGGTAAATAAACGGGAGACTAAATTTTAATGTTTAGCTCATTTTCCAAACTCTTAGGAGACAGAGTAATGAACTAATATTCATGAACACACTATATGCTAATTGACTATTCACTTATGTTGACACAACATCTACACTGTAATATGATACTTCACAAGGTTGCACAATATATATGAGTCACTATGTTTTACTTATAAACATAACTTACAAAGAAATGTATATTATCTCTGAGTTTTTGTAAACAAAAATATAAAAAGATTAACTTTTTAAAATATATTCAAAATTAAAATATTTACTTATACAAAATTAAATAGGTACATTACTATCAAGGTCAAGTCAACTTTGCAAATGAGGAAAATCAAGAGAATATTCATTTTACTCAGAATAAAAAACAACCAATTTGAGCAAATCACAAATAAGTTCACTGCTCACCAATTCACTAAGACTGGTTTAATTGATTAATTAATTAATTAATAATAATAATAATAAATAAAAATAGAAGTTATGAAGAGGAAATAAGAAATAATAAAGGAAAATTTACAATTGCTTGCCTCAATGGAATATTGTGGGAAAAAAATATATGTAATACAATAAAATTAATATATATCATACAATTGTTAAAAGCATCATTACTTATGGAGCAGAACTTTGGCCATTAACAACAAAAACAAATAAGTATCTTTTAGCAATGGAAATGGATTTTTTACGAAGGGCAGCAAGAATTTCAAGAAGAGAAAAAATTATAAACTCAGTTATAAGGGAGAAAATGAAGATTGAAGACATTATTTAGATTATATTAAAACTCGGCAATTAAGATATGTCCAGCAAATGGAAGAGAATCGGCTACCAAAATGTGTTTTGGATGGAAACTTGAAGGAAGATGAGTCAGGGAATATGTTTATACATGAAGGAGAAACATCTACAACCAGGAGATTGGATGGACTGACTAAATTGACTATTAGTAATCAGACGATGTAAAAGACAATCAACTAATGATCTATCTATTATAATCTTCTTCTTCTTCTTCCTTTCATGTGATAGACCTAGTGGTCTGTTATGGTCTCAATCCAAATTTTGAAGAGTCTGCCTAAAGATCTCTTGCCTGGTGGCTGGTAATTTTAAGATTTGACGTAGTATTCTTGTTCTGCTCATTCTTCTTATGTGAGATTTCCAGTTGTTTCTGTATTTTTGTACATATTCCATGACTGATTCCGTTTGTAATTCTTTGAGAATCTCAGAATTCCTTTTATGGTCTGTTCTTGAGTAACCTGCAGTACGTCTCATAAATTTCATTTCTGCTGCAGTTAGTCTTTGTTCATCTACACTACAAATTGTCCAGGCCTCACTGCCGTAACATAATATGGGTCTGGCCAGTGTTTTATAAATTGTAGTCCGCATGTGTTGCTGTACTGTGTTTGGCTTGAAAATATTATTTATAATTCCTGTTAGTAAAGTAAAGTGATCCCACAACAGGCCCGGAGGCCCTTGGGGTAGTAGGAGGTTAAGGCTCCCACTTTTTCTAGACAATCGACACTTTACGTCAGCCGGGTTGTCAGCCCTGCGTGACGGCCGCCTTTACCCCCAGAACAAGCGTCTGGTACTCATTTCTGTTAGAGACTGAGTCGACCCCAGGGCCATAGTGCCGCCAGAGGGATAATTCCTGTTACTCTGTAAAATTTTATAATTTTTTGACTAAAATCTTTTTCCTCTTGGTATGTAACTTGGTATTAGTTAAATGTGTTAGTTTGTTCTAATATTTTATTATTAATAACAATTTTACTGCGACTGGGTCTTTTCCTAGGAAAGCCATGACTTTAGATTTTTCTGTTTAGATTTTCATGTTGTAGTTTATTGCAATTTGGTAGAAAGAGTGTACTGAACGTTGTACGTCATCTTCTGAATTCGCTATAAACACAATGTCATCTGCAAATAATAGGGTGTCTAAATTATATAATTTATTAAGTGGTATACTGCCATGCGGTTGTAGTCTGCATTCTTTTATAATAATAATAATAATAATAATAATAATAATAATAATAATAATAATAATAATAATAATAATAATAATAACAATAATAATAACAATAAAAATGGAAACAGCATTTTGGCTTACTCACAACACTTATAATAAAAAATGCATATCTTTACATACAAAATTACGACACTATAACACTGTAATTAAACCAGAGTGCCTCTATGGAGCAGAAACATTAATTTTGAACAGAAAAAAAGATATAGAAAATATAGTGAAAAAAGAATGCAAAATTATAAGAAAAGTTTTAGATCCACAAGTCATAGGTGAAGCATTTAGACTCAGAAGTAAAAAGGAAATAAAAATATATACAGACATTCATAGTGATATTAGAAAACGAAGGTTAAAATTTTATGGCCATATTAAACGAATGAACTCAAATAGGCTTACAAAACAGATAATGGAATTCTATGAAAACAGAAGTAAAGCTCCAGTGGATACTATGAAATGGATTGATGAAGTCAAAAAGGACTTAAAATTGACAGGAATTACTAAAGAAGATATCCCAAACAGAGATATATTTAGAATTAAGGTGAATAAGTGGCAAGTTGACCAAGAGGACAAACCGAAGAAAAAAAACTGGAACAACTTGGACAGATGATAGAAAACAAGCTCACAGCAAAAGAATGAAAGAAATTTGGGCTCAAAGGAAACGCCTCTAAGTACTTTGCATAGTCCTACATGGGCTCATCCACAATCAAAAAAGAAAAAATAATATTCAACACAGCAGAACATTGACCTGCTTCTTTTGCAGATGATTTGCAAACTAATGCCCTGTCATCCTGCATAAACTCACTTCATGTCAGTCTGTGGTTTCAAGGACTGCAGTGCAGTACCCTAAGTAAGCTGGATAAGTGCTTCATTTGCTATTTGTTCCTGACTATACATAGTTTGTATCTATATCAGTGCAACACAGTGACAATGCTGCTATAACATGAGGTAAATATTCCACGGTGTCGTATAATAATGATGATGATGTAGATGATAATGACGACGATGATAATTATAATAATAGTTATAATAACAACAACAACAATCTGGAAGTATTTGCTATACATTGAACCTTAGACTGTTGAAACTGCTATAAAATATGTACATTCAACCAATAGAAATCCAGCAGTCCTTTAGTGTTTAAAATACACTTCCAAAAAGATAAATAGACATTTTAATGTACTAAATGTTTTTTTTTTAACTTTAAATTTTATTAAAGATCTTCAAATTTAAAATACTTACAAGAAAATTATGAAAAATAGTTCACAATTATAACTTATTCTAGTTTAAAAACCATTCTCAATTCTATCACTCTAACATAACAAATGAGTTGCCTTGCTACAGACTTTTCTTTGTTCTACTGCACATAAAAGTCATAAAATTTATTAGAGCATGACTCATACAAAATCTTTAATTCACTTTTGCACTGATAACATTTATTGCCATCTCAGTTCATGAACATTTTACACAGTAGTATCAAATAAACAAACAATAGTGTTTTATCTAAAGCTAACATCAATTTATGATGGTATTTAGTATCTATAAATGAGTTTTTTGTGTATTAACAAAGATAGGATGATCAGATATGAAAAATTAAAAAAGAGGGCATTAACTCTAAATAAAGTTAAGCGTGCTTTAGCAAACACTGTACTTGATAAAAAAAAATCTGCTTTATCAGACTCGTAGCATGACATGCCTAGAAGGCCCTTAGCCTACCATCTGGCTGCTGGCCTCACATCCACATGTGTCAATCACAGAGGTACATGATCATCCAGCCAGTATAGGGGGTGACATGTGGTCAGCATGTCGAGTCCCCCAGCCATTACAGCTGGTTTTCTCAACCTGGAGCCGCTACTTATTGTAGCTACCCAAATGCCTGACGATGCTGGGTGGGCATCGATCCAATACTGGCCGAATTACCATGAGAAAATTTCTTCCCCCATGGAGACTCGAACCAGTGCCAAGTCCCGTAGCTCTACGCCAAGGCTTCCTGCCTTAACCACTCGGCTATGGCACAGGACTAAAGCTAAAGTGATCCCACTACAGGCCTCGGGAGGCCATTGGGGTAGTAGGAGGTTAAGGCTGCCACTTTTTCTGAACAATCGGCACTTGATGTCAGTCGGGATGTCAACCCTGCATGATGGCCGCCTTTACCCCCCAGAACAAGCGTCTGGCACTCATTTCTGTTAGAGGCTGAGTCAACCCCAGGGTCATAGTGCTGCCAGAAGATTTGGGTCACTTTAAAATCCTGACCCTCTGGGACTTGAACCCTCAACCTTCAGGCTTGTAGCACAGTACCTTAACCACTATGCTACATATAAAAAATCACAATGGTCTCTGGATATGCCTGAATATCATGGATTTTTATAATTTTCAGGCTTTTTGAAACTTCTAACTTTTAACAAGTTCTGAAGGAATGTGGCTATTGAGGTTACACCCATGAAAAATTTGAAAAATGTTTACAAATCTTCACTATCATCATCTACGGTCACGGTTTAGACCATTTCTTATCCATTCCGGCTCCATATTATAGTTCGCTCCATCTTTTAAATGGTCGTCCATGACTTCTATGTCCTTGTGGATTGTAATTTAACATTGTATAAGGTATCCTCTCTTCACTCATTCTACTAACATGTTCAAACCATTTATTTCTATATTCTTCTATTTTTGTTATCACATTGTAATTCCTCACAAATATCTTCACTCCTCTGTTTGTCCAAAAGAGTATATCCTGTCACATATCGTAGGAATTTCATCTTGGCTGCTTCCAGTCTTTTTATTAAACTTTTGGTGAGAGTTTAACATTCCGAGCCATATAACAGAACAGGAATAGCTAAAACTTTGTAAAACTTTAGGAGTGTTTCTTTACGAACTTTTTTTGCTAATGTTCTTCTAATTGTACCGCAAATATGTTGAAACATATTAAGCTTTCTATTAATATCTCTTGTCAGTTCATTGCCTAGGAAAACTCCTGAATAATTAAAATCCATTACTTGTTCTATTACAAAATCATTTACTATTATTTTGGCTCTTATTGGATTTTTCCCATGAAATGCCATCACTTTAGTTTTACTTGGGGACATTTGTAAGTTATATCGTCACTGCGTTCAAATCCCAGTTCAGGTGTTAATTTTTCTTTCTTAAATTAATATCCCCCATGAATAAGGAGCTTTTACTGTATAACCTCATAATATTACTTCCTATTGTATTTTCAAATAATGTTTTTATGTTTGTGTTTGTAAAAACTCAAGAGATAATATAAAAATGTACTGCATTTTGTTGAATTGTTGAGACCTCACTTCCACAGCTGTTTGCAGGTTTTTTCTTTTTTTTTTAATTTCACACAAGAAATGGGCCATAGATCAAAAGAGATGATAATCTAAATCAGGGCTACATGCTTAGTGTGATGCAGTGTAATTCCTCCCAATTCCTGAATTTTTGTCATTGTTGTTCATGCAGTTTAAGGTCTTACGATGTCTTTGAAGTGAACTATTTTGGTTATCTAAAGCTGGGTATCTCCATCTCAAAATTTCATAAACTTGTTCCAGTTGTTGAGAATAAAGATCCACATTGACTGTTAAGCACTTTGAAACCTCCAAGGAATTACACTTTCAAAATTCCTCCAGACACAAAACATTACATTAAAAAGTGACATTACTTATGAGACAACCTAATACAATATTCAAGCTACTTAAACTGTTAAGAATCGCCTTAAGATTAATGTATCACACCATAAATCAATATGAGGTACTTTGACAAGTGGAGGACAGAGAGAGGTCTGGTCAACTTTATTTGGTGTTTCTCAACCTGGAAAAATCCTATACAAGACAATAAAAAAATTGTTTAAATATCCCAGGAAAGTAACAATTTGCTCATGGTTATATTTACATCTCAACCTTTCCATTGGTCTTTTCCAAGAGTTTCCTAATAACAAATATCCTCAATGTTTTTATTATTAATTTAACACTTCTCACTGAAGGATAAATAATATTTGAAGAGAAACATTATATGCTCAGACTGGGGTTTGAACCCAGGACATTGCCCTTCTAGGCCAAAACTCTACCACTGAGCTACCTGAGAACTCCAATCTAAACGCAATTTTTTCTCTCATACATTGTTAATTCCCGAGCACCGAATGCCAAAAGCAAATGGCAACTTCAATTTATTGGGAATTTAAACACTACTTTTTAAAGCCAGTAGGGCTTCTTTCAATGTTTTTATCATTAATTTAACACTTCTCACTGAAGGATAAATTATATTTGAAGGGAAGAATTACGAGGTACTTTGACAAATGGAGGACAGAGAGAGGTCTGGTCAACTTTATTTGGTGTTTCTCAACCTGGAAAAATCCTATACAAGACAATAAAAAAATTGTTTAAATCCCAGGAAAGTAACAATTTTCTCATGGTCATATTTACATCTCAATCTTTCCATTGGTCTTTTCCAAGAGTTTCCTAATAACAAATATCCTCAATGTTTTTATTATTAATTTAACACTTCTCACTGAAGGATAAATTATATTTGAAGGGAAGAATTATAGGCTCACACTGGGGTTTGAACCCAGGAATTAACAATGTATAAGAGAAAAATTTGCATTTAGATTGGAGTTCTCAGGTAGCTCAGTGGTAGAGCATTGGCCTAGAAAGCCAAGATCCTGGGTTCAAACCCCAGTCTGAGCATATAATTTTTCCCTTCAAATATAATAAAATATCCTGCATTATTATTTCTCATGGAACCAAACGCTTACCTGATGACCCTATTTTCAAATACTTTTAGCTTGTTTTCTTCCCTTATAATAAAAGCGATCATGTTTATCATTTTGTACATTTTAATTTTTTTAAATTCTAAGACAAAAGCCATGAAGACATTAAACAAAAAGCAACAATACTGAATTTTTCTTAACAAAATTTGTTTTTATAATATACCATGATGACTCTTAGTTTAAGGAAGGAAAAAGGATTACAAGTATTTGAGAATGAAGTCCTTAGGAAAATTTTTGGACTAAAAAGAGATGAACAGAGAGGTGAATGGAGAAGAATTCATAACAGTGAGCTACATGATCTTTATACAAAACCAAAACGTAATAAGAACAATTAATACTCATACACTGTGATGGGCAGGACATGTGGCATGAATGGAGAAAACCAGAGGGAAAATGCCCAGTTGGTAGACCAAGAACGAGGTAGGAAGATAATATTAACATGATTTGAAGAAAGTAGATTATACAGATGATTTGAAAGCATTGGCTCAGGATAGGGATGTATGGAGAGCTTATCTCAGCATGGCCTACAGTTTCGATAAAACCAGTGAGTTAGTTAATATATCATGATGACAGGAACCCATATTATATAGTCTTAATTAAAATTAAGAAAAAGAAATTTAATGAGAGACCAAGAGAGAGATAGATAGAACAAAATAAGAGAGATGTTAAATGAAGACAAAAGTAACAAAGAGAAATGTGAAGACTTATAATTAATGGAGACTTACAAAAAAAAACTCTTGAAAGGAGACAAAAGATAAAGGAATAATTTATTTACTTCAATTTTAATTATCTATAAACATAATCTTCTTTAGGTAGAAATGTATATTATGTATGAAAACAGCTTGAATAACATTTTTCTTGTTTACACCAGTTAATAATAACAAACAAAGGAAATTGAGGGCAGTTACACCAGATTCAATTTGTCAAAGATGATCAACCAAGTGATACAAATTTCATAACACTTACTCAAAACCCATGAACAATTAATTGTCTACTAAAACAAAATGACATTTTTTTTAAATATCATGAAAATCTTCATAAATGTACTTAGCCCTATTCAAGTTGTTATGTCCACCGCTGTGGTCTTGAGGTAGTATGCTGCCTTGTCACGCAGCGGGCCCAGGTTCGATCCCCAGTTAGGGCAGTTTTTCTGGGTGAGGTTTTTATCGGGGTTTTTCCTCACCTGTAAGACAAATGTCAGGAAATCTTTAAGGCCCAAATGGTCCCCGAAATCATATGGCCATCATCATTATCCTTCACCAGTGTGGAAAGCAACGGGAAGCTACCACATCTACAATTCCCTAGTAAAGCTGCAAGCATAGCATTAAAATGCTATGATTGCAGTGAAGGACCTGCCTTTGGGCAGAATTACTATGAATAGATTCCAGTTGTTCTAATATATCAACAACTTTTTAATCCTGCACCTGGATATTTGACATTAATTCCCTTAAGAAAAGTAAATAGCACTACTTTTAGGTGCTTTGTATGAAAAGTAAATCATTTATCCGATTCCCAATGAATTGTCTCTGCTACAAACATGTGTTAACCCACTGAAAATCGGTCGACAAGCTGAGCTCACATGATGTTTCAGGCACTAGAATCGTATGACAACCTATAGTCGTGTAGCGCAGAAATATAAAAAATGCATTTTTAGTTTATTTTGCTCCTCATAGATGTCTACTGCACACGCTTTTTCTTATTCTACACTTTCACAGGGATGTTTTTTCATCCCCTTCATCCCATTTAAGAGTTACCGGGAAGGAATTTTACCCTAGGAAAAAATAATGTTACAGTAGTGAGAAAAATGGGCCAAGGAAGGAATGTTAAGAATAATGACAGTGATAGAATTAGAAAATTACACACAACAACAAAGTATTACTCGCAGGCTCGAAATGTATCAATAACTATGTTTTCGGACTCGCAGAAGACGAAAATTATATTAGTTTTTTCCAATCACCTAACCGGAGTCAGATATTTCGATGACAACCTTTAGTAGAAGTGATCGTTTCCACGAGAGTTGCAGGCGCTATTGTCTTTCAAACTGGTCACCCTTATTTTTCTTTTGCGTGATTTTATTACTCTTAGGGATTGTTAAACCCTCAGGAATACACAGGTATACAAAATTTCCTGATTGCCATTGTCAAACGTGAAGTAATGGCTTGTAATACCTCGTTCTGTGCAGTTCGTCTTACATTACATCATTGTGATTGTGAGGTGTCGATATATGCATTGTTGTGTATCATTATAAAGAAATTGAATTAAAACAATCTACTGTAATATATTTTAATACGTAAGTTTTAGTGTTTTTATAATTTTGCAATGTCTCGCCGCTGTAAGAATTCTCCTAATTTATTCTGTTACATATGGAGACTATTGTACAAACTCTCAGCGCAGAACTAGTTATAAAGGCATACAATTTATATTTCAGGAACTATAGTAAATTTTGAGATACTGATAAATATTGGGGCCCCAATTTTTGCTGTACAAACTGCCAAAGGATTTTAATAGGGTGGTTAAAAGGTTCACATTCGTGCATGCCATTCCAATGTTGTGGAGGAAACCTACGGACCACATCACTGACTTATTTCTGTAAGGTCAATATATCTGGTTTCACTTAAAAAATGCATTCTCTTCAGTATCCAAATTTTCAGTCAGTCACAAGAATTGTTAAACATAGTGATTCTTCATCGAACTTGGGTGACGTCAGTGATGAACATGGCAAAAGGTTCCACGAAGACATTTTAGAATTGGAAAGGCGTTATAAAGGGAAATCAGTGACCAAGATGCTTGCTGATTATTGCTGGCAACTTATCACAGACGTTTCGGAGCCATCTTATCAGCGTAAGTCATCCAGGAAGAAGTTTTGAAAGGTGAGATTTTTGCTACAATTTAAGAATGTGTTGTAACGTAACTACTTATTTATCCTTCTTAGAAAAAAATATTTTAACTTTTTTTTGGATCTTATATGATTTGGTTTTACATAGATCAATTGTTCTTAGCAATATTATTGCTAAAAAAGTTGAAACTAAGTGCAGATAAGCAATAATATGCGAAATATAACGAGAAACATTCAACACGTCCTCACAAAAAACTGTTAGGTGATAGAGAAAAACAGACTTCAAATTCAAAATCAGTGCATGCCAATTAACTAAAATCACCTATTTTCATTTCTGCGAGCGACAAAAAGTTCAAATTTGTTGTTGTGTGTTATTAGAGTATGAATTAAGCAATGAATCTGAAGTTTCTGATATATTTAGTGACGAGAGGGGTAATGACAAATCTAAAAATGATTCAGAAGCAACTTCTGCTAAGGGAAGAGAATGGTGAAAGTAAAAATGATTTCTGCCACCCTGCAAAAAACCAGAGCTATAGGCCTACCAAGCTAAGTGACTGGAAATGGGTGAAATCAGAAAATAACCCTGTTATATTTCAATTTAGTGCTGAGAGTGGTGTTTGTAATAAAATTAATCTCAATCTCCATCCGAATTGTAAATATTCTTAGACTATATGGTCACATTGTTTTCCGTAATAACCAAGGAAACAATGCAAGGGAACAGTTAGCAAATATGAAAATAAAAAATATAAAAGAAAGATGATGATAAATGGTTTGACATGGTAGAAGATGAGATAAAAGGCTATTTTTCCCTTATAATACTATTGTCCATCCATCCATAGTAATTCTGCACGAGGGCAGGTCTTTCACTGCAATCATAGCATTTTCATGCTATGCTTTGCAGCTTTACTAGGGAATTGTAGGTGTGGTAGCTTCCCGTTGCTTTCCACACCATAAAGGATGATGATAATGATGGCCGGATGATTTTCGGGGACCGTTGGGCCATAAGCTTCCTGACATTTGTCTTACAGGTGAGGAAAAACCCCAAAAAAACCTCACCCAGGAGCCTGTCCCAACCCAACTGGGAATCAAACCCAGGCCCACTGCGTGACAAGGCAGCAAGCTACCTCGAGATCACTGCGGCACAAGTACGTAAATCACACCTACAACTGTACTGTCTAAAAACAGATGCATCGAAACACCAATCTAAGGGAAAATGAAGAGTAGAGAAAGATTTCAACTTATCTCTCATTTTCTTCATTTCGCAAATGACAGAAATCCTATAGAACTCGACAAGCTAAAAAAGTTAGGCTTATTATAACACAAATTGTCTGAAAAATTCATTATCTGTACTCATCTATACAAGAAGTAATAGATGAGAGCCTTATGAAATTCAGAGGTTATTTTCAGTGTAAGCATTTGAGTTTTGGAATAAAGGTATACAAAATATGTGAGTCGTTTACTGGATATTACCACTCTTTTAAAATATACATTGGAGATGACATTACTGATCCTAACTCTTCCTGTACAAATGTTGTAATGGACATTTGTCAACTATTGTTTGACCAAGGACACACACTCTCTTCTTAAATAACTGGTATACTTCACCAGATCTTTGTAAAAGATTAATATCTCTTATAACAAATGTAATACGTACTATTAGGCCAACTAGAAGGTATATTGAACTTTTATGGGAGAAAAAAAAAAACACTGAGGTTTAATTTAAGACTAAATTTAAATATTTCGTACCTCACCTCATATCCAGTCTTCTAATTATGCTGCAGTTTCAAAGCAGTGGCAGCAAATCAGGAATTTATCAGATCAAATAAGGGATTGTGACAAAATTTACATAGGAAAAACAAAAAGTAATTTGAAAACAAGGATGAAAAAAATCTTAGAAATGTCAAAAATGGTGAAGTGGAAAAATCAACAGTAATTACTCATGCTTGGTCTGAAAAACATCTAATTGAATCAAAAGCCAGTCTAATTAAACAAATAGAAAAACAAAAGGAACTCACTGTTTGGGAAAAAATCCACATTAAAAAAAACAAGAAAGAAAAACTTGTGAACTTTGAAATTCCTGCAGACTATGATTGGATCAGGAGGTTTATCAGTTCACCAATAGAGGGAAGAAGTTATTCTTCTCATCGACATAACATCAATTGATGAGATATTACTGAAGATGAAGATGCCAATGCTTTGAAACTGCAGTATAATTAGAAGACTGGATATGAGGTGAGATATGAAGTACTTTAATTTAATCTTCGAAGATATATGCCCAGTGATATTTCCAGTAAGAAATTGAAGCCTGGCCAATATGAAACGAGATCAGCTAATCATATCTTATGTGTAAAGTGGAAGGACAACAAAGATGTTCACTTTCCGTCATCTAAGCATCGATCAGCAGATATTAGCAGACAGGAAAACTAAAAAGAAAGAGATTAACAGCCATAAGAGAAAAGAAAGAAACTAGCTTGTGCCATCGAATACCAGAAAGGAATGGGAGGGGTAGATCTCCAGGATCAAGTAACTGCGCTTTTCCCTGTAATGAACTGTGCATGCATAATTTTTTATTATTTTTTGTGACATTGCTGTGATTACGTTGATGGTGCATTGTTTAGGTCTGTCTCTCCTTGTTTCCTTTGTCCTTTATTCCTCTGTTTTTCCGAATACACCCTACTCCCACTCGTCTCTGCACACACACATTGCACAAGAGGGGATGTCTATCCCTAGCGACATGAACAGTCAGTCAGTCAGAGCCAGTCTTTTATGAGATCGGGAAGCATCTTCTCCAGGATTGAGACCCTTCTGTTTCGGTGAGGGATTCGGAGAAGTGAATTCCTTGGCCGATTTCAAGACTTTAAATGTATATTTTTTGTTACGGCTGTACTAGAAGATTTAAGTTGAGTAATCATTTTTATATGTATTGTTATGTATGAGTGAGATTATGATTATCATTTGGAGAAGATAGTTATCAACTATATTATTTTCTATTATTGTTTGTTAGTTTGGCTTACAGCCGTTATTTTGTTTATTTCATATCATGACTACTTTTATATTAAAGATAGTTTCATTTTTTAAGTTAATGATTTATCTATTTTGCAAGAGAATTTCCTTTGAATATGAGTCCAGCTAAACTATGTAATTTAATATCCTCTAACATCCTCACTCATGGTCTTATTCAGAATCACGTCAAAATATATAAGTCAGATTAAAGTATTAAGTGTCTGAATCTAGCAGATGTACATAAAAGGAAATGAAGCAAGTATGCATAACTCGGGCCCAGTGTGCAGAATCTCTGCTATCGTAAATGTACTGCATTGTTTACCGGTTCTCTCCACTCACAATACAAGTATTGAAAGAAATTGCTCCTACGTTAGCTCTTTCTCCACAACCTATTCTGATTCGTTGAGGGACGTGGCTCAAAGCTGCTACGAAGGCATGAGAATGATAAGTGGATAAAGACCAATTCACTACTTTTGAGAAAGTCAAGAAAAACTATTTTAATCAATTTATTTCACCATTTAGTAATTTTTTTTGTAGTCACTGCAATGTTACCGATATCTTTCAATATTTTTTAGTATTGAAGTAAATATTAAGTCAGCCTAATGCGAGTTATTAACAGAAAATGTCGATGGATTTATCCAGTTCTCATTCTCAATCAAAGTTGTGAATTTTTTCCAGCACAAAATCACATATGTGAACTGAAATACCACTCATCTAAATTATGTACTTACATTGTGTTATAATATGCATCAGATAATATTATTATGTAGCTTTATGAAAAAAAATTAACCAATCAATTAGAAAATATAATGTCACAATGTACATGATAGTCTTCACATTCTTTCTTTTCATTATCCGCACCAAGTTTTTCAATACGTTCATACCACTGCTTATACACTGGAGGAATAAACTTTTCCAACTTCATAATACCATCCAGTTTCTTCTGATTTATTGGCAATGGTGAAGTATTTTATTACCATTCTCACACCAATAGATGGAGCATGCATTCTAATTGTATTTTGTGCTAATAATTCAAATTCACAAAAAGTGGTCTTATTCTCATGCCTTCAATTGTACTAATTACACTGGTGAACAGTGGTTTTGTTGCCCTTTATATAAGATTAATTTCGGATATATTTATGCTCACAATTCACGAAACTATCAATGATTTTGGAAAATTTGCTCTGGGTTTTTTTTAAATCTTTATTTTCATTTTATACTACAAAAATCGGAAAATATGAAGAAAAAAACATATATTTATAAAGTCAATTGTTTTTTAAAAAATTAGTATACACCGACGTAAATAGAAAGAAAAAGTCTAAAACCTGTGTTATACTTCAGTGAAATGCCTTTTATAAGATTTTCTTCTATAATTTTTTAGGTGACAATCTGTTTTAAAGACCAGCAGTAATCTGCCATCATGTGACGGTCCCATCTACCCCGATACCTTTTCTCCATTACTTTTAGATCCTGGTGAAAGCGCTCTCCCTGTTCGTCACTATAATTTCCTAAATTATCCGGAAATCTATCCAGTGACTGGAGAAAGTGTAACTTTATACTCATATTTGCTTCTAGAATCTTGAAGCTTGTCATCATGTTTTGCACAATTTCTTTATAATTTGGTGCTTTATAGTTACCTAGGAAATTTTCTACTAATATACAAAAGCCTTCCAAGCTTCACTTTCCGGATCAGTCATAACTTTGATAAAATTTGCATCTTTCATCAATTGCCGAATGAGGACCATCAAATATTCCGCCCTTTACCTTTTCCATACTGAGCTTAGGAAATTTTCTACAAATGTATTTAAAACATTCTCCTTCCTTGTCCAACTCTTTGACAAATTGTTTTACCATACCTAATTTGATATGTAATGGTGGAAGTATGATTTTGTCTCTGCTTAGTAACGGCTTGTTTATTACGTTGGCTTTACCGACAGTTAAGGACTTTCACAAAAGCCATACATCTTGTTCCCAATGAAGTTGCTTTGCTCTACTATCCCACAAACAAATTAAGCTAGGGTATTTTGTGCATCCACATGTATTTATACTTGAAAACTTATCCAGATGCACAATGTGAGTACTTTAATTTTGTCATCTAACTGAGATCACGGTTGATGTGCAGAGTGAAGGGTGCGAGATTGGGGATCACATGATGTTTGTATGCGCAAAAAAATGCGCAGAAATCAAATCATGACTGGAAACATAAATTGTATTAGTAACGAGCCATTTACTGTTTAAATATAAGATATACAAAAATCATAAAAACTAAAGCACATTCAGCACTTTTGTGAATATATTTGTAAACTGTGCACTTGAAAACATAGAAATTCACAGAGTTATCTAGGGCAACAATTTTTTTTTTGTAGAGAAGTGTTATGATTGTTTAGGAAAAGTAATCCAAGAATTAATTCTACTCTTTCTTCATCTATTGAGATTGTACAAGATTTATTTTCTCCAGCATCAAAATTATCGAATGTCACAAAATGATAAAACATTTATCCCATCTACATAAAAAAGTTGTACTTCAATGGATTCCGGCCCATTGTGGAGTGATAGGCAATGAAATAGCCGATTTTCTAGCCAAGAAGGGTAGCAAAATTGTTTCAAACCCAACTTCTGCTCCAGTTTCCTTTCACTCTATCAAAAGAATTATCTCAAATAAATACATCAATAAACTTGGAGAAGAATACACCACCAAAACATCTGGAAAGGAATGGGAAAATCTACAAGCTTATGACATTACTACATTACAAAGAAAATCTGCAGTAGCAACATTCAGACTGCTAACGGGACATGACTGCTTGAATAAACACCTACACAGAATTGGCATAACAGATTCACCTAAATGCCCTTTTTGCAATTTAAATGAAGATATGGAAAGAAACCATCTCCTCCGTTGTCCAGCTTTTGTAGAAGAGACCAGCCTTTCTGCTAAATATTGGAGTGCAAGAGAGCAAATGATTTTATTATCAAGTGCTCGACATTAGATACCAACCAACCAACCAACCATTTTCTCCAGATGAATTAACTCATTTCAAATTTGCTCCTGTAACCCCATGTGATCTAGAATGCAGTTTCTACAGATACAAATAATCCTGTCAAACAACAGAAGAAGTTTCGAGTTCAACAACCTACAAAATGCACGTGATTGTCCAGTGTAATTTTGCTACTGATGAAAACTAACTCAGTTATGAATATATTTTTATTTTTTTCTTAATTATTCTCTCTCTTTATTTTCACTTCCAATAATTTATTATTTTTCTCCACTGGCGGATTTTTTTTATTTATAGGTTGCATAATCTGAATTAAGAATAGAGAATATTTATTTATTTATTTTAAAATACCTTTTTGGGATTCTTGCCGTGTCTTGTAGTGTCATCTTCTCGATGTTTCATCATCACCCACAGCAGATGATGAAACTTCGAGAAGACAACACTACAAGACAAGGCCAAGAATCCCAAAAAAGGTATTTTAAAATACATAACGATAGCCATGCAAGTCTTAATCAGTGGAATAATTTTTTATCTTATGGAAAGTTAGAAAATAGATATGAATATATTAAAATGTTTAATAGATTCATAAATTATGAGGTCATAATTTTTTAGGGTCATGTTTATACATTTTTAGGTCAAAATGTATGCACATTTTCTTATTTTTTAGGTCATACAAATCTGCACCTTAATCATTACACATAATATACATCTATATTAGAAATTCTCTTAATATACAGGGTGCAACAGGACCTCACTGACAAAATGATAGGACATGAAGAGAGGATCATTTTTTGTGAAGGAACATATAGTCACACATTGTTTATGAGTTATGTGCTGATGAAGGCATTCACCCTTAAGGGTCGGAATTGAATACAAACAATTTTACACATCATTTTATTGAAAAAGACACGTTTTTATAATAAGTGTTCAAACAGTCAATCCTGTGTCTCATTGCAGTTTGATATCGTCGCAGCAACGATCGGCCAGCACAGACGATCGTGGCAGGATTCTTTTTGATGTCAAAACATTGTTTGAACACTTGTTATAAAAACATGCCTTTTTCACTAAAATGATACGTGTACAATTGTTTGTATTCAATTCCAACCCTTATGGGTGAACACCTTCATCTGCACATAACTCAAATGATGTGTTTGCAACTATGTCCCTTCACAAAAAATGATCCTCTCTCTGCATGGCCTATCATCCCTATCATTTTGTCGGTGAGGTCCTGTTACATCCTGTATGTATATATATATATAAATAAATAAAATATTTCCGTTACTACTACAACAATAATAATAATAATAATAATAATAATAATAATAATAATAATACCATTAATAATAAATTAATACAGTTTGCTTAATGTTTATCTTACTTGAGTCTTTTTTCTCTTTTTTTTTTTTCCACTCCCACTAGGTTGTCTTTACGACATTTTGGTATTCTCCCCTGGCAAGGCAAAACTGTAACCCATTTCTTAGATTGGGACACATGAAAGGCAAAGTTAAGATACCCTGATGATATATGACAGGTGATTAACTATAATGAAGCATCAGCAGAGTCCTTAAATCTAACTTAACCTAAATTTTAGACTATGGTTAATCATAGGAAATGAATCCGGGACCCCATGAACTGTCACCATAAACTCTGATCTCAAGACCATGAGGCTGGTCTGTTACTTCAAAGTAATATGTATCAGTTTTATCATCAGTGATTGATAATATGTATTTTTTAGGAAATATAGGATGATAAAAGAAATATGCAAACAAGTAAAGGATGGAGATCTTCTTCTTCTTCCTTCCAAGTATTAGGCCAAGGCCTGTTACGATCCTATAGAAAATTTTCCCTCCAGCTTCTTCCGGAAAATTCTCGTATAAGACTTGAAAGCATAATAATAGTCCCTTCGATTGGTTGCTGGCCAAAGGAAGGCAAGACCAGTGATGGGCCTGCCATCTTATAGCCTCTGGTCAGGCTTTTCTGGAGAAGAAAAGAAAATAATGGAAAGAAGAAATGGAAGAAATGAAAGACTCCCTAGCCCTCGGATGCCCTAATAGCGTCGGGGTCGAAAAAACAAGAGTTAACCAAGAGAGGTTAGATAGTAAAGTTAAAAGAGTGCAAAACACAAGTAAGTGGAAGAAATGTTTTGCTCGGCTTGGGCACCTTGTGGTCGCCATCCACATATCCCCTAGATGAGGACCCCTGAGGGGAGGATGGAGATCTGGTATATAACATAAATAGGGATTTTTTTAAATACAATAGGAAGTCACATTAAGAGGTTCATCATCATCATCTTAAGGCACTACAACTTCAAAATTGAATGTTTTGGCCATCTCAATAATTTTTCCCCAGACTCTTCTATGTTCTGTCAATTTCAGGTTTGTCACCCTCATCTTCTTCAAATCCTCCCAAACATCATCCTACCATTTCATCTTAGGTCTACCAACAGCTCTAGTTCCTATAGACTTACATTTATATAGTTTTTTAACTAATCTCTGTCGACCAATTCTTATCAGATGACCAAACCATCCAATCCTACAAGATCTGATGTGATTTATTATATTTTGATATTTAATTATATTATTTAATTCACTATTTGTTTTGATTTTCCAAGTATGGTCTGGTTGTTACATTAAAAGTAAGAGGTTATACCGGGCTTCCAATATAAACCCAGACCGGCCTCACGGGGTTTCACCCGTCAGGCAGCGCTCTCTCCTCGTCTGCATTTCACTCTGCCAGCCGCTCATCCTTGAACTAGTCAGTTTACTATCGTTCGACAAGATGAGACATCAGCTGACATTAGAGCAGCGCATTTATGTGTGTAAATATTATAAATATGAATCAGCTCGTCGCGTTCGCGAGGAATTTATTCGGAACTTCCTTGGACAATTACCACTTCCAGATCGACAATCCACGATCTTGTGACTAAATTTGAGACCACTGGTTCAGTACAAAATAAGAAACACACGCGAAGGCGTACGGTTCTCACCGAAGAAAAATTAGACGAAATTGGCGAAAATTTGGAACGTTCACAAAAATCATTACCGAAATTAGCACAACAAGTTGAGATTTCAGTATCTTCTGCACATACAGCAACAAAATTGTTAAAACTCAAACCTTACAAGTGTACACATGTTCATTGTCTAAACCAAGGTGATCCCATAGAACGTGTGCGGGAGGACAACATTTCCAGCATTTTCTATAAGGTAAGAAACAGTTCAAGGATGGGTGGCAGGCAGGGTGAATTGCGGGAGGAAGAGAGAGCACTGCGTGCCGGGTGAAACTCCGTGAGGCCGGTCCGGTTTTATATTGGAAGCCCGTTATTTAATAATGAAGTTATTTGGTCTGTATAATCTTATCTCTTATGTTTTTTTGTTGGAAATATGATTCAAGGCCTGTTAGCCCCATCCTCAGCTATTACAGCTTAGGGATTGTTTTTTTTTTATTCATTAGAATATCTTTCAATACGTCCACTGCTGTGGTCTCGACGTAGCATGCTGCCTTGTCATGCAGCAGGCCCAGGTTTGATTCCCAGTCGGAACAAGTTTCCTAGGTGATGGTTTTTTTCAGGGGTTTTTCCTAACCTGTAAGACAAATGTCAGGAAACTTTAAGGCCTAAATATCCCTAAACATCATCTGGCCTTCATTATCATCATTAACATAATATTCATTAAATGTAGGATTAAGGACTCTCCTGGCACATCATTACCATCATCATCACCTATCATATATTATCGGGACAGCATAACTCTGCCTTCCAGGTGCCCCAACCTCAGAAGTGAGTTACAATAATGCCATGCCAGAAGAGAATACCAGAATGTCAAAATGACAAGTGGTGGCATTGAATAAAAAAAAATATTTCAATACCAATTGATTTATCTATCCCACATTAATTTTGGTGACTTTGTCAAAGAATCTGTTTTGTAAACTTCACATTAATAAGTGTAGTCCATGATGTATTCTACTTATGACATCTCATAATTCTTTGAGATCAGGTCAATTCCATTAGCAATTAGGTTTAAATGAGTCCAAAGCTCTAAATTACATAACAATAAAACTTCAATTAAGAGCCATTATTTTGAAATTCAGACAAAGAAGTGATATTTGGATAGTTGTAATGTTTAATTACACTGATTATTTTTTATGATGAGTAAATCATGGGAAATGAATACTGTTCAATTTACAGACCTTGAAAAAATGTTCCCTTCCCTCTAGAAAATGTTGAAGTTCAAGCTCATACAGCACATTTTTCTTGCAAAGTGAAACGGGTGTATGTTTTTAGTGCTGTATCTTTCGAAAGCAACAACATCCCTGTTTTCATATATTATTAGTATGCCACTATCTGCTTATAAAAATTCATATATTTCCATAGGGTATTGTCGCTTTTCATTGTTATGCTGTAATAAAAAGTGTGCAAAATGAAGTTTTTGCCCAATTTCCACCATCTGGAAAAGTAACAATACACCTAAAACTTGTTTACTCAACATGGTAGTTCACTATTAGGACATTCTATTCTATAGTAATTCTGCTCCAGGTCAGGTCTTTCACTGCAATCATAGCATTTTCATGCATGCTTTGCAGCTTTACTAAGGAATTATAGATATGGTAGCTTCCCGTTGCTTTCCACACCAGTGAGGGATGATGATGATAATGATAAGGATGATGATGATTTTCTGGGACCGTTGGGCCCTAAGCTTCCTGGCATTTGTCTTACAGGTGAGGAAAAACCCCAAAAAATTCCTCACCCAGGAGCCTGTCCTGATCGGGAATCAAACCCAGGCCCTCAGCGTGTAACAAGGCAGTATGCTACCTCGAGACCAAAGCGGTGGATCTATTAGGACAAGCTAAGTGAAATAACACATTACTGGAATAGTGTTATTAGCAGTTATAACCGGTTAAATATTTAAAATGTTCAAAATTTGCAACTTTATAATAGGCCTATCTAAAAAAAATATCATAGCAGAAAAAAGCAAAACATATCATCTTGTAGTTGAGTAGATGTATTAATAAAGGGAAAAGAAAAACCAATGGTGTCTGAAGCAATTTTCATAAATAAAGTTATAAAAAGGCAATGTTAATGCTATACCTCTTCTCCATGAGGAAAGAGAACAGCCTTTCTTATTTCTCCTCCCTTTGTTTCAAATGGAATAGTCCACGTTTTATCAGTTGTGTGACTGGTTTTCCTGCATTCTTCTGATGGAATTCATGTACATTTTTTATGAACCTAAATATAAGTGGTGGAGCATGGTTATATCTAGATTAGGATATGATTTTTTTTTTTAACTCAAGTGTTTTTATACCAAAGAAAACTTTTAGCTGAAAGAAACTTATTTATTGTAAAAGTTTGCACTTATGTCACTATATTGGGTATAGAAGGATTCTCAAAATAAACCAATATAAATTAAAATAGGCTTAGAGAAACAGGCTTATAATACTTTCAAAAGTTTTATTGTTATTGTGCCCTACGCCATAGCTGATTGGTTAAAGCAGCAGTTCCCAAACTTTTTCGACTAGCAAACCCCTTCCACAACGATCTGAATTGGTTGAATCACTTTTAAATATAGACATAGTAGCCATGCATAAAATTTAATTCCAAGCAAAAGGTTTAATAACCATAAATTAATTACATTCTTTTGAGTCTGTTTATCTTACTTTAATATTAATGTTCAAGAACAAATCAACATTAATATTGAGGTAAGATAAACAGGCTCAAAATAATATAATTAAAAGAACCTCAAAATATTACTTCCTAAAATAAAACATTAACCATAAATTAACTTACCCTTAACGGTTAAAACCTAAAGTTACTCTAGTTACGACTTAAAAGTTACACAACGTGTAGGTCTAGTTGTAGCAAAATCAAATGCATTCCTAATGTTGTTACATAACTGTAAATCAGACATTTGTGGTAAAGATTAATTTATTGTGAAAATTATGTGATAAATTCCTGATGTTATACATATGCAACAAGGGGCATTATAGAGTTAATTTAATTTTAAAATAATAATAATATTGAAGGAAACAATAATTGACCTAATCTCGAAACCCACCATTACGGAAAAGTTTTGGCAAATCCCTTGAAATATTTGGCGAACCCTAAGGGGGTTCGCGAACCATAGGTTGGGAAACGATGGATTAAGGCAAGATGCCTTGGCGTTGAGATATGGGACTTGCATTGGTTCGGATCTCCATGGAGGAAGAAATTTTCTCATAGAATTTCTGTCAATGTGGGAACAGTGCCCACCCACCATTGTGAGGAATTTTGGAACCTACAATGAGTAGCAACTCCAGTTTGAGAAAACAGCTATAACAGCTGGGGGGACCAGATATGCTGTGATAATTTCATGTCACCCCTACACTAGCTGAATGATTGTCTCTGTGATTAACACATGTGGATGTGAGGCCAGCATCCAGATGGTAGGCCAAGAGTCTTCTAGCGAACTATAGGTTGGGAAACGATGGGTTAAGGCAAGATACTTTGACACTGAGCTATGGGACTTGTGCTGGTTTGGGTCTCCATGAAGGAAGAAATTTTCTCATGGAATTTCTGTCAATGTGGGACCAGTGTCCACCCACCATTGTGAGGACTTTGGGTAGCTACAATAAATAGCGACTCCAGGTTGAGAAAACAGCTATAACAGCTGGGGGACAAGATATGCCATGATAATCTCATGTAACCCCTACACTAGCTGAATGATGTCTCCCTCTGATTAACAAATGTGGATGTGAGGCCAGCATCCAGATGGTAGGCCAACAGTCTTCTAGGCCTGTCGCACCATGGAGCTTGTTTTCACTGTTATAGCAAGTAATAAACATATATTGTTATTTTCTATTAGGTTTTTTAGCGTTGCAATTTTTTTTCTGATGGGTGGGAGCTGGCCTACCGCATCAACCCCCAACGGAAATGGATTTTATACAAAGGGCAGCAAGAATATAAAGAAGAGAAAAAATTAGAAACTCAGTTATAAGGGAGAAAATGAAGACTGAAGACACTATTTTAGATATTAAAACTCAGCAATTAAGATGATACGGACATGTCCAGCGAATGGAAGAGGATGGGCTACCAAAATCTGTTTTGGAATGGAAACCTGAGGGAAGACGAGACAGAGGAAGACCTAAAACCTCCTGAAGTCAGGAAATATATTTATACATGAAGGAGAAACATCTACAACCAGAAGACTGGATGGACCGACAAAATTGGCTATTAGGAATCGGACGATGTCAAAGACATTAATCAACTGATGATCTATCTATTGTTATTTTTAAAACCAAAAGTTTTTTTATGTTCAGATACTTTTAATCTTGAAAAAATTATGGATTTCCACGGTGGACCTAGTAGTTATGCTCCTTGCCTCTGGTTCCAAGTGTTGTGGGTTAAACCCGGCCAGGGTCGATGGATTTTTTCTTGGATGAAAAATCCAAGGAGCAAGTCCTCCAGGAGGTACTTTAAATCATGAGACCAGAGTCTGAAGATTTTTGGGCTTGTAAAAAATCCTTAAGCCTGAAAAAAAAAAAAAAAGACCTCTAAGCAAAATTTACAGACCTCAACATCTAGTAATACCTTAGTTGCCTCCTAGATGACTTATCAGGTCGGTATGTTGATGCATACCATTCATGACATCTATTGACAAATGAGAGTAATTAAATTAACTTGGTCTATTAACTCCTAACAAAAGAGAGGCTATGCCTCAACATTGGGCTACATCATTATAGACAGAATAATAGATAGCCAATTTAAATGGTTCTTCTTCTTCCTTCCAAGTATTAGGCCAAGGCCTGTTACGATCCTACAGAAAATTTTCCTTCCAGCGTTTCATAGGACGGCCCAGTGATCTTCGTCCTCTTGGTATATAATTATAAACAGCTTTGGGGATCCGATTTGAACTCATTCTTTCAAGACGGTGTTTCCAATTATTGTTTATTTTTTATTATTTCACTCACCTCATACTTCATATGAAGTATGAGGTGAGTGAAATAATAAAAAATAAAGAATATTAAAAAACCTCATAGTGTTATTTCCTATCTACATAACTTAATTAGTTGGTACTGTTTAATATATTCCAAAATTGGCATAGTCTTCAATTCTTTTAAGATATCGGTGTTCCTTTTCCGATCCCATCTGGTGTAACCCGCTGTTCTGCGCATGAATCTCATTTCACAAGCCGTTATTCTGCTTTTCATGTTGTCTTTTTAGTGTCCATGCTTCACTACCATAGGTCAACACTGGTCTAGCCAAAGTGTTATATAAACGTAATCTGGTGTTTTTTTGTACAAGGGATGGTTTCATAACTTCATTAATAATTCCTAAACTTTTATTATAACTAGTAACTTTTTCAGGGATATCCTTTTCATCCCAGATAGAGAGATAATATCCAAGATATTTAAATTGATTAGATCTCTCTAAAATTTTATTCTGGAGACAGATTTTACTTTGTATGGGGTCCTTCCCATGAAATGCCATAATTTTAGTTTTGTTAATTGATATTTCCATATAAAATTTGGCAGCTATTTTTTGTAAATTATAAATTGATCGTTGCAAATCATTTTCGGAAAGTGCCAGAAGAGCTAAATCGTCTGCAAAAAGAATAGCATCGAGTTTGAGGTTCCTATTGATGGGTATATATCCTCGTTGTGTTTTCCTCCATTCATTTATTAATTTATTCATGTATATAATGAAAAGCACCGGTGAAAGTCCACATCCCTGTCTTACGCTAGTGTTGATCTTTTCCCAAGAAGATAATTTGCCATCTTGTTTAACAGAGATTTCATTATCTTTATAGATGTTGAAGATATTAGTAATATATTGTTGTGGAACGTTATCATCAGCTAAAATTTTTAATAATATATTTCTGTCTACTTTGTCAAAAGCCTTTATGAAGTCAACGAAGGCAATATGAGTTTCTATATTGAATTCCTTGTGCTTTTCTAATAGTAGTTTTAGAGTAAAGAATCCATCTGTATAAGATCTACCCTTTCTGAATCCATTCTGCTCTTCTCCAATTATATTTTCATAAATTTTCCTCAATTTATTCTTAACTATATTAGTATAAATTTTATATCCAGAGTTCAACAAGCTAATTCCACGATAGTTATCTTTGATTTGGCGACTTCCTTTTTTGAAGATTGGTATTACAATGGATTTGTTCCAGCTTTGTGGTGGTTCTTGTCCTTCCCATATCATATTAAAGAGAATAAGAAATCTGTCTAAAAAATTTTTAGTTGAAAATTTAAATAATTCTTGATTAATGTGGTCTTCTCCGGGAGCTTTGTTACTTTTTAATGATTTAACAACATCAGTTAATTCATCTATAGAAATTTGTTCCAAAGCAGTGTTATTAGAGATTGGTATTTGTAATAAATCATCCTTTTGTGTCCATAAATGATGAAAGTAGTTAAGCCAAGATTCTTTAGATATACAATTTAAATGTGCATTTTCTCTTGAATCATTATTTAAATTTTTTAAAACTTTATATATTTTTGGTTGAGGCCTAGTGATATTTTCCAAAAATGAGACAAATTGTTCCCAGCTTTGTCTATGTTTTTTGCGAACTTCAATTTTAGCTATGGCTCTCTTCCTATGATACTCTACTTTATCTTCATCTTTTTTTGTAGACAGAAATTTTAAATGGTTTTGGAAAGGAAATGATCACAAATAAATTAAAGAAATTCAAAACATTCCAGCTAGGATAAATATATTTAAAGACCTCGAAATTATAAAGGAAACAAACAATACCTCACTTAAATTAAGGTTGAACAATATGAGGTGAGTGATAAACATATTCTACCTTAATGAATATACCTCATAGTGAGAATTCCTAAAATAAAGTAGTAATACCTCACTTCTTAATGAGAACGCACCCCAGTCAAACCCATTATACGAGATCGTCAAAAACAAGTCAGTTGCTGCTACAAACAGTTGGAGTATACATCATCGTACACAACAACAACGAGTAGTGGAAGCTCAACCTGCGGAAGATTGAAGATAACTTCCGAAAGCGCTCCAGTTAATTTTTATGTACAATATTTTAACAAAGTTGAGGATGACGACACCTACCAACAGGTACATTTTAATTTTTAAATTTCATAATATTCTCTCATATATAAATACAAAATTCAGAAAGTGTGTGTGTTTTTTTTCTATTTTATAGAAATGGCTTTAGACCCCAGTTTTTTTTCTTTTCCATATATTAGTACATCTACTCAACTATAACATATGTTTTGCTTTTTCTGCTCTGATCCTTCTTATATACTGTAGGTCTAATTATAAAGTTGTAAATTTTGAAAATTTTTAATATTTAACCGGTTATAACTGCTAACAGCAACACTATCCCAGTAATGTGCTGTGTCGCTTACCTTGTCCTAATAGTGAACTACCATGTTGAGTAAACAAATTTTGGGTGTATTGTTACTTTTCCACAATAATAAGGGTGGAAATTGGACAAAAACTTCATTTTGCACACTTTTTGTTACTGCATAACAATGAAAAGCAACAATGCCCTATGGAAACACTGTTTTTATAAGCAGATAGTAGTAAACTAACAATATAATATGCAGTGGCATGCATTCAACCCAAGCTACTCCAGCACTTCTGGGATGATTAGTGTATTCATAATTTTGGATTAAAATAAAATAATATGGTTGCTAAATTTCATTCAAATCAATTATGAGTGAACATTAAAAATTTCACACCATGCCACCAGACATCTATCACATTTGGCTAGATGGAACCTCCTGCATTCTCATTATCCACATAGAGGAATACACAAAGTGTTTCCTCTATGTTATCCCTCCTAACACCAGCTATTAAATTACAGATGAGTTCACACATGCGCATATAATGCATTTTGATATATACCTGCCAAGGTCAGCTATAAACTTCACTAGATGAAGCTTGTGTTTAAAACCTATAGATTTCTCATTGATTACCAGCTAGCTGTATCTGGCATATGTCACAACCTAAAATCAGCATATTAACAATGGGCACATTCAGCTGCCAAAGCGCTTTATCTGCAGCATACCATTCAGCAGGCAATAAAACGCTCTAGCAGCTATCACAGCAAAGTAAAAGTATGCTGCAGACGAAACCGCTGCATCCATTGTGATTGGTTGTTTCATTCAGTTTAAACATGGCATCTTTGTCTATGAACAATTTATGTTTGATGTACATATTTTGTGTTATTCACATCTGGACATTAAAGAGTTATTCAAGATGGCTAACCCTTTTAGACGAATATAAGTGATATATTAAGTAAAACTAAAGAGCGAGTGATAATTTTAAGATTGTTATCAACATCAAGAATTTACGATTATAACCTTGCATGTAGATCATTGTGTTATTGACGAGTCAATGTTCTTTTATTATGAAAATTATATCCCCAGATGATTCATTTGCTAATACTTGGTGAAAAGTTAATTATAATTTTGGCTGAACAGCAGTTCTACTTACCCTTGATTTTTGAGTTTATTGTTATAAACTATAGCTCTTCTTCTGCATTTACTAACATTTTTAATATTTTAAACTTTTTCAAACAATTTTTATAACATTATTTGACAATTTTTAAGTATTTATTTAAATATGCAAATCACAATATTATGATACTGTTAGACAATATTGTGATGCTGTCATTTTCTCCACAGAGTATATTACTTAGTGTATGATTTTTCTATTGCTGGTTTGGGTTATCGCAGGTCAGGACAGCATTAGGAAATGGTAAGTAAATGTACACCCATTTTTTATAAACATTTCGTAATTTTAATATTATTAATATATTCCTTTAACATAGATTTGAGGATTTATTGCAAAGATTGGTCATTTAAAATTCACAGCGATGTGCTATCATCTAGCATAAGCTGTATAAACTTTAGTACGATAACGATACTAATCGGTATGTGGCGAGAAGCAGTAACCCACTAGTCAAGGATTATAATCAATATGTGGTTCAATGGTGGGTTATCGCTGGCTCCATAAACTCTGGCGCATGTGCACTGTTGTTCTATAGGACTTTGAAAATATATTGGATAAGTAAAAGTGCTGAATTCCCTTAATTTGTATTTTTAATTTCAAGATATATAAAAATAAACTAGAATTTTACGATAATCTTCATGGGATCATTTCTGGAAGTGCTATAGTGATTGTCGAACCAATTTTTTCTACAGATAGAACTAGCATTTGTACTCTTCTTCAAATGTGTAACACAATAAGAAAATTGTAGAATAAAGAGCTTTGTGAAAAATCAGCCATAAATTGAATTGAGATATTACAATATTCTAGAATCCTTATTTAAATTTGACCAGTGAAGATACAAATACTCTAATAATAAAATTAATAAAATTCAATTACAGCCAGAGTTGGTTAATGTATTAACAGAAAAATTTGCACTCAACATAGGATTTTAATTGCAGCTGATCCATTATTTAATCTCCAACTTTATGTACTACATTCTATCATTGAGATACTGAGAGCCATTACTTGAACCAGGTATGAATCATTTTCCATTTTAACTTTAATTCCCAATTTCTCATAAAATAAAATTTGGTCTTATATATTTTAATTCAAATGCATTGGCCACATGCAAATACATTAGTCTCTACTCAAATTACTTCCAATCACCGGTGAGCTGACTATCCGTGAGCAAGTGCAAAGATCGAATTAGCAACCCAGTAACTGGTCATGCATGAACGTCGTCATTTTCGTAATATTGGCAAGAAATTACCCAGAATTCTCAGTGATAAAACCACTTCCGTTATTTTTGTCTGCTAGAGGAATGCATTTACATTTGCATCCTGCAAATAACACCGTATACGACGACGTCTGCATCGTATGATATTATGCCGATTCTCCTGTTCTTCCAGTTGAATTCTTTGGTAGACTCTATCAAATTCCTCTTCTCCGCATATACCGAAAAACATGATCGAAGTTTTCAAGGTCTGACATCTTGGATAAAGCAGCAAGGTACACGGCAAGGTTTCAAACTACATCGGCTACCATCGGGTTGCTCACGATTCGTTCTCTGCAAAGTCACCTCGCCAGGTAGCTTAGGAATTTCGACAATTATTACCGCATGAACAGATTTTTGAGTACACAAAAACGTCTTTGGATGTAACTTTCTCAGCAGAGAATGACTTTTACGGTCTAATGCATTCATAGATACGACCCTTAGGGTCGAATGTTTGAACACATTAGACAGTAAAAGGCGTTCTCTGCTGATAAAGTTTTATTCAAACACATTTTTCTTACTCAGAAATCTATTCACGTGGTAATAATTGTAAAGCTACCTGACAAGGTACCTTAAGATCGTAGCTCAAGATATAAACTTATGTGAAAATCCCGAAGGGAACCGATGGTAACCGATGTAGTTTGAAACTTATCCAAGATGTCGGACCTTGAAGACTTCGATCATGTTTTCGGTATACGCGGAGAAGAGGAATTTGATAGAGTCTACCAAAGAATTCAACTGGAAGAACAGGAGAATCGGCATAATATTGCGCGTGTTTGTATACGGTATTATTTGCGGGATGCAAGCATAAATGCATTCCTCTATAGCAGACGAAAATAACGGAAGTGGTTTTATCGCTGAGAATTCTGGGTAATTCGTTGCCAATATTACGAAAACGTCAACATTCATGCATGACCGGTTAAGGTGGCCGTTAATTCGATCTCAGCTCACCAGTGATTGGAAGTAATTTGAGTAGAGACTAATGTATTTGCATACGACCCTTAGTCTCTTATGGGATATTGCTATTTACTGTATACTACCATTAACCTTAGTGGTAAATGTTTTTCATATATTATAAATGATTCAATAATATGTTTAGTGTAACATTTAACTTTACTAAGAAAGTGGCATTGCTAATGTTTGAGATTATGTTAAATAATTTCTTTAAGTATGGTGAGTGAGTGGCTACCTATAATTAACTGCTGTTATGACAGAATTTCATATATATATATATATATATATATATATATATATATATAAAACCAGATGATATCAATTATTAAGAAAACTGTATTAAAATTGTTATAAATTGATATACCACTTTGTTTTCATTCCTATTCCTTCACAAATTTAAAATAAAGATGAAGTGTTTTTGAGTTGAAAAAATATAATGATGCCTTCCTTTATACAATTGTTTAGCTGCTGTACTTAGGTCACGTCTTGCACTACTTACATTGATTTTGCACATATACCTATATTTCCTGTGTTTTCTAATTTAACCCCTAATCCTCATAGATTTAAATATAGGCTTAAAAGTATCAAATGTTTAAGAAATGGCATTAATAAAATGGCTGAACAATTGAATAAAATTTGCCCTTCAGCCCACCTGGCAATAACTTTTAGCGTGGTAATGAAATGTGTGGTAATGAAATATATTTGTTATGTGATGACGAAGGAGCAAGATATGCATCACAAAGGGAATCTGCAGGAGTGTTACTTTAATATAAAAAATAATATCAAGTTGTGTCCAACTAAAGGTTGGATCAAGAGATGAGATTAAGCCCTTATACTTATAGAGGTCTATGAATAACATGGGTGCAGGCTGACTACGTTTGATGAACGAAATGGATGAGACGAGTATGGAGAAAGATGGAATGAAATTGTGGTAGGGCAAAATGGGAAAACCCCAAAAAAACCTGCTGTAGTTCAGTTTCCTCCACTACAAAATTCACGTAAAGTGATTGAGACTCTAATAAAGTTAAAAAAAAAGCTACTCTTATTAAAATACAAATTAATAAGATTAAACTAATAATAAATATCGAAGTTCTCGATACCCCAGCAGTGAGAGGTGAATGTCTAATTGCTTGCATCATGGTAAAAAGTAAAGTAAAGTGATCCCACAACAGGCCCGGAGGTCCTTGGGGTAGTAGGAGGTTAAGGCTCCCACTTTTTCTAGACAATCAGCACTTTATGTCAGCCGGGTTGTCAGCCCTGCACGACGGCCGCCTTTACCCCCAGAACAAGCGCCCGGTACTCATTTCCATTAGAGGCTGGGTCGACCCCAGGGCCATAGTGCCGCCAGAGGGCTTGGGTCAGTTTAAGAATCCTGACCCCAACAGGACTTGAACCCTCGACCCTCCGATTTGTAGCTCATTGCCTTAACCACTACGCTACAGCATGCCCTGCTTGCGTCATGGAGCCGCCTGATATTTTAATAATAAAAAAATACAATTTTTCTTTCTATAATAATATCTTATTTTAAACAATCTATTCATCCACTTCATAAATTACATCCATTAAAATAAAACTTAAATTCTGTATATCCCTATTAGTATTATGATTAGTTTCAATTGCATTGCTTAGTAATATGGGTAATGAGTCCATGAACAAATTGAAATTGACGGTTCCACTGATGCAGCGGTCCATTCAACAAAATTCTTAAATTTCTGCTGCAATGGCAGCCATTTTTGCTAAAGTGCTTCTGCGGCGCTTTTGGTCGCTGAATGCACCCAATGTAAATTGTGTATTAGTCACTGCTCAGAGAGTGTAGCCAACTTATCACAAAAACCTGCTAACAAACAAGTGAATGCTAAAATAATCTGGTGTTCTAACTCGCCCACTTTCTCACCCTAACTTGCCCTCTAATGTAGGTGGACTCTTGGGATATGTGAGCAGCATGTTGGCAATTGGCTCTAGCAGAAACATATGTTATCATATTAGCCAACACAATGCTAAAGTCACTTGGGAAAATCTGCACTTAAACTTACGTGAAATATTTTCAAAGTCCTATAGAACAACAGTGCATATGCACCAGTTTATAGAGCCAGTAATAACCTACCATCGAACCACATATCAATTATTATTGATATCATACTAAAGTTCACAAAGCTTATGCTAATGGCAGCACGTCGCTATGAAATTTAAATGACCAATATTTGCAATAAATCCCCAAATCTATGTTAAAAAATATATTAATAATATCAAAATTACCAAATGTTTATTAAAAATGGGTGTACACTTACTTATCACTCCCTAACACTGATCCAACCGCGATAACCCAAAACAGCGATAGAAAAATCAGAAGTAATATAGCTTACACTTGTGGAGAAAATAGCAGTTAGCATCACAATATTGTCTAACGGTGTCATAATATTGTGATTTGCATATTTTTAAATAAATTCTTTAAAATTGTCTAATAATGTTACATAAATTGTTTGAAAAAGTTTAAAATATTAAATAATGTTAGTAAATACAGAAGAAGAGTTATAGTTTACAACAATATAACTGAAAAATCAAGCGCTAGTAAAAGTGCAGTTGAGCTGAAAAAAGTTTTAAATATTAAAAAATGTTAGTAAATACAGAAGAGCTATAGTTTACAACAATAAACAGAAATATCAAGTCGTCAGTCGTCACTTGTTCTGCAATTGAATATTCACCGACATAGAATAGCCAAATTAATTTTAGGCTTTATGATTGTTTATTCTGGTAATATGACTATGATAAACTATAGTCTTCTATAATATTACTAATGATCACAATATAACATATGTTACTTACCTATCAGCTTGACTAATTCCTGAACAAATTCCTTATTACATGCAAGGATGTGAAATCGTTTGCCACAATTTTTTACACACGTTTCCAATACAGTGAGTGTATACATAACCACAGTGTAGTTCTTCCCTGCATTCTGAGTTAATCGTTTTCTTATAGCTTTAATTGCATCCTTTGGACCATCTTCTGTGTCATTAATGATGTCACATATTTCCATATTTAGTGCCCAATTTTCTGATGCTAAGGCAGCATCTGTGGCCTGTTCTGTAAACAGATTTTTCTAAATTAAAGAAAACATAATATTTATTTCAATCATCAATTTGTGATTCAAAGGTATTAATATAGCAAATAAATGAAAATGATTTCCAGCTAATTAATAGCCCCGCCCCCTTCCTAACGTTACCATTAACTTGACGTATCACTTGACTGATTCCCAACAACAAAGTGTCATTCTATCATATAATCTTTCCTTATTGACAACTGCCCTGAAGTTGGCAATTTGCAAAAATTACACCTATATTTAAGAGAAAAGACTACAACTTAATTTTAAAAAAGGTAACATAAACAAACTAACACTATCATTAAAATATATTTATCAAAAATCATTTAGCCTACGCAGAAAAAATTAGATCGATAGTCACTTGTTACAATACAATTGGTAAAATGAAGCTATGAGAAGAATAATAACCTACTTCCACATATTCAGTTATATTACAAATCAATAAATAAGGCTTCGTAAATTATAAATTCAATAAAAATTTGCACTTTACCTATTCTTTGCCCGACGGGCGAAGCAAACGGATTACCTCCGAAGAAAGACATGTTTCACGAACAAATGACAATCATATGATGCAATGGATGCAACACACCCTCCAACCCAAAGACATCAGTTCGGTCGAGTCATTTATGTTGTCATGGCAACGGGATATCAAATAATAAACAAGTTAGTGTGTTAAAATAATGTTTAACCTAAATGTCATAATTATATCAACTTTATTCTCTTTTACCTTAGTTTGAATTAATGTTTTATTTTGGAAAATATTAGATCATACTTTGAAAAATGACTGCAATACTTCAAGATCTGGAACCCCATGTAATAGATACTTCAATGATTATGAAAGCATTAGAAGAAGAAAGAGCATCTGGAGAAGCTGGAAGATTAGCTGCAGAGGAAGGAATTATTCTTGAAGAGGTTGAGCGGCTTAGATTGGAATTTTTAAGTTAGTATTGTATAAGAATAAGTCATGAATGAATAGGTTTGTATTTGGTATCTTTAATGTGACAGATTGTTTTTCACAAAATTGACAGTATTTTTTTTTATTTAGGTATCTCTTAAATATTATTGGGCAATAGTTGAATTGGATGATCCGTATATATATATATATATATATATATATATAGTGGAGACCGAGTTCCCATTACATCTGGTAATAATAGAGAATATGTATAAGAGAAATAAAATGTTTGTTCTGGATTCGCCTGGTAGTGTAAGTGGTAGCGCACTGAGATATCAACTCAGAGGTCCGAGTTAGAATCACGTCCAGGCATTTATTTTTCTTATCATGTCACATATATATATATATATATTTTTTTTTTTTCCAGTTATAATGCCAGATATCAAGTCCATGAAAGAAACGGAATAAATGCAACTCATTGAAAATACAAATTGTTATAATTGTCAGCTGGCAGTTGGCCTTATAAGCTATGTGCATGTGTTATGCAGCATCACATGATCTCTATTTCTTTACATAAATCCACTTCCTCTTCTGAATTTTTTTTTTCAACGCTGTCATACCATAACTTCAAAATGAAAAGTCTATTACAATTTATAGGAGTATATATGATTGAGACAAATTGTTATGTTTTAAGGAAATACTTTCCAACATGTGACAAGAAAAATGTTTCTAAGTTCCAACCATACACCATGTGCATGCGCCAACAGATGCAAAGCGGTTTACATAAACTATGTAATCACGGGATGCAGCCAACATATACACGTTATTTGAACTTGCATTGCCAACCAACCTAAAAGCTAACCTAATGCAATTTAAGTATTCTAACCTGTGAAATACCAACTTAAAAGCTAACCTAATGCAATTTAACCACTCATTTCACGGTGGGCACAAGCTCTTGCAAACTTCCAAAATCCATAACTACATTCACTGTTTAATTGAACACATTAATCCCATTTATCTATTGAATTCGAAGACAAAAAAAAGTGAGTGGATTGGTAATGACACACACATGTTGAATAAACTTACGTACAATGAAATCCAGTTGTCTAGTGCAGCTATTGTATTTTATATTTGCAGGACAGACAATGGGTGATTTGTTTCATTATATATACTACTAGAAGTCCCGGCCACGCGTTGCTGTGGCTAAGGTATACGTTAAAAATTTTAATTAAGTTGCTGTCTTTCAGCCAGATTATTTAAAACTAATACTTACACACGAAATTAATAATATTGAAAATAGAATAAACACTTAACACGCTTAATTATGAAATAATCAATATTTGCAATTCAATTGAAATTCGCGGTTGCAACAAAAAGCACAGCCATCTGGATCTCTGTTTGTTAAATAATAAACCAATTACCTTACCAAGTTACCTTACACCGCCATCTGTTAGAATCGCATGGAACTCACAGATAATTATAACTCTTTGTTAATTAATAAACAAATAATTTGCAATAAAAAATAATGAGACTATAAATTTAGTTATAATCTACCCTAAGTCTCAAGTTGGATCAAACTGCACACAGTGTGCAAAATTTTATTAAAATCGGTTCAGTAGTTTAGGATTCCATAGCGAACAAATAACGTGACACAAAATTTTTATATATTAAGATATTATGATATTTGTTGGAAGTATTTCATGTGATTTTTTAAGTAAAATTTTATCACCTCACCTCATATTGTTGTTGTTCTTCTTCTTCTTAAACTAGCCTTTCCAGATGACATAACAATGATCATGAAAATACTGAAGATAGAACCGAATATGATCCCGAAACCATAGCTCTTCAAGATGACATAATAATGATCGTGAAAATACTGAGGATAGAACCAAATAAGATCCTGAAACAGGTCTAAGAAGAAGAAGAAGAATATGAGATGAGAAAATTTTACTTAAAATAAATAATACCTCATAATGTTATTTCCTAAAAAGTCAAATATTTCATATTACTACAGATATATTGAAGATTGATCACCTTTCAATGATGACATCATTAGTAATGCTCAAACTTCCTGGTAATATCATAGAGAAGATTGAAGGCTTAGATGCTTTGATAAATTTGAAAGAGCTTGATTTATCATTCAATAATATAGAAGTCATTGAAAATCTCAATGAACTGGTGAAACTCGAGATATTAACTTTGTTTCAAAACAGAATAAAAAAATTAGAGAATATGGATATGCTTGTAAAACTGACAATCTTCAGTATTGGAAACAATAAAATTGATGATATGCATGAAGTAAGTGAATTATTTTGTAGATAACTGTACATGTATTTATTGTTACTCTATATCTTTAGCTTTAACATCTTGAACTGTATGAACTTAATACTGATATTACTAGGCTTATATATAGACATTTCTGAAACCAACCAGTCTGAGTGGAATTTTTCATAAGTAAGAAATACCATTCACAAGGAAAGATCACAGTTCGGTGACAAGGGGAACAGAATAAAATTAGTCAATTCAAAGAACACGTGGGATTATGTATAAATAAAACACATCAATAATTCAATGTTTTTATTATTCATTTCATATATCTTAATGATGGATAAATCATATTTGAAGAGAAAAAATATTACGCTGAGACCAGAGCTTGAACCCGGGACCTTTGATTTTCTAGATCAAGTGCTCTACTGACTGAGCTACCAGCACAAGTACCGATCTAAATGCAAATTTTCTTCTATATATGTTGTAATTCCCGTGCACCAAATGCTATGAAACCTTTGCTTCCATCTTTGCAAATGGCGGCTTCTTTAGTAAGAAGACATATATATGGGAATTATACATTACATTATAAAGCCAGTACGGCTTCTTTCGATGTTTTTATTGTTCATTTCATACATCTTAATGATAGATAAATCATATTTGAAGTGAAAAATATTAAGCTCAGACCGGGGCTTGAATCCGGGACATTTGGTTTTCTAGACCAAGTGCTCTACCGACTGAGCTACCAGAACAAGCACCGATCTAAATGCAAATATTCTTCTATATACATTGTAATTCCTGCGCATCAAATGCTATGAAACCTTTGCCTGCCTTTGCTTCCATCTTTGCAAATGGCGGCTTCTTTATTAAGAAGACATATATATGGGAATTATACATTACATTATAAAGCCAGTATGGCTTCTTTCGATGTTTTTATTAGTCATTTCATACATCTTAACCAAAGGTCCCGGGTTCAAGTCCCGATTTGAGCGTAATATTTTTTCTCTTCAAATATGATTTATCCATCATTAAGGTGTATGAAATGAATAATAAAAACATTGTAAAAAGCCGTACTGACATTTATAATGTAATGTATAATTCCCATATATATGTCTTCTTAATAAAGAAGCCGCCATTTGCAAGGATGTAAGCAAATGTTTCATATCATTTGGTACGCGGGAATTACAACATATTTAGAGGAAAATTTGCATTTAGATCAGTACTTGCTCTGGTAGCTCAGTCGGTAGAGCACTTGGTCTAGAAAACCAAAGGTCTCTTCAAATACATCAATAATTACTGCTTGTCACATTTTTTTGTGAAAATAGTAAAAGATTGTTGTTTACCGATTAATCGTGTATATCACAAACACAACATCCACCCCATAAATCAGTCACAATCCACTTACAAATGATAAATGTAATTGAGCCTTAAGTTCAAGTCCAGTTGATTGTAGTGCCACCTGTAAATATAGAAACAAACATAACAGCTGTGCTACAGCATGAGATCTAATGGAGTCATGTCCTGACTATGGCACCTAATATTTTATAATTCACTATGTATTTTTGAGGTCTTTCTGAAGAATCAATTTTAATTTATTTCCCTTGTCCAATTGGTTGGTTTCAGTATTTGAATTCAACACTTTGTGAATACAGTCTGTCCAATGGATCTGTGCCCTCATAAGATATGCGAACTAAAGCCTACTTCCTTTTCTGCCTCGGTAAATCATTTCCCTCTCTGCATTCCTATCTCTATCTTTTTCCCCTCCCACTACTCACAATTTTGAGCCTTCTTGGAGGACATTATTTGCACTTGCAGTCCAGTGTTGTCAACTCAACTCAACATGAATATGGTAGCCTGAAGTGGTGTAACTCTCTGCATGCCACTGGTAAAATCTCTCATGTCAGAGATTTAAATTGCACTTGCCGATGTGATCGGCTTTGCAAGTAGTTTAGGTATATTGTCTGGCAGGTAATGGACAGGAGCACCAGAGCCGATCTAATCGGCTCATGACGCCTAAAGGGTTAAGCAAGGATAAATTACAACTCCTATGCAGTATCAGTATGTTATTATATTATTTTTGGTCTGGACATCTTACCTCAATATTAATATTGAGGTAAGATGTCCAGACCAAAAATAATATAATTAAAATAACCTCAAAATGTAACTTCCTAAAATTAAATATCAGTATGTTATGTTACACTGTATATAAATTGTAAATTATTATTATCATTAGCTTAATTCATGAGCATAAATTAGAACTCCTGAACAGTATCTGTATGTTATGTTTTATGTTATATAGTAAGTAAATTGTAAATTATTTTCATAAGCATAATTAGAATTCCTGCATAGTATCAGTATGTAAATAAGATCTTAGCATGTAGTAACTTTGCCATAGCCGGTCCCTAGCCCGGATGAGAAAGGAGGGTATATGACTGTGTTCATTCCTAAAATTTTATAATTTTATTAGGACTTCAAGAATATCATATTTGAAGAGAAAAATGATTCTCTTCAAACATGATTTATCCATTATTGATGTATGAAATGAATAATAAAAACATCTTCAAGATTATGTTCCAAATCTAACCAAATAAGACAATGAGGTGAAGGATAAGTATTTATGATGAAACATTTATCTTTAAAAAGTACATACATAGATTCCCTTCACATAATTTTCATTAAACCAATAAATATCCACTATTATATTATATTACCTCAATTAATCGTAGAAGTCAATCAGTGTCATTCCGTCCATAGTAATTCTGCCTGAAGGCAGGTCCTTCACTGCAATCATAGCATTTTCATGCCATGCTTGTAGCTTTACTAGGGAATTGTAGATGTGGTAGCTTCCATTGCTTTTCACACCGGTGAAGGATGATGATAATGATGATGGCCATATGATTTTGGGGACCATTTGGGCCTTAAAGTTTTCCTGACATTTGTCTTATAGGTGAGGAAAAACCCCAATAAAAACCTCACCCAGAAAAACTGCCCCGACCGGGGATCAAACCCGGGCCCGCTGCATGACAAGGCAGCACGCTACCTTGAGACCACAGTGGTGGACTCAGTGTCATTAGACCTACTTAAAATTAAATATGAAGAAGTTATAATTAACCTAACATTATTCAATATTCAAGAGCCATGACATTAGGGGGGAAGTTTGGCAACATCCCTACGTGGTAAGTTACTGTGGCTGCTATTTGACATAGTGGGAGGGGAGTGCAGTGAAATGGTGTGAGTATAGATGGGTACTTTTCTAAGAACGATGTCAGCGCTATAGGGACACAGATCCATTGGTCCGAGTATACATCCTAAGCATTACCATGTTTTGGTTGATGTATCAGTATTAAAATTTACTGAAGGCTTTTAAGGATTTAGGATGTTAGCTTAAAGATTAATTAAGACATTTTAAAAGAGATTGGATTATTCACTATTACTATCAGTAATTATTTTTAATTAAAGGTGATTTATATGCGACAGTTTTGTCATCTTCACTCATTCAATATGGCTGGAAATCCCTGTACAGAAGATAAAGGAATAGATTTTCGGCAGTTCATTTGTGCTTATTTACCAAATTTAACATATTACGAATATCGTATAATTACATCAGAAGAACGCCAGAATGCATATGAGAAATACAGGTAAAGGATTAAATTTCATCATGTAGATATGGAGTGGACAGTCTAGAAGATAGGTTTTGACTTCACTGACAATACTATGGAGTAGATCTGAATACACATTCAATATTGGTAAAATATTAAACAAATTGTTACTAGATATTAATTATATATATTGTAGCCACATGTAATAAATGTAATTATTTAGTCTAAGTTTAGTTGGAAAAAGATCAACACTGGAGTAAGACAGGGATGTGGACTTTCACCAGTGCTTTTCATTATATATATGAATAGATTAATAAATAAATGGAGGAAAACACAACAAAGATATATATATATACCCATCAGTAGGAACCTCAAACTCGATGCTATTCTTTTTGCAGACGAGTTAGCTCTTCTGGCACTTTCCGAAAATGATTTGCAACGATCAATTTATAATTTACAAAAAATAGCTGCCAAATTTTATATGGAAATATCAATTAACAAAACTAAAATTATGGCATTTCATGGGAAGGACCCCATACAAAGTAAAATCTGTCTCCAAAATAAAATTTTAGAGAGATCTAATCAATTTAAATATCTTGGATATTATCTCTCTATCTGGGATGAAAAGGATATCCCTGAAAAAATTATTAGTTATAATAAAAGTTTGGGAATTATTAATCAAGTTATGAAACCATCCCTTGTACAAAAAAAAACACCAGATTACGTTTATATAACACTTTGGCTAGACCATTGTTGACATATGGTAGTGAAGCATGGACAGTAAAAAGACAACATGAAAGCAGAATAATGGCTTGTGAAATGAGTTTCATGTGCAGAACAGCGGGTTACACCAGATGGGATCGGAAAAGGAAGACCGATATCTTAAAAGAATTGAAGACTACACCAGTTTTGGAATATATTAAACAGTACCAACTAAATTGGAAACACCATCTTGAAATAATGAGTTCAAATTGGATCCCCAAAGCTGTTTATAATTATATACCAGGAGGACGAAGATCTCTGGGCCATTCTATGAAATGCTGGAGGGAAAATTTTCTATAGGATCGTAACAGGTCTTGGCCTAATACTTCGATGGAAGAAGAAGGAAAGGAAACTATAAGTAAATTTTGCCATTATTTGTTACTGAATATTAGTTTTTATAGTGCATATAATAACATATTTTCAGTGTTGCATACTTCATAATTTTTGTATGAACTACAAGGATGGGACTGCATATTTTGTAATTTTTGTTAGAACCATTAATATCAAAACAATTTTAAATGTGGGAACATAACATTTGAAGAGAAAAAAATACACTCAGACTGGGGTTTGAACCCAGGACCTTTGACTTTCTAGGCCAATGCTTTACAACTGAGCTACCTGAAAAGCTCCAATCTAAACAAAAATGTTTCTCTTGTACACTGTTAATTCCCGATCACCGAATGCTGCGAGCATTTGCTCGATCATGCAAATAGCAGCTTCTGGTCTAAGAAGACATTTATTGGGAATTTAAACACTACTTTATAAATCCAGTAGGGCTTCTTTTGATGTTTTTATTATTAATTTAACACTTCTCACTGAAGGATAAATTATATTCGAAGAGAAAAATTATATGCTCAGACTGGGGTTTGAACTCAGGACCTCTGGCTTTCTAGGCCAATGCTCTACCACTGAGCTACCTGAGAAACTCCAATCTAACTGCAAATTTTTCTTATACACTGTTAATTTCTGATCACCGAATGGCTTTATAAAGTAGTGTTTAAATTCCCAATAAATGTCTTCTTGTCGCTATTTGCATGATTGAGCAAATGCTCGTAGCTATTGGTGATCGGGAATTAACAGTGCATACTTACTTACTTACTCACTGGCACTATCGAACCCATAGGTACATGGCTGCATGGACATAAGCTCTCCATACATCCCTATCCTGAGCTAATGCTTTCCAATCATTCCCTGCATAATCTACTTCCCTCATTCTTGGTCTACCTACTGGGCGTTTTCCATCTGGCTTTCCTACAAGAAGCTTCCATGCACGTCTTTCATTCCCCATACGCGCAACATGTCCTGCCCATCGCAGTCTACGAGACTTAACTATTCTTATTATATCTGGCTTCCTATAAAGACCATGTAGTTCATTGTTATGTAGTCTTCTCCATTCACCTGTCTGTTCATCTCTCTTTGGTCCAAACATTTTCCTAAGAACTTTATTCTCAAAAACTCGTAATCTCATTTCCTCCCTTAAAGCAAGAGTCAATGTTTCGCACCCACATAATATAACTGGTAGAATAATAGTTTTATATATTTTCAGTTTAATGTTTTTTTAAAGGAGTTGGGACATCAAAAGTCTCTGCAATGTGTAATAGCACGCATTTCCAGAATTGAGCCTATGTTTAATTTCTTTGTGCATCTCATTCCTATTTGTGATTATTGTTCCTAGGTATTTGAATTCAGCCACTTCCTCAAAATTTTCCTCATTTGTCATTAGCTGTACATTTCCATTATATAATGCATTTCTACGTGTGACCATATATTTAGTTTTATTGATATTTACTTCCAGCCCTAATTCCTTAGTGTTAATTAACAGCGCATAAGAGAAAAAATGTTGTTAAGATTGGAGTTTCTCAGGTAGCTCAGTGGTAGAGCATTGGCCTAGAAAGCCAAAGGTCCTGGGTTCAAACCCCAGTCTGAGTATATAATTTTTCTCTTCAAATATAATTTATCCTTCAGTGAGAAGTGTTAAATTAATAATAAAAACATCATGGGAACATAACTTTCAAGCTCCAGTTTTAACAACTTTTATAAAATACAGTTCTAATGTACTTTTGCAGTTCTTTTTGTTAGCTGGAAAACCTATGATGAGCTGCATATCATGTGGTGGTAACGTGATCTCTGGGAATAACCTGTGTAGAGTGACTGTTCATTGATTTTATAGCTACAGATCCCAGTGAATGACTGATTTTCTTGCAAGAAAGAAGTTTGTTGGAGTGTGTTATAATGCCAAAAAAGATAAAAAATAATAGGAGTGCACTTTTAAGACAGTGGATTAAGGACTATGGACCAGTGGATTACACTGTAGATGGTAAAGTTTTTTGTCAACAGTGTAATAAACATATTGCATGTGGAAATGGGTTTCAATTAGCACATTAGTCAACGACTAACCAACATAAAAACAGAGACAGACTTCCACAAAACAAACTTAATTAACACAAAAAGTTGTACTTCAACTAAAATTAACATTTTAAAAAAAAAGATTTACTGTATGCCATGCTTTAATCACAGCAAATATACCTTTTAATTCACTAAACAATTGGAATTTCCAGAATTCCATTCCATTTCAGATGACTCAAAAATTTGGAAAAACTTATTTGATGATTGTTACCATAACAGTTACTTCATTCATTCTTCCAGTGGCATGCATTCAACCCCAGCTATTCCAGCACTGCTGGGGTAATTTGTATATTAATAATTTTGAATTAAAAAAATAATATATTTTCCAAATTCCATTCATATCAATTACATCAAAATTCCTGCTGCACCAGCATACATGTATCGCATTTGGTTTGACGGAGCCATCTGAGTATTCACATTATCTCCATAAAGAAACGCATTGGAGTGTTTCCTCTATGTTATCCCCACAAACATCAGCTATTGCGCTACAGATGAATCCATGCAAGCTTGGTGCAAGCAAATTGCATCAATGCCTGCTACGCCCAGCAATAATACACTAGACGAAGCTTATGTCTTATTTCATTGACTTTTTATTGAATACTAGCTACCTGTACCCAGGTAACATCACAACTCGAATAATAATACATTTGATGAAAAAAATGTGATTGGCTGATTTGGGAAGTGCTAATTCCTCAATAATAGAATTTTTCAAAATAACATTTCTTAATTTATAATATTTAATTTATGCTAGTTACATTTTTACAAAGTACAAAAAAATAAATAAATAAAATTATGCAGTACGTTTTGTCAGCTATAGCAACCTGTTAATTTAAGAAGCTTTATTTATATTGTATAACTGAATAACAACAATTGGATTATTACGAACGTGTGTATATATTATTTGTGGAAAGCAACAGTTTAATTTAATATGATTACGCTCAGGGTCAGTTAAGCCCCGCCGAGCGATAGCATTAAGATCACTATTGTTTAAGTGGTCTTTGGCCCGAGCGGTTGGCCTTGGTTTTGGAGGATGAATTCCACATTTAAACATTTTAAAAAGACAGTAAACGAAAAAATAACATAATTTATTAAAATAAAACCAAACATAAAGAAATATTAGATCAACAACATATAAAACAATTTATTTAAATCAGCTGAAATCGCCACATTGTTAAACGTCAAAATGCTAAAGTGTTAAAATTCAGAGAGAGAAAACAAACATTTAAAATATTCAACTTTGTTCATTATTCTAAGTTCTTTGGACCATTTGGTCCTTTAATTAATTCTGTGTCTGAAAAATGACCATTAAAGAATGATAAAAAGATTCATATTACCAATGTAAAGCTGCCTCCCCTGCTGGGGGACCGCGTTTGGTCCCGCCGCCATTCTGCCTTTTTTCACTCAAAATTCGGGCTTTTATATTATTATCTTTCCCTTTCACTATCCCCTCAAACTAATGGAAACCCTATTTTCTTGCCCCATCTGTAGTAATATTCCTAGTATGTCATGGCCATGTTATATAAGGTGTTTTTAACTTCTTATCCTAATGTGTTTGGGTTATATAAGTTTTCGTAAGAATTTCCTATTTGGTTGAAACTAATAAGTTGTTTTTGATATTATATAAGATTTCGTAAGTGTGTCTTCATTGATTGAAAAATATATTGATGTGAAATAGTCATTTTATAATAATTCTTTCCCTAGTTTTTTATCTATAAAACACTTATGTATATTTTGATTGAGACTTCAATCCGCATTTAAAGGGTGAATATTTATGCCCTATTTTTGGGTATAATACACATGTATATGTGTCTATCCTTTATCGGATTTTTATAGTATTTTATTATTATGGCAGTTAGGCCCTAGTGTAGGCATAACAAATATCGACACTGAGTTCGTTCAAATGCATTATTATTACATTTTTACAAGTTACTGATGAATGTGATTTATCAATTTAGTAAAAATGAATGTGGCTGTATAATTGTACAAACGAGACCATTTTCGTGCAGCAGACCTTTCAACAAGAAAAATGACCTCGTACAACAAGGTATGCCAATTCCAGATTTACCGGATCTAAAGAAAAAAAATGACAAGGCATTTTAGTATCATACCATTTGTAAACTGAATAATTCGGAATGAAAGTTGTTATAAACTATAAGTCACATTTTCTCGGCATACAGCTGGGGTAATTGCTCTGACCACCACACGCAACTTCATTTCATTACATGTTTCCAGCCGTAGCTGATGACATGATTCCATTGCTTAGTAATACTACTTGAAGAGTTGATTGGTGATTTTTCTTGTGTAAACTATATACAATCTGTGCAATAGTCCTTAGCTTAGGTGTGGATAAGATAAATTGAAATGTTTCACCCAAGGCCATAACAGTTACTGAAATAAAAGATGTTTTGAAATAATGCCTTATATGGTGATCACTTGTAGGGAGTTAGAAAAAATCAATAATTCCACTGTAGCACGCTTTATATACAATGCTGTAACAGTATTGTGGTCAGAAGAGGGTAAGGGCAACAAGTTCTGCATCCTACTTTCAGGTTCACCATCCTATATGGAGCGCTGGTTCAGTTCTAAAAACATTTTATCCCAATATAATACATGTTACTTGCATTGCACATAGATTTAGTAGGGTAGTAGAAACAATACGGAAAGAGTTTTTGAAGCAAATATTTTGATTTCAAGCACAAAAGGATAAATTAGATAGAATATGGAATATACAGAAAGAAGACACATATAGATAACTATATAAAAGTTTCAGGTTTCAATCACATAGCTCACAAAGGAGCAGTTTTCAATAGTCTGACACACGGATTAGTGAAAATACCCATGAACAAAGAAAATTATGAAAATGAAAAAAAACACATAATCAATGTGGCTACAAAAAATGATTTTGAAGAAAGAATGATACACAAGAAAATAAGTTCAAAAGGCATACATTCATTAATCAAAGCATTCTTCTAAAAGAAAAAGAATGAAATGTAAAATTCAGGTAATTCACATATATCGTCTATTGAAGCACCACAAGTCTCAAATTTTTTTTTTTTAATTTCAACATAAGGTTGACACCCAAAAATTACTATAGCATCAGTAGATTGATTATATCTAACAAAAATGAGAAAATAGAAGAAGAAAACAAATCAGGGATTTATCAGATTAAATGTGAAGAATATGAGAAAGTCATCTAGGGACGTCAAGAAAGGGAAGTAGAAAAATCTGCATGGCTGCTCATGCATGATCCGAAAAACATCTTATCGAAAAGAAGGCTAAATTATTAAAACAAATAGAAAAACAAACAAACTCACTGTTTTGGAAAAGATCTATATTCAAAGGAGAGAAAAGGAGAAATTGATGAACTTTGAAATTCCCTGGGAGAATGACCTGATTTCAAGGTTTTTCAGTCTGCCAACAGAGGGAGCAAAAGATGGCTCTTCAAGATGACAGAACAATGGTCACAGGGATACTGATGATGGAACTGAAGTGTAAGGTTACAAAACTAGTTTAAATTTAAAAAAAAAGAAGAAAGATATGATGTGAGTGATAAAATTTTACTTAAACAAAAAAGATATTTCTAAAAGCACCTGTTGCAAGTAAATGCTTACAGAGAATCACTTCTGGAACAATATTTATCCCCAGAACCCATTCTTAAAGGGATAAACACAGTTCTCTTTTATTCAGATTCATAGATTGCATTGGAGGACAAGTGGAATTAATAGGGAATGAAAGAGGGGCATGGAAACTCTGTAGGAAAACCAAAGGAAAAATGTCAAGTAGTAGACCAAGAATGAGGTGGGAGAATATCATTAACCATGATTTGAGGTAGAGCATATAGGGATGATTAGAGAACATTAGCTCTGGATAGGGATGTAAGGAGAGTATATGTCCATGTGGCCATGAACCTACAGGTTCAATGGTGCCAGTGAGTTAGTTATATGGATAAGAAAAGTTATATATATGTATATACAGGATGAACAGTAATTACACCTACGAACTTCAGATTGATTCCTGACTGGAAATGAAGGAAAAAAGGTCCAATAGACATGTGTCTGGAAATGAACGATGTGCGTGCAATGACAACAAATCGTCCCGGCACATAGTACATAGCATAATCACATCCACATCACAACAGATGTTTAAAGTGGCCTCCATGGGATGCAATGCACATGTTCACACATCGTATCATGGATTGCCTCACTCTTTCACATGTTCCGACCTCTCTCCAAATAGCATCACAGGCGACGTGGACACACTGTTGAAGGGTAAGCACATCAGGAACTAGTTCAGCATACATAACATTTTTCAGATGCCCCCAGAGGTAAAAATCCAGGGGGTTTAATAAGTCCAGTGTTCTAGAAGGCCATGCAGCAGAACCGAGAGAATAATGCCATTCATCAGTCCCATCTACCGTGACAACGATGCATTTATGGACACTTATTCATAGGACATTTTTTCCTCCATTTCCAGTCAGGAATCCGTCCCTGCAGTTTGTTGGTGTAATTAAAATTCATCCTGTATATATATATGAATCAGATATTATTTTTCATCTCACCTCATAATATATTGTGATTTTCACTGGACTGATTTCAGATGACAACCCTTCCATCCTTAGTCAAAATTCTGACTGTCGAACTTCCTCTGTGATAAATCATGGTGTATTATGAGGTGGGAAGTGAAAATAATATATGATTAATTTATTTATTATTATTTATTTAATGCAGGGCACTTGAAATACAGATCATTCACCCAAATGACAGACCTTATTAACATATTATAATAACTATACACAATAGAAACAATAACATAAGCACTACAAATATATAAATAGAATAATATTAAGTAGATTAGGGGGTTTGCAGTGAGATCATTTTCCCTCTTGCCTCCCAGTAGCCTTGATGGAGTGTAGCAGTTGTTAGTGCAGAACAGTGGAGTAGATGAGCAGAATCCATATTGGCACCAGTCCTACACAGCAAGCAGAGAGGATTGTTCAATATTCCCAGACGATGAAGATGCGTAAGTGAGACAGTCATGTCCTGTTGCAATCTGAAATTTTGTGACAGCTAGTTTTCGTGGCTAATCTGGTACTTCAAAAACAATTTTATTTCTCCATTGGCTTTCTTTAGTCCTTTCTAACAATGACAGGTGGTATTCAGATTTTATCTTAGCATGGATAACAGTGGCAGATCTACGGTAAGGAATTTCTTTCATGGGTGCTTGTAGAATTTGAGTGCCTCGTTTTGCAAGAAGATCTGCAGCTTCATTTCCTGCGATCCCACAGTGTGATGGTATCTATTGCAGTGCAACTCGCTTTTGTAAGCAGATAAGGTTGTTGATGAATTTCCTGCACTCTACAACTTCTTTGCTATAAGCTGCTGTTAAATAGTTTGCAATTGCACTAATTGCTGCTTGTGAATCTGATAGGATAACAACTTTAATTTATATAAATTGTAATTTACCTCATAATGTTACTCCCCATTGTAACTTTTATTGAAGTTATTGTATGTTCATTATTAATTTTTCATATTCTTATGAGATAAAGTTATTTAACATAATGCTACAATTTTTATCAATAAATTGTCAATATGTTCTGTCTCTTATATAGGGCTGACTTAGAACAATTAGAGAAGCAGGAAGAGAAGATTAAACAAAAAAGAAATGAACAAGAAACTCGAGCTAAGGAATTAGTCCATCACACTGAAGCTTTTGTGGAAAATCTTGATGGAGATCAGCTCTTTGTGGCTTTGTTCGAGAATGATAGAGATGGCAAAGCTCTTTTAAAAATTGGAGATACTGCAATAGATATTTTCAATAAGTATCCTTTATTTATTCTTGCAAATATGATATTTAGTCATCATATATCCTAAGCAGACACATCTGTTTTTATGACCATGGATAAGCAACTACTACTGATTTTTCCAATTCCCCATTTTGACATTCCAATGATGTTCATTCACTCTGGTTTTCAAATTTCTTTTTGTTTTCCCTATGTAAGTTTTATCACATTTTTATAATTTTTGTACTAAAAGATGTCAGTATGAGGCAGAACACTGACCACGGACCACTCAAATTATATCTATACGAAAACAAGTGTAACTAAATTAGTATGGTTCAATTCTTCCCTGTAGGGGGAGAGCATCTAAATCTCTGTTAAGGGAAACATGGGCTTACAAGAAAGTATTAAAAGAAATTTGAAAACCAGAGTGAAGGAATACCTTAGGAATGTAAAAAAAATGAGGAATTGGAAAAATCAGCAGTAGCCTTTCATGCATGGTCAGAAAAACATCAAATTGAAAGAAAAGCTAGTTTAATAAAACAAATAGAAAACCTAAGGAGTTTAAGGTAAAAACTTAAAATATGTACCTTTTGGCACGTGCCATCATCCTTATCTGTGTTATCAGATAACATTTTAAATATAATATTTTAACACAGTTGAGGACGATGGCATCTGCCAAAAGGTATATATTTTAAGTTTTTATCTTATGATTATTCACCTCAATGTAATTTGATATGAATTTTATTAGTATTGACTAAGGATTTAACTTTTATAGGAATTAATCACTATGAGGTTTAATTTATGGTGAAATTAAATGTTTCTTACCTCTCCTCATATAAATCTTCTAAGTAGATCGCGATTTCGAGACTATAACTGTCTCATCCTCAGAACTTTCTTGGCGACTGGTGTTATGTCAATCGGAAGAAACTCTTCTTCTTCCCTCTGTTGGTGGACTTATGAACTTCGAAATTCCTGCAAATTTTGACCTGATCCAGAGGTTCATCGGTCCACCAACAGAGGGAAGAAGAAGAAGAGTTTCTTCCGATTGACATAACACCAGTCGCTAAGAAAGTTCTGAGGATGAGACAGTTATAGTCTCAAAATCGCGATCAACTTGGAAGATTTATATGAGGAGAGGTATGAAACATTTAATTTCACCATTGACTAAGGAGCTTGTTTGGGAAAAAATCAACATTCAAAAAACTAAAAAAAAAAATTAATTAATTTTGAAATTCTCGGGGAAGCTGATTTGATTGGGAAGTTCACCGGTCCACCAACAGGATGGAGTAAGAAGCAGTGCTCCTGGATGACAGAACATTGGTCATATAACTACTGAAAATGTAACCGCTAAGGTTATGAAACCGGTCTAAAAGAAGATAAGATATGAAGTGAGGTGTAAAGAATTTTACTTTAATTTTAAAATTAAACCTCATAGTGATATTTACTATAGTAGTTCAATAAATTCAACCTCAATTTGAAACCTGAAGTCCTCTGAGTAAAATTTCTGAGCCCTTTTATGTACAGATTTTATTTACAATACTAATGACATAAGTTGTTAAGGAGCATTGATAAATAGAATACAAAATAACTTAATATATTCATACTGAGATGTCAAACAAAAATTGAACATATGTGACAACTTAGCCATTTATTAACCATGTACTTCCATAAGTATCTGTAAAACATACTTCACTTGCTTCCAAAGTGTGTGGTACTGATTGTATAAAAATATAATAATTTTTTAATAATTTTCTTTACTGTATAAACTCAGTTTTCATGATGAACTTGTTGCTGTTGTTAAACAACTTTTTAAAGTTGGTATAGAGCAGAATGGTATTCGACAAGAAGAAATAAAACAGTTTTATAAATGTGTTGATGACGCTAAAGAAACAACTCGATATGCAAGTCAGGAGTAAGTAAGAACTGTTATGTATTTTGTAAGTCTACTTATTATTAAGACTTTTGTCTGTATATTCTTACCTCTTATGGTTGTTTTTGTCGAACATATGTTTCAAGGCTACTGAGTCCCATCGTCAGCAATTAAAGACTGAATTTTCTCAAGTTGTCTGCCCTGAGTCCTGATTCCATCTCTCTCTATCCCTGGTTCAATGAATTTACTAATGAGGTTCCTTTCTCCGGTTCTCCGGGAATTTCAAAATTCCTAATCATTTAATATTTAATTTTAGGAAGTGATATTTTGAGGTTATTTTAATTATATTATTTTTAGTCTGATCATCTTACCTCAATATTAATGTTGATTCGTTCTTGGACATGTTTCAAAACAGTTCTGTTTTGAAACAGAATAATAATATAATACAATATAATATTGAGGTAAGATGATCAGACTAAAAATAATATAATCATAATTCTTTCCTTGTTCTTCTGTATGTAGATTTTTTTCCCATATAGTGAGTTCATTTTTGTTTTCTAACTGTTTTAATAATTTTGTGTTTTTCTGACCAAATGTGAGCAGCCACTGCAGATTTTTCTACTTCCCCTTATTTTTACATTTCTTATGTGTTCTTAGTTCTAATGGTTAAATTTCTTTTTGTTTTCCCTATGTATATCTTATCATAGGGAAAACAAAAAAAAAATTTAACCATTAGAACTAAAGAACACATAAGAAATTAAAAAAAGGGGAAGTAGAAAAATCTGCAGTGGCTACTCACATTTGGTCAGAAAAACACAAAATTTCTTTTTGTTTTCCCTATGTATATCTTATCATAGGGAAAACAAAAAAAAAAAATTTAACCATTAGAACTAAAGAACACATAAGAAATTAAAAAAAGGGGAAGTAGAAAAATCTGCAGTGGCTACTCACATTTGGTCAGAAAAACACAAAATAGATGTAAATACAAAATTATTAAAACAGTTAGAAAACAAAAATGAACTCACCATATGGGAAAAAATCTACATACAGAAGAATAAGGAAAGAATTATGAATTTTGAAATTCGTGGGGAAAGGAACCTCATTAGTAAATTCATTGGACCAGGGGCAGAGAGAGCTGGAATCAAGACTCAGGGCAGACAACTTGAGAAAATTCAGTCTGTAATTGCTGATGATGGGGCTCAGAAGCCTTGAAACATATGTTCGACAAAAACAATCATAAGAGGTAAGAATGTACAGACAAAATGTCTTAATTATTATTAAACAAATCTCTTAATGTTACTTCCTATTGTATTTAAAAAAGTCTACTTATATTTAACAAACTTTTTTGACAAGACAAACTGACATACAGTAGCCCACATAAGTATTTTGTAACTATGTTATGATCTTGACTATTTAACTCATGTCCCAAATGGGAGTTCATGACCAATCACGTTTCAATGAATTTTGTTTTACAACCAATGACAGTCATGTTTCACCTCACTCTTTATCAAATTCTCTTAACCACCTCTTGCTTTTGTGATAAAGAATGCTCCTCATTTTTAATATTCTGAACAGGTTAGAGCATTGTTTTGCAGTGACTGACTCTCCAACAAATACGTTGAATGTAGCAAATAATGAACAGATTCCTTCAATGTTCTTATTATTAATTTCATACATCTCAATGATGGATAAATCATATTTGAAGAGAAAAATTATACGCTCAGACCGGGACTTGAACCCGGGCCCTTGGTTTTCTAGTCCAAGTGCTCTACCATTTGAGCTACCTGAGCAAGTACCGATCTAAACGCAAATTTTTCTCTATATACGTTGTAATTCCCGCCCACCAAATACTTTGAAGCCTTTGCTTCTATCTTTGCAAATGGCGGCTCCTATATTAAGAAGACATATTTGGGAATTACAACGTATATAGAGAAAAATTTGCATTTAGATCGGTACTTGCTCAGGTAGCTCAAATGGTAGAGCACTTGGACTAGAAAACCAAGGGTCCCGGGTTCAAGTCCCGGTCTGAGCGTATAATTTTTTTCTTCAAATATGATTTATCCATCATTGAGATGTATGAAATTAATAATAAGAACATCGAAAAAAGCCGTACTGGCATTTATAATGTAATGTATAATTCCCAAATATGTCTTCTTAATATAGGAGCCGCCATTTGCAAAGATAGAAGCAAAGGCTTCAAAGCATTTGGTGGGCGGGAATTACAACGTATATAGAGAAAAATTTGCGTTTAGATCGGTACTTGCTCAGGTAGCTCAAATGGTAGAGCACTTGGACTAGAAAACCAAGGGTCCCGGGTTCAAGTCCCGGTCTGAGCGTATCATTTTTCTCTTCAAATAAGATTCCTTCAAACTACACATTTGATAATTGTGTTCGATAACTGTTTTTAAATAATGATTTTATGAAGTTGTTTACTAAAAAAACAAAGTTAATTAATAACCTATAATGTTGGTTATAATATACAGTTTGATGTGTTTCATTTTTTTCCACTAGGGTACAGTCTTACAATATTGCAATCCTATTTGGCAATAAATAATATGATCAAGTTGCAGTGGATAAACTAATGAAACATAACTACACATTTCTGATTTGTTTTTAAACATCGTCATTTACTTTAAATATATAAATATTTTAAAATACCAGTAACTATATTTAAATAATGATTTTTGAGGAAAACAGCTTAATTTTATTTGTTAAATAGTCCTAACAAATGCCACTCTTGATTTCCAAATCCTCTAGATAAATTCACTCGTCACTTTGTAAATTTATTGATGATTTGGAAATCACTCATGACATTACTTATGATAAGACTGTTTACATTCAGATAAAATATTCAAAGCACACAATAGAGTCATTTAATGGTTACTGATGCTATAAGTCTAGGAAATAATAAGTTTAAGTAATGCAAATAGAAATTCATTATATGTAACTTTTTATAACTTTTATTAACCTTTGGCTACAGAGCAGGCTTTAAATTGATTCCCATTTGCCACAGACAGAGGAGATCTAAACATTTAAAGCTCCTTTTACCAGATTATTTTCAAATTCTCACATCTCAGTTAAATTTTGCACAATTGTGATGAAATTTGGACTAAATTGTGAATGAAAACACAAAGAAAAGGAATATGTATAATACATTACAATTGATATGTACAGTTATGAAGAAATTGAAATGTTACTACAATTTTTAAGCAAGTAATATAAATTCAATAATTTGGACAGCCCTGTTTTAAAATTGCTGACTCATCATCTTGTTACTGCCCCAAGGCAAAAGATCGCTGGGACATCCAAAAAGTGCTGGATGGCCTAATATTTGCATGGATAATGATCATCTTGTTTGTTATGCAAGTATTTGAAGGTTGCAGACAAGGAATTATATCACAAATCTATATATGAATGCCTGTCGATGATTCAAACTCTGTCTAGGACAGAGTAGAGTTTGATAAACCATAAGCAATTATGATAAGCTCTATAAAAAATATGCTTTTGCAGACTGTTTTCTTTGACTTCCATTGGACTTTTGTCTTTGCACTTAGCATATTGGGTGTGTTTGCTTTTATAAAAATGATATGCAGTTGTTAACACTTCTCAATTCAACTTATGTTCATGATAATTTATTATTATTATCAGAATAACCTTTTATATACTGCCTGCCCACAAAAAAAAAACTTTCTCTACATATGATATAGTTGCTTTTACACTTCTTTTTGTAAAATAAAGCTTGTACCCTATATGTCTAGGGGCACGCCGTAGCGTAGTGGTTAAGGCACTGAGCTCCAAGCCGGAGGGTCGAGGGTTCAAGCCCCGTTGGGGTCAGGATTTTTAAACTGACCCAAACCCTCTGGCGGCACTATGGTCCTGGGATTGACTCAGCCTCTAACTGAAATGAGTACCAGACGCTTGTTCTGGGGTAAAGGCGGCTGTCACGCAGGGCTGACAACCCGGCTGACATAAAGTGCCGATTGTCTAGAAAAAGTGGGAGCCTTAATGGCCTAATTATATAACCACACAATTTCTCACCAACCATGGACTATTTAAATCCTACCTACACAAAATGAACAAAACTGCTTCACCTTATTGCAACTGCCCAGAAAAATCACTGCAGACGGCCCACCATCTGATGACTGAATGCAACATGTTCTCCAGAGATCGACCAGCTATACTACAAATTGCTACTCCGCCAAATATTCTGAAGTTCCACTTTAACACAGTCAATGTTGCAGAATTTCTTACGAGGATCTTCCGTCAACTACAAGAACAACTAGAACAATAATTGAACAATTGTAAAACTGTAAATATCCCGTGATATACCATTGGTGAAACACGGGTTGTAACATATATGTAAATAAAAAAAAAAAAAAACCTCCTACTACCCCAAGGGTCTCCGGGCCTGTTGTGGGATCACTTTACTTTACTTTACCCTATATGTCTAGTATGAGGACATGGGTGCTTCCTAGCAGAAGTGTCTTAACCAGGCCAATTTAGATCACTTATTTACTTACATGTCCACTGCTGTGGTCTCGAGGTAGTGTGCTGCCTTGTCACGCAGCAGGCCTGGGTACGATCCCCGGTCGGGGCAGTTTTTCTGAGTGAGGTTTTTCCTCGTCTGTAAGACAAATGTCAGGAAAACTTTAAGGCCCAAACGGTCCCCGAAATATATGGCCATCATCATCCTCATCATTATCATCATCATCCTTCACTGGTGTGGAAAGCAATGGGAAGCTACCACACCTTCCCTAGTAAAGCTGCAAAGCATAGCATGAAAATATTCGGATTGCAGTGAAAGACCTGCCCTCGGGCAGAATTACTATGGATGGATTTACTTACATATGTTAATAAGTGATATGTGGTTAGGATATCTCAACTAAGGCATTACTTGTATGGATAAAGGTTGTAATCTTATATTGAAATTAATTTTGGGAAGTAAACATTATGAGGTAATAATCATTTAAATTCACCAGAGAAAAAACTTTTTTTTGAAAACTCACCTCATATATTTCGTGCTTTCCACAAAACTACGGTTTCGGGTGAAGTCTCATCCATTTTCAGTCAAAACTCCAACTCAGAAACCATGGTTTCATGAAAAGTATGAATTTTATGAGGTAAATTTTCAAAAAAAAAAAAATTTCTCCAATGAATTTAAATGTTGATAAGATGACAACAGACTCAACTTATTTATAAAATTATTTACATGAGCTCCATCCATAGTAATTCTACCCAAAGGCAGGTCCTTCACTGCAATCATAGCATTTTCATGCTATGCTTGCAGCTTTACTAAGGAATTGTAGGTGTGGTAGCTTCCCGTTGCTTTCCACACTGGTGAAGGAGGATGATGACGATGATGGCCATATGATTTCGGAGACCGTTTGGGCCTTAAAGTTTTCCTGACATTTGTCTTACAGGTGAGGAAAAACCCCGATAAAAACCTCACCCAGAAAAACTGCTCCGACCGGGGATTGAACCCATGCCTGCTGCGTGACAAGGCAGCACACTACCTCGAGACCACAGCAGTGCACTTATATGAGCTAATATAATAATATTGTTCCTCAAGCATTCTTGCTTTTCCTGCAAGCACCTATTTTATGCCATCTATGAACCAAATAAGAAAACACTTGACAGAATAAACAGAAAGAACCAAACAATAAAAATATGTAAGATCACGGAATTAAAAAAATGTTTGAGTTACCACCTTTCTTTGATGTTCAGTTAGTTGAAGTAATAATTAAATGTTACATTTATTTGTAAATTTGTTAATTGACATTTAACTTTAAATGTATTTTTCTCAATTCATTTATCTTATGGCTTGGTTCCTTTTTCTGGAATGTGGTCAAATTATGTTTAAAGCAAATTTATATTGACACTAAGTGATTTAAAAATATATATATGTTTGTATATTGTCCAGAAAAAGTGGGAGCCTTAACATCCCACTACCCCAAGTGCCTCTCAAGGCCTGTCGTGGGATCACTTTACACTTTACTTTATTAATACGAGGCATGTTTTTAAAGTAAGTTCCATTTTTAGTTATAGCCTTTGCATCGCTGCAATCATAATTTTGCACATGCGTGTTTTCTTCTTCAGTCCTCAGACTAGCTGAGCATGCAGTTTCAGAGCTTTAGTCCATGTGTGAGGTTAGTTGTGATCAGTTGAAATGTTTAAAGTGATTGAGCACCCCGCCGACTGTGAGGTACGGTCTGTTATCCGTTTCTTGAATGAGAGAAACATCAAACCAGCTGACATTCATTGTCAACTTTGTGAGGTGTATGATGACGATGCCATTAGTGATGGAATGGTCAGGAGATGGGTTAGGAAGTTCAACGAAGTCCGCATCTCTGTGCACAATGAACAGCATACCTGTCAGCCATCTTTGATCAATGACAATTTGGTGCATGCTGCCAATGGAAAGATTTGTGAGGACAGGGGGTTCACAATTTCTTCGCTTTCCTTGAATTTTCCACAATTGTCACAGAGTGTTCTCTACAAAATTGTGACAGATCAATTATATGTGCTCACGATGGATACCCAAGATGCTCACTGAGGAACACACAATCAAACAAGCTTCCAGTGCATTGAACTTTCTCACATGTTACAGTGAGCAAGGCAATGAGTTTCTTGATCATATCGTGACAGGTGACAAGATTTGGGTGTCTCATCTCACATGACACCTGAATCAAAGCAGCAGTCCATGGAATGGAGGCACACTGCATCGCAAAGGAAAAAGAAATTCAAACAAACCATGTCAATAAGCAAGATCATGTGCACTGTTTTTGGGACAGAAAAGGAGTCCTACTCATTGAATTCTTGTCTCAGAGTGAAACCATTAATAGAGAAACCTATTGTCAGACCTTCAAGAAGCTCTATCATGCAATTCAGAACGAAAGACATTGGATGCTGACCAATGGAGTTGTGTTGCTTCATGATACTGCTCGGCCACACACAGCTCGTGACACCCAAAATCTCATCCGAAATTTAGCTGGGAACAAATTGAGCATGCCCCCTACAGCCCAGATTTGGCTCCGAGTGATTTTCATTTCTTCCTGCACCTCAAGACGTTCCTTGGTGGCTAACATTTTGATGGCGACGATAAAGTGAAAACAGCAGTGCGGGGGTGGTCCGCATCACACGTGGACGGATTCTACAATCAGGGATAGAAAAACTTGTGCCCCAACTCAATAAATGCCTCAATAATGGTGGAGATTATGTTGAAAAGTAATTGAAATGTGGGGAATACAATGCAAAAAAAATGGTTTGTAAATATCTTCCCGTTTAATAACTACAACTTTTCGGAACTTACTTTAAAAACATGCCTCGTATAGTGTTTGATAATGAATCATGGGGGTTTTAAGAGTTTAATGTCAAGTAACTATCTTTCATGTGCACATTTTTAACTGGTAATTTGTTACTTAATATGTGATTCGGTTAAAATTCAGTTTATATATGAATTCCGTAGTATTTTTAATGAATTGTATAAACATTCTCATAATAAACAAGAGAGAATTTTTTTTTCTGGATAAATTTTAATAGTCTGATTAAATCTACATAAAAATAATTATAATTTTCAAGTGATTCACTTGATTTACAATTTTATTTATCTTTACATGAATAGGTATGTGGAAATTTTTTTTGAAAAAAAAGCTGAAATATTTTTTCAAATCCGAAAGCTTCTACAAACAATAGATGACCTTATTACTGAAGATGAGATTCCTAAGAGGAACGAATATATAACTGAGCTGCAGAAGTGGTCTCAAGAATATCACACACAGTTACAGAATGCTCGATACAAGCTAATGAGTGAAGAACTTACATTGTTTAATCAAATTGAGGTTTGTTCAGAGATAGTATATTATTTAATTATGTCAATGTTTAATACGAAATTTATCACTTCGCACTGAATGATAAATTAAATTTAAAGAGAAAAATATATGCGCATGGGAATTGTATTAGTGTAAGACAAAAATCTGTGTGTAAATCTAGATGCTTAATAGCTTAAATCATTAAAGCACTGGTGCACATAACCAGAGATATTGGGTTCAAATCCTGATTTAGGCATATATTTTTCTTTTTAAATTTAATTTAATTATCCATCCATAGTAAATCCACCGCTGTGGTATCGAGGTAACGTGCTGCCTTGTCAAGCAGCGGGCCCGGGTTCAATCCCGGTCGGGGCAGTTTTTCTGGGTGAGGTTTTTCCTCACCTGTAAGACAAATGTCAGGAAAACTTTAAGGCCCAAACAGTCCCCAAAATCATATGGCCATCCTCATCATCCATATCATTATCATCATCATCACCATCATCCTTCACCGGTGTGGAAAGCAATGGGAAGCTACCACACCTACAATTCCCTAGTAAAGCTGCAAGCATAGCATGAAAATGCTATGATTGCAGTGAAGGACCTCCTATTGCTTTCCACACCGGTGAAGGATGATGATGATAATGATAAGGATGATGATGGCCATATGATTTCGGGGACCATTTGGGCCTTAAAGTTTTCCTGAATTTGTCTTACAGGTGAGGAAAATCCCCCATAAAAACCTCACCCAGATAAACTGCCCTGACCGGTAATTGAACCTGGGCCCGTTGCGTGACAAGGTAGCACGCTACCTCGAGACCACAGCGATGGACAATTTAATTATGTACTTGTTGAAAATCCAAAGAGCCAGAGCAAATTGAAATGGTTGTGGTTCAATATGGAATACAACTTTTATTGAAATATGTTCAACTGCTTGCTTGCCATTGGCAAAAGCACTGACCACTTCGAAAATGTAATTTATTTATTTATTTCATGGGAGTGTGTTTAGCGAGCATGGCTGGCACAACACACACTGAGGAGTTCTATATGTATAGTGGAGCTTCCCTGTTATACCACGAAGTTCCTTGAGTAAATTCCTTAGCCAAGAGTAAAATCAATATCTCTTGAGTACCTTTTAGTCATGTTTTTTTTTGTCTAATGTCATCAGGTTGTCTTTTATGACATTTCTGGCTTTCTTCCCTAGCATTGGCAGAATTGTAATCCATTTCTTAGGTTGGAGCACCTGGAAGGCAGAGTTACGTTACCCCGATGGTATGATGGGTGATAAATGATAATGAAGTGCCAGGAGAGTTCTTAACCTAAACTTAACCTAATTCCAGACCATGGGCAACCACAGGAAAAATCCCTATGGTTTGACTGGGAATCGAACCTGGGACCTCATGAACAGTAGTAAGGAATGCTGACCACTAGGCCATGAGGCTGGTCCCTTTTAGTCATATGTAGATTACAAGAGAATTGCACCTAGTTTCAGAGTCACTATAGCATGTGTACAATAAGGACCTTCACTTATTCCAATGCAACCTTCTGAAACTTTCCTGGTTCTTATAAGTTCATTAAGGCTTTCATGGCTGGCATTATTACTATTCTATCTATCTATAATGGCATAGTCCATTGATGAGCCATAACCTCTCCTTTGTAAGGAGTTACTAGACCAAGTTAATTTTTAGTTACCTTATCTGCTCGTATATGTCATGCAGTCAACATACTGACCCAATGAGACATTCTAACAGGCACCATTATTATTATTAATATAAAAAATTCTTAATCTAATAATGGAATCTTCTTTCATGGTGAAATGAAAAGGCAGTAATACCATGTATATTTGTAAAGTGGAGGTAAAAGTAAGTCAGTAGGTAAAATATTTCCATGTCTGTGGGAATGTTTCAATGTGTCCACTTTAAAGGTTAAAATTAAGTTATGTTTCAAGTTACTGCATTCTTGTTGAAAATAATTTGTATGATTGTTTCATAAGGGTATAATTTCATTTCTAGTTATTCATGCTCTCGGGAATTAACAATGTATAAGAGAAAAATCTGTGTTTAGATTAGAGTGCTCAGGTAGCTCAGTTGGTAGAGCATTGGCATAGAAATTCAAATGTCCTGGGTTCAATCACCAGTCTGAGCATATATTTTCTCTTCAAATATGATTTATCCATCATTGAGATGTATGAAATGAATAATAAAAACATCAAAAGAAGCCATACTGGCTTTATAATGTAAAATTCCCAAATAAATGTCTTCTTAATAAAGAAGTTGCCATTTGCAAGATAGAAGCAAAACTTTCATAGCATTTGGTGTGCGGGAATTAACAGTGTACAGAAGAGAAGAATTTGCATTTAGATTGGAACTTGCTCTGGTAGCTCAGTCGGTAGAATATTGGCATAGAAAGCCAAAGGTCTTGGGTTCAAGCCTCATTCTGAGCGTACAATTTTTCTCTTAAAATATGATTTATTCATGAATTGTTTGAAAACCTGATGTGATTGGGGAAGGGGGAGAATGGAGATCATTTTGAAATTCAACACAAAAAATCCGTTTAGAATCACCGATCAGATATAAAATAGAAAATAATTTTTTTAATTCAAAACGGTATTATACACCATTTTCCTTATTGTGTTGCATGATACTTCTCTATTAATGAACTGTATTAGTATTAAATCAAAGTGTACATATATTCATTTATAATTCTGTTGACAGGAAATAAATGGTAATTTTGAACAGAATATTAATGATTTGGTTGCTGTCTTCATTGAATCAGCACAATCTTTCTTTGTGCAAGTACGAAATCTGGAATCAAATTATAGTGAAGAAATTACAGAAGTTTCAAATGGATTTCTTACTAATTTAAATATATCATCAATACCACTTCACCCAGACCTTAAATATGTAAGTTTTATACAATCAGATTATTATTGTTTGTACACTAATCATAGAACTGTAAATTTGACAATAGAAGGTAAATTCATAAAAGCAGATTATTCTTCATTGATATAGCGTGTTTTTTTTCATTATTTTTAGATGCTTTAAAATAAACATAAAGAGATACACATCCAAGATCTACATTATAAAGCTAAAGAAAAAAAATTGAATATTATCATTAACAAACCAAAAAGTTTTCCTCAAATGCCACATAAAACTGCAGGAGCAAAATTTAAACTCATCACTGAACATGACTATTTAGCAAAACATTTGAATAAAAAAAAAGGAATTTATACCAATCCAAATTGTCTTCTATGCAACATGGATAAAGAAAGGACTTAAATAACATCTTCAAATTTTGCCATGGATTACCTATTGGATCCATTCTGGCAAAATAATGGAGTGCACGAGAGCAAATGACTTCATTGCCAAACCTTAAAGCAGTGGACAACAACTTTGTTCAATCGAATATTGTGCTGAGCAGCAGGAACAGGAGAGCTGTCAAATACTCTAACTCGCTGGCTCTATAGAACTTGTAGGTTCATGGCTGCATGGATATAAGCTCTCCATACATCTCTATCCTGAGCTAATATTTTCCAATCATCCCCTGTATAGTCTACTTTTTAAAATCATTGATAACGTTATTCTCCCATCTCATTCTTGGTCCAGAAACTGGGCATTTTCCCTCTGCTTTTCATACAAAAAGCTTCCATGCACCTCTTTTATCCCCCATTTGTGCCACATGTTCTGCCCACCGTAGTCTACAAGACTTAACTGTTCTAATTATATCTGGCTTCTTATACATATCATGTAGCTCACTATTATGTAGTTTTCTCCAAATATTCTGCTTTTTAAATTACCCAATTCCTTCAGTGTCAAGGAACCAAAATAGATAATATGACAATGTTAAACTTACCATCTATCCAAGTCATTTTCTCCGGTAACATTTGTATTGTGTTATATAGATTTAAATTAGTAATATTTTATGAAGATGTTACTCATGCCTCACGAGACAAATTTGCACAGACAGTACAGTACATCAATGACACAACTTTCTTGTATTCTCTTATGACATAACTGACACAAAGGGCCACATGCAAATACATTAGTCTCTACTTAAATTACTTCCAATCACTGGTGAGCTGACTCACCGTGAGCAATTGCTGAGATCGAATTAACGGCCGACTTACCGGTCATGCATGAAAGTTGACATTTTCGTAATATTGGCAACGAATTACCCAGAATTCTCAGCGATAAAACCACTTCTGTTATTTTCATCTGCTATAGAGGAACGCATTTACGCTTGCGTCCCGCAAATAATACCGTATACAACGACGTCTGCATCGTGCAATATTACGCCGATTCTCCTGTTCTTCCAGTTGAATTCTTTGGTAGACTCTATCAAATTCCTCTTCTCCGCGAATACCAAAAACGTGATCGAAGTCTTCAAGGTCCGACATCTTGGATAAAGCTGCAAAGGTTTCAAACTACATCGGTTCCCTTCAGGATTTTCACGATAAGTTTCTATCTTGAGCTATGATCTTAAGGTACCTCGTCAGGTAGCTTACAATTATTATCGCATGAATAGATTTCTGAGTAAGCAAAATGTATTTGGATAAAACTTTCTCAGCAGAGAACGCCTTTTACTGTCTAATGCGTTCAAACATTTGACCCTAAATATCGTTGAACTCCCTTTAAGACTTTCACTTATAGAATTGTAGTTATGTAATATCCTTCTTACTTTTGTTTAACAATTTTATTGTGTTTAAAGTTAATACATTTTAGTATATTATCAATTTTATAATAGATATTAATATAATTTACTTGAAGCTCACTTGGTCACATCTGAACTCTGTTAGATTTTATTGTCGACTCTCTGTTTTAATGGTAGACTTGTTCCTATACATACCATGTAGCTCACTATTATCTCCATTCACTTGTCTGTTCATCTCCTTTGACCCAAAAATTTTCCTAAGAACTTCATTCTCAAATACTTGTAATCTTCTTTCGTCCCTTAAAGTAAAGAGTCCATGTTTCGCATCCATATAATATAACTGGGAAAATAATTGTTTTATATATTTTCAGTTTAACATTTTTTGAAAGGAGTTATGGTGACAAAAGTCCTGCCGTATTCAAATCTGATTGGTCATTCAATTAGGCCATGACTCTTTATTGGCTGACTCACTCCCTATTATCTAATCCTTTCAAATTATCAATATAAGATAAAATTATATTTTGAGTTGTTTTTTGACTCACCTCATAATTCTTCATTTTTATGCAGACTAGTTTCGTCACTATCTATGCGACATTTTTTATGCTTCGCAACTGTTGTCTGGCGGTTGTAAAGTATCGAAAATGTCGCATAGATAGTGACGAAACTAGTCTGCATTAAAATCAAGAATTATGAGGTGAGTCAAAAAAACTCAAAATATAATTAAACAAACCTCATAGTGTTATTTCCCACACATATATTCAATAAGATGAAATATTTAAATGTTTTACAACTTAAATGTTATAGTAGTTTTTTTAATATTTTACTTCCTTTTTCATATCATCAAAAAAATGTGAAATGCATTTTTTACAATTCTTGAGAATGAAGAAATATTTCTTTGATGTTTTTATTATTAATTTAACATTTCTCAATGAAAGATAAATTATATTTGAAGAGCTCAGTTGCTAGAGCATTTGGCCCAGCAAGCCAAAGGTCCCGGGTTCGAGTCTCGGTCTAGGCGAAAATTTTTCTCTTCAAATATAAATATATCTTTCTAAAATTAAAATACAAAACTACTAATAATATTTATTAAATAAAATAACCCCTTATTATTATTAAATGAGGATAAATATCCGGCTTTATCAGTCATCCATGTCTCCTCTTCCATCATTTCCATCCATTCAACACCTCTTTTCTCAATGTTCTTCCGATCTATATCTTGCTCATACTTACTTTAATATAATAAATTTGGGAATTTTTAACATTATGAGGTTTTATTAATAAGAATAAAATGAATCGTAAATTCTTCTTACCTCATACTTCTATGTTTTTTTAAACACAGCACCGCAGTATCAGTGACGATGGTCGCTGATACTGCAGTACTGTGTTAAAAAAAGCATAGAAGTATGAGGTAAGAAGAATTCATGATTCATTTTATTCATACTTACTTGTTCAATATCTCATGGAGATTGAAATAAGATTTATAACCAATTTCACTAAATGTGAGTTCCATACTCCTCTATCATCTGTATTGTTTTAACCTAAGTAGGAAGAAACATTGTAGGAAATATGAAGATTTTACTATATTAATACCTTATTCAAATTTGAACTGAATAACTTTTGAGATCTAATTGTCACCACAAAGCCAGATTTAGTTTCTTTTTTCTAAAAGATGGCGTACTTATTCTTTTCTTTCTTAATATTCCAGGTAATGATAGACAAAGAATCATTGAATAATGCACTTATTCAGTCACATGATATTCACCTTCAGGCAATAGATTCTCGAGAAGATCTACTTGTATCACGTATTCAGAATTGGGTTGAAGAATACTGTGAAAATATTCATAAGTGAGTAATATTATACATATATACAAACATCAATATCATATTTGAAAAGAAAAATTATACACCCAGACTGAGACTCAAACCCAGGACCTTTGGCTTTTCAGGTCAATGCTCTACCGACTGAGCTACCAGGGCGAATTACAATCTAAATGCAATTTTTTCTCTTATATACATTGTAAATTCCCATGCATCAAATGCTATGAAATCTTTGTTCCTATCTTTGCAAATGGCGGCTTCTTTATTAAGAAGACATTTATTTGGGAATTTTTTACATTACATTATAAGCCAGTATGGCTTCTATCAATGTTTTTATTATTCATTTCATACATCTCAATGATGGATAAATCATATTTAAAGAGAAAAATTATACCCCGAGACTGAGACTTGAACCCAGGATCTTTGGTTTTCTGGGCCAATGCTCTACTGACTGAGCTACCTGGGGCAAGTTACAATCTAAATGCATTTGCAAAGATAGGAACAAAGGTTTCATAGCATTAGGTGTGCGGGAATTTACAACATATATAAGAGAAAAATTTGCATTTAGATTGTAACACACCCCAGTAGCTCAGTAGGTAAAGCATTGGCCCAGAAAGCCAAAAGTCCTGGGTTCGAGTCCCAGTCTGGGTGTATAATTTTTCTCTTCAAATATGATTTATCCATCATTGAGATGTATGAAATGAACAATAAAAACATTGAAACATCAAAATGTTTAGACTCACCTCTGAAATTTTACATTTTTTTAATGAAAGCTTATAAAGTGGAAAAAACTAGTTTTTTTGGCTATATTATTTGTACAAGCATTCTTTCTGAACATATTTTAAGTATGATTTTATGTTATATTTGAAGAGAAAAATTATATGCTCAGGCTGAGGTTTGAACCCAGGACCTTTGGCTTTCTAGGCCAATGCTCTTCCGCTGAGTTATCTGGGCACTCCAATCTAAACGCAAATTCTTCTCTTATACATTGTTAATTCCTAATCGCCGTATGCTACGAGCCTTTGCTCTATCACACAAATGGCGGCTTCTTTTTTAAGAAGACATTTATTGGGAATTTAAACACTACTTATGAAACCAGCAGGCCTTCTTTCAATGTTCTTATTATTAATTTCATACTTCTCACTGAAGGATAAATTTTTCTCTACAAATATAATTTGTCCTTCAATGATAAGTATGAAATTAATAATAGAAACATGATTTCATGTTACTTACTTATTTTAGGAATTTACACTATGAGATATATTCATTTAGGTAAAATTTTTAATCATCACCTCATAGTATTCTTCTTATTTAATTATAAACTAGTTTCAGTTCCATCCTCAGTATCATGACTGTTGTTCTGTCATCTTGAAGAGCCATCCTTCTCTCCTGAACTGAAACTAAATTCCGAACTAGTTTATAATTAAATAAGAAGAATAATGAGGTGAGTGATTAAAAATTTTACCTAAATGATTTCATGTATTAAGAAACTTTTATCAACTATAATTTATGACATGTATTTAGAAGCTCAGGGGACACGCCGTAGCGTAGTGGTTAAGGCAAGCCGGAGGGTCGAGGGTTCAAGTCCCGTTGGGGTCAGGATTTTTAAACTGACCCAAACCCTCTGGCGACACTATGGCCCTGGGGCTGACTCAGCCTCTAACTGAAATGAGTACCAGACACTTGTTCTGGGGGTAAAGGCGGCTGTCACGCAGGGCTGACATAAAGTGCTGATTGTCTAGAAAAAAGTGGGAGCCTTAACCTCCTACTACCCCAAGGGCCTCCGGGCCTGTTGTGGGATCACTTTACTTTTTTTATTTAGAAGCTCAGGTCCTTTATTATCTGTCTTCCTTGATAATCTCCACAGCATTTCTGCTCCTTCAATATTACACTGCTGTTAAAGAAGTATTCTTGAGTAGTTCTTTTAAAGTTTCATCATCATTGGCATTAACAACCTCTAACAAGGGAAGTACTCCAGCTCAAATGGCTAAAACTGATTGGAAACACATTTAAAAAATAATTATATTTGAGTTGTGAATTTTGACTCACCTCATATTTCTTGATTTTTATGCAGACCTAGGTTTCGTCGTTAAATTTGCGACATTCTCAGTGCCACACAACTGCCATCTTGTGGTTGTTCCTCCTGCAAATTGATTTCTGCCCTCTGTTGGCTGACCGATGAACTTCCAAATCAATTTTTTCTTTCAACAAGAATGTCAAAGTTAGCTACGAAACCTAGGTTTGCATAAAAATCAAGAAATATGAGGCGAGTCAAAATTCACAACTCAAATATGATTAAAATAAACCTCATAATGTTATCACCTACATATATTTAATTAAAATATCATGTTGCACCTGTTCAAATAGCTGTCAATGTAATTCATCTGTAAAAGTATGTGTGTGGCTGCTAGTGCCATCTGAAAAGGTCAGCGTATTAGCCTTACTGCATCATAGCTGTACAGATAGTACAAGCGAGACCGTTGCAGTGTCCGGTAGTATACATGGCAGAGCAATAACAATAAGGAAAATAATTGAATTACAATAGAAGCAAATGAGAGGGTAACAAAACACAGAGTATTATCAATATTACCATACTGAGAAAACAAAACAATCAAATGTGCAATGAATTTGAGAATGAGAGTATATAAATAGTGCCAATAACTACATAAACCTGACAGTAGATGGAGTTGGCATTATTAAAAAAATACATATAATAATTAAATATAGAAGTAAATGAAAGAAGAATGATGATTCGTTCAGTATAAATGTTGGCTGATCAGACTTGTGTTTATAACATCAGTGTTTTGGCTTTATTGCATTTGTGTCTTAATCAGTGGTTATTAAATTATTGATGCTCTGCCTTAAACAGTGGCGTGCGGCGGTCAGAGCAATTACCCCAGCTGTATGACGAAAATATGACTTATAGTGTATAAAAACTTACTGCCTTGTATTTTTTTGTTAGATCCGGTAAATCTGGAGTTGTCTTACCTTGTTGTACGAGGTCATTTTTCTCGTTGAAAGGTCTGCACAAAAAATGATCTACTATGTAAATTATAAATTACAATCACTTACATTCATTTTTAGTAGATTGACAAATCACATTTATCAGTAACACTTTAAAACATATTAATAACGCATATGAACGAACTCAGTGCTGATATTATATTCAACTGTTGCTTTCCACAAATGATATATACACGTTCGTAATAATTCAATTGTTGTTATCCAGATATATAACATAAATAAATTTAATTAAATTTACAGTGGGAGAACACTATGAGGTATTTATATTAATAAATGAGTTTGAGAAAATATTTTAACATCTCACCTCACAAAGTTGCGTGTCTTCACGATACCGGTTTCAAAAGTATAGTATTACTTCCATCTTCAGTCAAATTCCAACTGTTGAAATTTTGTCGTTAACATCATCTTCTGAACTGCCATCTGGTGTAGATTTTATGAACTTGGAGATTAAATTATTTTCGTTGGGGATATCGAAAATCATTGCTTTATATTTATTCTTCTGAATGTATATCTTTTCCCAAATTGCTAATTCTAAAGGTTTCTCCAAATGTTTCAAAAGTTTTTTAATTAAAATGGTGAAATTGAAAAATCGGCAAATGCAGCTCATAGTTTGCTAGAAAATTAATATAAAATTATAGAATATTCACCTGAAAGGTCCGTCTCCTCAATTAATTATCATTTAACTGTAGCGCTTTCGGGACTTGTCCCATCATCGGCAGGATTCAAAACTGGTGTTTCACTGAAGATCTGGTAGAGGGGGTTGCATGTATTGGGTTCGTTTTCATTTATCAGGCTGTCGTTGTGAGCTGCTTTCATGATTTCCATCTCTTCGAGTACGTTTATCTTCGCTGGATTATTTTCTCTGTGCATTACTGTTAGGGTGTTTTCAATATTTAACATGCGATGTCCTTCATATTGAAAACACCCTAACAGTAATGCACAGAGAAAATAATCCAGCGAAGATAAACGTACTCGAAGAGATGGAAATCATGAAAGCAGCTCACGACGACAGCCTGATAAACGAAAACGAACCCAATACATGCAACCCCCTCTACCAGATCTTCAGTGAAACACCAGTTTTGAATCCTGCCGATGATGGGACAAGTCCCGAAAGCGCTACAGTTAAATGATAATTAAGTTGAGGAGACGGACCTTTCAGGTGAATATTCTATAATTTTATATTAATTTTGAATAAACCTCAACGGAACACATCATGAATCTTATAAAAGTTGATTGCTAGAAAATCATAAAATCGGAAAATACACTAAATTTTTTTAATATTAAAATGGTGAAATTGAAAAAATCGGCAATTGTAGCTCATAGTTTGCTAGAAAATCATAAAATCGGAAAAGACACTAAACTTTTGAAACATTTGGAGAATCCTTTAGAATTAGTAATTTGGGAAAAGATATACATTCAGAAGAATAAATATAAAGCAATGAATTTTGATATCCCCGATGAGAATAATTTAATCTCCAAGTTCATAAAATCTACACCAGATGGCAGTCCAGAAGATGATGTTAACAACAAAATTTCAACAGTTGGAATTTGACTGAAGATGGAAGTAATACTATACTTTTGAAACCGGTATCGTGAAGACATGCAACTTTGTGAGGTGAAATGTTAAAACATTTTCTCCAACTCATTTATTAACATAAATAAAGCTTCTTAAATTAACAGGTTGCTATAGCTGACAAAACATACCGCATACTTTTATTTTCTGAATTTTGTAAAAATGTAATTAACATAAATTATTATAAATTAAAAAATATTATTTCTAAAAATTCTATTATTGAGGAATTGGCGCTTTCCAATGAAAAATTAAATGTCCAAAATAACTGAGATTAGTGTCAAAATCCATAGTTTTTCGGGTTGTTAAGGCTGATTAAAAGCCCCAAAGGCAACCAAGTTTGATTCTGAAGCACTCTTAGAAGGGGTGAGAGGACATGACATATAAAAATATTAAAAAACAACTGATATTAGTTTTGAATCCACTGTTTTTGATACTACTGAGATAAATAGTGAAATTCCGGAATGTTGTTTAAGTCCATGTTCAAACTCCATCAGCTTGGAAGTGAAAAGGGTTGAAAAATAAAATGTCCAAAAGACTGAGATTTGTGTCAAATTTATAGTTTTCAGGGTCACTAAGCTGTTGATAAGAAGATTATTATTATTACTAGGCAATTAACTAGGATAAAATAATTTATATTGTTTTCTCAATTCATATGGCTATTTAACTCATGCCCCAAATGGGAGTTAATGACCAATCATGTTTAAATGACTTTTGTTTTACAACCAATGACAGTTGTGTTTCACCTCATTCTTTATCAAATTCTCTTAACCACCTCCTGCTTTTGTGATAAAGAAACTCGTCATATTTAATATTCTGAACAGGTCAGAGCATTATTTTGCAGTGACTGACTCTCCAACAAATACATTGAATATAGCAAATAATGAACAGATTCCTTTGAACTGCACATTTGATAATTGTGTGTTCAATAATTGTGTTTTTAAATAGTGATTTTACCGAGTTTACTAAAAAATTAATAATAACGTATAATGTTGGTTATAATAAACAGTTTAATGTGTTTCATTTTTTCTCCACTATTACAATATTATGATCTTAGTGGGTTATAGCTGATTGCAATCCTATTTGGCAATAAATATGATCAAATTGCAGTGAATAAACAAATGAAACATAACCATACATTTCTGATTTGTTTTCAAACATCACCGTTTACATTAAATATATAAATATTTTATAATATGGAAAACTATTGAAGAGATATAAGAGAAAAATTTGCATCTAGATCGCAACTCGCCTCGGTAGCTCAGTTAGTAGAGCACTTGGCCCGGAAAGCCAAGGGTCCCGGGTTCGAGTCTGGGTCTAGGCGAAAATTTTTCTCTTCAAATATGGATAACTATATTTAAATTGTGATTTTTGAGGAAACAGCTCAATTTTATTTGTTAAATAGTCCTAACAAATGCTACTCTTGATTTCCAAATCCTCAAGATAAATTTACTCGTCACTTCGTGACTCATGAATTTATCAATGATTTGGAAATCACTCATGATATTACTTATGATAAATAAAATAAAAATTTTCCTTACATCATTCAGTAATAATATTATAATTGTAACAACATTTATAATTATTAATAATTTCAGAGAGGAGATAAGACGTTCTCGTAAAAAAGTGACAGAAATTCATCATTTCCTTGATCTTCAGAGAGAAGAATTTGAAGATTTTCACATTTTTGCCCTGGACATTCAAGCCTCTGTAAGTTCAGAGAATATGAAGGAAGAGGGTACAGTATCACTTTACACTGAAGGAGAAAAGTCTGAAATATCTGAAATTTCTTCCATCCTTCCAGAGCCTACTGAGACAGAAGATGAAGAGGTAGATGACTAAGATGCAATATAATAAAATTAATTCTGGGAATTAAAAATTTTAATAATAATTAAATGAATCGTGATTTTTTCTTACCTCATACATCTATGTTTTTTTAAACACAGCACTGCAGTATCGGCGACACCTTTGTCGTCATCGTCAGATGTTTTCACGACTGTCAATTTTTTCTCCTTTTTGCCGGTAATTATCCAGACTGCCATCTGGTGTTCTTTTGAAGGAATTCCTCTTCAAACTGCCATCTGGTGTTATTTTGAATGAATTTCCTAAACTGCTATCTGTTGTATTTTTGAAGAACTTGATTACAAAGTTCTTCAAAAATACAACAGATAGCAGTTTAGGAAATGATTCATTCAAAATAACACCAGATGGCAGTTTGAAGAGGAATTCCTTCAAAAGAACACCAGATGGCAGTCTGGATAATTACCGGCGAAAAGGAAAAAAAATTGACAGTCGTGAACACAGCTGACGATGACGACAAAGGTGTCGCCGATACTGCAGTGCTGTGTTTAAAAAAAACATAGATGTATGAGGTAAGAAAAAATCACGATTCATTTAATTATTATTAATTGAACCTCATAATGTTAAAAATTCCCAAATTTAATATATAAATTAAAAATTTTAATCCTTTTTTTCTATTTCACTGATTTTTTTATGTCTTAAATTGTGATTTCCTAACATGTATAATTGCAGAGTTATATATATTTAAATAAAGTAATTTACAATGAAAATCTCAGCTTTTAATTTTAAAGTTTTGCTTCTCAGAACGACAATAGAACTACCATGCATGAAGAATGAGTCATTTTTTACATCTTACCTCATAGATTATGTTTTCTTAAACACCAGGTGCCAATGTTAGTTCATCAAATCAACACCAAATGGCAACGTTATAGATGGAGATTCCAACGAAAATCCAGTAGTCATAAATGCCGGTTGAAAATGGGAGGGATGTGTCCATTTGAAAACTGCAATTCCCGTGTTTAAGAAAACATAATATATGAGGTATGATGTAAAAAATGACACATTCATCATGATTAAGGACCTCATAATGTTATTTCCCATATTTAACTTTGAACTACCATGTGGTTTACTTTATTATTGCCAGTTTCTTGAATGTGAGATATTGATTCTATAATGGTATTGAATAGTTAACTCACATTTTTGTGTTGCATGACCATTAGATACCTCTTTTTTAAATCAAAATCAAAGTGGGAAGTAACACTATGAGGTAAATCAATGGTAAAGAGAAATTTTTTTGCCTGAACTGGGAATCGAACCCCAAACCTTTAGCTTTCCATGCTAAATGTTCGGGGTTCGATTCCCAGTTCAGGCAAAAATGTTTCTCTTTACCATTGATTTACAATAATTTAATTGTGTTCATTAATTTACTTATTTCTATCACAGTAATAGCTTTAGCTTCTCAATATTAATTTAACACTTGAGGTATTTACATTAATGAATCAGTTGGAGGAAATGCTTTAACATCTCACCTGATAAAGTTGCATATCTTCATGATACCAGTTTCAAAAGTATAATTTTACTTCCATCTTCAGTCAGTTGGAGTTAGACTGATACCTCTACTTGTTTTAAAGTGGTCTGCTAACTTATTGGGCCCTGATCATCAGCTACTTCAGATCACATAATGCTCGATCCTGTGTCAATAAACACTCATTAGGGCAGCCATGGATCCATCCATTGGCAATGAGTCCAACATCTTTTCAGTCTTTTACAGCATTCAGCACAAAGTGGGTGGATGGTGATGATGATGCCTGTGGCCCCCTCTTCTTGTCTGTCCATTGTTGCTTTTCTTGCATGTATAGGATTGCAGTCCCACATCAGATGTCCAATTCTCCCACAGTTCCAGCAGGCTTGTCTTCCTTGTCTAGACAGATGGTGATGACGTCGGCATTGGTGGCTCCCTCCTCACTCTGGTCCACAGTTGTCTTCTTGTAATGGGCCTATGGTCACAATCCCATATCAAGCATCCAGTCTCTCCACATTTACAGCAAGCTGGTCTTCTGTAGATGTGATATTTGAAAGTCAACTGCAGCCAATTGTTGCACATGAGATGGCATGAGCTGGTCCAGATAGCGCAAAGTTTCCTTGCCCACCTCCAATCTCAAAACATTGTTCAGAGCATTGTTTCACCAGCAGCAGATGTTTTATCTCACAGTTCCTTAGATCACATATAAAAGTACATACCGCCTCCCATTGACGAATGTTGCTGGCCCTAGCTGCTGCTTAATTCCCTTTGCGTATTCTTGAAGGGACTCCCTGGCATGCTGGACACAAGCTTTTAGTTGGCCCTGATAAACAGTGCTGAGATGATAATGGCCATTACATTATGTCCTAAGATTGACCTTCCGATGGAATGCTGCATAGAATCTTGGCAGCTGATCCTTAAAAGGAAGGCAATTAGTTGCATCATCTTTTTCCCGATGTCTAACCATTCAGATGGTCACAAACTGTCACTTGAATATGTCCAACAATGCAGCTCTGTCAAATTTTGGCATCTTGGTTCCAGTTCGGCATTGGATGTCAATTTGTGCAATAAATTCAAATATAAGATGTATTAATATAGTTTTTCCTATGTTTTTTTACATAAAGTTTCTTTTTTGTTTTTCCTGTTTTTTACATAGAGTTCCTTTTTTGTTTTTCCTATGTTTTTACATAGGGAAAACAAAAAGGAAATTAAATACGAGATTGAAAGAATACCTTAGAAATGTTAAAAAATGGGGAAATAAAAAAATCTGCAATAGCTGCACATGCATGGTCAAAAAAGCACAGAATCGAAACAAAGATCAAGTTTATTAAGTTATGTAGATAGAAGTATGAGGTGAGTGAAATAATTAAAAATAAACAAAGATCAAGTTACTGAAAGAGTTAGATAAATCTAAGGAACTCACAGTTTAGGAGAATTTTCATATCCACAAAAATAAAAGAAAAATCACGAATTTGAAATTCCCAGAGAAAAAGATTTAATTTAGCAGCTCATCAGTCAACCAACAAAGGAAGCAGAAAGCAACCCACAGAATCACCAACAGCCAATTCAACAGTTACGTGGAATTGATAATGATACAAAAGTAGTGTATCGAAACCAGTCTTCAATAAATCTACAATTATGACGCAAGTCTTAAGAATCTAACTTTATTTATTAATTATATACTTTTATAGGAAAAGAAATCACTATAAGGTTTAATTTAAGATTAAATTAAAATACTTCATACCTCACCTCATATCCAGTCTTCTAATTAGAAGGTGAGGTATGAAGTATTTTCATTTAATCTCATAATGTCATTTCCTTTAAATATTAATGGAAAACAATAAGATAACGCAATCATTTGTATATTTTAATAGTTTACAAAAATAATAAAAAAAATAAGGAAAACAATTGCTACTTTGCTTCAACATAATCAGCAAAATAGTATTCATACACAAGATAAACTCTTTACCAAAACATAGAATAACAAACTTTAAAATATATTACCCTTATAAAAGTATGAATATTTTCACATATACAGGATGCAGGAATTTAAGTGCAAATATAGTTATATTAAATAATAGTATGCTAGGCCAATATTCAGATTATGTTTAATAATCATAAAACTTAACTTTTTGAGGATAAATTATGCTTTAGGAATGTTGTATGTCTACTTAGAAGGAAATCATTTATGTCTATGGATACCTGTGTGTCTGTAAACAAAGTAAAATTGTATTAGTCAACCAAGCTCAAACTGGTGCTGATGTAGCACAAGTTACACTGAAAACGATGTAGTAGCATGATAATCTCCAATACTTGTATGTTCTAATTCTACCCTCTGCACTTTCTGTGCTTCAGGGTTTTGCACTGAGCGGATAGATGGTGTTAATATGGTCTATTTTCAATTTATGCACTACTTCGGCAGACCACTTGACATAGATGTATTCTTGTATTGTGTGCAGGGAGGAATATAGGATAAGTGTATGCAATATTGTCATTTCTTGACGATTTTATTATTAATTTAACACTTCTCATTGAAGGATAAATTATATCGTAACTCGCCTCAGTAGCTCAGTTGGTAGAGCACTTGGCCCGGAAAGCCAAGGGTCCCGGGTTCGAGTCCCGGTCTAGGCGAAAATTTTTCTCTTCAAATATAATTTATCCTTCAATGAGAAGTGTTAAATTAATAATAAAATCGTCAATAGAAGCCCTACTGGCTATAAAGTAGTGTTAAATTCCCAATAAATGTCTTCTTAACTAAGAAGCCGCCATTTGCAAAGATAGAAGCTATGGTTTAAAGCATTTGGAGCGAGGGAATTACAACGTACATAAGAGAAAAATTTGCATCTAGATCGTAACTCGTCTCGGTAGCTCAGTTGGTAGAGCACTTGGCCCGGAAAGCCAAGGGTCCCGGGTTCGAGTCCCGGTCTAGGCGAAAATTTTTCTCTTCAAATATAATTGTCATTTCTATTCAGCTTAAAAACTGTCCAGTAAATCACAAGCATATGAAGGGTAATTGAGAGGTTACATTTTCAAATTATAATATCTATGTAAACAAGATGAATATAATAAAAATTCTAACAGGAAGTAACACTATGAGGCAAGAAGAACGAGTACTGGACCATGAATTTTGAAGTTCCCAGCAAACAAGATTTGATCTCTATATTAATTTAACCTGCATCAGGTGGCAGGAGGAATGCTGATGTTAACTCAATTCAAACAATTCAGAGTACAGCCAAACATGGAAGTAATTGTTTTCAAAACTAGTCAGGTGAGAAAAACATTATACAAAACACATCTGTTGCGCTGATATATGCATATCCTGTGCAGATGGTGAGCAAGACAGTCATGCCTTATCATCAATCTATTTTTGCCACAGACTCCTTGCACTCTTTGTTGTTTACTTCTGCTGCGAGTTTGTCTATTTCTTCCCATGACTTTCCTTTTGCTGCTTTAGAGTTCTCTTACATGTTATATTATTTTTGGTCTGGACATCTTACCTCAATATTAATGTTGATTTGTTCTTGGACATGTTTCAAAACAATTCTCTGTTTTATCTTCAGCTTTCCCAGACTGGGAAAGCTGAAGATAAAACAGAGAATTGTTTTGAAACATGTCCAAGAACAAATCAACATTAATATTGAGGTAAGATGTCCAGACCAAAAATAATATAATTAAAATAACCTCAAAATATAACTTCCTAAAATTAAATATTCTCTTACATGTGTTTATTTGGAATACTTTCTTCACTTCTTGTTTCTTTCTGTGGAGTGATGATTTGGTGTTTAATGTGATTTGGATTCTGGTGCCTCTTTTTGTAAGTTTATCTGCCACTTTTATACCAAATAATATGTGTGAAGGAATCCATTGGAAGAATATTGTCTTGTTAGGCTGTTTTAAAAACTTTAGCAGATTGCAACATTTCATGATGATTTCATTTACTGGAAAAGCTGACGATAAAACAGAATTGTTTTGAAACATGTTCAAGATCAAATCAACATTAACATTAAGGTAAGATGTTCAGACTAAAAATAATATAATCATTTACTGATATTTGGTTAGAGACTATTGCATGGATTTGCAATTCTAGAGTGTACTAAGATGACTGCTTTTGTAAACATTTTCTGGTAGAATATAAAAGGTTATTGAGTGCCACTTCAATGGCTTTAATTTCTCCCTCAAAGACTGTATTATTGGGACCCAATAAGATATATTGGATGAACAGATATAAGTTAATGTCAGCTCCTACATTTTCAGTCATTGTTTACGACTCATTGTATATATTCTCGACCACTCTGGTTCAGGAATTATTTCTTCTAATGTTTGTTGTTTGGCTGCTAGTGAGCTTATATTACTTTTCGTGTCTATTTATTTTATTGAGAGATTAGTTTTTACTGTTAGTAATTTAGTGGATTTATTATTTGGTGCATTTGTTCAGTTTTGCCTTCAGCTTATGTTTTTGAATAAGTGAATCTGTTTTAAGAGTGAATATTGGTTGTTTTATTAGATTTGATGGTGGTGTGCTTTTTATTTGGAGTATTGTTGGTAAGGCAGCTGCTTTTATATGCATAATACAGGACTTAACATAAAATTATTTATAAGAATCAAATGAATAGTGAATTCTTCTTACCTCTTACATCTATGTTTTTTAACATAGAACTGCAGTATCAGGAAACATATCTTTCCCATCTTCAGCTGTTTTCATGACTGTCAATATTTCATTATGCCGGTAATTTTCTAAACTGCCATCTGGTGTACTTTTGAAGAACTTTGTAATCAAATTTGGTTTGTTTGGAAACTCAAAGTTCATGGTTCTAGTAAGACTTTTTTCTTTTTAAACTCTGAGTTTCCAGACGAACCAAATTTGATACAAAGTTCTTCAAAAGTACACCAAATAGCAGAAAATTACCAGCATAATGAAAAATTGACATTATGAAAACAGCTGAAGATGGGAAAAATATGTTTCCCGATACTGCAGTTCTGCATTAAAAACAAAAATGTATGAAGTAAGAAAAATTCACAATTCATTTGATTCTTATTAAGAAAACCTCATAATGTAAAAATACCCAACTTTATTATATTAAATCAAATTATTTGCATGTATATTCCTCCCAGCCTATATGTTTATAAACACACACAGGTACAGACTAAAAACCCTCTCAAAATCAATATATATTTCCATGTCATGATTTTAAAATATATTTCCATGGTGAAAAGCTAAACATGATATATGCATTTTAAAATTAAAAATAAATTCTTTATCACATCATCTCATATCCTGTCTTCTAAATAGATTGGTTTAAAAACCTTAATATAATTCCACAATCACTGTTCTGTTGTCTAGGAGCACTGCTTCTTATTCCATCTGTTGGTGGATCAATTAACTTCCAAATGAAATCAACTTCCCCAGGAATTTCAAAATTAATTAATTTTCGTTTTTCTAAATGAGGATTTTTTTCCCCATATCATAGGCTCATTAGGTTTATTGAAGATGAAACCGACAAGGTTTCGAAACTGGTCTAATTAGAAGTCAGTTACATGAGGTAATGTGATATATAATTTATTTTAAATTTTAAAATATACATCATAGTTATATGTCTTAAATAGTTTAATGATACATGAATATTTATAAAATTTTTGGCATTTTTCCAGCTTACAACAAAACATATGATCCTGTTTCCAAATTCTCTAAAATATACTGCTACATTTTTCTCTAAAATATTTTGATTCAAGTTTGGAAGAAAAAATATCTTGTACAAGGCCTCCAGGATGTGAAATCTCCTTTGTTGAAAGAGTTTATTTTTTAGTTTTTAGATGTTTTAAAGGCTTCCAGGATGTGAAATCTCCTTTGTTGGAAGAGTTTATTTTTTTAGTTTTTAGATGTTTTATTAAATATTAGACTAACAGGTGTCATTGCCTTTAAAAGAGAGAATGTTTACAAAATGTTACAGAATATAGTGTTTAAAAATTTAAACGCCAATGTTGTAAAATTTTATTGATAATAAACAATTGCTGAAGATCAATGTTTGACTTTTGATACCATTAGCATTAAAGTTTAGTACTTTCACATCTTTATGGATTAGTTACAGTTAAGGGGCCATTTTCAGACACATTTATAATAGCGTTAATCCATCCATTAATATTAAAGCTTTTGTACAATATGAGTTGAGTGATAGAAAAAAGTGTTACCTAAATTTAAAGAAGTACTTTGAAATGAGATGATGTTCTAATAAAAACTTATCCAGAAACAAACATGTTAAAAGTATATGATTTCATTACATATGCTCAAATGAAAATTACTGTTGCTGCTCAGAAAAATCACCCTGACATTAATAGCAGGTTGGTAAACTCTACAATATTATATTTGAAAAGAAAAATATATGCCTAGACTGGAGTTTGAACCCAGGACCTTTGACTCTCTATGTCAATGCTCTTCCATCTGAGCTACCTAGGCCTCCAATCTAAATGTGTATTTTTCTCTTACACATAGTTAATTCTCTAACCCCAAATGCTACAAGCCGTTGCTGTGATTTTTGCAAATGGCGGCTTCTTTATTAAGAAGACTTTTTATTGGGAATTTAAACATTTGTAAGAGAAAAACACACATTTAGATTGGAGGCCTAGGTAGCTCAGATGGAAGAGCATTGACATAGAGAGTCAAAGGTCCTGGGTTCAAACCCCAGTCTAGGCATATATTTTTCTTTTCAAATATAATTTGTCCATCATTAAGGTGTTTAAAAACGAATAATATTAACATTAAAAACTCTACAATATACCATAATATTAAAAGATTACTGGCCATGAAAGCTTGCATTTTCAATATACAATATAGCTTCCAAACTTGAATCTAAATTTTTTCAGAGTGAGAGAGAGAGAGATGTAGCACTATATTTTTGAGAATATACATATGTGATATAAAAATAATTCAAAACTTAGTGAAGTTCTATGATGTATGAAATGGCAAACTGATCATTCTTCAAGACATGACTATGACTTGGGGTTCTGTAGGACATCAAAGTGTAAAATTTCAGATATGGTGATAGGAATGTGTTCCATATTTTGTCAAGAAACGTCATTCGCCTAATAGACATCAAATTGAGCATTAATTATGAAAGGGGTATGAATTGTCCACACACTACAGAACATACATTCTCAATCCAAAAATTCATCCACTTGATCAAAGACATGTAGTTGCGTGACAATGTCCTTTTATTTATATTATTTTTGGTCTGGACATCTTACCTCAATATTAATGTTGATTTTCAACATTAATATTGAGGTAAGATGTCCAGACCAAAAATAATATAATTAAAATAACCTCAAAATATAACTTCCTAAAATTAAATATTAATGTCCTTTTATTTTACACATGCCATACACCATTTACTTCATAGTACCCCAAACAAAAGAATAAAAAAGTTTAGGGTTTAGTGATATGATGGCCATAAAACAGCTCTTCTCATCTACAAATCCATTAAGTTATGTAGTAGGAAATAACACTATGCGGTTTACTTTAATTAATTCTGAGAAACTCACATTGATAATTATATTAAATCAACAGGATTTAACCATATGTCACACAAGCAGTATTTAATAGTTTAACACACACACTTGTAAACGTTCCCATGAGCAAAGAAAATTTCAAGAAAGAGAAAAAACAATAAATGTCTTCTTAACTAAGAAGCCACCATTTGCAAAGATAGAAGTTACGGTTTCAAGCATTTGGCGCGAGGGAATTACAATGTATATAAGAGAAAAATTTGCATCTAGATCGCAACTCGCCTCGGTAGCTCAGTTGGTAGAGCACTTGGCCCGGAAAGCCAAGGGTCCCGGGTTTGAGTCTCGGTCTAGGCAAAAAAATTTTCTCTTCAAATATAGAAAAAACACATTATAAAAATTGCTAAAGATAATGGATTTCAAGAAAAGATGATTCACAAGAAAATAAATAAATTCAAGAAACAAAAAATGATAAATGAAAGTACTCTTCAGACAGATAAAGAAATTGGTAAAACAATTCAAGAAATTCACATACCACCCCTTAGTATTTAACAAGTTTAAAAAATTTTCAACATTAAATTAGCACCAAAAAATGATTACAGTTTGAATAATTTAATCAAAACCAACAAAAATGAAAATATTGAAGACTACAACAAATCAGGAATTTATTAAATTGATTGTAAAGATTGTGAAAAGATATACATAGGGAAAACAAAAAGGAATTTAAATACATGATTGAAAGAACAGCTTAGAAATGTTAAAAATGGAGAAACAGAAAAATCTGCAATAGCTGCACATGTTTGGTCAGAAAAACACAGAATTGAAACCAAGGCTAAATTACTTAAACAGAAAAATCAAAGGAACTCACAATTTGGGAGAAAATTTACATATGCAAGAATAAAAAGAAAACTATGAATTTTGAAATACCCAGTGAAAATGAGAGGGGATTGATTTGGAAGTTCATCAGAGGGCGCAGAGGTTGGTCTGCAGGAGGGAAGACTGCTGGACGGCAGTTGAGAATGTGATTTGCATCGAGAATGTCACAAAAGCGGTGATGAAACCCTGGGTCTGCATGAAAGTCAAGAAATATGAGGTGAGTCAACAAACAACTCAGAATTAATACAAATCCATTGTTTTGGGTAGGTAGCATCTAGGTGCTCTATCACATCACAGACATATCTGACAAACCTACCAATTTTGATGCCATATAGCACCCAAACCATATATTCCTGGACATGGGTCCTCTCTTAAAAATGATCAGTTTTCCATTCCACATAACACACAAAGCTTTTCAGTGTTACCTTGAATAATTCTGCAAAGGATATATCACGTTTTTATCCTTTCAATAGATTTATAAAAATATATCTTGAATAAACAGTTTTAACAAATTCCAGATACATCTATCCAATTTTACTTTTTCTTCTTGAGTGATTCAAGATATATATCGAGACCCTTCTGAACAGCAGGGAGGTTGACAAACCCCAAAAACTGCTTCAAATCTTGTTCTTTGTTGTTTTTAAGCCATTCCAGAGCTTCTTGTCTGCTGCTCAACTTAGCCAATGTACGAGCCATTGCTGAAATATATAGAACATTATGATAATTTTCTTAATGATAAATGAAAGGTTGCATTTTGGAAAAATTAAATAATGCAGCCATTCATTTAATTAATTTGTTGAATTTTTTAAACTTTTTTATATATAAATCATGAATCATTGGTGTGTTGAACTCTGTGCTTTGGAAAGAAATATAATATACAGAACGAAGAAAACTATATTTCAAGTTCTGTTACAAAGCATTTTATTATATGGGTCCAAAACCTGGATAGTAAGTAGAAAACGAGCCAACAAGCTGTTAGCAGTAGAAATGGATTTTTGGAGGTGATCGACAAGAATTTTAAGAAGGGATAAGGTCAGAAACTGCACAATAAGGGAAATTATGCAAATTAAAAAAAAAATATTAGGAAAAATAGATGAAAAACGTTTGAAATAGTATGGACACCTCATAAGAATGGAAGAAGAGAGAATACCAAAGAAGACCTTAATTGGAAAGCTAATGGAAGAAGTGGAAGAAGCAGGCCGAGAATGATGGATGGATGGAGTGAAGAGAAGTATGGAAGCTAGAGATTTGAAGGAAGAAGATGCTTTAGACAGGAACCTCTGGCAACAAATCACTTTGGGTTGAAGGAGAAACACTGTATTGTGGAATATTCCTAAAAATATATTTATATATAAATCATGCTTGTTTTACTCTCGTCCACTTAAAATTCAATAATTTTTAATCTTGATTTGAATTTTTATATTTTAGTTAGATTTTATTTAAAGTATGTACCCAAGGAACTTAGTTGCCCTCAACTAAAAATTAAAAACTTCAAAAGGCCTTTTGGATTGTATTCTATCTTCTGTTCTCTTTCAAGTAGTCTACAGTTTCATAAAGTAACGATTCTATTGAGATGATTATGGTCAATGGGTATATTCTGATTCAACATGTTTTCATTTCTGGCTTCTTACAGAATTTCTATTTTTTTCATGATATTAATTTTGGAGTTATATAAATATCTTGGAAGAAACAGAAGTCTTTAAAAAGACTGAAAATAAAACATGATGAACTAAAATATACCCTTTGACCATAACCATCTCTATAGAATCAGTACTACATGAAACAGTACCTGACAGGTAGTTGAAGATAAAATACAATCTGAAAAGCCTCTGAAATTTTAATTTTGGTCGACTGAGTTTCTCAGGTACAATATCATCAATAATTTTTTAAAAATATTATTTCTTGTAATCGATGGTAAAGAGAAAAAATTCTGCCTGAACCAGGAATCAAACCCCAAACATTCAGCTTTACATGCTGATGCTCTGACCACTGAGCTAATTCAGTCTTCCTTCTCATTCAAGCACAAATTCTCCTCCCGCCTATTCTCTTGACCCCACATCCAATATAATGAACCATCATTCACAAATACAGATTGAATTGCTTCTACACTAGGTAGACACAGCTATAGCTAAATTTATTAAATTAATAAAATAAACAAAACTTAAAGCTATTACTATGATCAAAATAAGTAAATTAATTTTAAAATCATTAGGAAGTAACATTATGAGGTTAAATTTGATATTTGAGTTTGTATTTGTTTAACATTCTTACCTCATATGGTTGTTTTGATGGACATATGTTTTAAAGCTATTGCTCCATCATCAGCGGTTACACAACCTCTTTGTGTAACTGCTGACAATGGAGCAATAGCTTTGAAATATATGTCCGACAAAACAACCATGAGGTAAGAATGTTAAAAAAATACAAACTCAAATATCAAGTAAATTAATGTACACAACTAACTATTATTATCAATGGTAAAGAGAAAAAGTTCCATCTGAACCGGGAATTGAACCTCTTTACCAATGATTACAATAGTTTAGTTGTGTACATTAATTTACTTTCTTTGATCATAGTAATAGCTTTAGTTTCTTAATATTAATTTAGTATTATACTTCTGAATAGAAGATGTCAGTTGACATGATGGTAGCGACAGCTATTAGCCTTCGGACAAATGAGAATTATATAAGTTGAAAGAAATGTTAATCTGATGATCTTGAAGAAGATTTCCGAGCTGTAGGCCGTGGTCTTGAGGCCTGAAGTTCCCCGACGTTTCGCCAGAGACTGTGTCCGGCATCCTCAACTGTTGTCTTGAGACTGGCAATTTTGTCCACTTCCTGTCCTATTTATACCATTCACCACAGTGAACGGTATAATAGGACAGGCAGTGGACAAAATTGCCAGTCTTAAGACAATCCTTCAAGCCTACAGCCCGCAAATCTTCTTCAAGATCATCAGAATAACTCTGGCCATGAAAGCCTAAGTCAGAAATGTTAATGTTTGTATCGTTTGAATGGTGTAATGGACAACACTAGTACATAGAACTAGGGGTCCAGGGTTCAAATTCCAGGTCAAACATTAATTTTTCTTTCTTAAATTAGATTCTATCCAGGATTGGAAAATGTCAATTCAAATAAAAACATTGAAAATATGAAGCTTTGCAGTTATTCTGTTGGCATGTTGTTGTGTCATTGTTCAAACTTCCGATCCGCATAACATTACACTTTCTATACGGAACTTTTAAATTAGTTGTTTTGTTCTGTTAACGATGTTTTTACTCCATAGTATAGAGTTAAACATTCCTAAGGTTTTTCTTCCATTACTAATCCTTTTTGCTATTTCTTTATTTGATGTTCCATCTTTCTCTATAATTGATCCCAAATAGCAAACTATCGCTCTTATTTATCTTTACCCAATCAATATATAATTCATCTGGGTCATTTGTTAAAATTTTTTTTGTTGATTTTCAAACCCCATTTCTGACAAGTATGATGCATCTGATGCATTCAATGATTGTTGAATCATTTGACAGTTATTAAATGAATTGATTTCACACTTCATATTTTGTATTATCAATTAATAGAGTTAATCACATTTGTCAAGATGTAAATTATGGTTGACTTCTATAAGCCGATGAAATTTAAATTTTAATCTATCTTATATTATTTTTGATGAAACTATGAAATCTAATCAATAGACTAGGATTAGATACCCTATTATTTATGAGGTGAGAGTAAAATCAGATTCATTGAATGACTGTTAAACAAAACTTCGTAATGTTACTTTATAAAAAAATTTTAATTATTTGACAATCTCTGAAACACTTTTTGTTATACTAACTTGGAACTTTCGACATTCCACTCAAGAACTTTTCAGCTTTCACTAATGCATCATTTTTATCTGTAGCAACTTCATCCACCAAACCCACTTTATATGCTTCTTCAGTAGAAAACATACGGCCCATAGTAAGAGCCAATTCAGCTTGTCGTTTAGGGATAACATTTTCCATTGAGTACTGAAACCTGAAATTAAACAATATGTTGGAATAGTTAATTATAGTATGAGAAGCAAAAGCAAATAATTAGCAATTCTTTTTATTCAATGCCCCAGGTTGTCATTTCAACATTTCTGGTGTTCTCTCCTGGCATTGGCATAATTGTAACCCACTTCTGAAGTTGTGGCACCTAGAAGGCGGAGTTACGTTGCCCCGATATGATGGATGACAAATGATAATGAAGTGCCAGGAGAGTTCTTAACCTAAATTCCAGACCATGGGCAACCATAGAAATAATTCCCTTTAAGGAAAAATTCCTATGGTTTGACCGGAAATTGAACCTGGGACCTCATTAACAGTAACCAGAAATGCTGACCACTAGCTCTTGAGCAAATATAACTATGCTAAATTTATGATGTATTGACAATGGGAAATAAACATAAAAGACTACAATGAAATGCATGGTTAGCATGATGATATATCTAACTAACTGGCACTACCAAACCCATAGGTTCATGGCCACACAGACATAAAGCTCTCTATACATCCCTATCCTGAGCTAATGTTTTCCAATCATTCCTTGTATAATCTAGTTCCCTCAAATCATCTTTGATATCATTCTCCCATCTCATTCTTGGTCTACCAACTGGGTGTTTTCCTTCCAGTTTTCCTACAAGAAGCTTCCATGCACGTCTTTCATTCCCATTCATGCCACATGTCATGCCCATCACAGTCTACGAGACTTAACTGTTCTTATTATATCTGGCTTCCTATAAAGACCATGTAGCTCATTATTATGTAGTCTTCTCCATTCACCTGTCTGTTCAGCTCTCTTTGGTCCAAAAGTTTTCCAAAGAACTTTATTCTCAAATACTTGTAATCTCCTTTTCTCCTTTAAAGTAAGAGTCCACGTTTCATATCTATATAATACAACTGGTCGAATATGAGTTTTATTTATATTTTCAGTTTAACATTTTTTTGAAAAGAGTTGGGATGACAAGAGTCCCTGTAATGCATAACAGCATGTATTTCCAGAATAGAGCCTGTGTTTAATTTCTTTTTCGTGATGCTATTTCATTCATATTCATGCAACAGAAAAGATAACTAGATTTATTACATTATTAACAGCATATATAAGAGAAAAAATTGTGTTTAGATTGGAACTTGCTCAGATAGCTCGGTCAGTAGAGTATTGGCCTAGAAAGCCAAAGGTCCTAGGTTCAAGCCCCAGTCTGAGCATATAATTTTTCTTTTCAAATATGATTTATTACATGTTTAATATTAAATTTATCACTTCTCACTGAATGGCCAATTACGAATGTTAGAATAGAAAAATGTATTCATAGTTAACGAAAATCCGGTAGTCATAATGTCTGTTGAAAATGAGAGAGATCCTTCTCTTGAAAACTAGTTCCCGTGTTTAAAGAAACATAAAATATGAGGTAAGATGTTAAAAATGATTCATTAATTTACGTAAGAAAAATGTATGCTTAAACTGGGTTTTGAACCCAATGTCAATGGTATGGTACAGCAGTGCTCTACCACTGAGCGAATTACAGTTCCAATTTAAATGAAAATGACTTCTCTTACTTAAAGAATTTCCACATGCACTGGTGTACAAAAGCAGAGACATTGGGTTCAAATCCCGTTTTAGGCACACATTTTTCTCTTGTAATACTTTTAATACAATTAAAACACCTCTAATCAGTATATTAAGACAAAAATCTTATGTCCAATGTTAATGACTACTGGATTTACCTCTTCCATTCTGTCATCAAGACCAAGAAATACAGCTCTTCCATTTCAATCACATGCCTTATACAATATGCTTATGTTTGGCTAATTATTTGTTGCACTCCCTTATGTAGAAGTTGTTTAATTTCCTTCAATGTGAATGCCTTATTATTTCTCCTACATGATCCTTCACCTATGCACAAATTATCTGTATAGGGAAGGCAAGAACACAATACATTCCTTATTATTTGCAGACGATCAAGTGTTGATAGCTCAGAGTCGTGAGGATGTGAAATACATGATGAGAAAACTTCTAAATGCTTTTCAAATAGGAGGATTAAGAGTAAACATGGAAAAAACTGAATATCTTGTAGTATGAGGAAGTGGACAAGATATATCCCTATCCCAAGGAATTATTAGAGCTGTTAAAAAATTTAAATATTTGGGATCACTTATTGATGAATCAGGGAGTTGTAAAGCTGAAGTAGATAGCAGGTTAGTACAAGCACGAAGAGCCATAAAAATGTTGAATGGAGTACTGTGGAGTAGGACCATGTCAAACCACATGAAGAAGAGGATTTTGAAGTCTGTTGTGGAAAGCATAATGACTTATGGTGCTGAGGGATGGACTTTGGTAGAGGGTAGAGGGACAAAAAACTAAGATCTTGGCAGTGGAGATGGATGGAATAAGACGCAGTACCAGGGTGTCCAGGTTGGAAAGAAGAAGAAATGAAGAAGTGAGGCAGATGATGGATATGGAGGAGACAGTGGTGGAAAGGATCGAAAGACGAGCTCTTCAGTGGTATGGCCATGTCAGGAGAATGGAGGATGATAGGTGGCCCAAAACTCTTTTGGAATGGTCACCTTCTGGTAGAAGGAAACGGGGCAGGCCAAGAACAACTTGGAGAGGAGAGATCCATAGATTGATGAACGACCGAGGTCTGGAGGAGGATGAATGGCGTGATCGGCAAGAATGGCGAATGGGAATACAGGGTAACTGCTGAAAAGTGGAGAGGCCCTCAAAAGTAAGTAAAAAGTAAGTAAGGGAAGGCAAGAAACTAATTTATCTTGATCTCATGCTTTTTCTTCCACGACATATTTATTGTGAGAACTCATATTCAAGTGGACTAGACTGAGCAATTAACATATCACAATCCACAGAAATATCTTTCAAGTATTAACCAATCTCTAATTTCATTATATTTATTAGCTGATGTAGGAATTATTTTCTTATTTACTGACTAATAAGCAGCATCATCCATAACTATTATACAGTTAGGGTCATGGCTGTGGAGAATTTTCTTGAACCACTCATACAAAGCTTCACCATTCAATTCCTGTGGTATTCTTTTGCTAAAGTGGGAACAAATATCAACTGGTCATTATCGACAAAACCTTTTTCACTGCCAAAATTAATAACAATTAAAGATATTAAATTAATGTTGGGAAGTAAACATTATGAGGTATAATCATTGAAATTCACCGGAGAACATTTTTTGACAACTCACCTTATAAATTATGTGTTTTTCACGATACTGCAGTTTCAAATGTAATCATGTCCATCTTCAGCCATAATTCCGACTGAGTTGGAGTTATGGCTGAAGATGGATGTGATTACTTTTCTTCTTCTTCTTAGTGTATCCAGCTATTTGCTGACAATACAAAGTTCTACTAGATTGTTCTTAATTTTACAAAAGATGGATATAGCACCCGATGTTTGTAGTATATTCCAGCTTCTAGAGTCCAAAGATGAGGAGTAGTCAGGATATATTGTTGTGCTTTTTCCAAAGTTCCAGGTATTAAAGATCTGAGTTTGGTTCTTTGAAGGTTTGGAAAAGAGCAATTTATGAGGATGTGTTCAAGATCTTCTTCATGACTGTTACACCAACAGCAGGTACTAGAATCAATGATATTAAAACGAAACAGATATTTCTGTGTGACTATGTGGCCTGTCCTTGCTCGTTAAGAAAGTTTGTATAATTCTGGGGATGGTTTTGTACATTTGTAAATCATTTGGCTTGGTTTGTATAGCTTACAGTGTTTTACCTTTGTCAGATGAAAGCCATGCTTTGATCCATGAATTTATTATATGGGAACTGATTGTAGAGTATGCACTAGATAATGATGTTGTTAGCGATGGTTTAGGTTGTAGAGAGGCTGCTTGTTTAGCAATATTATCAACTATTTCATTTCCAGTTATGCCACAGTGACTTGGTATCCATTGAATGATTATTTCTTTTTGGAGCCTCAGGGGTCCCCATCTAGGGGATATGTGGATGGTGACCACAAGGTGCCCAAGATGAGCAAAACATTGTTTCCGCTTACTCATGTTTTACTCCTACTTTCATCTATTCTATATATAGTCTCCCTTGACTCTTTTTTCAACTCTGATGATATTAGAGCATTCGAGGCCTAGGAGATCTTTTCCTTCTTATATTTTATCTATATCTTTCTAAACTTTCTATTCATACTTTGCACAATCCCTCTTAGGTACTCATTCAAACAAGATGAGGTGGTATTTAATTAATGTTGGGAAGTAAACATTATGAGGTATAATCATTAAAATTCATCGGAGAACATATTGTTTAAACAACTCACCTCATAGGATTCATGCTTCCATGAAATCGCGATTTCAAACATCGTCATGTTCATCATCAGCCATAACTCCGACTGACGAAATTCTTCGGCCGTCAACTATTCTATTGTCGCCATCTTCAGTGCTGCCATCTATGGTTGAATTTATGAACTTCGAAATCAATGTAATTTCGTTAGGGATATCAAAATTCATTGATCTATTTTTGTTTTTCTGAATGTATTTTTTTTTCCCAAACTGTCAATTCCAAAGGTTTCTCTACTTGTTTTAAAAGTTTAGCTTCTCTTCCAATTTTATGATGTTCTAATAAACTATGTGCAGCAATTGCAGATTTTTCAATTTCACAATTTTTAAAATTTCTGAAATGTTCTTTTATTAAAAATTGTGAAATTGAAAAATCTGCAATTGCTGCACATAGTTTATCAGAACATCATAAAATTGGAAGAGAAGCTAAACTTTTAAAACAAGTAGAGAAACCTTTGGAATTGACAGTTTGGGAAAAAATATACATTCAGAAAAACAAAAATAGATCAATGAATTTTGATATCCCTAACGAAATTACATTGATTTCGAAGTTCATAAATTCAACCATAGATGGCAGCACTGAAGATGGCGACAATAGAATAGTTGACGGCTGAAGAATTTCGTCAGTCGGAGTTATGGCTGATGATGAACATGACGATGTTTGAAATTGCGATTTCATGGAAGCATGAATCCTATGAGGTGAGTTGTTTAAACAGTGTGTTCTCCGATGAATTTTAAAGATGAGGTGGCTTAAGTTTATTAATTTAAGCATATAAAAATTTAAGAGCTACCAACATAAGCTGTAAAAACATCTAATGCAGCCCCACTATGTTTCAATGTGATTACGTTTGGAACTGCAGTATCAAGAAAAACACAAAATTTATGAGGTGAGTTGTCAAAAAATGTTCTCCGATGAATTTCAACAATTAAAGAGTTTCCCTTTACCTGTAGGATGTTCAAACAGGTCGAAAATCCCTTTACAAAAGCATCTTTAGCTGATGAGATGACATTATCTTGCCAATTTTGTTTTATATGGCCAATGGCCAACAATAACCCATGTTCTATCAAGACCTGTTTCATGTAAAAGTGTCAGTCATCACAAGACAAAATTTAGAAAAATATAAGACACACATGGCAGGAAAACAAAATCAAACCTAGCAAAGAAGCGACAGCAATCTTCTGATTAAATTCTGAACACAATTGTCTACCATCTCATAATAAAAATACTACAATGGGAATTAACATTGATGTAACCAGGAACGAGTTCATGCTTCCCTTAAATGGGAGTAATTAAGTGGTTTTTTTTTTTTTTTGGGTACTGTATTAGTTCAAGGTTTCTTGTAGATTTTTACTTAGCACTGAGGTTGTTTGTATTTTATTCATAATATTTTACTCTCCTTGTAATTTTCTTCAATATTAACACTGGAGTGCTAAAAAAAGCCTCTCTTCACGATTTGATTAATAGAACAATCATAGAGGAAATAGGAGGAACTATATTTTCTCTCTCTTAAAAAAACTCTAGGTTGTATTTGAATGCACAATCTCAAATATTAGTAGTAGATATCAGGATACTTAAAGACCAAGGTCCAACAACATATAGCATTGCCTTCTCTGACTAGCAGCAAACACACTTGAAAGAACCTTAGTTTTGAAGACAGTGGAAACTTTCACTCTTGGCAGCTGTACAAGGCCCATCACATTCTCATTTCTTTTCTAGAATCTGTCTTATATTAAAAAATCTGATCTATTCCAGATCTATTTCTTCTAAATCCTCATTGATCAATATAAAAAAAAAAGATTAATGTTTTACTCTGTTCCAATCTCATTGTCCATCTAGAATACTCTAATCAGACAACCTCGACTTCTATTTTCTATTGAATGATATTTCAAAAGTAAGTTGGGTAACCTCAAAAGAGGTTACATTTTGTCAATGTTTTGTTTCTACTCACTTTGTAGTAATGGATTTTTGCAAGAACTGGTTTGAATTCAACTTCAGATAATATTTCTGCAAATTTTATTTTGCAGTCCTGCCATCTGTATCCTACTCTATCTCATAAATTTCATTTCTGCTACAGAAATGCAGGATCCATTGTTTTTCTTATTACCAAGTCTCATATCCATATAATATTGTACTCCATAGTATTGCTACAGTATTAGAAACTTGTAATCTTGTGAGTTGTCTAGAGGACCATTTATTATCTATGATTCAGAAATTCAAGCTTGTCCAAGATGATGGATTCTTTTTGGAGAGAAGTAATCCTAACTAGACACTAAATAAAAATAATATCAAATAAAAAAAGTAAGTAGATGGCCACAATTTGAGAAGAATAGGTTAAAGAAGGTAAAATAAAGAAGTTAAATTCATACTTTTTGAAACTTCAGATCAATTTGAAACAAATATCATTGGTTAAAATCTCAACATACAGTAACAATAAAGATAGTGACTTACCATTTAGGTGCAACAATTCCTAGCTGAGTCTCATTCAAGCCAATTGTATATTTGGGTCCTACCATAATTCTATACTCACAGCTAAGAGCTAATAAACAACCACCAGCAGGACTATGGCCCTAAAACACACAAAAAAATCTTATGTCGAATGTAATCACAACAAATAAAGAAAGTTTCAGCAGTGGAACTGCAGATACAGAACTGATTTTCATGGCAACTCTTACACCAGCTGGAACTCTTACCTGTAGTTGAACTTTTATACGAAAAATCACTATAAATCACTATGAGGTTTAATTTAATATTTAAATTTAAATTCTTTATACCTCACCTCATATCCAGTCTTCTAATTATACCGGTTTCAAAACCTAGGTGATTTCATCTTTTAGTAATATCTCGAATGTTTTTTTTTATTTAGGTAAAATTTATCACTCACCTCATATTTTTCTTCTTTTTTTAAATTTAAAGTAGTTTCAGAACTTAACACTTCAGTTCCATCCTCAATACCCCCACGACAATTGTTCTGTCATCTTGAAGAGCCGTCTTTTGCTCCCTCTGTTGGCAGACTGAAAAACCTCAAAATCAGGTTATTATCCCTGGGAATTTCAAAGTTGATCAATTTCTCCTTTTTGCTCCTTTGAACGTAGATCTTTTCCCAAACAGTGAGTTCTTTTGGTTTTTATATTTGTTTTAATAATTTAAAACAAATAGAAAAACCTTTTTGCTCCTTTGAATGTAGATCTTTTCCCAAACAGTGAGTTCTTTTGGTTTTTCTATTTGTTTTAATAATTTTAATCTACATTCAAAGGAGTGAAAAGAAGAAATTGATGAATTTTGAAATTCTCAGGGAGAATGACCTGATTTTGAAGTTTTTCAGTCTGTTTTTTATAATATTTGATGGATATGTTACAAATGTTTACTCCCTGTATTTTTTATAATATTTTAAATTAAAGGAAGAAAAGGGTCCCCACTGAGCTGTAGAACTGCACTAGCTAGGTCCCCAGTTAAGGGGTTAATGCATCTCCACCAACACTGAACTGAGCCAGTACTTTCAGCACATTTATTAACAATTCTGTGAATTTGTGTTCTTGAAGGTTGCACTTCAGCAGGAAATGTCTGAATAAATTCATCACATACCTATTAAATATCTTCTTGTCTTGTAATCCCATGTTTCCCTTAACAGATATTTAGGCGCTCTCCCCCTACAGGGAAGAATTTGAACCATACTAATTTAGCTACACTTGTTTTCGTATAGATGTCATTTGAGTGGTCCGTGGTCAGCGTTCTGCCTCATACTGACATCTAGGAAACCAAGGTAGTACTAGGATGGGAAAATTCGGTAAATTTTGCTTAGAAGCCTTTTCATTCAGGCTTAAGGATCTTTTACGAGCCTGAAAATCTTCAGACTCAGGACCCATGGCTTAAAGTCCCTCCCGGAGGACTTGCTCCCTGGATTTTTCCATCCTAAAAAAATCCATTGACCCCAGCTGGGTTTGAACCCACGACCCTCGGGACCAGAAGCAAGAGCATAACCACTAGTCCACTGCGGCCGATACTTGTACTTATAATTTTTACAAAGGAAAATATGATACACCAGCAAAATCAATCTCATCATTTTTATAACTTAATGCTGTCTAACTGCATCCACATGCCGTGAAGCCCAAACTTGATGTGAACTGACTCTAATTTATTGACTAGTACCATAACCCTGTTCAGATCCCTTATTACAATTTACAGATTTGTCATAAGAGCTCACCTGAATAAAATATTTTAATTGCAGAGTTAAAAAAATATACTTTTTCAAAATTTTGAAGAAAAAGACAGAAGATAAAAAAAATTGGATTTTTTAAAAAAAGTAATTGCTTAAGGACCTAACCCATTAAGTTATATAAGCCCATTTTCAGATCTTTAAAATTACATCTTTTCTTTAACTAGCTATTTAATCTTGATTTAGCTGTAAGTTGTAAGCTATTAAAAACTATGATAAAATCAAATGTTTGGGAAAAAATCCACATTCAGAAAAACAAAGGAAAACTTATGAACTTCGAAATTCCTGCAAATCCTGACCTGATCCAGAGGTTCATCGGTCTACCAACAGAGGGAAGAGGAAGTGTTTCTTCCGACTGACATAACATGAGTTGCCAAGATTGTACTGAAGATGAGACTGTTATGGTCTCGAAATCGCGATCTACTTAGAAGATTTATATGAGAGGTAAGAAACATTTGATTTTATCATAAATTAAACCTCATAGTGATTAATTCCTATAAAAGTTAAATATTAAAAACCAATCGAGAGATCAGCATGTTTCAATAGCAAGTATCTAAAAATAAAGCATCAACAAACTGATAATTATTTTTTCTAAAAATATTATCAGAATTTTTAATTTGGTTAAGATCTGAGAGGTAACTCTGAGAAGTGTATTCTGATTCCATGTTTTTATTATTTATTTGATACATCTCAATGATGGATAAATTATATTTGAAGATAAAAATTATATGCTCAGACTGGCCCAGGATCTTTTGTGAAAGGTCCTGGTTCAAATACCAGTCTGAGTATATAATTTTTCTCTTCAAATATAATGTATTTTGATTGTTGTGAGATGGAATGTACCAATTTTTCATCACACAGCATTTCACAAGGAACCTTTTAATCACCCTGTATTAATCAAAGACAAATCAAAGCTAAAGAAAATTATACTGAATATAACTTACGTTAATGGCAGCCACTGTTGCATACGATGACCCAAATAGTTTGATCCACGTATCTTGTAAAGTTGACCAGAAATCTTTCAGGCGGTCTGGTTTGGGTTTGTACATCTCTAAAATGTCCAAGCCAGCACTGAACACTGTTGGTGATGCCTAAATAATAAATTATATATAAGAAAGGTCAGAAAACTTCTCATTATCTGATAAAGTAAAATTGGTATGGATGTCGATGTCAGCTTCATCCTGTGGTTGGCCAAAGAACTTCCAAACAAGGTCACGCTCCGTCGGTATTTCAAAATTCATAACTCTGTTTTGTTCTTCTGAATATAGATTTTTTAAATACCGACGGAGCGTGACCTTGTTTGGAGGTTCTTTGGCCAACCATAAGATGGAGCTGACATCGACATCCAGGGTGTGCAACATAAATCCAACCAGTCTGGGCAAGATACTGATGATTATAATATAATCAAAACATGTTCAAGAATAAATCAACATTAATATATGGTAAGATGAACAGACTAAAAATAATTTAATTAAAATAACCTCAAAATATCACTTCCTAAAATAAAATATTATGAAATATTCACCTAAAAGCTCTGTCTCCGATGAATTTTAATGATTATACCTCATAATGTTTACTTCCCAACATTAATTAAATATATTTAAAGATATTTAATTTTAGGAAGTTATATTTTGAGGTTATTTTAATTATATTATTTTTGGTCTGGACATCTTACCTCAATATTAATGTTGATTTGTTCTTGGACATGTTTCAAAACAATTCTCTGTTTTATCTTCAGCTTTCCCAGACTGGTTTTATTTATGTTGCATTATGTTGCACCACCTGGATGTCGATGTCAGCTCCATCCTGTGGTTGGCCAAAGAACCTCCAAACAAGGTCACCCTCCATCGGAATATCAAAATTCATAACTCTGTTTCTGTTCTTCTGAATATAAATTTTTTCCCAAATAGTCAGCTCGTTTGTATTTTCTAACTGTTTTAATAATTTAGTGTCTGAATTTATATTATGTTTTTCAGACCAAACATGAGCAGCAACTGCAGATTTTTCAATTTCTCCATTTTTAATATTTCTTATGTGTTCTTTGGTTCTAATTTTTAGGTTTCTTTTTGTTTTCCCTATATATATCTTTTCACAACCCATGCATTCAATTTGATATATTCCTGACTTTTTATTTTTATCAGTTTTTTCATTTTTGTTGGTTTTTATTAGTTTATTTAAACTGTAGTTATTTTTTGGTGCTAATTTAATATTAAACTTCTCAAATATATTTTGAAATTTATTGTGTAAATGTATTATTAAATGCAACATAAATAAAACCAGTCTGGGAAAGCTGAAGATAAAACAGAGAATTGTTTTGAAACATGTCCAAGAACAAATCAACATTAATATTGAGGTAAGATGTCCAGACCAAAAATAATATAATTAAAATAACCTCAAAATATAACTTCCTAAAATTAAATATTAATTACAACTTCTTAAGTTACAAGGAAGAAACAAAACCAGAAATTGTGTTTGTGTTATAAATTACGAAAAACAAGATGGCGTCCTCCATACTCAACTTCAATAACAATTTTTTCGAAACAAAATATGAAGTCAAAAAGTTTATAAAATTAAGAGAAAAGAAATTTAAAAGATTAGCAGACATTAAATTCATCAACCAATGTCTAAAATTAGAATTGGTTCCCATGTTCATTAGAAAAACCGTTAAGCATAACAATAACAGCAAACAACAAAAAATTTTGGAGAACAAATTACTAAAACTAGAAAAGAATAAACACTTTGAAATGATCAGTAATCTGGATATTGAAATTTATTTGTTACATATCAAATTGTCTAAAATATTAGGAAACATCATGTGGGAAAACCTAGAAAATAAATTTTTCACTTTTTTGAACATAACCATGAAAAGAAAATTGAGAAACAAAAGACAAAGATAAATAATTTGTTAACTAAATCAAAGGGAAAGAAGAATACATCAAATAAAATCAAACATCAGAATAAAACCAGAAATGAAGAAAAATCAGAATCCACCAGAAATTATGTTAAAAATTTTTCAAAGGCAACCTTTAACCTAAAAGAGACAAAATTGTTAGAAAACGGTCTAAAAACAGCAATAGATTATTCCAATAGAATAGAAGAATACATAGTGGACATTGAAAATTCAATAGAAGGGTTAGTTACAGAAGAAAAAATAATCATCAGAAAAAAATGTGAAGAAATTTTGAATAAAATAAAGAATACAAATAAAAACCCAGTTTGTAAGGAGAATTTAAAAACACTCAAAGAAATAAATAACAAAAATGTTGTATATACAAAATCAGATAAGGGTAACCAAATTATAATTCTGGACAAAGAAGATTATCAAAATAGAATGGAAGAACTTTTGAAAGAAAAAGAGTATGAAAAAATTAAGAATGACCCCCTACCAAAAACCATAAAAAAAGTGGAAAACTGTTTTAAAAATATTAAAATTCTATCCAAGAAAGAAAAATTTCAATTAAAAGTAAGCAACCCAAGAAACCCTAATATACATGGACTTCCAAAAATTCACAAACCGGGAAACAAAATGAGGCCAATAATTAACAATATTGGATCACCAACCTACAAAATTTCGAAATGGCTGAATAATCAATTTAAAAGAATTAATAATTTTGAAAGTCTGCAGATTGAAAATTCATTGGAATTAGTTAAGAAATTAGAAAAAGTGGAAATTGAACCCACAGATAGGTTGGTTTCGTTTGATGTAGTTTCACTATTCACAAATGTACCAAAACAAAAAACTTTGGAGATATTGAACAATTGGTTAAGAAAAAACAACATAGACAGAGAGATCAAAGAAGATTATTTGAAATTAACTGCGTTATGCATTGATCAAATGTTTTTTACATTCAATGGGAGTTTCTATAGACAAAAATCAGGGCTCTCAATGGGAAACCCATTATCACCTTTTCTGGCAAATTTATTTATGAGCGATTTTGAATGTAAAATCACTAAAGCACATCCCACAATGTTTAAATTTTGGAGTAGATATGTTGATGATATAATTTGTATTGTTAAAGAAAAACATGTAGAAGATTCCCTAAAACTATTAAATTTACAGAGTACAAACATTAAATTCACCAAAGAAATAGAAGACAATAAACAAATACCTTTTTTGGATCTTAAATTGGTCAGAAACGAAGAAAAAAGAAAAATTGAATTCAGGATTCATAGGAAAGAAACTCATACGGAAAATTTTATAAAATCAACAGGGTTCAATCCAATTGGACATAAATTAGCAGCATTTAATAGTTTAACTCATAGATTGGTAAACTTACCCTTAAACGAAGAAGATTTCAAACATGAGAAAAACACATAATCAAAGTAGCAAGAGAAAATGGGTTTGATGAAAAATGGTACATAAAAGGATAGAAAAGTATAAAAAACAAAAAATGATAAACAGAAGTAATCTTGAAAAAGAAGAACCACCTATGAAAAAATATAGGAAATTCACATATCACCCCTGGGTACATAATAAATTTCAAAATATATTTGAGAAGTTTAATATTAAATTAGCACCAAAAAATAACTACAGTTTAAATAAACTAATAAAAACCAACAAAAATGAAAAAACTGATAAAAATAAAAAGTCAGGAATATATCAAATTGAATGCATGGGTTGTGAAAAGATATATATAGGGAAAACAAAAAGAAACCTAAAAATTAGAACCAAAGAACACATAAGAAATATTAAAAATGGAGAAATTGAAAAATCTGCAGTTGCTGCTCATGTTTGGTCTGAAAAACATAATATAAATTCAGACACTAAATTATTAAAACAGTTAGAAAATACAAACGAGCTGACTATTTGGGAAAAAATTTATATTCAGAAGAACAGAAACAGAGTTATGAATTTTTGATATTCCGATGGAGGGTGACCTTGTTTGGAGGTTCTTTGGCCAACCACAGGATGGAGCTGACATCGACATCCAGGTGGTGCAACATAATGCAACATAAATAAAACCAGTCTGGGAAAGCTGAAGATAAAACAGAGAATTGTTTTGAAACATGTCCAAGAACAAATCAACATTAATATTGAGGTAAGATGTCCAGACCAAAAATAATATAATATTTAAAGATTATTATTTTTATCTATAGCACTTTTGGGACAAGTCCCATCATCAGCAGGATTCAATATTGCTGTTCCACTGAAGATTTGGTAGAGAGGGTTTAAGTTGAGGAGATGGACCTTTTAGGTAAATATTTCATAATCTTATATTTTGATTTTGAATAATATATAATGCTATTATTTACTTACAGAAGTGAGAATCATTCCCTTGCATTTATCCTTTTCAAGAGAATCAAACACATTACTCAACTCCTGGAGCAATTCCAAGTTCAAGCTGTTCACAGGTAAACGTTGCATTGTCACTGTTGATATACCTAACATTTGGAAATGGTCATTAATAATTTATTTTTATTCAAAGAAATAAAAAGTACACTACACCATTTAATTTTTCAAGGGACTATGTGTACCTTTCATTAACTTAGATAGAATAATCAACAGCAGACAACTAATTCTCAGATCACAAAGCTGATATGCTACCCTCAGTCATTCCATGTCATACCAGACACATTTTTCACCTCAGAAATGTTTGAAACGTATTGCAAGCTTTCTAAGAGTAAAAAAAAAAGAGGCCCATATTTTACTATGTTCAAAATTATTAAAAATTGTAATAATTAAGATATTTGGTCTGTTTATTCTTATCTCTTATAGTTGTTTTTGTTAAACTTATGTTTCAAGGCTTTTGAGCACCATCTCCAGCGATTATAGACTGATTTTCCTCAAGTTGTCAGCCCTGATTCTTGACTCCTGCTCCCTCTGCCTGTGGTCTAATGAACTTCCTAATGAGGTTCCTTTATCTGGGAATTTCAAAATTCATAATTTTTTCCTTGTTCTTCTGTATGCAGATTTTTTCCCATATGGTGAGTTCTATTTTGTTTTCTGTTTTAATAATTTTGTGTTTTTCTGACCAAATGTGAGCAAAACACAAAAATAGATGTAAACACAAAATTATTAAAACAGTTAGAAAACAAAAATGAACTCACCATATGGGAAAAAATCTACATACAGAAGAACAAGGAAAGAATTATGAATTTTGAAATTCCAGGAGAAAGGAGCCTCATTACCAAGTACTTTGGAACACAGATCCAGGGCCTACAACTTGAAGAAAAGAAGAAATTAGTTTGTGAAATCGCTGACAATGGAGCAACGGCTTAGAAACATATGTCCAACAAAACAATCATATGAGGTGAGAATGTTAAAAAAAATACAAACTCAAATATCAAATTAAACCTCATAATTTTACTCCCTAATGATATTAAAATAAAACCTCTTAAAGTTACATCCTATTGTATTTTTAAAATTTAAAATTGTACTCATTGACAATTTAAACATTTGTTTCTTCCATTAGATGTATCATATGATTATAGAGGTCAGTCCATTTAGAAGGTTAAAAATCAGGCTTTTAGCCTATGTACGTCCATGTTTATGTATTAACAGTATTTTACACCACAATTATGACCAGCCTCATAGGCTAGTGGTCAGCTATACTGACTATTGTTCATGAGGTCCCGGGTTCGATTCCCAGTCAGACCATAGGAATTTCTTCTTAAAGGCAATTATTCCTATGCTTGCCCATGGTCTGGAATTTAGGTTAAGAACTCTCCTGGCCCTTCTTTATCATTTATCACCCATCATATCATCGGGGTAACGCAACTCTCTGCCTTCCAGGTGCCCCAACCTAAGAAATGTATTACAATTCTGCCAATGCCAGGGGAGAAAGCCAGAAATGTCATAAAAGACAACTGGTGGCATTAGACCAAAAAAAAATACCACAATTATTAAATAAATCTTAATTTTTCATAATTTTTCCAAATTTATAACAATATTTTTAAACTATCAGCATATTTTCCATACAATTCTCTGCAAGTATGCCAAATAATAATTGGAAAATAATAAATCACATAGCAAAAAGAAAAAATTAAATATGGGCATGTGTTGTAATGTAGAGTTCTGTTCCACTAATCACAATTTTAGCTTCCGCTGAACACTATAATCATTGTTTATTTCTGAAATTTGGTCCGTTCACATTCATTCGTTCTCAAAGATTAACTATCAACTGCTGCCCTTGTCTATTCTCACCACCACCACCCTCCAGAGAGAATTTAAAAAAAAAAAGATTACCATCTTATTTAAACCAGACCCAAGGCAGAACTGATTCTCTTCAGTATATAATGAGATTTTCAATCTTTTGGGATTATTAACACAGTATTGTAGTGTGGTGTAGTTTGTTACATTTAGCTGATGCAATTATAAGGCATACAAATTTATAATGAATATAAGACAGAGTTAGATACATGGCAAAAATTATTTCTAAATTTCCAAAAGCTTCCTTTTTACCACTTTCGTGACAAATAATACAAGAAATCATTCGATATTAAAAAAAAATGAAGTGCAGTTGCCAAGTTAAAATAATGGAATGCCTAGCGTAAAAATCACAGAATGTTTTTCTTTATCTCTGCACTCTATGAAACATTTCATTACTTCAATTTCAAAGTATATCACTGAAGAGAGAGAAAAAATTTGAAGCTGACTGCCCAAGATTGTCTTTAGTGGTAGTAAAGCCATGTAAACTACACGGTGACAATGGTAACGAAGCACCAGGGATTACTTAACCTGGGTAACCATAGGAATAATTCCCTTTAAGAAAAAAATTTCTATGATTGGGAATTGAGCTCGGGACCTCAAGAACTGCAGTCAAAAACGCTGACCACTAAGCCCATGAGGCTGGTCTATAAATATATATATATTTTTTTTAAATTCAGTGGCACTATTGAACCCATAGGTTCATGGCCATACGGACATAAGCTCTCCATGCATCTCTCTCCTGAGCTAATGTTTTCCAACCACTACCTCAAATCATGGTTTGTTATTCTCCCACCTCATTCTTGGGCTACCAACTGGGCATTTTTCCTCTAGTTTCCATGCCCCTTTTTCATTCTCCATTTGTGCCATGTGTCCTGCCCATCACAGTCTACAAGACTTAACTGTTCTTATATCTAGTTTCCTATAAAGATATGGTATTTCCCTGTCTATTTATACATTTTTTTAAAATTAAAATGTTCCATGGAAATTAAAAACATCAAAATCAAATTTCCTTTAATTTTGTCTAATTTGACATGGAATTAAAGTACCGAAGATGACAAGTCAATATTCTACAATGTTATAGTCCGTTTGCTCAATTAAGAGAATCTTTCCACACAAATATTTGAAGGGATTAGGGCAGGGGGTGAATTCTCTATCTACTTGAAGGCCAGCATCAGGTATAGGAAGGGTCGGAAATGTTTTCTTTTTTCTTTCTTTCGAAGGTATTGTACACTTTTGTATTGCATTTAGTGATGAGTTGACGTATGAATTGTGCTACGTGAAGTATTTTTTTCAATGATGAGTGTTAACATATTTTAGAAACTTCAGCTAGTTGCTCCCACTTTCCGACTGGCCATGCAGCAACCGTTTGAAAATATACGCAGGAAGATTCTCTTAACTGAGCAAACGGACTATACCAATTAATATAATTTCCAACTTTTATCCTCTATAAACATGTACTTTAGGTGTGAATCTTTGATACACCTGAAATTTAAAATCTATCAATTTTAAATGAATTTGAAACTAGGTATTTCCAGTTAATTGGCAATGAGTTACCTAGACTGACTCAACAGTATTCAGTAAGTTTTAATTCTTAGCATAACAGAACTTATAGTAAATAATCCTACCTGTTTTTTCATTCATAGAAACATCCACAAACTTCTCAGAAGAAGAAAAATTCCTCTTCAAATCAGTAAATGAATTTCTTTCATTAATACTTGCAACTCTGAAACACGGTTTCAGGCATTCCTTCAAGAGAAAAGTACTCTTTTTTCCAATGGATAGCCTCATGTTGAACACTGAAACAGAAGAATCTCTAATTATAACAGAAAATTTGAGGTGATGGTAAGAATGTAGACTGCTGTAATATCAAGAATAATATAAGCTAATATTGGTTATGAGAGATACATCTACAAATCTTGTGTAATACCATCTAACATGACACGTCAGCTCTGCCAGCAAACCCGACTTCCCATGTTCACATTCGTGATCCCTGGGCAATGCAACTTCAAATTGCAGCAGAGAAAAGTGAAGGCAAGTTGCAGCAGAGAAAAGTGAAGGCAAGTTCTCAGCAATTTAAAACTGAGACAGTGAACATACCCCTATAGAGAAGTGGGCATGTTTGAAGGCCTTAACCCAGGAGAGGTGGCACCTTAGCAACATACATAAGAAGTGGCGCAGGGGATTTTCCGACCCCAAAGGAATAAAACAAAAACAGTGTTCACTACAAACTAAATTTTGATTTTATTTATGTATGTACAAGCTGTTCTTATGTTAATTAAACTAAAATGAAAGTTAAAGTTACTTGATATAAAGGTTGTAAAAAATAACATAAATTGGAGGCCTACCAAAATAGTTCTGCGATTTTAAGCAAAATATTTAACAATTTTATGATAAGTAAAATAAAATATTTATTAAAGATAGTGATTTAAAAAGTTTATCAAATTTAATTTTGGCTGTAAATGGATAGTAGAATTATTTTATTAAATTTTTCACTTGATGTACGATGATAATAATATGTCAAAACATTGTTAGCCCTATAAATAATCATCTTGTAAATATTGTTAGCACATATAATTTAAAGTCGGCCGCGGTGGACTTGTGGTTATGCTACTTGCCTCTGGTCCCCGACCGGGGTCGATGGATTTTTTTAGGATGGAAAAATCCAAGGAGCAAGTCCTCCAGGAGGGACTTTAAGCCGTGGGTCCCGAGTCTGGAGATTTTCAGGCTCGTGAAAGATCCTTAAGCCTGAATGAAAAGGCCTCTAAGCAAAATTTATCGAAATTTCCCGTCCTAGTATTACCTTGGTTTCCTAGATCTCAGTATGAGGTGGAACGCTGACCACGCACCACTCAAATGACATCTATATGAAAACAAGTGTAACTAAATTAATATTGGTTCAAATTCTTCCCTGTAGGGGGAGAGCGCCTAAATCTCTGCAAAGGGAAACATGGGCTTACAAGACACATATAATTTAATTTTAAATTGCATGGTGATATATTATTATTATTATTATCGTGCATGGAAGCTTCTTGTAGGAAAACCAGAGGGAAAACGCCCAGTTGGTAGATCAAGAATGAGGTGGGAGAATAACATTAACTATGATTTGAGGGAAGTAGATTATACTGGGAATGATTGCAAAGCATTAGCTCAGGATAGGGATATATGGAGAGCTTATGTCCACATGGCCATGAACCTATGGGTTCGATAGTGCCAGTGAGTAAGTATTGTTGTTATTAATATTTAATTTTAGGAAGTTATATTTTGAGGTTATTTTAATTATATTATTTTTGGTCTGGACATCTTACCTCAATATTAATGTTGATTTGTTCTTGGACATGTTTCAAAACAATTCTCTGTTTTATCTTCAGCTTTCCCAGTCTGGGAAAGCTGAAGATAAAACAGAGAATTGTTTTGAAACATGTCCAAGAACAAATCAACATTAATATTGAGGTAAGATGTCCAGACCAAAAATAATATAATTGTTGTTATTATTATTATTATAAAACATAATATGTCAATACGGTATTTCTATTTGGTTCTGGTGGACTTTATTATTATTATTACTTGCCTATTATTACTATATTATTATTAGCATATAATGTTATTGATGTACTGTCTAGCTGTTTAGATTTGCATATTTACATGTTTGAATGTATATCGTCCGACACTGTTTATGGTAGTTATATTACTGTGACAAACACATTATTAGTACAAAAACTATTTTGTTTATGTACTGATAATTTTACAGAAATTATGCTGCATTTATTAAATACAGTTTTTACAACAACTTCACACTAGATATTTTTACTTATATCTTTAGAATTTGTGCTTCAAGGTTGAGATTATTGACATCAAACAAAAAGAGAAGAATGCAGTGACAGGTATGGACACAGTGACATATTCCAAGAATTGATACTAAGGCTCAACTGCACTTCTACTAGCACTTGATTTTTCAGTTATGTTCTTGTAAACTATAGCTCTCTTCTTCTGTATTTATTAATATTATTTAATATTTTAAACTTTTTCAAACAATTTTTATAACATTGTTAGACAATTTTAAAGTATTTACTTAACCTTTATATTCCGGGGTATTTAAAAATACCGCATGAACTGCAGGACGGAATTTAAATCCCAGTCAGTGATATTAATTGGATGGTAGAGCGCGCATACTAACAAAATTTTTTTTACGATAAACTATAAGAGATATAAGTATAAAATAACTTTTATTTCATTCATAAAGGAGTGTATTATTCAATGAAATGTTTAATTTTTACATACAATAGAGAAATTTATTATTAAAAGTTAAAATTTATTTGTGAGGTCTATATTTTTTGGTTTGACTTTATAACGGGTTCAGTTTATGATTTGAAGGTGACTGTACTCTTGCAAGGGGGATTTGATGACGAGTAGTTGGAACACGTGTGTCATGAAATATCTGCTTTCAAAGCATAAACATGAATAAATGCCTGCCTTGTTGAGGACAGAGTTATCAGCACATTTTTTTTTCTGTGACACCCAAACCTTAGCCTGCCTTAGTAAACATACAACACTAAAATTCAGTCTTGAATTAGTAACTGTAGACTGTGGTTTGTTTTTTAACATATAAAAAAATGGCTTCACGTATTCACGTATATGGCATCCTGGATTATCAAAATAATGTGAGTTGCTTATCAGATATTTTTTAAAAATAGATACTAACAAGATATTTACCATGTTAACTCATAATTTAAATACAAAATTAGGGGTGAAAAAGACACCACATGTTTTTTCTTATTTTTTATGAATACTTGATCTAAAACACAATAGGTTAGAGCCACAAATAACTTCCTTGCAACATTTTCTGAATTTTTATAATTTTACAAAGAAATAATGTTATGGGGAAAATATGTAAAAATTAGGGGCGAAAAAGGCACCTGATGCGTTTTTTTTAATTTTTTGTGAATACTTGATCAGAACACAATAGGTTACAGCCACTAATAATTTCTTTACAATATTTTCTGAATTTTACGAAGAAATAATGTTATCATTGGACAAATATGTCCACTAAGTCCTTTAGGGCTTTACATTTAATGGACAAATATGTCCCTCAAGTCCTCTAAAGGTTAAATATGCAAATCACAATATGACACTGTTAGACAATATTGTGATGCTAACTACTATTTTCTCCACAGAATATATTACTTACTCTATGATTTTCCTGTCGCTGTTTTGGGTTATCGCTGGTTGGATCAGCATTAGGGAGTGATAAGTGAGTGTACACCCGTTTTTTAATAAACGTTTGGCAATTTTAATATTGTTAATATATTTTTTTAACATAGATTTGGGGATATATTGCAAATATTGGTAATTTAAATTTCATAGCGACAGATAGTAATCGAGGTCGATAATCGATGTGGTTTGATTGTGGGTTATCACTAGCTCTATAAACTCTGGCACATGCCCACCGTTGTTCTATAGGACTTTGAAAATATTTCACGCTAGTATAAGTGCAGTTTTTCCGATACTAATTCTTAGAACTTAAAATCATGTGGGGTCGGAAAATACCGTGCACCACACTCCCGGGTTAAGGTTAATTACCACTGAACTTACTGAGCAATGGATTGATTATACATCCAGAGGACATTTCACTAAAACTCCCTCAACCTACAGAAGAATAGCTAGGCAGATAGCTAAATATTCAAGAAAGAAGATATCAAGAGGACCAATCTATTGAAGTTGATGATGATCAAGAACAATTCTTGAACAATTTTAAAAAATCTGATATTTATGTCTACTTTGATCAATATTGTTCATATATTATACTCATTTCTCTTATACATATTGTCGCACTTAGCAATTGCATAAGATTCAGATGGGATTTCTTTACATAAACACCAAAGATGTATAAACCAACACTTCCAAATTCTCTTTATTTATTTCACAGATTCTTCACAAATAATTTTTTCTAATAAGTATTCTGCTTTACAATTTATTTGTCTTATTCTTTCTACTTATTGACATTTTCACTTAGAATGTATTCTTTGCTCTAGAAAACACTTCATAGGTTCACAATCCAGACACAACTAGGTATCCCAACCCTCATATCCTCTTATATATCAGTTTCGAATTCACTCATGTAGAAAGTCTGAGATTGATTCTTCTAGAATCAATGTTCTTGACACTGATTTATTTAGAAGGCACGTGTGCTGGCTGCACACGACCCAAATCAAACTCCTATTGGCTTATAAGGAGATCTGCTGCCGCCTGCAAAATTCAAAAGCATTAATTTGAGCAACAGATTAACAATGTGTCACACTGCACCCTCCTAAGAGCCAATCGTACCAGTCACATAATGATCGAAATTCCATGAGAAAATTTCTTCCCCCATGGAGACCCGAACCAGCGAAAGTCAATTAGCTCTGCACCAAGGCCTCTTGTCTAATATGCATGTAATTAATTTTGTTACATTAGGAGGAGAGAAGTTAGTGTACATCCATTTCTAATAAACGTTTGGGAATTTATTTCAAAGGTTTGTCATACCACACATGCTGCCATGTATCGACAGCTCTACAAATTCTCTGTAGGATTTCAAAGTTATGTGGTTCCACCTAGCGACAGATTCATAAACTCATGTGCATGTGCACTGTTATTCTATTAGGACTTCGAAAATATATTGGGAAAGGTAAAGTACTGTTTTTTCCAAATGGTAATGTTTGTAGTGCAACAGTGGCATAAGAATGTGTGAAAAATCGAGCAACAAATACTAGACTTGAGACCACTTCTTGAATTTATAAATCTCTATTTTTCAATACAAATTTAAACAATGGAAAAATTATTCAATTTAAAATTATTTTCATTGTTTATGATGAAAGTTTCACAATTGGGTCTGCAGTGTAAAATGTATGCATGATATTAAACATTCTAAAAGCTAATTCCAAAGGTTATTATTGAGTCCACAGATCTAAACTCATGCAATTTATAAATCTTTATTGTTCAATACAAATTTATGTCAATGGAGAAATTATTCATTTTAAAATTATCTTCACTGTTTATGATGAAACTTTTCACGATTTGGTTTCTCATAAAATTTATGCATCATCAGAAAAATTCTAAAAGCCAATTCCAAAGGTTATTTCAGTAAATTAGATACAGAATATCCAAACTAACCTATCTTCATATTATATATTAATTATTGTAAAATTACTAAATTTGATTAGAAGTTTCACTTGTTTACTTACCTGTCAGGAAATGGTCACCTGATTTTCTGTTGCTGCTCAATTATTTTAAAACGTATTTTTATTCAACAACATTCAAGTAATCTACTTCGAATATCTACACGTTTTCTCTATGCGAATCTAATGCTACGGTTTATTATACAGCGTGTCGCGCTCGACGTGACGCGAATTCGCGTTTCGCTCGGCGTGATGCTGGTTCCACATGGAGTGCATACGCTACAGCAGAGATAACCCAAATGCGCTACAGCGCATATGTTTATGGAATTGTCGCCAGATGGCACCACATATATGGAAAATCAAAATGACCAACGTTCATAATAAATTTCCAAATGTGTTTACAAAAACTAATGTATACAAACCTGTCCCTGCATAACCTAATAAAATAAATTACTTACATACTATTTAGTAAACTGTAAACTAATCTGATGTACACTAAACTGACCCATCGGAATCTAACAAAATGAAGTGATTGAATATTTATTTCTTAAAATATGGTTTGGAATTAAATGCAAATGTTGGTAATTCACACATATGTCCTGACCAGGGATTATGATAATAATGTGTCCTGCCATCTGGTGGATTTAATTTTATGAGCGTTCACGCATGCCAACTTCAATTCTAATAAAGAGCTTTGAAAATAAATTGAGAGGAAAAGTCATAATTTGTGTACATTGATAAACATATTAAAATTCTTCATAAAAAAAGTTTCAAGTGTCGTTGCAAAACGATTAAAATAGTTCGAAATATTAGTAAAGACAGAAAAAGTACTTAGAACAACAGCATCATATGAATGTTGTATGGAAAATCATAGAATAAATTATTCTTTAGGTCTTAAATAAACATACGGTTGATGAATATACCAAATTTTAGAATACTTCAGATTTTCGCCTGAGCAGTTTTATCAGGTTTTGAATTTAATAAAGTAAAGTGATTCCACAACAGACCCGGAGGCCCTTGGGGTAGTAGGAGGTTAAGGCTCCCACTTTTTCTAGACAATCGGCACTTTTATGTCAGCCGGGTTGTCAGCCCTGCGTGACGGCCGCCTTTACCCCAGAACAAGCGTCTGGTACTCATTTCAGTTAGAGGCTGAGTCGACCCCAGGGCCATAGTGCCGCCAGAGGGTTTGGGTCAGTTTAAAAATCCTGACCCCAACGGGACTTGAACCCTCGACCCTCTGGCTTGTAGCTCAGTGCCTTAACCACTACGCTACGGCGTGCCCCCAAAGGTAAAGTGATCCCACTACAGGCCTCAGGAGGCCCTTGGGGTAGTAGGAGGTTAAGGCTCCCACTTTTTCTTGACAATCGGCACTTGATGTCAGCCGGGTTGTCAGCCCTGCGTGACGGCCGCCTTTACCCCAGAACAAGCGTCTGGTACTCATTTCAGTTAGAGGCTGAGTCGACCCCAGGGCCATAGTGCCGCCAGAAGGTTTGGGTCAGTTTAAAAATCCTGACCCCACCGGGACTCGAACCCTCGACCTTCCGGCTTGTAGCGCAGTGCCTTAACCACTACGCTAATTTAATAGAAGACGAAATTTATGCACATCCATAATATCCCCGAGATACAATATTTACAGCTTTTATTTATCTCTTGATTAAGTTCAAGCCACAATAACTTTTTTCTGTACATCTCTGTACTCCTTCATGCTCATATTGTAAAAAACATGTATAGATCTCGATGATTTGCAACAAAACTGTCTAACTTTCGTCGTTAAAATTGGAAAGTTATAAAACAAGTACTGTATTTCCGACATTTTGTTAACAAATCTTAGTTTAATGCAGGCTTTCACGGCCGGTAATCGTAATGTTGAGTGATTCCGGGTTATGTGGCCGTGGTCCATAGTTGGTGTTGATACCAGACGTTTCGCCCTCAACTGCGGAGGGCATCTTCAGTGGCGAGTGCTTCTATGCGTGTTTCCTGGTCGGAAGATCTACTTAGAATGAGCGCTGTGGACGTAGAGGACGTTGTATTAGTGGTGGGTGCAGGGTGAGTGGGCGTGGCTCTTGCTGATTGGCTAATAGTCGTCTCCTTGTTGTCACTGGTCATAGAGAAACTGTGGTCACTGGTGTTAATGCATTTATTTTCTAGTGTATGATACCAGGCCTTAGACAGTTTGATACCTTCCTCTTTTCTGTTAATATTTCCCTTATGCTTGTATATTTCTATAGCCTCTCGGTATAATCTAGGGAAATAGTAGGAAGTTTTAGCCACAACTTCCCACTATTTCCCTAGATTATACCGAGAGGCTATAGAAATATACAAGCATAAGGGAAATATTAACAGAAAAGAGGAAGGTATCAAACTGTCTAAGGCCTGGTTTCATACACTAGAAAATAAATGCATTAACACCAGTGACAACACGGAGACGACTATTAGCCAATCAGCAAGAGCCACGCCCACTCACCCTGCACCCACCACTAATACTACTCAACGTCCTCTACGTCCACAGCGCTCATTCTAAGCACTTCTCTATGATTCTAAGTAGATCTTCCGACCAGGAAACACGCATAGAAGCACTCGCCACTGAAGATGCCCTCCGCAGTTGAGGGCGAAACGTCTGGTATCAACACCAACTATGGACCACGGCCACATAACCCGGAATCACTCAACATTACAAATCTTAGTTTGTTTTTAGCAATTACACCAATGAGTATGGGTAATATCTTCTATATTCTTTGTTTGCGCTGGCAAATTGCGTCCTGGATTCAAGAGATTCCAAAACACGACGCGACATGTCAGCGCAAATTTTTTTGCGCCAGCAATTTGCGTTGTACATAAACCACATCCATTTGAATATATGGGGAGCAATTTTTGCGCTGGCGCGTTGCATCGTAGATAAACCACAGCATAAGAGAAAATGTACAATTCTACAACAACAGAGATCCGATAGAGGCGCTTCTCATGCATAGCAGGGATTATGCTACGGTTTATTATACAGCGTGTCGCGCCCGACGTGACGCGAATTCACGTTTCGCTCGGCGTGATGCTGGTTCCGCATGGAGCGCATACGTTACAGCGCATATGTGGAATTGTCGCCAGATGGCACCACATATATGGAAAATCAAAGATGACCAACGTTCATAATAAATTTCCAAATGTGTTTACAAAAACTAATGTATACAAACCTGTCCCTGCATAACCTAATAAAATAAATTACATACATACTATTTAGTAAACTATAAATTAATCTGATGTACACTAAACTGACCCATCGGAATCTAACAAAATGAAGTGATTGAACATTTATTTCTTAAAATATGGTTTGGAATTAAATGCAAATGTTGGTCATTCACACATATGTCCTGCCATCTGGTGGATTTAATTTTATGATCGTTCACGTATGCCAACTTCAATTCTAATAAAGAACTTTGAAAATAAATTGAGAGGAAAAATCATAATTTGTGTACATAGATAAACATATTAAAATTCTTCATTTAAAAAGTTTCAAGTGTCGTTGCATAACGATTAAAATAGTTCGAAATATTAGTAAAGACAGAAAAAGTAACAGCTTTAATTTATCTCTTGACTAAGTTCAAGCCACAATAACTTTTTTCTGTACATCTCTGTACTCCTTCATGCTCATATTGTATAAAACATATATAGAACTCGATGATTTGCAACAAAACTATCTAACTTTCGTCGTTAAAATTGGAAAGTTATAAAACAAGTACTGCATTTCCGACATTTTGTTATAAAATCTTAGTTTGTTTTTAGCAATTACACCAATGAGTGCGGGTAATATCTTCTATATTCTTTGTTTGCGCTGGCAAATTGCGTCCTGGATTCAAGAGATTCCAAAACACGACGCGACATGTCAGCGCAAATTTTTGTGCGCCAGCAATTTGCGTTGTAGATAAACCACATCCATTTAAATACATGGGGAGCAATTTTTGCGCTGGCGCGTTGCGTCGTAGATAAACCACAGCATTAGATGCATAGTTTATCATGCTATGGTTTATCTTCAACGCAACGCGCCAGCACAAAAATTGCTCCCCATGCAGAGATAACCCACTATAGAGATGACCAGCGCCAATGTTATTCAGTGATGCCTCATAGAGAACCGAAGGGTGATGCCAGGCCTAGTTTCTTCTGCCAACGCTTGGAGGCGCTTCAGTCGCTATGTCGAAAAGCAAATTCGTCTACAGTGACAGTGCAGCCAACAGACTCCCTGAATTAAATATTTTTTTTATTATTTGAAATGAGCTGACCTACTCTTAATTTAAGTAGAAATATTATGTTGATAAAACGTTTATTTAAACTATTCCATGTAATATTAGCATTGAATAATTTTTATACCTAGTTTATTTTATTTATATCATAATAAACTGTATATTTTATTCTATTATGTTGGCTGCGTATTTTAAAATGTAGGAACATCGTGCATCAATTTTTGATTGTTTAATTAGAAGGAATTAATTTTGTGTTAAAAGAATATTTTCTAGTAAGTATTATTAATACGAAAATACATTAAAATAGATGAATTGGCTCATGTTTCCATTAGGTCACGGAATTTTTAAAATTCCTTAAATTACTTTTACGGAATTATTAGGTTATGGTTTTCTTTTTATTTACATTTCCTACTTTTATAAAAAAATTCTAATGCTTGTTAAAATTCTTAATTTTTTCCTGCGTATAATACAAGATTCTTATGCGACTGTTCCATTACTTACGTGATCTAGTAGAAAATCTTCCTATGTATGATTGTTAGCCTATATAGTGCATACAGAAATTTTAGGGGGCAAACATGATTTTGTATAATGTTAGAAATAATACGATTTTAAGTAACTTATTTTTTTTAGTGATAGGTACATTGATGCCATATCTTTGACGTAATTATATTGCATTATTATTCTTCATCTAGCCACCTGTCATTGTTCTGGGATCAAGTTTTGGATAAGATTCTCTATCTATCTTGGTTATTCCATGTCTACTCTTCCATCATTTCCATCCATTGAATTACCCTTTTCTAGACATTCTCCTTAACTTGTTCTTCAGACCTTGTCTATATCTTGGTCAACCTCTGAAAGACGGTGTTAATAGAGCGAGTAAAGTTACATAAGACATAGCAAGCCATACTAGATAACTGTCTGCTATCGAAGGATAACCATATATTGAATTTATATATATATTGTAACTTGAACCCCAGAATGTGTACTTGAGACTGAAAACATATTACATTAATTAAAACTTAAAAAAACAATGAAGGAATATTTAATTATAACTACGGTACTTGTTTTATAATTTTTTTATTTCAGCAAAAGAACTGATATTTTTAGATAGGAGAATGTTTATTTTCTACCAGTTCTTTTATAGCTTATTTTATGGTTGTTCTGTTGAAATAATACGTAGGATTTCTGTATTTTTTCATGTTCATATAACTGTAGTATGTTTATAAAGATTAAAAAACTATGTAGTGTCCATTACAGTATGTATTTTGTATAACTTTTTTCTTTCTATTCAGATCTGCAAATGTCCAGTAATGCTGCTCTTAACCTCCATCTGGAAAGGGGTCATTGATGACTGAATTCACCACCAATACAGTGAAATGAATGGTTTATTGTGATTTAATGCATTGTTTGATTGAGATTAGCATATGTTAAGAACAGTAAGATACATGTAATTTTTAATTACCTTTTTTGTAAGGGACCAAATTTTGTTGGTAAAATATGTAGGGAAAAAAATTAAAAAATCTCAATGCATTAATTCTTCATAATTACTTAAATTCTCTTATTGTTTATTATTATTTTGTTCATATGTCTAAAATAAATAAATGATTATTAAATCATGTCTCTATTTTTATTTGAACCTTTCCTTGATAATCAGGGTCATCCTTTCTTTAATTCTAAGAAAATGTAATGCAAAAAATAATGTTAGTTCTAAGAAAATTTTGAACAAAAAAACAGTTTAAATGAACACTTTAAAAGAATTAATTTAATTATAAAATATTTTTCCAGTTTTCTAAAACTAATCAACTATTTTTCTGATGTTAGGAATATATTCCATGTATTGAATAAAGAGTAAGTTGAGGGTCTTGGAAATTGAGATGAAGCTTTAAATTGATATATTCATAACACTGTGAGGTTTTATTTAATAATTACTCAAATTTTACAGCTTGCCTCATACTTTTGTAAAACAGAGGACCAGTTTCGAAAGAAGTTTCCCTTTCGAAACTAGTTCTGAGTTTTTCAATAATATGAGGTGAGCTGTAAAATCTGATTGATTAATATTATTTCAGGCATTATTTCAAATGTGGTATTACAAACGCCGAAAATGACGACTGAGCCACTGGGGTCAACATTGATTAGTTATACTTTTATCGATAGATGGCGCAAATTGTTTTGCCGATAATACAATAAGCTGTAATCGGTTAGTGTTTTCTGCCAACGCTTGAGATCTCTGGAGTCTAGGCATCACTCTCTTCCATTTGCGTTGGCCTGGGGTGGCACTGAAAATATATTAAACTATTATTCTACCAGTTATATTATCTTCTTCTTCTTCCTTCCAAGTATTAGGCCAAGGCCTGTTACGATCCTATAGAAAATTTTCCCTCCAGCGTTTCATAGGACGGCCCAGTGATCTTCGTCCTCTTGGTATATAATTATAAACAGCTTTGGGGATCCGATTTGAACTCATTCTTTCAAGATGGTGTTTCCAATTTAGTTGGTACTGTTTAATATATTCCAAAATTGGCGTAGTCTTCAATTCTTTTAAGATATCGGTGTTCCTTTTCCGATCCCATCTGGTGTAACCCGCTGTTCTGCGCATGAATCTCATTTCACAAGCCGTTATTCTGCTTTCATGTTGTTTTTTTAGTGTCCATACTTCACTACCATAGGTCAACACTGGTCTAGCCAAAGTGTTATATAAACGTAATCTGGTGTTTTTTTGTACAAGGGATGGTTTTATAACTTGATTAATAATTCCTAAACTTTTATTATAACTAGTAACTTTTTCAGGGATATCCTTTTCATCCTAGATAGAGAGATAATATCCAAGATATTTAAATTGATTAGATCTCTCTAAAATTGTATTCTGGAGACAGATTTTACTTTGTATGGGGTCCTTCCCATGAAATGCCATAATTTTAGTTTTGTTAATTGATATTTCCATATTAAATTTGGCACCTATTTTTTGTAAATTATAAATTGATCGTTGCAAATCATTTTCGGAAAGTGCCAGAAGAGCTAAATCGTCTGCAAAAAGAATAGCATCGAGTTTGAGGTTCCTATTGATGGGTAAATATTTTTAAGGAACTTATTAAATAATTTATCTACATTAATGAGTACTTAAACGAAACAATAAATTAAATGTCAAATGTGCAGAAAATAGGACATTAATGCTCCATTTTTTCAGGCTAAATTAATGTTTATATGAATTTAAACGATTATACTTAGGTGGGCACCAGTTCTTCGCTAATTTATTATTTGTATGATCAGTAAAATTAATTAACTTTTCACAGAATTAACACGCTTAGTTTATTATGGCGCAATTAAAAGAATATTTAAAAACAAGAAAGGAAACAAAACAAAAAATTTATAAAGCAGTGGCAGTCCCCTTACTATTGTATGGTAGTGAATTTTGAGTTTTAATTAAAAGAGAAGAAGAAAATCATAGAAGCAGCTGAAATGAGATTTCTGAGAAGTGTGGCTGGCTGCAAACTTCTAGATAAAAGAAGAAGTGAAGATATTAGAAATGAACAAAATATTTTTAAACTTTTAGATAAAATAAAATAATCTACAAAAAACTGGAAAGAACATGTTCAAAGAATGAAAGATGATCGCATTCCAAAAATTATACTTAATTACAAACCAAAAGGAGACAGGAATGTCGGTAGACCGAAAAAGAGATGGATTCAACTTTTTGAATGAGAATCTATGAGATCACGTGGGCTTAATCCGTGATTGTTGTTGATGATGGTAGTTTATTGTGAAATTACAGAAGACTCAAATTACTCGTATTTACGCTTAGTTCGTTTATAAGCACGTATTATTCTAAACTTATTTGTGTTAAATTGAAAAACTCGCAAATGAATTATCCTTATGTAATACGTTTTTTGGACATTGGTCACATCCAAATTATTCTTTCCCTCCCTTTTATCTATAATGAAGATTATAGAATTAAAGTTAAGATAACTGATAGAAGCCATGTCCAAGTGTGTTAGCGATATTATTTCTGGTTAATCTGGTTTGTTTGCTTGTTAAATAAAAGTAAGCATTAAATGGCTAGTATTTTTTTTAAGTTTAATAAAACTAAACCTAGTTATAAAGGCTAATATTATTTATTAGAAAACAAAAACAATGGCCTTTCGGTGAAAATATGCAGTTCGATCGAAAATAGTTTTGGACGATGAAATTATCGAACAAGTACAGAATTTTAAATATTTAGGATGTCACATAGCTTACAATTGGGAAAATTATATCTTCTTGTAATCTTGTAAGCCCATGTTTTCCTTAACAGAGATTTAGGCGCTCTCCCCCTACAGGGAAGAATTTGAACGATACTAATTTAGTTACACTTGTTTTCGTATAGATGTCATTTGAGTGGTCCGTGGTCAGCGTTCCGCCTCATACTGACATCTAGGAAACCAAGGTAGTATTAGGAAGGGAAAATTCGGTAAATTTTGCTTAGAGGCCTTTTCATTCAGGCTTAAGGATCTTTTACGAGCCTGAAAATCTTCAGCCTCGGGACACACGGCTTAAAGTTTAGTGTAATCCCAGATGTGACTGTTCCTACTATTTTAGTATCCATCACGCATTAAATAGGCCTCATCTGGGAATAACACGCGTGTAGGAAAGGCAGCATCGTGAACAGTCTGATGTAGAAACCACTGTACAAAGTTCATACGAGGTACAAAATCCTGTGGTCCTATTGCATGCACATTCCGAAGGTGGTATGCATGTAGGTTGTACTCCCTCAATACCCTCCAAATGGACTTACGTTCTTAGCACGTATGCTGGTTGAAGGTTCGACAGTAACTCGTTCGACCACAGCGTCCTCAAAATCAGGTGTACTCACATTAAGCCTCTCGCCGCCTCCGTTCGAGGACGAAGATTCACCGTTTCTCCAAGACGTCGATGAATTGCAGCAAATGTACGAGTAGTATGTAACAGGATGTCTCCAGTTGGAACGCGGCTGCTCATACATGCGACTAGCCACTATTCCATTTCCTCTCGCCTCACCATAAGTCTCTGAGTTCAGGCAACTCGTATACTCCGATTTCCACTTTTCAGCGGTTACCCTTTTACCAGCCGGCTGCTGGCCCTTCACATCCACATGTGTCAATCACAGAGGTAGATGATCAACAGCCAGTGTAGGGGTGACATGTGGTTAGCATGTCGAGCCCCCCAGCCGTTATAGCTGGTTCCTCAACCTGGAGCCGCTACTTATTGTAGCTACCCAATTGCCTCACGATGCTGGGTGGGCACCGGTCCCATACTGGCCGAAATACCATGAGAAAATTTCTTCCCCCATGGAGACTCGAACCAGCGCAAGTCCCGTAGCTCTGCGCCAAGGCTTCCTACCTTAACCGCTCGGCTACGGCGCGGGACTAACTCGTACTTCTTCTTCTTATTCTTCTTAAACTTAATTTGTAGGATTTTCATCCTGTTTATTTCCAAAATCACTCCTCGGAGGAGACGTAGTGGATGTGCATTCACTGTCTATCCATCTCTTGGCTGGTCTTCCTCTTGTTCTTCTCCCGTCCATTGGCCTATATTCTTTAGCTCTTTTTGCAAGCCGGTTTTCTTCCATAACTCGTACTACGTGTTGATTAAATTCTCCAAACAACAACAAACAAAACCTACCAGCCTTAAGTTTACAGTTTATTAACAATTGCAAATTAGACGTATACCAACTTAAATTCATATTGCTACGACAGAATAAGGGCTGACGGCACAGAAACAACGAACGGGTTGATTCCAGTGCGTCGCGCGCGCTCCTTGATACATGCACATAAACTCATAAACGACATGTTTAGGAATATATGTTCATTCAAAAAAATTATCTTCTCTGCATGGCCTATCATCCCTGTACTTTTGTCGGCGGAGTCCTGTTACAGCCTGTATATACTAGCGGACCCGACAGATGCTGTCCTGCCTGAACGTTCAATTCTCATGTCATGGCCAGACGATAAAAATTAAGTTACTTTTTTACCATAAAATTTATTAATTTATAAGTTCATAATAAAACTCCTCACTGCCATCTCATGTGGCTCAAGAAGCGTGCATGATAATATCACATCGTTATCGCGCGGAATATGTCGATAATGCAGATGACTACACATCTGACATAAAAAATCCTATAACCTGATCACAGCGCCACCTATCGGATACAACTGTGAATCTGAACCAACGCATCTGTGCCCCCGTAAGATATGCGAACTAAAGCATACTTCCTTTTTCTGCCACGTTAAACCATTTCCCTCTCTGCATTCCTATATCTCTCTCTCTTTTATCTCTCTCCTTCTTCCCTCTCACTACTGACAATTTTGAGCATTCTTGCGGGACATTAGTTGCACTTGCACTCCAGTGTTGTCAATTCAACTCAACATGAATACTGCAGCACGAGCGGTGAAATAAATGTTATTAGGCAAGTAATAGCATTTTGCGATAATGAGAAACAAATTATCTGTTTCCTATGAATTAGGCAACTGAAAGAGCAGATGCCATCATAGATGAGGTTCATTTTATTTCAATTGACGACATTTTAAAATGACTTGCTTATTTAATATTAATGCAACATTTTTTATGTAATTTATATAGGCAGATTAGAGCGTCAAATAATGACGATCAGGAGAGAGGGGGTCTGTTCAGGAGATGAAAAGCTAGAATCACGAATGAAGAAGATACCAAGAGAATATTTAATTCTTGTACGTGAGATCAGTTTAGTAGTGGAAGCCAGACGCGGGGTTTGTGATGTGCGATAACGAAGGCTTACACGTGCAGACACGGGACCTGAAATGTGCGCTCACTCAGCAGTTTACGAGTTCACGGCCACAGTCAGATAGTGTACCTCGAGTAGATAAGGTGCTTGATCGCTTTTCCTTGTGAACTGAATGGCGTGGGTATAATGTAAACTGAATGACATGTGTATAAGCTATTTCAATTTTAAAATGTGTATCTTATAAAACATAAGTGTAAAGCGAATCACGTGTGTATGAGTGTAAACTGTATAATGGCTAATATTTTTTTCTACTCAACAACGTGTATTTATTTATGAACAATATTTATTTGTTAACTCAGTCTGCCAGCCAAGTACGAAGACGTTTTGAAACACGATTCCCGGGTGTAAAAATTTCATCACGTTCAACAGTCCATAATATGTACAACAAATTTTATAAAGTTGTGTCAAAAATGTATGGACAACGAAGATGAACACTTCCAACACCTGCTTCAATAAAGTTGGTAAGTATGACAATTTGTAAAATAGTTACGAAAATGTGTGTGGTTGTATCATCACGATCCTACGCTGTCCGTTCCCCGCCACGAGTGCGTCATTGCTATATTCTACTCATTTCTTAGAGAGTCTGTGACTGCAAAATAATGCTATGACCTGTTCAGAATATTAAAAAGAAAGGGCTTTCTTTAATACGATAAACTTAATTGATAAATATCGGGTGAAACACGACTGGTATTGGTTGTAAAACAAGCTTCAGTGAAACGTGATTGGTCATTGGCTCCCATTTAGGGCGTAAGTTAAACAGTCTTTAAAAATGACATACGTAGATTCCCTTCACATAATATCCATTTTAACCAATAAAATATATACACTACTATATTATAATTATTTCCATTAATCGTAGAGGTCAACATCGGTGTCATCAGACCTACTTAAATTAAATATGAAGAAGTTATAATTAACCTTACGTTATTCAATAATCAAGAGCCTGACACTGTTTGGCAACATCCCTACTCGGTAAGTTACTGTGGCTGCTGTTTGAGGCAGTGGGAGGGAAGTGCGGTGAAATTGTGTGAGTATAGACACGTACTTTTCTAAGAACGATGTTAGCGCTATACTTACTTACTTACTTACTTACTCACTGGCACTATCGAATCCGTAGGTTCATGACCGCGTGGACATAAGCTCTCCATTCATCCCTATCCTGAGCTAATGCTTTCCAATTGTTCCCTGTATAATCTACTTCCCTCAAATCATAGTTAATGTTATTCTCCCACCTCATTCTTGGTCTACCAACTGGGCGTTTTCCCTCTGGCTTTCCTACAAGAAGCTTCCATGCAATTCTTTCATTCCCCATACGTGCAACATGTCCTGCCCATCGCAGTCTACGAGACATAACTGTTCTTATTATATCTGGCTTCTATAAAGACCATGTAGTTCATTGTTATGTAGTCTTCTCCATTCACCTGTCTGTTCATCTCTCTTTGGTCCAAAAATTTTCCTGAGTACTTTATTCTCAAATACTTGTAATCTCCTTTCCTCCCTTAAAGTAAGAGTCCATGTTTCGCACCCATATAATATAACTGGTACAATAATAGTTTTATATATTTTCAGTTTAACGTTTTTTGAAAGGAGTTGGGACATCCAAGAGTCTCTGCAATGCATAATAGCACACATTTCCAGATGTTAGCGCTATAGAGTCTCTGCAATGCATAATAGCACACATTTCCAGATGTTAGCGCTATAGAGTCTCTGTAATGCATAATAGCACACATTTCCAGATGTTAGCGCTATAGCGGCACAAATCCGTTGGTCCGTGTATAAAGATAAATACTAACACCTGACACTCTCCCACTAAATACCTTACGACATCGAAACCGGATGTTAGACCACTGTTAATTGTTCATTGTGTAAACAATAGATTCATATAATTCAATCAAACAAATTGAATTGGTTAGATCATATTTTTCTCAGTTTATTACAATTTCAAATCTCAGAAATTAAACTTCGTGAGATATGAACAGACAGGTGAATGGAGAAGACTGCATAACAATGAATTACATGGTCTTTATAGGAAGCCAGATATAATGAGAAAGAGTTAAGTCTCATAGACTGCGATAGGCAGAACATGTGGCACGAATTGGGAATGAAAGACGTGCATGGAAGCTTCTTATAGGAAAACCAGAGGGAAAACGCCCAGTTGGTAGACCAAGAATGAGGTGGGAGAATAACATTAACTATGATTTGAGGGGAGTAGAATATAAGGGAATGATTGGAAAACATTGGCTCAGGATAGGGATGTATGGAGAGCTTATGTCCGTAAGGCCATGAACCTATGGGTTCGATAGTGCCAGTGAGTTAGTTAGATTTTCTATTAGCATCCAGTGACTATCGTTACACAAATGGTACATTTTAAGTTAGACCTACGTGCATTTTCTTTTTGTGTAACGTTACTTACTTACTTACTTACTTACTCACTGGCACTATCGAACCCGTAGGTTCATGGGCGCACGGACATAAGCTCTCCATACATCCCTATCCTGAGCTAATGCTTTCCAATCATTTCCTGTATAATCTACTTCTCTCAAATCATAGTTAATGTTATTCTCCCACCTCATTCTTGGTCTACCAACTGGGCGTTTTCCCTCTGGCTTTCCTACAAGAAGCTTCCATGCAATTCTTTCATTCCCCATACGTGCAACATGTCCTGCCCATCGCAGTCTACGAGACTTAACTGTTCTTATTATATCTGGCTTCCTGTAAAGACCATGTAGTTCGTTGTTATGTAGTCTTCTCCATTCACCTGTCTGTTCATCTCTCTTTGGTCCAAAAATTTTCCTAAGTACTTTATTCTCAAATACTTGTAATCTCCTTTCCTCTCTTAAAGTAAGAGTCCATGTTTCGCACCCATATAATATAACTGGTAGAATAATAGTTTTATATATTTTCAGTTTAACGTTTTTTGAAAGGAGTTGGGACATCAAGAGTCTCTGCAATGCATAATAGCATGCATTTCCAGAATTGAGCCTATGTTTAATTTCTTTGTGCATCTCATTCCTATTTGTGATTATTGTTCCTAGGTATTTGAATTCAGCCACTTCCTCAAAATTTCCCTCATTTGTCATTAGCTGTCCATTTCCATTATTTAATGAATTTCTACGTGTGACCATATATTTAGTTTTATTGATATTTACTTCCAGTCCTAATTTCTTAGTGTTACTCAATAGTTTTGTGTAACGTTAGGGTTTTTTAATCAATAAACTGTCTGACATCTTAGTCCATATGACATATCCAGAATCCTAGGTTTGTGTCCAGTACGGGGTGAATTTTTCTTGTTGTGTCTGTCATTATTTTGAGTAGTTTTCTATCACCTGACACTCCTTACTATATTAGAAGATTTTTACAAGTTTTTATATTTCTTGGATTTGTATTGTTTTCTTTCAATTCATAATTTTTCTCCTGCCTTCTCTATCTCTGGCAACCGTCCACCAATTCTTGAGTTTTAAAGATTTGACATCCTGTAGTTCTCCATGCATCCATCTCGAATTCGCTCTTCCAGTTCTCTGTCTTCCTTCTGGCCTATCATCTATAATTCTTCAACTTAATTTTTGGTAATTCTCTGCGTATGTCCTGCCCATCTTAGTCGGTTTACTTTAATATCTGTAATGATATCTTATGATTTATACAACTCATATAAAACTCTGTTACATCTCATTCACAACTCTCCAATTTCCTTAATAGGTCCATATATCCTTCTGAGTATCTTTCTTTCAAAAGCAGCCAGTTGAGATTTGTCATGTTCAGTCAGAGCCCAAGTTTCACTCCTCTAAGTTAACACTAATTTAATTAGTGTTTTGTACAATCTGGCTTCTGTTTCACGTGTCGGATATTTTCAATTTAAATGTATTTATTGAAATAGTATCTTATGATGCTAAGTTGGGAAGTAGTTTTTACAGAATCGAAGAAAATATTTAAAAAGCGAACGATAGCGAAGTTTTTAATTTCCAAGATTTTGTAAAACATTTCACAAACGTGCATTGTACATTATTTGTTGCGCGATGGTGTTTTCAAAATAATAAATAAAAGTAAAATAACACCTTTGTTGGAAATATTTGTTTCATTATAAACAATTGACCAACGTTAACAGTGTGGACAATTTTTATTAGTTGAAACTACAGGAGGCCATGAGACCAATTTAGTGATAAAATGGAGACAAGAACGCATTTATTGTTTTATATTGTTTCAAATAAAGTTCAGTTCATTTAAAATGCAGTGATTTGTTTCATATAATATATATTAACTCTACCATTTGGATATTTTTTGTATATACATTGTATGTAGTATGCATAAAGGGCAGAGTTTTACTTCCCACACGCGTGTTTGTAATATTGTAATATTACCGTATAGTTATTTTTATTACAGTATAATTATTTAGGTTGGCAACCCCGAAATGTAGGATGTTAAACTTTGAATCATGGTTGCCATTGCTGTAAGTACGACTAAACGCACTATCGCGGAAAAAATGGCATTCCTTAGCATTTTGTATTCTTTCTTACTGGATATTATTATATTTATTTAATCCCATCAAACATGAGTCCATAAATTAATAATGTATAAAGCAATGTCAATTTACTATTTGGGACTCGCTGATGCCAAGTGCCAATTCTAACAAAACCATCATAGTCTTGTTCAATCAAGTATTTCAGGGTAGGGCCGGAATAGTATAACCTTAAATTGACAAAACAATAATTTCCTCTGCCAGTTATTTAAATGTTCCGGACCGCAAAGAAAACATGATCATGTAAAACTCTAAATTATTACATTATTATGTAATTTGACGCAAATGTAAGTAATTTCTGCCCATTTGTTTTTCCATTGTTTTATAAACAATTAACTAATACCCGGCATGCGTTTGTTACGCCTAAATAAATTAAATGTGTTTTTTTTATATTTAGTTGAATAAGTAAAAAGAAAAATAATTATAAATTTATATCGTAATTATTTTTAGATATCCCGTGCTGGTCACCCGGCATTGGCCAGGAATCTAATAATCCCGATCTTCTTGACATAAATGAGCTGAAAGACAAAATGGTTATTGTGAGTTATCCGTATAAAGAATACCCGCTGTGCACAGTTCCGCTTGCCCGGGAATCAAGCCATCCCGATCTTCTTGGCTTCAATGAGCTGAAAGATAAAAATAGTTATTTGTGAGTTATCCGTAAAAGACAGACATATGCTGTCGCGAACTTCTTTGTAGATTTTTTTAGATATTCAATTCTGTGTACATTATTTTGGTGTGTATGTTATGGTTTAGACAGCGTAAGCCATTTCAGCGTCCAAAAGGCTAAAAAAAAAAAATATTTTTCTCTACAAAGGGCGATTTTTAAGGGTGAAGGAGTTGAGTATTACATCTTTCTTATAGCCTAAAACCTTCCCGCGAAACTCTCGAACATCTTGTAAAAAAAAAAACCCATCACAATCGGATGAACGGTATGGAAGCGCAGATATAGGCTATATATATATATATATATATGGTATGATAAGAAAAATAAATGCCTGGACGGGATTTGAACCCGGAACTCTGAGTCTGTACCTCAGTGTGTTATCCATTACACCACCAGGCGAATCCAATTCAAATACTTATTTTTCTTACATATGTATTATATTCTCCATTCTGATTGTTTTACATTTTTCATTGTATTCAGTTTTAATTTCGACATTTTTTATTTATTTTTGTTGAATCATTATTTTGCATTACTATGCAGATAGTAAACCAGGCCAGTGTGGCCACTTCAGATTTCACAAGTAGTTAGTCAAGTTCCCAGTAGATGCAGCTAGGGTCTGAGGTGGCCAAATAACACCAGTCCTAATATAAGCGCTGTTGTCACAGTCCTCATATCAGGATTGTTTGCTGAAGTAGACGTGCATTATATTCTCACAACAGTGTTTATTGTATATGTTTGTCTATGTGCGTGGACATACACACACATATACACTATTGTTTCGTGTCTAATCAATTTTTGTGTGTTTCAGGTTTTAATCACTTTTTGTTTGTTTCAGGCTCTAAAATTTATTTTTTTCTGTGTTTATTGTTGTAATCATTTCTTGTGTGTTTTGAGGTTTTAAATTTTATTGCTTGTGTTTCTTATCTAATCTTAATGTAGTGTTGTTTTTTGAGGGTGTCATAACTATAATGCTTTTTAGTTCCGTTAGACACTGTTAGTTTCTCTATTAGGTGTAGCATTGTTTCAGTAGTTAGATTATTTCAGTGTATTATATATACGTCTAATAAATATTTCTATTGCAGGTTTAGAGAAACATCCGTATAGGGGTTGGAATCAAAGCAGATTAAATTGCTGTTCCAACCCCTATCGACGCTGCAAATAGCAGCTGATAGATATATTTTGTGTGTTATATTGTTTTTACCCTTTGCTCTTTACCATCCCTAATGAGTTATTTTTTTTAAATATGATGCCTGGATCCACATTCATTTGTCCAGTACCTCATTAGCACCTTCAGTGCAGTAGGGAGGGAAAAGCGAGGAAAGGGTTGGAGAGGGTGTCATACAAATGTTTTTTTTGTTTTTAACGGGAAGTATTCATGTCATCTGGATCCACGTTCTTTCGGCCAGTACCTCATTGGCACCTTCAGTGTTAGTAGGGAGGAAAAAGAGAGGAAGAGTTGGACAGTTGTAATGGAATTTTCATACTTCCGGGCATGAAATTATATTTTCGGCATTTTTTAATTTCATGTCCCCCCTCCATACCCTGTGCCTCATCGTGGCGAGGGGGTGGGTGAAACGAACACACGTCACAAAGTCTTTAAAACAACTCTTATGTTTTACGTGGCCAGTATCTCATTTTAACTGCTGTGAAAATCCTCTAACTCAAAAAGTGCAGATAAACAGTCATATAATTTCAAGTCATTACAGTTGGGGTTCGATTCCCTGGTTCAGGCAAAATTTTTCTCTTACAATTGATTTACAATAATTTATATGTGTTCATTAATTTACTTATTTCTATCATAATATATCTGTTTTAGCTTCTCAATATTAATTTACTCAATAATGCTATAGCTGTGTGGAGTCCCTTCTGTCTTCTTCAGGTAGAAGTCATTAATGTGTATTGTGAATGATGATTCATTGCATGAATGTGGGACCAGTAGAGTACGAACGGAAGGATTGCTGGATGGGAATGACGCCTGGATTAGCTCAGTGGACAGAGCATTAACACGAAGCATATAATCTGCGTCCCACCTTCCCAAGGGATTAAGATTTCCTCTTGTGGGTTTCAATAGCATAATTTGTTATGTGTTTGTTTTTTCTGGAAATCCAGGCGTGACAATAGTTGCACGTCACCTCAAAGAGAGACTAGTGGAGCACTAAATAATTAAAATTAAAAAATTAAAATTATTTTCACATCAATCATATCTTGTTTCTATTTAGATCGATTTCAAAATCTAGACGCTTCATCATCGTAATTTTATGATCATTACCCATTGTGGGGATGATGAACCTCTGAATCAAATTAATTCCCTGGGATTTCAAACTTCAATTAGTTTCTTTCAAGAAGTTGTTGTGAAGTCCTTACCAAACAACACGACATTCTTGCCAAATATGTCTCGTTTGAATACTTCAAGCACCCACCTTCAAGTTTGTATCTGTATTAAGATATGGACAGTGGGCAAACAAACACGTAATGACGCTTGCCTGGCTCTTCACAGTACTTCTGAGAACCGGAAACAATTGTTGAAGCCAGATCCATGATAACTGAATCAGATGAACAAATAACCATTGTCTGTTAAAGGAATAAGTGAGGGGAGAAAATATTTTTAATGACTCACCTAATATATTTTCAAATATCTTTTATACGGCTGGTTTCAAAGATATTTGAAAATATATAAGGTGAGGAGGTTTTAAAAAAAGC